>JARKHS020026287.1:0-700000 GCA_030143305.2 Amblyomma americanum
TACTTATAAATGCTAGATCAGGTTGTACAGGTAAAATAAATCCAGAGAATTCCAGGAAACTTTGCACAAAGACTTGCATCTAGTCATCAAGGATGAGCAGCTTATGCTAACTCGGAATAGTGAGCGAGACAAATGGAACTACTGATCCTTAGCATGAGCCAAAGAATTGACCCGTGGTTGACTAGTAAAGAACCTTTTCCTAGATGCAGTGTCTTTCATCATCACCGTCATCATCAGCCTGACTACGCCCACAGCAGGGCAAAGGCCTCTCTCATGTCTCTCCAAATAACTTGTCCTGTGCCCGCTGCGGCTACCTTATCCCCGCAAACTTCTTTATCTCATCCACCCACCTAAACTTGCTGCCAACCCCTACTAAGCTTGCCTTCTCTTGGTATCTAGACCGTTAACCGTTACTTTTAACGACCATTGGTTATTTTGCCTTCACATTACACACCCTGCCCAACCCCCTTTCTTCCTCTTGATTTCGACTAGGATGTCATTAACCCATGTTTGTTCTCTCATCCACTCTGCCCGCTTCTGGTCTCTTAATGTTACACCTATCATTTATCTTTCCATAGCTCGCTCGTTGTCCTTAACTTAAACTGAATGAACCCTTTTCATTAGTCCAAGTTTCTGCCCCATGGGCGAGTAACGGTAAGCTGTACTTTGCTCTTGAGGAATACTGGTAAACTGCCATTCATGGTGGCAGTTACCATGCTTTACTGAAATTAAAACATGTAAGGAAGTAAAAAAAAGAAATACACAAAGAAGGATTTCAATTACTCACCAAGCAAGCCATAAAAATTATTCAAGTCACTGTGACCACCTCAAGGCGCGATTATGACCTCAGTGCATGTGCGTAATTACAATCGTGAAAAATGCTGAAATGTCAATAGTATGCTAGTCTTGAAGGCAAAGTCAGACAACCTCGGTATTCTTGCAGCTGTCAGCAGACTTCACAACAAGGGTGAACAATGAACGAGTACCGGTTTGTAATCCACAAATGTGCAAATGTGATGCTGTACGAATATGTAAGGCATTGATCCCTTTAGCATGTACTGTGTTAAAAAATGTCTCTGGAAATGCACATTTTTGTTTTAAGGTGAAAGGTGAGCACAAACACAAGACAACCCACAAAGAAGAGACAAGGATAAGCGCTGCGCTAACAACTGCTTTATTCTTTTTGCAACAACGCATATATATACCCATTGGTCATGCATGTGCAGGCAAGATCAGAAAAAAATACATGCGATTCCAGAGGCATGCCATTAACACAGAATGCCATGCACCAAGTACCCCAAACCAAAGTCTTATTGACATTTTTCGTTCCTTGGGTGCAAGGAGCTTTCATTAAGGTTAGTTGCAAGTTTGCAAGCACTTCGTCTTCACTCTCTTCCTCCGTCTATTTGGCACAAAATTTTTTCTCAATAATGTTAAATAGTACTACCACAAATTGCAGCACGTGCAAGCTGGAAACGATCACGCTCCCAATGTTGTTACTTTCTTACAGAACACCAAGGCCGCTAAGTGCTACCACTGAGCTGAACAGTAGAAACAGACCACAATATTATGTAGTTTCTCTACATGTGAGTGTTCTGCAACATCAAGTGAAATTCCTGTACCAGAAAGCTTCCACAATAACTTCCACAAACACACTCAGAGGCAGAAAGTGTGGTGCAGATGGTGCTTGCAAGGTGGAAAAACCATGAAAAATTGCTTACCAGCAAGCTCACAAATGGAGAGAGTATGCCGCCAATCCTCGCAGCCACGGAAACGATGCCCATGCCACCATTTCTGCTCAGACAGAATGATAGCATGAATGTATAGAAAAATGCAGAAACTTGCAACTAAAGATATTCGCACTAACCAGCACTCAGAGAACTTCTTTTGCAGGCTACCTGGCAATGCTAAGTTTGCTACCAAAACAAAGCGCAGAGTATACGGTCATGATCAAAATTTGCAGATGACAGTGCACAACAAAAAAAGAAATTATTCCTGAATTTCTTCGCTACCCAGTCTGCTGGTATAATTCTAGCAAATGCAGTATGCACATTTCTTCAGACCTTTCAATGAACTGGTGTGCCCAACTGCACAGAAATAAATTTTGTTTTGTGAACCTGCATCTCGTAAATTTTGTCCACGACTGTACACACACAAGAACACTATTTACATCTGCACGTATGCAGCTTTGTTGTGTCTCAGCAAGCACCTGATGTTATCCCACCCTTCTGTGGTTTCTGTCAGTGAGTTTTGCTTGAAAGGTGCCTTGCATTGTGTGAATGGGTTTGCAGTAGTCCCCAAGCCAATAGTACTATCCATGAATCATCCAGGCAGCAGTGAGACTACAGCTATCTCAAGCTACACAGCTTTCAACAATATAATATATCTTGCAAGGACTTCTCACTTTTAAAACCAGTCTTTTATGGGGGTCCCAAACAGACTTTAATGTGTCATGGGAACAAATGGTGCCTTTACATCATGCAGTCATGAGCATGAGAGCATTTGAGTGCAACTCAAGTAAGGAGAATTTTACAAGAAAACTTTTGCTTTTAAAAACCAGCACCTTATGCATATGGAAGTCCCTCACCCACATACCAACTATCTCTCCTTAAACATGCCCACAAGTCAGCCTTTAGCGGTGTAATCAGAAGGGGAACAAGAAATGATAGACTGGTTACTGTGTCCTCACCTGACTATGGTTGGTAGCAACTCCGCTGAGTAGACGTAGATGATGGCAAATGACATGGAGATGCACATCTTGGCCCCAAGGGAGAAGATATTCCATAGTACAGTGCCGTAGTGGACTGCAAAACACAGATACGCAATAACCGTGCTTGGGTAGATACAAATAACATCTGGGTCCTAACAGCAGTTCCTTGCAGGCATTAAACACCATATCGGAATGCATGAATGAGGGTTCAGTGAATTTACTACAACAATGAATGGGTGACACATTTTAAAGACAAAGCATAAATGGCCCATTGAAGGTACATTGCTTCTTTTACAGCATAAAGATGACATTCACCTATAAATTTCCACTCAGTTCAGCACAAAACTGCAGTAGTGTGAACATGTGTCCCTGTAATAGATTCTTTCAACGTCAAGCATGAATTGATGCAATAAAAAAAAGGTATATGAAGAACACAGCTGCAGTGTTGACTTGTCAGTGTGAATGCCATAAACCTTCCAACAGGCTTTGTCACCTGTGCATCCATTGCCTCCCATTTTTACTACACAAAAATCCAAATTAGCACAACCAACCACTATCTCTTTCTTGTCCTAAGTAGGGAGTGAAGATTGGTCAGACAAATGATGTAACATTTTCAGACCCCCCCATCTTATGGGAATAATATTTGAATAACAAAGCTTCAGTAAAAACTGCTCCACAGCAGAAGAAAAAATAAAACAGTGAGCTTGCAGGAGTATGCCTAAGGTTGCTGTGAATTAAGCAAGCAATTTTACAACACCCACCGATGACGCTCTGAAGTTGTTGCTATGTTTCTCTACAGTGGCCTCTCGATGTCAAAAAAAGCTGAATAATAAAAAGCAAACATGCCGATTGCTCAGATAGCGTAAAGCGGGAGCACTTCCTATGTGTTTCATGAGCCATTCAAAGTTTTGCCACTCAGATGGGATCAGCTCAACAGACAGATGGAGAAGGACACAGAAAAGGCATGACACAAAACTGAACAAACTGAAGGTTTTTTGCTCTGAAGCAAACCTTCACCTGTTAGTTCAGCTCTGAGTTCTGCCTTTTCCGTGCACCTGTCTGTCTGCCCACCTGATTCAGTCAGAATTACATGCCAACCATCTGTTACAACTAGGGGTGTGTGAATATTCAAAAATTTCGAATAGTGAATCGAATATCTTTCTATTCGATTGTCTGAACGAATCAAATAGGGAACTTAAGAATTACTCGAAACGAATATGTTTTAAACTTTTCGAATAATGGCAGGTGGTTCGAATTAGGTCCGCTGTATTCTTTGGCGAATGTTTCAAAAACAGCCCACACAGACACCGCGCACCATCCTCCCGTGAAAGGTATGGCGGAGATGAAAAGTTCTGCACCACGACGCAGCCAATTTGTGTGGTGGCATTCATGATGCTTGTACATGGTCTCTAAGTCTGGACAACGTGGCAGGACTCGGGCAAATTCAGGTAAACCGTGCCTTGGTGCTTGATCTCGGAGGCCATGGCTCATAAGTAGGTGCCACTAATCTCATTTCCTGTGGTGTGGTTCAAGTGCCGCCGGATATGAACTGGTTTTCTAATAGGTACAAGGCTTCTTCCGGCCTAGTGCTTGGCTTTTCTGGGGTGAAATGACTGGGAAAAGGGTCTTTGAACAAACCAAGCAAATGGTAATTTTTCTATGCCTAACTTGACGGTCCTGGATTTAATATAATGACTTTCTGTTGCGACTCATTAGTGGAGATTAGTGTTGAGACTTTTAGCAGCTACAGCTCTAACTTTACAGCAAAAGGTTAAAACTTATCGCAACGTACAGCAGTGCCACCACTAGCGCTTCAATGCTTCAATGTGACTGCTCGTTTTGTACGAATATTTGCACAAGTAGTCAATATTAGTACTGATATTCGATTCGTATTCAATTTGTATTTGATTCAGTTTTTAGCTGTACTGTTCGTATTCGATTCGGAAGCAAAGCTACACTATTCGTATTTGATTCGGTTTGGAAAAGGTATTATTCACACACTCCTAGTAACTACCTACGTGGAAGTTCTTTCAGAGCCTTGAACTCTGCACATGGTTTCTACTCTGGAATGGGGGGTCAACAGACACTCACAATGTTCATTGAACTGGAGTGCAATGCTTGCACCGCTGCCGATCAGCATGATAGCACACACGGATTGCCGCCTGCCCACGAAGCTGAGCAGGAAGGCCGACAGCAAGTAGCCTGGCAGTTCAATCAATCCTGAAAGTGCTGTGCTGACATAGAGGTTGCCACCCATATCGCCGGCGGCCATTGTCAGTGCATAGTAAGTGATCCCGTTTACCAGCCTGAAAATAAGGAACAAGACAAGACAAAAAGCAATTACAGCAGCAGAAGAATAGGCATTTTTACTTATTCACTGGTACTACATTCTCAGAGTTGAGATTTTAGTAGGGTGGGAAAATTAAACAAGTACATAAAACAGGCGAAAGTACAAAATTAAATGGCAGTAAAAGTCACAGAAGTGCTCTAACATCACACAATAAAATAGAATAATTTGGAAATGACACCAAAGCAATGCAGCAATAATGCGGCAACCTAGGCAGTGCAATAGCACATGTTAGATAATATGTTGAGCAAACATCAGTGATTGCTGTAGCACTTCATTGTTAGTGAAGTCATTATAATCGGAAGTGGTTCTTAGAAAAAAAAAGGGGGGGGGGGGTACTTAAAGCAGTTATTATGCAAAAGGAGTCAAAGCTAGTTACGCAGAAGATGGCTATGAATAAGACTCATGATCAACTCAGATCATAAACAAAGGAAGACGTACAACCCAGCAGCCATCTCTTGCAAAGAAAGCAGTTGCCATCCCTGCTAAATGAGGTTGCCACAGTCGTTGTCTTTAGGCATGAGTTATCACTTTCAGAGTGGTGCCTAGAGAGGTGTGCATGGTATAGTCTGTCAAAAATACACAGCCCAAGGGACTGGCTTCAAAGATATGTAGTGGGTCTTCTGTAGCAGCCGTGAAGTCCTGAACTATGGAGGGCTGCTGACAACAGTTCCTCACACGTTTAAAGTTTGGAACCTCGGCAATGCAAAAAGGGGCAATGCTACGCAGCCCAGAGGCAAATCCAGTGGGCTGTATACTTCTGAAAAAAGGCTACACCTTGGGCACATTTGTGCTGCATGCTACTCAACCAGTTTCACAAATTGGCAGTAAGAAAAGTACAAATAAAATTGTGTTTTAATGTTGTGTTTTAAAACATTAGTGTCTTGATATTACACTATGCAAAGTCCAGACGCTGCATATGGGCTGTGACAGATGCTGCACTGTAGCTTCTAAATTAATTCTGACTGCTTGGGGTTCTTTAGCGCACATTGACATCGCTCTGTGCACAGGCGCCTTTTGCATTTCGCCTAAAAATGCGGCTGCTGTAGCTGGGGTGCGATCCTGTGGCAATGCAATACTATAAGCACTTTAAGGATGACAAAAACAGAATTACTGAGGCATACCAAAGGAAGATTTGGATGAGGGTGCGGATGCGCAAGGTGTGACTTGTGAAAAGCGTCACCGGGTTGGAGCCCTTGTGGTGAACCTTGGGCTCCTGCAAGTCCCAGGTGCGGGGGAGGCACTGCGCCCGGCCATTGCGCACTGCTATATCCACCAGGACCTGTCGTGCCTGTGCCCGCTGACCATGCAGAAGCAACCAGCGTGGACTCTCAGGCAGAAGCCTGCATGTAAAAGCAAAGCCAGTGGCAACTCCTTCTTGAAAGATGATGATGATTATGGATTTTTATGGCGCAAGGGCATCTATGGCAATGGCCAAAGAGCGCCATGACACAAGGTATTTTCTTTTTCTCAAGGTGGGGTCAAAGACCCATTTCCCAAGCATTTCACCCTATATAAAGCCGAGCACCAGGCCACGGGAAAGCTTGTACCCATTGTATCACCGGTGGGTACCCGGCAGCACTTGGGGTCGAACCCCGCACCTCCTGCATGCGAGGCGGATGCTCAACCACTTGGCCACAGCTGCGGTCTTCTTCTTGAAAGACTGCCAACACAAAAGGCCAAAGTCAAGGTGGCTGTTTATCCGTTTTCTCAATTTCTGTGCATCAGCAGATACCTTCTGCAAGGTATTATTCAGATATCTCAGGGGTTCTCAAACAGGGTTTTAAGGAACCTTTGACCTCTTTGGGAGTGCTTTTCGAGTTCTCCAAGCAACTAAAGCATGCATGCCTTAACCTCCACCTTTTCTTTACTTGCTTTATTTTGGGACTAATTACCTAGTAATTGCTTCCAACAGACCATTTCATATATACAGCTAGTCATTATTGTGTTGAATTTGGGCATCTTTTTGAGAAACTGCGCATCGGCGCGTTTTTTTTTTTTTTTGCATGCATGTTAAGCAGGAAGGGAATGGAAGCCAAGACATGCGAGGCTTCTCAGCCCATTTTCAGAGACACGAATGTTTCCTGAGGCTTCAAAGATTGATAACCCATCGAGATGCCTGATCAAGAAAGTGGTGATGATTTGGTTTCTTAACCCTTAATAATGTGCAAGCTGTATGCATGTCCCATATACATACAAATGGTAAAATTGCACTCAGAATGACTCTAGAGATTGAATAACATCACTTGCAAGCTGTTTCAATCATTGATTTTGTAAGAAAAAAGGAGGACATATTTCTACCAACGACTTCTTATTAAAAATCCCAAATGTGGTATGTATGCATACCTCACTCTTTTCTACACATAAGATAACTTGCATTAGAACTGAAAATTGCTTCAATAAGTATTATGTAGCAGCTGACTGAAGGAAAAGGCTCAAAACTTCAACAATTTTTCAACATTTATTTTTGCCACCAAACTGGGCCGCGTCGAACTATACACGCGTGATAGTAAAACCACGCAGAATATCAAGGAGACCTATTAGTAAAAGATAAGAACACTGAATAATTTGTCTGATAGTTTGGTAGCATTCAGCATACAAATGCAGTACGTAGGTGCACTGTTGTCTGTTTGTTGGCACTAGAAGCAGGTGGGAATACATGTGTCCTGCTGTCTTAAAAAGGGTCAACCCTTTCTAGGACAGTGCGACACGTCATCCCACCTGCTTTCCCCAACATTTCGCCCCAGAGACCCGAGCACCAGGCCAAGGGAAAGTTTGTACTCATTGGAAAACCGGTGGGTACCCAGTGGAACTGGAACCCGTCATTTCAAACCACTAGGCCATTGCTGCGGCACTCTGATCAACAAGAGAGTCTGGCAGGGAGGGTGAACCTCTTGCTTGGTATTCACTACATGCTTATCTATGAGTTAAAAATTACGGGCAGTAAGTAAATTCCAATCTGTTGACGACACTGTCCTCTAATCTAGTGCTAAAGATGAATTACAGTGAATGACTGAGGGATTGAAAAGGCAAAGTTGGCTTCAATATCAGTACACAGAGAACTACGGTATCGACTAACAGCCAGGAAACAAGGCTATGCTTAAAGGAGGATGCCGCTTTCAAAACATGAAAATCTCGAAAAAAAAATGGAATCTTAGTGCACACCAGATTTCGTACCTATAAGGTCTCTTGAATTATATCCCGAAAAATTTTCCCCCAAAACAGCCCAGAAGTGAGTTTAAAAAATGTTTTTGTGACCGTGGATAGCACAAAACTGGCTGAAATCTCCGTAAAAATGCCAGTTTTTTTTTTTAAGTGTTTTTTGACCTGGCTGCTTTCCTTGCAGAAAGTGTAGCACAACAATGGCCTCATGAATTTTCAAGCAGTTTGTGGCATTGTGTTCCTCGATAACTTTTTTAAGCTGTGACATTCCTATTTTTTAATCACTTGCTCATATTTTTATTCCGGGTGTAATCCGACTTGACGATAATAAAAGCATTATGCAAGCGTCGATATAACTTTCAGATAAGAAAAAAATCAGGCCGCTAAAAATATTTGGAAAATGTCACTGCATCAACCATTCCTTTAGGTAAAATTAAGAGTGACTGAAGACTCCTATCTTGTTTTGTTGTCATGCCAGGCTTTCTGCAAGTTTGGTATAGCAGTGAAGCATACAAAAATTTATAATGTCAAAACTACTTTAAATATTTCAGTGAAATTTTGTATTTAAGCATTCCGCGGGTTTTTCCAATAAGCATGCCAAACTTCATCGCTCTATGCAAAAAAAAGTAAAGATTTCAGCTCCAAAACCCGCGTCCAACCTTTAAACACAGGTAATGAAGTACTGGAAATAGTAAACAAGCTAGAAATAGTGAACTAACATTGGGTCGAAGTGCATTTGGCGGACACTCCGAAGGATAATCTACATTGGCTTTACCTATTTCTCCAAAAAAAAACTGCAGAACAAATGTGCTAGGCTTGAAATGAGAACGAGGACAGCACAACGAGCAATGGAAAATAAAATGGCAGGTGTAATGTCAAGAGTCTGGAAAAGACCAGCATGCATCAAAAAGAGCAAATGTGAGTTGGTGATATATAGAAGGTGGAGCTTATGAGGAAAAAAAAAGTGTGGTAACTGTCTCACTCTACAGGACACCTGAAGCATGCTGCAAGGAAAGAGGTAAAGGGTGTCGAGAAGGGAGAGAAAGTACTAGAGGTATACATCTGTGACATACGTGGATATCCAAGATGACAGAGGAAGAAGTGGATGCGCACAATATATGTTTAATGGTCTACCAGATCAAGATTGATCACCAAGAGAAGGGCAATATAGTTGGAGTAGCAGAGAATAAAGTGGAAAAATTAGGGCAAACTCTCGCACTTCTCCCTATTTCAAAGATGATGAACAAGGATTCTTTTCCTTGCCTGTTGCCTAAAGCAGCTACCGTGTCAGCGCTCATGCACCGTTAAAAATCCTCTTAGTATCACAACACGCTACTTAAAGAAACCTCTGCATTTTTACCTTTCCAGTGAAATCCCACAAGGAATACCACTAACACAATCCTCAGTGCTGCATTTTCGAGCTTCCTGCTATGAAAAGGGAGCAAATGCCATTACAGTGCCCACAGATTTCCACAAAATGGGTCATATACATTTATATCGCAAGCATCTACCAGGTGCACGATATATTTAATAACACTATTCCCTGTCACCATAGACAGCGGCAGTCTCACCACATCTATCTAGGCATGCAGCTTTTCGTATATTGACACCTTAGCATTCATACTGCGCAGTTTGTTTAAAGATGGAAGCATACAGGTTGACGCAGGAAATGAAACACTGCACAGTCCTCATTGCCCCGGCTGCACTCCACAGCGACTTTGAAATTTACACCTTCCAGAATGTAGCGAATTCTTCCGTTTACAAGGTGCAGAAAGAACTGATGTGCTCTGACGGTGATGTGGCATTTGTGGCAAAAAGGAAAAAGCACAGATTGGTCAGATGTCGGCACAACACGCGATTTTCTTCGGCGGCTGCAAGCCATCATCAGTGATGACCCGGGAAAGTCGACAAGGGCCATTGCAAAGGAGCTCCAAGTCGCAGGCTTGATTGTTAGGTTCACTGTGCACGACGACTTCAGGTACCATTCCTACGTCACGAAGAGGGGCCATTTAAGGTCCGATAAAACTCTGGAGAATCGTCTGCTCTGTTCCAAGTGCTTGCTAAGCACGCTGAAGAAGCCTGCAGAGTGTGGAATGGGTTTTTTTCAGATGAGAACAATTTTGACCAAGACAAGAAAGCTATCGGCTGTAATAACAGGCGGTTTTCCACAGCCATTAATGAGGTGTCTACATATCATCGTTAGAGCACATAGTTCTTTCATCACCACGTAAACGAAAGAATTCACTATGTTCACAATGGTGGCAATTTCCAAGTTGCTGTGGAGTGCAACCAGGGCGGCGAGGGCTGCATGGCATTTCATTTTCTGCATCAACCTGTACACTTCCATTTTGGAACAAACAGTGCAGTAAGAACGATAAGGTGTCACTATACAAGAAGCTGCAAGCCTAGATAGATGTCGTGAGACTGCTGGCGTCTATGGCGTGTTCACAAATACCTCACGCACCCGTTATAGAGCTGGATACATTTTTATACACTTCCCCTTCCATAGTTGCATTGTATTAACGTGATAGCGTTAAGAAGCTTGTGTCGCAGAATATCCCACGTCATCAGCGTCGTTGACCGTGAGCGAAAATCCGCAAAAAATCCTCAGAGAAGCAACGTAGGAGGCAGGTGAGCTGCCTAGGTCATGTAACCTTGTAGAATCATCACAATCTGCCCACCGGATTGTGAGCAAACTGCACACCATAGCAGGTGGCAGTTAAACTAATGACTGGTAGCGACAGGTTGCTCGGGAAGAGTAGTCTGGGTCGCACAAAAATGGTCGAAGCATCTGCCATCAAGTGGTATGAGGACTCTCAGGGATTTATGAATGTTAAGTACCGAATGAACAATTCTGCATATATGGGCATTCACTCATTAAAGCGGTTCTGAAAGGGGCTCTCAATAAAGTTAAGGTATGCCTAGGATGTTAAATGTCGCTGCTTCACAAATATTCTCTGGCAAGAATTTTTTAAAATGCGCTTTGTAGAAGCCGAGTTATCTGTATTCAAAATTTAAATTTCCATATCTTTGCACCTTTCTCTCTCATCCTGTCACTTTTTGCTGCCCTTCTGCTGGCTGCAGACGCGTGCAGGAATCAATTCCACTGGGGGAGGAGGAGCATCCTGATCCACCACAGTGGGTGCAGCCATGGCAGCTGTGTGACGTCTGAAAGAGCTGGCACAGCAAACCAATGACAGCCCTCCACTGCTTGCATCACATGCAAGACATGACGTTGTGTGCCAGGTTTTGCACAAAAGCTCGGCACTGCTGGTCAGCGTGAGGTGCGAAAGCGGATATTTTAAAAATGTATTGTAAATTATTCGCTCCCTTTTGAGGTTTCGGACGTGGCATGAACGCTCGGTGGCCTGTACTCTACTTAATGAAATCATTTTATAGCCAACCTCAAACACCACTTTTCAGAGGCCCTTTAATGCTATCACATCATACCCTTAATGCGGACCTAAGTATCCTCTCAACTTTTGTAGCGATAGCTACATTACGGTAGCATTTCGAGCCTTCAGCATGGCGGCGCCGTGGCGGTGCCGCCACCCTGTGGCTGCGCCGCCACGTGGTTGGTCGCGTGGTGCAGAGCAGCTGCCGCCGGCGCGGCGCCTTGGCTGATCATGTGGTTCGTCACGTGGTTGGTCACGTGACTAGCCACGTGGTGCGGAGCAGCTGCTGCTGCCGGCAGCGCGGCGCGCCAGCGAAACCGAGCTGCCACAGCTGTGCGCATGCGCCGTGTCAAGTGGGACGAAGATGAAGAAGGAACGCTTAGCGAAACGGAGCAGCGAAAGACTGACTTTGCAATTCAACTGAGCAAGTTCCACTCTGCCAGCTGTAGCTATCGCGTCACTCCAGGTTTAGCCAGAGCTAAACCACTGCCAATTTTTTTTTGTTCATTTCCAAGAAAAATAATTCTCTGCACTCTGCTGCTCAAGTCATAGCAGAAAATTTGCATATCTTCATATTCCCAGACTACTTCGAACAAGTATCGGTAACTAAACCCATACTCAGGAGAGCTTGTGGGTGCACAAACTGATGCACTTACTGTCTGCTGCAATATCAAGCTGAAACGTGGCGATGGCAGTGGCTTTAAGATAAGTAATTCTCAAATAAAAATGAAGGTCATTTCTACAATAAGTACATGCACATAACACAGAAATGAATGCACTGAATAGGCTATGTATCAGTGACAGAGAAAGATATGCTGCCAACAGTTCCATTGTTCCATATAGCTTGAAGCTCACTGCTGACAATGCCTGGAAAATGTACTTATCAGCAGATAACCTTATCACCACTCCAACCTGGGCTTCAAAAGCTCCAGGCGCACTATACATGTCCAATATTCCGTTTATCTCCTGGCCTGATGGCTCAGTGAACACCAAGGTAGAGCCTAACTTGATAACCATCTGCTTAATGTGGGTGTCGTTTATCAGGCAACTGAAAAATGACTGTAAGGCATAGGAGTTTTCTGACAAGCAGAAGGGTTATTATTTTATTACTGCTGAAGTGATAAAATGAAGCGAACTAACAACTACATAACCACAAGACAAGTAAGTTAGACCTTTTTGGGTATCAAAACTAGCACACAGACTACGAATGGAAAGACACTTCTTATAATTAACTGCAGTCAGGACTACTGTATATGTACTATCAGCAAGAAATGAAATGCGAACAAGACAAGTGGAACCACAAACAGCAAAATACGAAGCTCTGAGCCAAGGGAAGCGCAATACTAGCTCCAGTTATTCTAAATTTGAAGGTGCAAACTCTTCTTCAGAAGTGTTATTCAACCTCACTTGTATTTCTTCTTCAGGAGTTAATATGTTGGTGTTTTTGCATTGCCACCTCAGTTTTCTTGTTAGCGTTTCATTCCTTGCTGATGGTACAGCAGCTGTTTAACACAGACTGATCAATGTTACAACTACACTCTTCTCGGAGAAGAACTTGGAGCAAAAGGCTTGCAACATTCACAAAGGAACAACAAGCATCCCCTAGCAGGCCTGTAAAACATAATAAATAATAAATAACAATAAATAAATACAAGAGACAGGATGAGCACTGAAAGGCATGTATAACCCTAAAGTGCTGCAGTTCTTTAATGTTTTTGCAATAGACGTGCCAGACATTAGAAGGAGAAGACAATGGTGTAGGACGTGGGTGTAACTTATTTGCCCAAAAAGGCAAAGCCCCACCAGACAGCTGGCTCGGGAACCTGTACCTGTCCACTGCCTAGTGCGCCACTGCCGTTGGCCATGACTGCAATGGCACAGTTGAACAGTGTCTTGAAAGAAAAAAGCAGTAAATTGGCAACTAGAGGTCATGGAATAACATTACAGGTCATTTTGCAGTTCCTTTTCATTCCCTGTCTCTCTCTAACAAAGTCCTCACGATGTGAAAAACCCAGACTCTGCGACACTGGAAGGCCACAAGATTAAAAGAAAGCACAGCAACGACAATTTTAACAATAATGAAGATGGATATGTAGCCTGTGATCTACTGGGAGCAACTTCAAAAAGCTTTTTAAGAGGCCAGGAATGGGAGAAATGGCTAGAGCTGCTGACAGGATGGAACGGTAATGAGCTGACAAAATCAGCATAAAGAAGTCCAGTATCCATCACATTTGCTGTTATAAGTCATCCAGGTAAAAATTTACACCTGGAAATAGAACTTTTCTCAGTTCAAGAGGGTTGTGGAACAATACCCAGTAAAAATGGCCCAGTTAGTCTGCATTCAAAATGGTTACAGCAGCTAGTTGAATGAACTTTGCAGAGCAAGGAAGGCACATAACTTCTTGTGCGCTCACTTCTTCAAAGTTAGAAAGATATTAGAAGTGTTAATCATTTAGCCACGCTCGTCTGAATGGCCATTTTAGTCTCTGCATTAAAGGACCCCTGACCCCCCCTGGTTGAAAATTTGTAAGTCTCCAGTGGTTGTCAGGCATTGTCTCTGAAATGCACAGCCACAAAAAATCTTTTAACTCATTAACAGCAGAATTAAGCCGTTCGAATCAAACGGTTTCCCTAGCCTTCTCTCTGCTGTGCCTGCTTTGAGTTAGTTTCTCTCTGCCGTCTGGTTGACAAGTCTTCGCAAGCGAAATTTGCCTTTCTGTGCGTTTTTAGGAGGTGAAGAGTATGTTAGATGTCTACATCATGGCCACACCCAGACAAGTATTTTTTCTTACTTTTTGCTTTTTGGCGCATATGTATGCGTGAAACATGATGAGTTTTTGAGGGTGTTTGCATGGAAATGCGTAAGCAGCTTTCTGCTGAGATGATAAACCAGCGTTTATGATAAAAGAGAAAATACTGAATGAAGTGAACGACAAATTAAGGCAGAGTAGTACCCATGCCACATAGAGACATAACTGGACCAGGGCAAAGACCCTAGGTATTTTTTTTTTAGTCAAAACAAATGACAAAGAAAAGGCTACAGTGACTAACAGAGGACAAAGCATTGTCCGTCATTAATCCATAAACCAAAATGATGGACTAATGAAATGCA
Organism: Amblyomma americanum; assembly: GCA_030143305.2. Classification (NCBI taxonomy): domain Eukaryota; kingdom Metazoa; phylum Arthropoda; class Arachnida; order Ixodida; family Ixodidae; genus Amblyomma; species Amblyomma americanum. The sequence goes on from JARKHS020026287.1 coordinate 14,727, forward strand.
ATTCACTGAAGTGTCACTGCAAAGTCTTAGTACCAGCGTATAGGATGAGGAAGTTGGCTCTGTTGAAAAAGAGTGCGAACAGGCTTTGAGTTGATTTTTTTTATGCCTTACAGAACACACATGGCTCTAATATTTTGTAGTGGACATCCTAACGACCCAACCTATGCATAAGGCTTCTTAATTTGAAATGTGCAAACCTGGTCAGTACCGCTTTAAGTAGTATTGCCTAGTGTAACTATTTAAGCTTGCCGCTGCACTCTGTGCACTGCTGCAAAATACGGCGAATGAGATTCAATGACATGCAACCAGTGCTCGAATGAACCTGTGTTCTGGCAGCCACGCAAACCTAGTAGGTTAGCCAGTGCAGCATTCAGCTTATTCCCACCATACTAGATGAACAGTTGCTACGACAGTTTCAGGAGCCCGATAGCAACTACAGCTCGTGCCTTCTTCTTCCTATCTGACAGAATGGCGGGTGGAAACAGGCTTTACAGGGGTCTGATAAGTCGGCCCACAAGGGCTGATCTCCTAATCCCCTGCTGATACAGCTTATGTCCTTACACCCCCAACACCAGAAGAGCAACAGCCTAGACCACGTGCATTCTTCTGTTAGATGCCATTTGGTGCACCAGCAAGCTATGACATCGCCACTGCTGCTTGACCATTGTTCGAATATAAAGTGCGTGAAATGGTCAGAATTGCACGGCGCACCTTTGTTAGTTGCTGCTGCTGCTGAGCACATTTTAAAGTCTTGAGGTTTCATACCATAGAGATCATGAAATGCCCTGTCTAACAGTTACAACTGGCCTAAACCAAATAAAAAAGCTGCATTGAGGTGGGGGCAACTAGTGGCTGTAGCAAAACGTCCAAGCAACAAAAATGAAGATTGCTGAGGAATGCCAATATAGCGAAGATAAACCTTGGACCACCTGAAGGGTTTGAATCTTGTTGATTTCAAATCCAGGGAGGTCAGCCCACCATCTCCTTAATTTCAGAAAGCTTTCAAGAGGCATCTGCCTCTACTGCCGGTGGTCATGCAAATGACCCATCACGAAAAGAGTTTGTCGCAGCAATCACAGGTGGAATATAAAACTCAAGGCCCTGAATTTCGGCTACAGCCACAAGGCACATTTTCAACTTCTGACCTAACTTCGAAGGGATGTTCCTTTGCCAGCTAATGTCACAAATATAGGCAACGCAAATTAGAATGCAGAGTTCAGAGGCTGCAAACTCGCATTTAACGAAGGTGAGCACCAATTAACTTCTACCCTTTTTATCCACATTTCAGCTGTTTTGGATGAAATCACGGTCAGAGGGCAATGAACGTCTTTGAGATTTGAAGCTCGAACAATACACAGAAGAACACATAGATGTGCAGCGCTTTCTAACCAATAAGTCTAGAAAGAACAGTGAGGACACCATCAACAGCCCTTTGTTTTGAGTAAAATCACACAACTGTGCCTTTCAGGACTCCACTGACATTTGTTCAACAGCAAAAGATGATTCGCAGGTAAATGGAGTTAAACTTCTAATACTTTCTCCTACCACTCCAATTCAATTACGCGAGATTTTTGATGATTGCCAGTGTCATGAGTATGCATCATTTAATTTTCTTCATTTAGTTTCTGTTTTCAGCTTATCTTTGTTTTCTGTTTTATTGAACAAGAAATCTTATCTCATCACCAGCGTGTACTTGTGGAAGTAGTATCATGGTGGCGACACCTGCGTGTCACTTTTTGCTCTTTTCTAGCTTATTAGGCTTCTATTTCCTGCAAAAGCAACCTCTCTGTCATTATAAATTGCTAATCCATAAATTTAGGCCAGCTCTAGTTTATCACCAGTGTCCCTTTAACAAACAAGAGTACAGTATACAGCATTGAAATGATGGCACAGAAGAAATAAAAGATGTGCGACTCACAGAGCAAGTGGGATGAAGAGGGCGCTCAGGAGTGCTGTGGCGATGGAATAGTGGCGCCAGTCTGGAATAGCATAGGCCAACACAGCGTGCAGTCCAATGCCCAAAGAAAAGACGCCTGGGAATAGCGTGCCTAACAGTGCTCGCTTGGACGCCCCTACCAGCTCTGTCATGAGCACGAATGAGACAAGGGCCACAGCTGCCGTTGTCATGCCAGCGAAGAAGCGGCAGGCCACGTGCAACACCAGGCTTGGCGCAAATGCTCCAAAGAAAGTCAGGGCCGACATGGCAATAGCGGTAAATGGCAACGTGCGGCGCCGTCCAAATCGATCAGAGATGTAGCCAAAGGCAAATGCGCCCAACATGACACCTGCCATGAAGACTGCTTGCACCATCTTCACCAAGTATTCCTTGTGGCAAATGAGATCCCACTGAAAGAAATTTATACATATTGTTAGGGCTGTATTCAGGATGTGGCGAAGTTTCAAAAGCTCTCTCTGGAGCAGTAAAACTCTGGTGCCCCTAATGAAGAACCTGTATCTCAGCAAAAAATTTTCATTAACAACCATGTGTACCATATATAATGTTGTAGCTGTAAGCAATAATCCAAAACGACCTTCCTCCTGTACACAGGTGCAGAAATGGCGCCGACAAGCAGTGTGTAAGACAGCAGCAGGCCAGGAAAGCAAGTTGTAATGTTTCATACAACAAGCGAAAATGGAAAGTCTGGATTTAAAGAATGAAACTGAAGTATGTGAATTCTCTCTCTATACCACAGCCTATAAAAGGTTAATTATTTTTCGTGACTGCGTTCTGACCCCGTACTTTGCGCACCGTAGGCGGGCAAAAAAGATAGCAAAATGTAAGAAGAAACCTAGCATCTTTGGCGACCTACGAATGCACTTGTGGGCTTTACAAAAAACATTCATTTACACAATAACCACGATATGAAATAGTTTATGCAGCATGCGCGAAACACTACTGAAATTACCAAGAAGAGCTACAACGAAAAGGTAAGCATACCTCGGTGGCTAGAGACGTAAACCTGGACGTATAATGCGGATGGTCACATCGGTCGTTCGCATCACACCCTGATGTCGAAGGTATCGACCCATTCCAGCACTGGAAGTCCGGCTTCGCGCCAGTGAATACGATTTGCAGCATCTCTCCACTGACGAACAAGCCGCCGATTATGGCCGTGTAGGTAAAGTACAGAATCTGCTGCGGTCCGATCTCGCCGACAAGATGAAACACCTGGTCGACATCCATGCTGCGAGATGTAGGGTGCACCGGTGGTAGATGAAGGATACGCCGCGACAAGACACCAGCACAACCCGTCAGAGCAGTCTCTCAAGCTCTTGGCTGGTCCTAAACGCTGTCGTCGGCCACGCCAGTGGTCACGCATCCACGTCGCGTCGGCGCACAACGACGAAGGTAAAAGCGCGAGAGCAGCGAGTGTCTGTGAACAGATGTAAACACGCGAAAGTGTCGCGCCGGCTCGTATTCACAACGCAGTTTAGCAGGCTTACGCAGCCGCACGGAAGCGGTAAATGCAGTTGGAGTGGCACGCAGTGGAGACGCACTTGCTGTAGTCAGTTCTGAGCGGATGAGACGCTAGCAGCACAGCTGATGACCACAGGCGTTGCCAGCCGCACACTCCTCCACAAGCCCGAAGCTCCGGAGCTCCGGAGCGCACACAACCGCACAACGTCCAGACCGTTGCGACCGGCCAATGTTGGCCTTGTACTGGCTGCGAACTGCCACCTTGCCTTTGGCCGCGGCTGCCGCGCCGCTCCCCGGCGCCGGCCGTCGTTGAAGTGATTTTAGTTGCTTTCATTCATTATTGCTTTCCTTTAGCTTTTAGTCGTTACCGCCACTCACCACCGCAGCCGCCACTGCGTCGTGGAGAGCGCGCGCGTGCATTTACTGATAAGATAGCGCCAGCGCCAGCGCCAGCACCCAAGGTGGCCCGCTTGTAAAATTGCCGGAACCGCAAGTTTGGAAATGATATGGGATCTCGTGAACCCGCCGGCCCTCGTTTAGGGGATATCGTTTTGTTTCCTGTTGCACTGATATCTGGCTTATCGCGAGGAAGGCGAAGGCGGGCGTGCGTTTGAAATACCCACAAGGAACTCCCTTTACTTGCGCGGAACATTCAAAAGCTCGGGAGCTGATTGAACTTATTGGTGTCATGTCGGGGTTATTGGAGATCGTTCCAAAAACCACGTACAACTGCGAATACAAGATGTGTAACGATTGTTAATGTTTCTGTTTGGTGTTTCAGTTATTTTGCACTCCAACCTCGCACCGTCGGGTGACGTGCATCATAACAGTAAGCGCGTCACAAAACCAGAAAAGTCGGATAGGCAGATTGCACGAGGGGAGGGAGATTCTGAGCTCTGTGGTGTTGGTACTGTACGTATCCACTTGATTCTTGCCAAAAGCCCGGGCCACTTTCAAAGTCTCAATAAAAAAAAAATTCTTGTACTTTTATGGCTAGAGGTCAGAGAAACTGAGATGTGAGCCCCGCTAACTCAACAAGCCTTTTCACTTTACGAGCACGTGCAGATGCTCGCAGCATAGAGTTTCTCAAGTGCCAACTCCAAGGGCACTTCCTGGGCATGCGCGTCCAGCGTCGGCGCTCTTGGCGTACTACGCCGGAACGGGCGTCGCAGAGGGGCATGCATCTCCATGTTCGTGGCGCTGGCTCGCTTCCCCTCTCGAGCCGAGGGAGAGAATTTCAAGCCGTGAACAGAAAGGGTTGGGGGCGATGAAAGGACAACTTAATCCGGGAAGAAAAGTTCGGGCAACCTGAAAGAGCTACAAGCCACGAAGAAAAGTCACCGAGAGCCCCGCGATCCTCCCATTGTTATAAACCGGACCCCTCTACCGACGCCTACGCGAGCACCCGTGCGCTGACGCCGATATCTAGCACGGACAGATATCGGCGCCTCGCCGAGGCTCGCTGGCGTCTTCTGCAGTCGCATGCGCAGGCCGGTTTTGGCGTACTCAAAGAGCGCCGACGCTGAGCGCGTACGCCCAGGAAGGGCCCTTGGAGTTGGCGCTTTACTATTAACTATGGCTCGCATTACTGCTTCGTCTTCCATTTTTTTTTTTTTGCAATACGCAGATTTGGCGTCTTCAGACTATTGTAACTGAAGACCTGTTTTGAGCATACAAGAAAGATGTACGAAATTTCTTGCAATATTGTAAAACTGGTTGAGAATAACGAGGAAATACGCCTTTTACAAGATTGTCTTCTGAATGCGGGATCTTCACAAAGAGCTGGGAGATTCAGACTGCAATGCTGTAGGCGGGTACTAGTGCATTACGCACGCGCATGCTCGCGTACACAGTTCTCGTGGGTTTAAAGCAGGAATGCGGAAACGACGTTACATTCTGACGGCAGAAGTATGACAGACAGCTGTTTTACAACACACCTGTACCAGGGGTGGTATGCGAGATTAATAGTGATGGCGTTGTGTAACCGAGATCGTAGTCGCTTAACGCCACTACACGATGAACTGAAGTCGCTTGACCAATACCCCCCCCCTCCCCCCCCAACTTTTTTTTTTTTAAAGAAATGCTCGTCGAGGGACGTCAGGCTCGACAGGTTGCGGCTGCCGCGGTTATCGGCCTGTGCGGACTCGAGGGGAAGGGCGAGGTTAGAGAATGGCCCTCTGAAACCGCGAAATGTCGTCTGCACAGCACTCCCGCCAAATGAGCTGGCTGTAATTTCCTTCAGTGAGGCACCTAATTTATATGCGGCTAATTATTCTTTCGCTCTGTATTTGTTTGTATGGTTGAGACGAATTGTGGTCCTCAAACATGTTCGACAAGATATATAACGCAAAGAAGTTATGAATGGAAATGTGATTTTTGTCACTTCTGCGTTAAAACTTGCTCCCGGGTCCTTCTGAAGGCATTGTTAAGATCGAAAAGCCACCTTTCAATGCAATACAGACATCCAAGCACCATCGGTTGCTGACCTGAAAGACGCTGGTTCGATTCCGGCCGCGGCTATCTAATTTCGAAATCCTAGAGACCCGTGTACTGTGCGATCTCAGAGCACGTTAAAGAACCCCAGGTGGTCGAAATTTCCGGAGCCCTTCACTACGGCGAGCTTCACAGAACCCCCCCGTAAGCCATAAAACTTGAGAACGGATTCAATTCGTTTTAAATAATTTTAAACGTGCAGGGAATCTATTGGGAAGAGTAGTAGTAGTAAAGACTTTTATTCGACCATAAGTTATAGGCCGAGCATGTCGACCGCCTGGGCGACCAGAAGCCGCTGTTCTTCTTCCCCTTCAGCGCCAAGCCAGTCGAGCCAAGTGGTGATGGATAGAAAGGGTGGGGGGAAGGAACCCGACTGCTGAGCAGCCGGCCAATAGAAGAGGCAATGGGCCAGGTCCGCATAGATGCAGGGGCAGTTGGGACAGGAAGGGTCCGATCGATAGCGATAGAGGAAGAGGCGGGACGGGGTGATAACTGCATTCATCTGAATGTGCCGAAGAAGGCGAGACTCCGGCACCGTGAGTGATGGATGAGGAGGAGGGTAAAGGCGTTTGTCGAGGCGGAGCTCAAGGTAGACCTCTTTTATGGTGCGGCGAAGGGTGAGCCTCCCACCGTCCTCCGAGGGCTTGGGCCAGGGGATCAACGTCAATGTTTGCTGCATCTGTGTCATCAGTCACAACTTTATCAGTGCTCTTCCTGTGCCTTGAAGCTTCCACTGTGGTAGGGTGCTTATGGGGGAGCTGTAGCCTGTGTGAGCCAGGGTGTGGTTCCCTGCACAGCGAGTGCCTCGACACATCATGTGTTGCCCCCACGTGTCTCTCTCTGCTGCAGCCGTATGGCCCCGTGGGAGAAGGCGGAGCTCCGTGTGCAGTCCAAGACCCACGAGGCAGCATGGCAGCTGGCTTGCCCCCACAGATGCCCATGTCGCCACCCTTTGCGGGGTGAGCACTTTAGTTGGATTTTTCAGCTCTGGAAACTGTCCCCACATTCAGCTGGTTGTGTCTTGTCTGGGGGGGTTTCCTATTGGGAGCCATATTCGGTTTGCATTTAGAAAATGCCGAATATTCGCACACCCCTAGTAAAGGGATGTCTAGGTCCCGAAGTCTGGCTATGAATATTATTTCCGGTGTATCGTGAGGTTGGACAGCGCGGCTGATGCCTTGAAAACTGAACGGCTGCGCAGGGCTTCTAAAGTGTTTAAATTTTAATTCTTAAAGACCTAAAGGTGGTTTTGCAGCCTATACCAAAGTTGTTTTCTCAGAAAGAACCATTAGGCCCCTCAGTGTCAAAGGTGTACTTAAAGGAGCCCCTCCCCCCCTTCCCCGCGAGCAATACTTGCATAGGAAAACCATGCTGAAGCCCATTTTTGAGAAAGCAAATTCAATAAATACATGGTTCTAATGGCACCGCCCCCCTCCCCCTCCAAGCGACTCATCAATCCGTCCCTGCTCAGCGTACTGCTAAAATAATCGGCTGCAGTCATCTCTTCAACAGGAGAGAGGGAGAGAGAGAGGCTGAGGTTGGCCATCGCACTGTACGAAATTATTTGCCCGAGCCCGGCAGCCCTTTCTGTTACCCGCCGAGCAGGGGCCGACATCTCCAATATACGCCCTCCCTTCCAGAGCCTGAGCAAGCTTTGACCTATCCGACCCGGCCCGGCCCGGTCTGCCAAATACGCGGGCCGAACTCAGGCCCGGAAACAACACGTGAGCTAAGCGCGCTTCACTGGCGCAAATGTCCTCGTTACTGCGAATTCCATTAAAAAAAAAATCTGCCTCGTTTTCGGGATGGAGACGTCAAAGTCTGTTTTTGGTCTCGTTGTTTCTTTTTTTGCCCATAAGAAAACACAGTGCCTTGGATACTACAGATACTAACTTGCTGAAAATAATATATGCACTGCAACGTGTTTCTTATCTTATATTTTCTTTAATTTTTTGCAAGGCTATGTCGATCAGTCTCGCCACTACTCGGGTTCGGTTCGCCACTGACACACAAGATGTCGCTCGATCCCTGAAAGCAACGAGGCGTGCTCTAATGTCTGCTCAAAAAGCACCGTCGCTTAATGACGTCATGGCTATACCCAGCAACAGCAAAACGCAGGAACATCATTTGGCCTCGGTTATATCATGTCATGGAGATGTGAAATTCTGCAGACCTCATGCCTTGTTTAAACTACCTTGTATGCAGAACTAAATAAAAATCAGTCACCCGGAATATTGCTAAAGCAAATAAAGCAAACTTCTCCGCACCTATATCTGCTACTAAATGACTCCAGATGTCAAACATTCTGCGATTGCCATTTATCGTACTAAACGTTGCCATCTGTGCCGTTTTCTTTAACCCAGCGACCAAAGGATAATGGTGTCCGGGGTGTGCGGACAGGATAAAGCCTTTTTGGAGTGGCGCCGCGGAGGCTCTTGCCTCAAGATAGGAGTCCAAGCGAAACGCTCGGGTGGTACACAAGACATAAACCGAGAATACCGCCCATCTTTGGCATCGAAACGGAGTTGAGCTGAGTTGAGGTGTTGAATGCCACAGGTGGGGTTAGCCTTGCTTATTCTGCCGGTAATTGCTCCACCGTAGCGTCCCTTCTGTGTTAATAATGTCCGAAGACCTGTCGCATCTACCCCGCTAGGCGCACAATCTCTTATAATAGCACACATTCCTTTCCCGCAGTCACCATCTATGCACACAATCACTCCACAGAGTCCACATCACAGTCCACTCCAGAAGTCACCATCTATGCACATATTCAGCCACAGTAGAACATAGTCCATTGTAGTGCCACAATCCATACACACATTCACTCGCAGTATAACGTAGTCCACTCCAGAAGACACCATATACGCACACATTCAATTGCAGTAGACCATAGTCCGTTCCTGCTGTAACCATTTAGAAACAAGATCAGTGTCCTGCAGAAAGGTTAAAAGAAGGCGTGCAGCCTCCCTTCTGCATGTCTGGTTTCCACTCGGGTAGGCAATGTCCTGAACTGTACTGTGACGGGTTCCTGTCTTCTTGAAGGAAGCGAACATCACATGTCTTTCCGGATTGTACTCTGGGTGGTACATAATATAATGTTCGATATCCCCGCACACACCACATAAAGAGCAGAGCGGATACGATGCTATGCCGGTCTAATGCATCCATGCAGGAGTGCGAGCAGAGGCCGTACGAATTCAATGTAGTAGAGTCGCCTGGGATCTTCTCAGTCCCTTGGTCACACATGGCTTGTGGGACGCACTCCACAGGGTACTGAAGTGATCGAGCACCGTTTTCCTGCAGAGACTTTTTCCATCTTGAGGTACTTTTTTTGATGGAATCCTCGAGAGAGCTTTATGGGCGAGATTGTCTGCTACCTCATTGCCGTTGACTCCTATGTGAGAGGGCACCCACTGGAAATATAGAGTAAAGCCTCTGCTGTGCAGATTCTGCACCAAGCCTCGAAACGGAATTGAGTCCTCCGCATGCCTTTGCTGGCGCCTGGGCACCACTTCAGCGGGAACCGCTTTCCATCCCTTTTGATCATTAGTCCTCACAGCTTGCCTGATGCTGTCCGGGTGGCGTTGCTGAAGAGTCTCGTTTTCTGCAATTAACGTGCCTTGAAACGCAGCCAGTTATATATATATATATATATATATATATATATATATATATATATATATATATATATATATATATATATATAATGTGTGTGCGTGCGTGTGTGTGTGTGTGTGTTGTGTGTGTGTGTGTGTGTGTGCGCTGGAAGCGAAAACACCCAAAATACCACACACGACCGCGCCCTGGGCCGTACCAAAAATTTCATTACAGTTATGTGTTTGGCCTAATAAATTCCTGTATTTGCTGTAATGTTCCCTATAAGTCTGATAAGGGCCTGGATTAATCTGAGAGGAAGCAACTTTTATAAGAAAGGACTAACTTGTTTGATGTGAGCATTCTTTGCGGTCTTCAATTAACAGAACATCACAGGTAAACCTGTCCAGTTTTACACGGCACATGGCGAATACATAGCGGTAATATTTATCACTACCATTACATATGGCTGCTCTGTTCAGATGGGTAGACTAATTAAATACGGTAAGCGTATTCCCAAAGGGCTACCGCCGTACTCCAGTTATTAAAAATGGAAACCTCCCTCAAGGTGCTGCCCCCTCAGATGCTTACTCCCATTGTTAGGGAATCTGATATTCTATCAAATATTCAATGTAGCTGATAATTTCATACGCTAATTTCCTGTTAGTTGTTCATAAGGCAAGGGACTATTATTTCTGTTATTAGAATGTTCGCTAAAAGGGGAGGGGAAGTGTAGAAGAATGGATTTTTGGGCCGCACCACCGAACGTTACTGAACTTCCTTCGAGAGTCCAGTGTGTCTATGTTTGCAAATAATACTTTTTTCCAGTAGGCACACTGTCGAAATAATAATAATAAACGTGCGGACCGTGCGAAAGCGCGTCTCATCCGCGGCAACATAGTTTCTAGGAATAAAGCAAGTTCAGAAGCAGCTATGGCGACTGGTAATGTAATGTATATTTTGCGTGAAATTGTGCTTCATAGATGCTTCAAAGTCGACAACCTAACTTGACCAACAAAACAAAAAACTGACCTCGTTGTCGTGCATTCATATCGAACTGAACAACAGCTGTATTCCAGTTCGCGCGGCTAAAGGCTGAAGGCAGAGTGCAAAACGCGAAATTTCAACGCATTCTTAAGCGTTAAAACTCGTTTGAGAGCTGTTATGTTACAAGGTGCGCTAAATTGGAGAAGCTAAAGAATAAAAAGCAGGCCCACTCCTTTGTTAGAAACCCAGATAGAAGGAACAGATGAAGGGAATGAATAATTATGGAGGGGGGGGGGATACAATACCATTACTTATTGTCCAGCATGCCTACCTATCACGGCGAAAAGTTCAGCGCTTCGCTTCAGCCAATCTATCTGGGAGGGCCAGAGATGAGACGCTTAAAGATGTTGCAATTCTTCAAGAATATCCCGTAACCATTCATGATGTCTCTTTATAAAGTCGCTCTTGAGGATATATTGTGCTCTCTCTTCAACAAAATGAGCGTGGGTTCAGGTGTTATGAAGTAGGGCAAGGCGTCCTGGGTTAGTAAACTGATGGCACGCGCCCCTAGTACTTTCAATATCTCCATTAGACGACTTCCAATTTGTCCTGCAACCATGCAGTATGAACTTCAGGAAAGCAGGTGTGCTGCTTGGCTGCGTTTGCTTGCATTCACTGCATTGATTTAATTTCCTTTTTTGCATGCCTAATACCTCACATGGCATTATACCGTACGTTAAAAAGTTCGCACTCTGGAAATAGTTGAAAACTGGCCCTAATTTTCTTGCTCTGTAATTGTCTTCAGCTTTTTGTTTACATCACCTGTTAAACCCTAGAGAACATAGGAAGCGGGCATTCAGTAAAAGAAAGCGTTCATGTACGCAAGCCCGAGCCCGTTCCAGGCTCACGGCCCGCAGCCAAAAGCCCGGGCCCGACCTAGGCCCGGCAGAAAACTGCTGTGCAGTGCTCTATAGCTGAGGTAGGCGGTGGAGATTGTACGTAGAAAACGTGCACCAGATAAATGTTCCCTTTAGTAAACGGCGTCGACTTGCAGACTGAACTTCTGCTCTCCTTTATTTATTCATCTGTAAAACTGCAAATAAACCTGTAAAGCAGCAACTCTTCGCACCGGGACCTTTGGATTTCGGCATAGCAGCGGGAAGAGCCAAGCGACCCGAGGCTCCACTTCTAACATTATATGGAAAAAGTTGTAATGGATCGAGTTACATGTGGTACTGCAACAGCGCGTGGACGTTTGGTCTTTGGGTCGAGATTTGCACCACGCTTCAAATGATGGGTTGTTTGGATTGCTAGGAATGGGGTGTCTTTAGCACAATGATAATCACGATGCCTGGTGATAGTTTGCATAAAACCCTCAGTGAGCGCACAAAAGTATAGCTTAAGGCGGCGATCATGAAGCTGCGTAAGGCAAGGCTACTGGTGCTGTATAGTTAAGTGAGGAGAGAGACGAAAGGTCGAAAAAAAAATGGAGATTATTAAAGCAGCTAAAGATAATTTATACGGACGAAGATCGAACGATTTTGCTTGGGATGTACTTCGGAAAGTGAAAAAGAGTGAGAATTGCTAAGGACAGAGGAAAGAGGAAGGCAGGAGAAATTCACGGAAGAGAAAATGATGTAAAATGAATATAATTCCAAATACAAAGCCAGCGTTTTGTCTTCTGGAACGCGTGATGAGTTTACCCATGATTTCAGTGTACAGCCCTATCGAATCGACAAAAAAAATTTTTTTTTTACAGAGCGGGAATGAACATCAGTCTGTTCCTGTGTAGTTCGAAAGAACTTGGCCCAAGAATAACACCGCTTCGGACATCCCCTCTCAGCGAGCGTTAGTTTGTTGTGGTGCGAGACTGATAACGTTATCACAAGGATGAGCGCGTATTGGAGGTGGGTGATTGCGGAAATGTCGAGTCGGCTCTCCTGAAGTACCGTCCTTCAGTATTTGAGCAGCTCTTCGGGAAGGTAGCCAAAAAGAGCGCCGAAGGCTATGAGGGCTTCGAGTACTCACTGAAAGTGCTCGGCCTCGAACAATTTTGTGACAGCATTCCGCTAAAAAATGAAATTATGAGTCTCTGACAAAAAGCTCGTAGAGATTGTTGAGTGAGCTAGCTGATGAGCTCGCAAACATGTACGTACTCGATGCGTAGGAAGCGAAGGTCGGAGGAAGGATAACCCAAAAGGAAAATATTTAGGACACGAAGAGAAGGAAAAAAAAACCCTCGTTGCTGAAAATTTAACGCTAGTTATAGTAACACCCTGAAAACTAACGAAAGATGTCAAGAGACTCCGCCGCGGTGGCTCAGTGGTTAGGGCGCTCGACTACTGATCCGGAGTTCCCGGGTTCGAACCCGACCGCGGCGGCTGCGTTTTTATGGAGGAAAAACGCTAAGGCGCCCGTGTGCTGTGCGATGTCAGTGCACGTTAAAGATCCCCAGGTGGTGGAAATTATCCCGGAGCCCTCCACTACGCCACCTCTCTCTTCCTTTCTTCTTTCCCTCCCTCCTTTATCCCTTCCCTTACGGCGCGGTTCAGGTGTCCAACGATATATGAGACAGATACTGCGCCGTTTCCTTTCCCCCAAAAAACCAATTATTATGTCAAGAGACGATCTGCATCTTGATAGGCAGCCCAATCTGATTGTCCTCTCACTTCACACGTAATAGATCGCACCGAAAACTTCGCACACCCTCTTAACGACACGCGCAACGCCTACTCCAACGAAACATACGCGCCTTTGTTCTTCCGTTTTGCAGACAAGTAAGAAACTTATTAATATCCAAACTTGATAACTCATGCAGGGACCTTGATAGCGAGTACTATTTGTATATATTTGTTTTCTTTATATTGCTGCATTTTACTTGCAGCGTCACAGCGTTTTGGCAAAGTAACCTAGTTCGTCCAATTATAAGCCTTTGTTAGTAGTCGGCGGAGGGATGTAACGATAGTTATATTCCTCTGCCGACGACTGGTAAAGGCTTCAAAATTTAATGGCTCGAGCCACTACAGTGAAGCAGGTCGAAGAAGAACAAAAAGAAGAAGAACGGGATCATTCCAGCGGTGAGCGCTTCATACTTTTGTAATCATGCAGTATTGTTCGAGATTAATTACGGTCAACGATCTTACCGCTTGTTAATCTGCTTCTCTCGGAAACGCCCCTACACAACGAGATAATGTGCGCCGTACTAGCTAATGTTGGCGCGATAGATTAACCACAGTGTTGTGTAGGCGGCCTGCGAATGGGGTTGCTTTAATCGTAATCGTTATCGGCACTTACTCTAGTTAGGATTTAGCTTAGCGCGTTGCCACTGATAAGCATTACATGCATTAATACGGGCGGTGAATCGGCCTAATCGTTTCATGAACATAAGTAATGCCTTTCAAATATTGCAGTCGACATTAGAAGGGCTTCTCGGAGTATTTTACGGGTACTCATCAGGATGGGCGGCTACTGAGAATGCTGCGACTGAAGTATAATAATAATAATAATAATTGCTTTTTGGTGGAATGGAAATGGCGCAGTATCTGTCTCATATATCGTTGGACACCTGAACCGCGCCGTAAGGGAAGGGATAAAGGAAGGAGTGAAAGAAGATAGGAACGAATAGGTCCGTAGTGGAGGGCTCCGGAATAGTTTCGACCACCTGGGGATCTTTAACGTGCACTGACATCGCACAGCACACGGACGCCTTAGCGTTTTTCCTCCATAAAAACGCAGCCGCCGCGGTCGGGTTCGAACCCGGGAACTCCGGATCAGTAGTCGAGCGCCCTAACCACTGAGCCACCGCGGCGGGGCCTGAAGTATAAGCCAAAATCAACTTTGCCTGCTTTGTTTTTTAAACATTTGTTTGAACTAGGATTACTTCCAAAACCCTTGTCTACAGTGCTACGTTTAGTGAGAACGAAGCTCTATCTTTATGCCCTGACCTTGGCATTTGTTCTGCAGTTGTCGGGATAACATAACGATTTTATTCCAGTTCTATTACATTTTTTTTTCACGCTCCAGCTTTGGCTCCAACGACACCACGCTAGAGTCTAGGCACGCCGCCAGATATCGCCATGATTTGTCAGTTGGTGGGGTAGGTGGTAGTGATGCAATATAGCCGAAGGAAAATTATCGTCCTACTGCACCAACCGATAGTTTTCATAAGCACATGGCTAGCTAGATAATGCATTAACTAAACTTTTGGCGACCTCAGACCGCATGCTCGCACAGCAGAGTTGATGGCAGTCATTACCCAAGAATAAGCTCGGACCGCCAGAGGAGGTTGTAGCAGTTACATGTTTAGAAATATCCGCCGCCAAGCCCTCTCTCTGAACTTGCCGTGCTGCGAAGTCGTTAATACAAAATCTGCCACAAGCCTTCCCCGCGTCTTCCCCGTCACTACTGGACAGACGAATAAACGAAGCGTTGCTTTCAACACGTTTAAGTGGGCTATTTTGCACACTGCACATGGCGGCTGTGGTGTATCTTGTTTCTTGCTATTGTGCATTTAAAAGTGGAGATCGGGAGGGGAGGGAGGTACCGCCCATCCCTTACCTCTAAGAGAAATATTTTCCATAAAAGAACTGCATTGGTCCTTGTTTTTTTTTAATGCATTGTGAAAATAGGACTGCCCCTACCTCCTTACCGCCCCATCCATGAGCAGCGCACGAAATGCTTCGTAATCTGTAAATCTAATAAATGGAATTGCCTGCCTGCAAATCTGCGGCGAGATCGCGTCTACATCTTGAGGCGGAAAATTAAAATTATAATTGCGTTATGTCACAAAATTATCAATATCACTGTGGCAGTCCCTTCGTAAGCGGTGCCCCTAACAGTCGCGGCAAACTATAAAAATCGCGTAGCGGAGAGTCATTGGGGAAAAGAAATCCTGCATCCACAAGGATACAGGTTATGCCACTTCGTTCAAACAAACGAAAAAACTGCGGCAGTGGTCGAGGACGAAATTCATGTGCTTTATGCAGAGCGTCCGAGGTGTTTCAGCTGAACATCTACAGAGTTTAAGCACAGAAATTTTTGTTTGTGTGTGGTAGTACAACTCTAAATATTTATTTATAAGCTGAGCGGCTTGTTGACTAATTAAAATAGCCTTGCTGCTGTGAAACTCCCAGCTTTAAATGCCTATAGTTCTTCCTAGCTTAAGAGCGCAGACCGCACAGTGGGCAAACTATTAGTGGGTAAAGAAAAATGGGTATTAGTGCGTAAAGAAACTATGCTTGCTGCGATCGTGATCTCTAGGCGCGGTAGAGGTGCTTCCCGCTGCTCAGAACTCTAGTTCGTAGGTTTCGTTCCGGCTGCGGTGCCTGCATTTCTATGGAGATGATATACAAAAGCACCTGATTTAATTACACGCTAAAGAACCGCAGGCGAGGATTCTCCACAGCGACACATCTCTGTGCGGGCTTAGCTTTGATGCGTAAAAGTCAGTTATTGTATAAAGGCAGCGCGAGAGATAATCCATCTAATGGGAAGAAAGGAGTGCTGCTTTCCTTACTGATCATTTAGTCTTTCGCCGCCAAAGGCTAAAGTGAACCACCGTACAAGCACGCGGGGAGGTCACTTAGTACCGTTCGATCCGTTCCCTTGAGGTGAGAACTCCAGAGGACAAGAAAAGACTTCGCGAATTCTCGCTGAGCCGTGGCTGCATCGGCCCCTCCAGCTCGAACCTCCACGACGTTGCCTTTCAAATCGCCGCAGTTGGAGTTCTGTCAGCTCTTCGTCACCGTGCCCACGAGTGAACAATGCCGACGACGGACTCTCGTGGCCCGGTGGTGCCCGACATCGGCGGAGAGGGCGAGCCCGCCGACAGGGTCCAGCAGCAGAGTGAAAGGAGGAACAGCAAGAAGTCCATCCTGCACAGCCGTTTCCACATCAAGCTCATCGCCACCTACCTGACGCCCATACTGCTGCTGCCGCTCTTCGTCTTCCAGAACACACCGGTGAGAAGGGGCTCGACCGATTGCTCCACTGGAACTTCCACTCTTGAAGCAATCGCTGCCTGTATCATAACGAAATGTCGCCGAATTTGTTTCCACAAATGTTTGCTGCACTGCAGCCTAACGAGTTGTCGCTGCATCACATATATTGATGCAGTAACCACTAGCCAGTGACATGCTTATAGTGGGCACACGATTAATGTTCAGATGAGAACAACGACGATAAGAAATTTTTACTATGTCTTTGCTATTCGAGTTTCTTCTTGATGATAATTAACTCAGTAAAAAAACCCCGACATAGTCTCGAAATATGACACAAGTTTTCCGTCATCCTCTTCTAACAACAAAAATTTCTGTTGTATCGTTCAATTGTCTATCGTCGCGACAGAGCTGTCTCTGTTGTGAGAACAAGCGACTGCTGATTACTACAGAAGGCATGTTGTTACGACAGACTTTTCTTTAGTCCCGACAAGAATTTATGTCGTTACGACAAGGTCAGGGCTCAAAATGATACAAGGATATCTGTTGTATCGGGTATCTTTCATCTTCAAGGTCCCTGCAAAGTTTATTTTGTATACACTCTAATTTTCGCTTGAATGATAACCAGCTTCTGACTTTGAGCATGTTCTAGCTCTTACCTAGGTGCACGCTGTTTGGTGCGCCAGAGAATAATGGGAAAGGGACAGCCAAACTCTCATCTCTGAACGTTGCAGCTAGCTTGGTGGACGTATCACCTCATTCTCTTTTTGACCCACTGTTTGGCGAAGGGACCACCGCTAACGCCGTACGAGGAAGCCAACCGAAGAACGAGGTTGTGCGAGCAATGAATTTCCCCGCCTGTCGTCGCATACGAGTGTAGATACAGTATAGCATTGGTCTTGCACATGTGCTCCCAGTAAGCTTTATTCCGACGCATGCATATAAGGCAAACACACTTTAACAAGCGCGATGCCAAAACACACTGGCCCGCCTTTTGCCAGTGTTCATTCCCAAGGAGGGTGAGGCCCCTTCCTTTTCCTTACACGCATGGATAAAATTTGGCAGCACAGTACTTCAGCGGGCATTCCGTTAGGCTGGCTCGGTAGTCGTGGCCTATCTTTGGTGGTCGCGCATTCCTGTGATGTGCGCCCTGTCCCGCTGCAGAAAACTCGGTGTGCGTACGTGATGGCGCTGGTGTTCATCAACTGGGTGACCCGGACGCTGCCGATGGGCGTCACGGCGCTGATGCCACTGCTGTACCTTCCCGCGATGCGCATCATTGGCTACGACCACGTGGTCGGCATGTACATGAATGTGAGTGTATACTGAGCGGCTACTGAGTGCGTGCGGCAAGCGGGCAGACTTTGCTAATGCGTGTATTGGCGACCTTTAGGGACCGTGGACCATCTGGACTTCCTAGTCGGCGAGCAGACGAGTAGACAGAGGGCGACATACTTGTCCTGCACTTTTGCATGTACCAGTCTTGTGTTTGGCAGGGCTAGTTATATTGGTTCGGGTTGAGTCTCACTGACCGAAGAGAAGCGACTAGACAGCTCTCCTTGGCTGCTTACCGCGCCACATCTGGTCAAGTGCAGCTGCACATTTCCGGCACCTAAGGCGAGCGGTGATACAGTTCGCCGAGTTCAAGCGCTGATCGAGCACATTCATTCTGTTTTGACGCAGAGCGTCGGATGTCGGGATAACTACTCACGAGAAATTTGAATGCACCCGGATGCTGCAGCACAATGCCGCACGTCGAGTCTACCGTTCTTGGAATCGCTTCTACCCTGATGTTTATTCCTAAAGGGGTTCACGTGCTACCTATAGCTGCTTACGTAATCTGATTGGCCTCACAACTTGATTATCAGAAAACGCTCACGTTCCGTAACAACTTTTGTTGTGAGCTCCTCGTTGTCCTTCTGATTCGTAAAGCATAGGCGACTAGGCGGGGCAGCCGGGCAATGTGGGGCAGCCAAGAAGGATGACGCCAACGAGCGATACTAGGCTTATGCTAGACAGTCAGGAACACTATGACACCGGTATCGCAACCGTCAACATGGATCGTGAGCCGTGACGTCAGAAGCACCGCCTGGGAAGAGCAGGTCCAGTGAAACTCTAATGGTAATGCACTGCTCCGAAATGGACAGTGTACTCGCAAACTTTTTTATTATTGGTAGGGTGTAAGGCGGACTTAGGTACTGGTCAAAATAGGGATTTCTTTTAAGAGCCATTAAGAATAGCATAGGCTGCAAGGAGGCGAGTGTCTTTCACCATTCGCATAATTCTGTTGTCTCCTTTAGGACAGTGACAAAGAGCGCAACAAACGACGCACCTTTTCTCCCCGTGTGAACCCCCCCGCCCCACCGTGCTTACTTTCAGAACACGGTGCTGCTGACGCTGGGGGCGATCATAATGTCGATGGCGATCGAGACGACCAACCTGCACACGCGCATTGCGCTGTGGGTGCTGCAGCGCTTCGGCCATTCGCTGCGCAACATCATGGCCGGCTACGCGGCCGCCACCTTCCTCATCACGCTGCTGCTGAAGAACAGTGCCACGGTGGACATCATGGTGCCCGTGGTGGACGCCACGGTGCACGAGATACACTACATATACATGAAGGACATGTACGTGCTTCAGTTCGGCGCCGACGCCATCAGGAAGCCGTCCGTCTCGTGTGAGCGTCCTCTGGCCGAATAGCCATTGTGTGATACATGTTGGGAGCAGGGCACGTGGCACGAGCAGGTAGCACGTGCTCAAGCAATAGAACTCGGCACCACACACTGCACTGCCGTGATTGAAGGTACTTCGTATATGTGCAATGGGGAACTCGCGCTGAAGTTTGCGGTGCCGATTGCAGCGCCATAACACACTGCCTAGCGAGAAGAGCAAGCAGTTTTGGGTAGTACTCTTAGTACTTTTCCGCGCCACCTTCAGGCGCTTATTGGCGTGAGCCTCCGCGCTCTGTCGAAGGCGCACGTGCCGTGCGTCAGCTATCTGGGCTACGCCGAGAGAAGCTAGGCAATGAATGCTGTCAGCCAAACGCGGGTATCTAATCGCGCAGAATGTGTTCTCGCGTTTGCAGCGGCCCAAGCGGCTGACAAAAGCAGTTTTGAGTCACCGAATGGAACAATTGCAGTGCCACCTTGGCAGCGCAGGTTCCCCATAGCAGGTTGTATGCTTGGTTGAAAATCAAGCACGCTTCATGTCGCGTATTACACAATCTCGCGCTGAGGGCGAGCTTGGAAGCGGATATGATCTTGAATGCCAAAAAATTCTTAACGTAGGTGGAAATGAAAAACCCTTTGTTGTTTTAATAGTCGCGAAATTTCTTATTCGTGCTGAAGTGATTATTAATGAGATCATTTACTCAAGTAAGAGAAGTAGGTGTACGCTGCGCATGCGAAGCGTTCTGGCCGTGATACGTACCTTTGAGCACGCAGTACCGAACTAATTTTGCTTCCCTGGCTGCGCAGATATTGCCCAGGCTCTCAAATTGGACGACACGCAAATGCGGCAAATAACGACGTGAGTAAGCGACCGTTGTTTCATATTTCATGTATTTTACAGTATTAGCTGTTATTAGACTTTTTCCTAAGTTTCACGCCTTTGGCCTCGGCGTCCGCAAGCCCACCTCCGGGCACCCGCCGGTAAAAAGGCACTTCTCACTTAGAAGTTCAACACCTTCCATCCAGCACCTCCTGCAAACGAGGTAGATGCTCTGAGCACTGGGCCACCACAGCAGTTGCCTAATGATTTGCGCATCCACTATAATATCAAATTTAATGTCTCCATTTCTTTACGATCATAAGCCAGCTAATGCTGGGTCATTTGCGCAAGAAATTCGTGACCGTACCGTGATTTGTCTTGTTTTTCTATGGCCGATATAGTAGAATGAGAGCTGAGGGAATAAAGTATTCTGTCATTTTTCGAAACTCGGGGCACTCTAGTCCATATTAGTGTGGTGAAGGGCTGGAATAAAGTAACGCTTGAGAACGCGAAAATTTCCTTCGTCCTTCTTACTTTAAAGGCAAACTAACGTGCATAATGATAACTTTTCAACGCCACATTCCTCGGGGGGCGGGGGGGGGGGCACTGTTTGCAAGGTGACAAGAATACTCACCGCAGACCTGCGCACCAATGACGAGGCGCTAAACGTGGACTACGTTTCATAGCATTTGGATTATGCTTGACATCATTCTAATTCGTAATGAAAAAATATTACAAAAACATTTAAAAACATGAATAGTATCAATTCGCAAAACAATCACCCATAGCATGCGGGACCAGATCGACAAAGATGCAGATCCCGCTTGAAAATGGCGAAAGAAAATTCTGTAATTTCAAAAGTGAAGTCTTGAAAAGCGACAAAAAATTCTGCTGTTAGTTGTAGCAGCGACAATATTTTCTGTAGCTACGACAGAGCCGCTTACGAATAGATACATTTACCGCATTGCAGCATAAAATTTTGCAGTTTCGACAAGAACATGTCGTCGTGGCAGTTTTTATGCCCGATACTAACGGTACTTTCGTTGTTACGACGAAAGATTTCTGTCTCCTTGTTGATTTGGTGTGAAATTCATTTTGTGATTCGTGTATGCCTTATCAATCAACCTCATTTTTCAAGGCGTGAAAGCCACTCAAGAACCATTCTTGCATCTACAGGCGTCCTAGTGAGGATTTCGCGCAAAAAGACAATGACGAGTTGTGTTTCTTATTGTCTAAAGAAAAAAAATTAGAATATACATCTCGACACCATCCATGCCGTTGTAAGACGTAGGCTTAGCCGCAGCTTCATTTAAGGTTTCTTTATTGCTTGCCAAAATCGAGGGGCAGGTCCTTTTCCTCAAGCGACGTGTAGACGTGTGAACGCGCTCTAAAGTTAGCGAAGAGCGGATATCAGGAACCATTAAAGCAGATGCCTCATCCTGTGGATAGCTCACCATTGCAGTTGGCTCATTATTATAAGCCATTGGCTCATAAGTCGCAAATGCGACAGCGACTGCAGCGCCACCCTCCAAGCCTTTACTTAGTGGTTGTGCTACACACTGAGTGCTCTTTACACTTGGCTCGCCTTTTTATATTCCTTCTGCATTCTCCTCCCAATTTCGCGCTGTATTTAGAACTTTTAGCTCTTTGCAGAACCGAAAATGCCGCTTTTGATACGATATGTTTGCCACCGCGCCCGCAGGAAGTTCATCAAAATCCGCAAAGTGCTGCTGATCACGGTTGCCTACACGGCCAGTCTCGGCTCCGTGGGCGCGCTGAGCGGAACCATCACCAACTACGTCACCAAGATGATCCTGCTGACGTACGTGTATACACACTCGTGACATGTGCAGCAATTGTTCCTCTTCACGCTTATGAAGCTTTCCCCAGGACTTTGAAGGGACGTTTAGAAAGCTTGCAGGCGTAATAGTTTGACGTGCTTCTACTTGCAGGCGATTTCCGAAGCTCGACGTGGTGACATTCCTATCCTGGAGCACGGCTTTCCTCCCGGTCGCCATGATCGAGGTCGTGTTTGCCTTCGTCGTGCTTTACTTCATGCACATGCGGCGGCTGTGAGTCCTTCCTTTCCTTACAAGCCTTATAGAAGTACACTATATATGAGGCTCACATGCCAGATCTTGGTGGCAGCACCACTGCGTCCAAGGATACAACGTCACGGCCTCACTTTTCCGCGGCACTACTTTCCGCGCAATGCAAAGCTTTCCTGCGTAATAATAATCCGGATCCAAGCTGACATGGATGATAACTATCACCCTTGTCTTTAAAATCGTACATTGCAGTATACGCCGTAAGCAGTGTACAGTCGTGAGAAATATGAGAGGGAACAAAGCTTCTGCGCAAAATTATGAATTTTATTGATATTTGTCTACTAAATTTAAAAATGATTTTTGGATATATGCGCCAAGAGAAAATTTACAGGACAAAAATAAAACTGCGCTTGTCACACGTAGTTGCGAAGTAATGAATAAGTGAATGCCCCCCCCCCCCTCGAACTTCGTTACTTCGCATATTTCTCACGGCTGTAAGTTATGGCCACGCATGGAGTACGCTGCATACATTTAGTCCAATGTATTTAGGGAAATCCCCCAAGGTAGAGTATACTGAAAATATGGAAGTAATTACTCGTTGGCGTCTACTAGAAAACAGTCATAGGCCAACAAAAATAAAGTTATGCAGCTTTCACAAAAATTTAGCAGCTGGGGGAAAAATTGCCCTGACCCGGGGATGGCGGCACTTGGGTGGCTGCTAACGAGTAATTACTCCCTTACTCGATACGTTTCTGCATAAGTAGAAGGACAGGTTATTCATCGTATCGACGCGAGCTTGAATGAAATAAAAGACGACGGAAGATGCAGTACACGATGATGTAATTGGAAGTCTCGACATAATGAATTGGTTTCTGTGGGCAGGCGGCAGTAGTCACACCTATTTCTTAGCGGTAATTCTTAAGGCAATCAAATTATACATGAGAAACACCAGAAGCAGCTCGTCTGTCCGAAGTTGGCAGAGCGCCTTTTTTTCTCCGGGCTTCGTCTTGCTTCTCGCGCTGGCATCGGATGCTGGCTTCTCCCGCGATGGTGACGTTGCCACGTGCCAGTTCCTGGTTATATCTTATCCTCGTCGCTGAAAGCTCTGATGTCCCGGTTCGGCCTCGGGCTACAGGAAACGTCATCCCGCGACAGTTATACAAAACACGTTCTCGTATGACATATTTGTTAACTGCGGCCGAAATGCTGAGCAACACTCTTTACGTTTGCCCCTCCCCATCCCCCCTCCCTTTTTTGTGTGTGTGTTTGTGGCCTGTTCTCGGTACGGCGAGATGGACTCGCCTTGAGAAGTAGCTGTCGCCACGGCTCGAAAGTTTCGCACTACTGAGGCACGTGCGAGACCGATCGCAGTTTTGACTTCAGGCCTCGAGGACAACTTTTCAGATCGCTCTCCATACGTGTATCTTCGTGGTCGTAAGCGCTTCACGTGCCTTCAGTTTTATGTCACTGCCAGTTGTACAGAGAAATGAAAATATGTTTTGCGTCCACTAAACATCACCATCATCAGCCTGACTACGCCCACTGCAGGGCGAGGGCCTCTTCCATGTCTCTCCAATTAACCTTGTCCTTTGCCATTTGCCAGCTGCGGCCACCGTATGCCCGCAAACTTCTTAACCTCACCAGCCCACCTAACTTTCTGCCACCCCCTGCTACGCTGAACCTATTGATAGTTGTTTACTATTTAGTCGGAGCATTGCCGCGGCCCCTGCTACTGTTCTGTTCAAATGTACGAAAGCATGGCATTCTCATCACAATAGACTGACCGGTTGGCCGACTTGAATTAAGTTAAAAATTCTTTCCCTGTAATAGGAAAAGTTAAAACTGAGCGACTGTTGGAGGTAGAGTTTTATTTGAAGCTATAAATGCTTCGAAAAGAAGTTCTTAAAGCCGGGTAATTTGAAACTTTTCAATTAAAGCGAACGTTAAAGTTATCCGAACTGAACGTTTTGAAGGTTTTTAAAGCGGACGAAGTTCGCGTCTCACATTTTCTTCTCTGTTGCACCGTCATTAACGGGGTTTATTGAATGGCCAATCGGTCAAATATACTTTAACGATGAAAATGGCGCAGAAGGCGACGCCAGTGAAAAGACGTCAATATGATTGAAGATTGAGGTAGCGCGTCTTTTCTTTGGTTTCATCTTTTATGGTTCCTTACCTCTGTCATCATGAAAAAAATAAGTATTTTGCAAAACTCTCCGCCCCGCCGTGGTGGCTCAATGGTTAGGGCGCTCGACTACTGATCCGGAGTTCCCGGGTTCGAACCCGACCGCGGCGGCTGCGTTTTTATGGAGGAAAAACGCTAAGGCGCCCGTGTGCTGTGCGATGTCAGTGCACGTTAAAGATCCCCAGGGGGTCGAAATTATTCCGGAGCCCTTCTTCTTCTTCTTCCTTTCTTCTTTCACTCCCTCCTTTATCCCTTCCCTTACAGCGTGGTTCAGGTGTCCAACGATATATGAGACATACTGCGCCATTTCCTTTCCCCCATAACCAATTATTATTATTAAAACTCTCCCAACCAGCATGATAGTTGCAAGCACGGATTAACTTAATGAGCGGATTTTTTTGTGTTATTTCATATTTTACAGCTTTTTCTTCTTTCACTCCTCCTTAATCCTTTCCCTTACGGCGCGGTTCAGGTGTCCAACGATATATGAGACAGATACTGCGCCATTTCCTTTCCCAAAAAACCAATTATTATCATTATTATTACAGCTTTTTCTTTACTCGCCGATCCTACGGGACAGTACAAGTGAAACTGAGAAAGTTTGTGATTATCGGCAATTGAAGTCAAATTTATGCAGCGGCCACCACTGACAATGACAATAGTTTTATCCTAATCTGTGGGGCCCCGCCGCGGTGGCTCAGTGGTTAGGGCGCTCGACTACTGATCCGGAGCTCCCGGGTTCGAACCCGACCGCGGCGGCTGCGTTTTTATGGAGGAAAAACGCTAAGGCGCCCGTGTGCTGTGCGATGTCAGTGCACGTTAAAGATCCCCATGTGGT
Organism: Amblyomma americanum; assembly: GCA_030143305.2. Lineage (NCBI taxonomy): Eukaryota > Metazoa > Arthropoda > Arachnida > Ixodida > Ixodidae > Amblyomma > Amblyomma americanum. The sequence continues at coordinate 39,715 of JARKHS020026287.1, forward strand.
CGAAATTATTCCGGAGCCCTCCACTACGGCACCTCTTCTTCCTTTCTTCTTTCATTCCCTCCTTTATCCCTTCCCTTACGGCGTGGTTCAGGTGTCCAACGATATATGAGACAGATACTGCGCCATTTCCTTCCCCCCAAAACCAATTATTATTATTAAAGCTCTCCCAACCAGCATGATAGTTGCAAGCACAGATTAACTTAATGAGCGGATTTTGTTGTGTTATTTCATATTTTACAGCTTTTTCTTCTTTCACTCCCTCCTTTATCGCTTCCCTTACGGCACGGTTCAGGTGTCCAACGATATATGAGACAGATACTGCGCCATTCCATTTCCCCAAAAACCAATTATTATTATTATTATTATTATTATTACAGCTTTTTCTTTACTCGCCGATCCTACGGAACAGTACAAGTGAAACTGAGAAAGTTTGTGATTATCAGCAATTGAAGTCAAAGTTATGCAGCGGCCACCACTGACAATGACAATAATTTTATCCTAATCTGGGGGCCGCTTGTCTAACTTGAGGCCGTTCCTGAGTTCGAACGTTTGAATAAGAAAACCGGAGTTGGCGCCCGAGATAGGGCTACCTCTTAAGAGTTAGAGGTGCAGTGAAAATAAAGCAATGTAACGGCTATCCTCATTCTGTGGTACTAATTGCACGTTGAGACATTTTGTTTCTTTTTCTTTTTGCCACAAAACGAGATAAGCAGATAAGCTGCGTAGGCAGGAATTTTTCAGTCGCAACAATCGCAAGGGGGGGGGGGGGGGGGGCAGTAGCGCTTGCGGGTTTCGGCAGTGGGCGTAAGGAGGTGCGGTTCTAGAAGGATATAGTATACGGTGAAGAGGCGCCGCCACATTGCAGAAGCGGATGTGCCTCGTTATGCGCCCCAGAAGCAGGACGCTCCTTTCTTGCCTTGCGCGCCCAATGTATTAAAGGCAGCGGAGTTTTCATGCCCACTTATCATACAAAAAATAAATCTAAAGAAAAGGCAGAAAGGAGTAAAAGATTCGGAGAAAATTAGAATACACAGTAAAAACGCTTTTTTTTTTTGGTGCGTCCATTAATTTGTGTTCGCGGTAATAGGGCTGTTTGGCGGTATTTCTTTGGTGAAAGTGCAAGTACAATGGGTATCGCTGCGACAGCCGTGGGTGAGCGCGTGTAAGACGTGCTACTTTAGTAGTGTTTTTTTTTCTTTTTCATTGTTCTCGTTTTGTTAGTTCATCTATATTTTTAGCTTACATTATGTTTTTCATCTTTCCGCGTTGGAACTTCAGTCGCTGCGCTTACAGGTTCTACTATCTTTCCATTCTTCGCCGTTTCGCTGCTAGAAATGCCTCAAACATTTTTTTATTGAATTATTTGCCTCCTCCTTTACAACATGTTACGTAAGTAAGCGATTGATATTTACTTATATACATGAACAAGGTACTCGCCGGGCCAGATAACTCGACTTCAAAAGCCGTACTGTGCAGGAAATACTACTTTTTATTAAATAGTCTGTATGAAATAAAGTCAGCCCCCGTGTATATTATCTTAGGGCCACTTGTAATCAGTCGCAGTGCGATACTAAGATTAATGGCTCGGTACATCGAAGTACAGTGATAAGTGCGACCATTTGTTTAATTTTCGCCATTTATAGTGACAGAAAATTGCTGATAGCAGAGATAGAATTGAAGAGAGCCGGTGACATAAAGCCTGGACGACAAATAGTAAGAGTTTGTTGCCGAATTCCTTGAGTTAATCGCCACGCCCATAATTTTGTAGCATGGTGTTATGCGTTAGGAGTCCCTCAGAGTGCAGCATGTAGACAACATTTCGTTGCCTTCTTCAAGCATTTGGACAACTTTGCCATCTATAGTATTCAGAAACACCAACTCCATTGGATCGCGATGAGCTCCTCGCGTTATAATAAGTCATCAGACTTCGCAGCAAGGAAACAAAAAAGTCAGCTCGCAAAACGTGAACCACATCCACTTATTTGTGCTTATTTCACAACAGGGCCATGGAAATCAACAGGGATACGGTCCACGATGCCTTCGCGATCAAGTACAAGAGCCTTGGCAACGTCACGTGAGTAGCCGACGTCTCTTCAAGCTACGCGAACTTGTAGTTCTGTCGAGCCATGATATAGCCATTTTACCTACGAAAATTTTAAGCGCGGCTGTTAAAAAAGTTCTGAGGGCATTTAAGACTGCTTACGTGCAGGAAAGCGAAAGCATGGAGCTTTCTAGAACACGGATTTTTTTTCCCGCGGCGCCTGTAGGCATTGCATTTTTCCAGTTTTTTATTTTTATTTTTGTTTTTTTTTCCATTTTACCCCTTTTATGTGTCTGCATCTTTAATTTTTTTGTTTAGTTTTATCTTATATTAATTGTTAATCTTTTCGTATATTCTGAAATTTTTCATTGTGTTTATTTTACTAATTACCAATTAATGATTGATTAACTAATTACTATTCGCCCATCACTTAGTAATTGCTAAGAGTATATGGATTATAATAATTTTATTGATGACGTCATAGTGTAACAGATCTCGCGGACGGGCGGACGGCAACGATAAGCCATTAAAGGCTTTCGATATTAATAAAAAAAATTTGAAAGAAAGAGCCCCATCACCGTTGACATTACAAAGAGGTAGCACATTTCAAGAGCTCGACCTGCATGCATGCGCAGTGCTGTTCCGTGCCATAACCGGAAATTCTCTAAATTAGGACTCAAAATTCCCCATTTCAGACCCCCCCCCCCTTTTTTTTTCTTGCTGCAGCTTAAAAACTCCGGCAATATAAAAACAAGTGAGGCAGTTTTGGTTCTTACAGTTCTATGAAACGACACAAAAATTTCCTTTTTTCTCCGACCTATACTGCTCAAATGCCCAGAGAAAGGGAAAAATTTTCCTTAATGAAGATCACTGCGCGTACAAAACATTAACATGCAGAAAACCAAAGCAGTGTTCAAGCGGTTTCGCAAGGGATCAGCAGTTCACAATTAGTAGGGAGGAGCTGGAAGTGGTAAGGGAGTACGTTTACTTGGAGCAGGTAGTGACCGCTCATCCGGATCGTGAGACGGAAATAACTGGAAGGATAAGAATGGGGTGGAGTCGCATATGGCAGGTTCTCTCAGATCATGAATGGCAGTTTACCAATTTCCCTCAAGAGAAAACTGTGCAACAGCTGCATCTTACCGGTACTCACCTACGGGGCTGAAACGTGGAGGCTAACGGAAAGGGTTCAGCTCAAGTTAAGGACAACGCAGCGAGCTAGGGAAAGAAAAAATGATAGGTGTAACGTTAGCAGATCGGAATCGGGCGGAGTGGGTGAGAGAGCAAACGCGGGTTAATGACATCCTAGGCGAAATCAAGAGCAAGAAATGGGCCTGGGCAGGGCATTGTAACGCGAAGGCAGGAAAACCGCTGGTGCTTGAGGGTGTGGATTCCGAGGGAAGGCAAGCGTAGCAGGGGGCGGCAGAAGGTTAGGTGGGCGGATGAGATTAAGACGTTTGCGGGCATACGGTGGGCGCAGCTGGCACAGGACAGAGCTAATTGGCGAGACACGGGAGAGGCCTTTTCCCTGCAGTGGGCGTAGTCAGGCTGATGATGATGATTATTCGCTGCTCCAAATTTTCTAGTTTTCGCATACCTCTATTTAAGTGCCTTTGTTATTGTACTCAGAACGAGAATTCAATGGAGTTGTGCTTAGTGTCCGTTGAATCTATGTCGCTTTTTCTTCGTCTCGATCGCCGTCGGCATCTCGCGATCTGTAGCTGCGTACAGCTACACCTCGACGGCATGCAGACTGCGCAGCCGTGCGACGGCCTCGAGCCGATGGAACAGCACCCCCCCCCTCCCCCCCCCCCCCCCCCCCCCCCCCCGTCGCGACGAGCCGGTCCCACGTGACCCCTGGACTTTCAACGTACACAGTGAACTGTTGCGGCGCGGCCGACGCCTTCTGCGCTAACCGTTTCCCACGCGTTCGTCACGAGTTGCACGGCCTCGCCTCAGACGTCTCGCGTTACTGCGTGCGTGTGCATGCGCTTTCCTGTCGTTGGTTGCGAGTAGCGCGCAAGATAAACACGAGGAGGAGATGCGGCCCAAAACTTGTTTCTCTGGCTGTTTATCGTAGGGGATAAGAATACAGAACGCCGCTCGACCTCAGCTGGCAGACAGTTCACCTCGTGCTAGTTCTCCGGTGCCCTTCTGAGCAGACCTACCTGAAAAGATTTATGAGCAACTGCTAGGGGGCAGGTTCCATGTGCAGAACCAGAGAGCGATCCAGTCCTTATGTACACAGCGAAGTGTTTTCGTTAAGTCAGTCTGTTGCACAGTCCGACGATGACGACGCTTTTGAGTGAGGCTGGAGGAGAGTAACGCGGGACGAGAGACAAGACGACACGTGTGTGACCGGAGTGACGCCAGACAGTTGAGAATTGTGCGAGTCTGGCGTTGCGCGAGAAGCGCACGATCGCGATACAGTCGGCGCGAGCATTGCTTCTCGTTCTCGTACAATGACGTTCGCGCCATCGCTGACAAACCCCATCGATCCCCTAGCGGTCGCCGCAAAGTGCGCAAGACTGCGGCTGACTGTGCACTCGCACACACCTCTCTCTCTCTCTCCTTTATTGTCGGGACACGTGGTAAGTCACGTGATTGATTACGCAGTTTCGTGGCGGAAATACTTTTGTGCAACGACGCCACCGCCGCTGAACTTCCCGACAGCAGCTGAAGTTTGAAAAGTTCGAGACCCTTTGTTCTGTGCACCGAACATCAGGCTCATGGCGATAGCCGGACGTGTCTTCCGTTCTCATCTGTTATCGAGTACTCGTGTACTCCGGCCAAGAAGCGGCTGAAATATATCCGAGGAGAATAAACTCTTCTCACGGGGAAAGTGTTGTTTTACCTGTATGTAGTATCGCATACGGCCATCGACGCAGAATACTTCTGGCTGCGCTGACGGCCTTGTACTACTTTCTGATTAAGTGTCACGCAAAGTGTGTGGCCTTCTTTGGTTTTACTTACGTTTTACGAGATATCTCTTACGAGGCATACGCCTCTACAGTTATAGGCAGCAGGCTCACCTACACGCCATACTTTATCCTATACTGAGGACCCTTTGCAGGTCCCATATTGGCTTTCTGGTAGCACTGCAATCAGGTTGTAGTGAAAATATCGATAATCTTACCGAAAACCGGTCTCTTTGTGTGTGCAACGAGCCTGGAGCTGTGCAGTAGTTAATGGAATATAACGAGGCAAGAAAACGAGAAAACGCAATAGACAGGATGGCGCCTGTCCTGTCTAGTGTGTGTTCTCGTCCTTTTTTTTTTTTTTGCGGCGTTGTGTTCCATTAGCTATGTCTTTCCACCAACTAGCTCAAACCAAGGTCTTAGTAGTGAAAGTATTAAAACGAGTAGCAGCAGCTGCTGAAGGTGCATGTGTTCACATACCCGAATGCACGACTAAGTTTCTTAGTAAAACGCTTAGTCTGACTTCGAGAAGTCAATCATATAGCGGCGTTTACGCCAACGGGACGACGATGGGTTGAATCGTATTCTCGGCCTATCGGGAAACCGTAAGGGGTTGTACGTGACCGGAGTTTAAACGTTCTTGGTCGACCGGCGTATGTTAACTCGCTCAAAACCGTTGAGTAAATGCTTTTAGCTGGCCTTGGGCCTACTTGAGCGCCGACTCGGCCCGATGCTGTGACTTGTGGATATGGCGCTGTGCGGGTCTGCACTAGCTCACGGGTTTAAATCCGATTGCAGCGCCGCCGCGTTTCGGCGGAGGAAAAGGGTAAAACACCCGAGTATTGAGATTCCTGCGTGCACTGAAGATCCTCAAGCTCTTAAACACTATCCACGTCTCTGCCCTACCTCGCGTTGTGTATGTATTAAAGAAGTAACAGATTATGACTGGCTCAACATATTCACGTATACCAGGCGCCTGAGCTAAATGTCAGCAAGCTTTGATAACAGACGGAGTGTCTTAATCTGGTAAAACCAGCCGAGGGCTATTGCGAGCCGCATGGCCTTTTCTGCAGTGTTTTTAATAGGCCAGAGTTAATTATTCAGAAAACACTAATTAGCTAACTTTAGATATTGGATTCAGGAATAAAGTGTGAATTCAGAAGTTGTAGATTGGCTTGAAACACAGCGAGCTGAAATAAATGCACCAAAGTGCCATTTACGCACCTTTCCTTACCGGCCTTCATAGACAGCTAACCCGTGTCAGCTGCTTGTCCGTATCTCTCACCTAGTGCACACGCAAAGCCCCGTCATGGACACCGGTCCAGAGAAAAGGGGATTTTGTTCTCTGAAAGGCGTCGCCGGTGAAGCAGCATTATTGTCACGTGGAGGCATTTTGAAGCGGGAGCTTCACTACGCTAGGTAAAGTCGATTTCGCCGCGCGTTGCCGGTTGACCTTCAAGTGAGCCAGAGGTCAAGTGTGGCTATAGGCCTTAACATATATGGTCCACCATGGTGTCTCACCACTTGACCTTTGACCTTTCGATTCGCCGGTAGAGAGTGGTACAAAGGCCGAAGCGTTCATTGGGTGACCAACCTCTCGCGATGAACAAGTAATTTAACTGCCACCTGCTATGGTGGGGTGCGCTGCCTATCCACTGTGCGGAGCGCATTCAACGTTACAGACGCCAATCCGCGTCTACTTGCCCGATACACGACAGCTTTCGCTCTCTAACCAGATTCAGCAGTAGTTAAACCACAGATAATTTTTGTTCTTGTGCGTGTTGCCTTTTAAGGCATGGGAAAAGAAAATATTCTACTTTACATGAACTGTGCCATGGTGCAAAACCTTTCATCAAACGTCCTCAAGACGATCTACTGAGTTCTGAATTGACGCTTTATTTTTGAAGGCATTAATTAAAATATCAGAGAGTTACTGTTTGCAAATAATTTAACTTTGGAGGACGAAAAAATACTGGCAGGCTAGGCAACGCGACTCTGAACAGCCCTCAGTTGGTTTCACGGGGCTGGGTCAATCCATTTTAAATGTTTGGTTACGTTAACTGGGACACCCTGCATATAAGTTCATAAGCATTTCTTTTTCTTTCCGTGTTATATTTCTAATATTTTTTCTTTTTTTGCTATCTGCAAATGTGCCCTTTGTATTGTATGCCTGCAATATATTGTCGCATATATTATGTGTATATACAATTGTTAGCACCGAAAAATTATATATTTGGGTTGTATGCCAACTTCGGCCAATCCGTTGTCAAGATGATTTCTTCAAGTAATCCCTTTTTGTACACGACGTTCTAGTATGCGACGGGGTGCAGACCCTTTTCAAGCCCATTTTGAGGCTTTTTTCTGGGCCCGCGCCCCAGTCATCTATACGAGATGTACGTGGTGTCGAATAAACTTGACTGACTGATTGATCGATCGATCGATCGATCGATTGATTGATTGATTGATTGATTGATTGATTGATTGATAGCCCAATGTAAGGCAAAGGTGCGTGCTATCTCTGATTAGTGACCTCTATGGTGCTCATGATCCCGGAGTAAATGTTTCGCCTTTCAGGGTCGCAGAGAAAGTGGTCGTGGTTGTGCTGACAGTGGCGTTTGTTCTCTGGTCAACAAGGGAGCCCATCTTCTTCTCCGGATGGGCAACATGGCCGAACCTCAAGTAAGCAGCCGCTTTTCTTCATCTCTGATCGTTGCTTTGCAGGCACATATGGAGCTCTAACCTGCTGGCAGACTCCACTTGACCATATACGCATTGGTATATTTACGATGCCGCCCTTTTGATTCAAGAGTGCTCAGGGTAGGTGTGCAATGCATGCAAGGCGTGCTTAACGCGTAGACTAATACCCCTGTCACACGTGGCTTCTTCACCGCCTTTGCCGTAAAGTTGTCTTAATGTACTAAAGGAGGAAAACCGAAAAGGAGCAGCGACGCTGCTACACGGCTAATCCGCGCCCTCCGCACGGCTAATCCGCACGGCTAGAACGCGCCCTCCGTGAATGCCAAAAGTCACCGCTGTGTGTGAAGCGGCGCTAGTAACATTATGAAATTAAAGCAGACGGTAGCACTTCAGCTAAGAGTGCTTTCGTTTATGTTGGAAAAAGTAGCTATCACGATAATAACGAGCGTTCTGACGGTGAGAAACGGATAGTTTGAAACAAAAGTTTCTTTCTTTTTTTTTCATCGTTCCCGGTCCGACCACGGTAGGCGCACTTTTCCGTTCGGCTCCTCGTTGTGTGTGAGAAGCGTGCTTTGTTGCTTATGTCCTTGTGCGTATTTCAAAGAAATTAGGTTTTGCCTGGTTAGCGTGCTGCCGTAATCATGTGCGACGAACCGCAAGACGTTAGAACGAATTGTGTAATTGCCATGAAGAGCAAACGAAGAAAAAACAGCAAAGCGAGAAGCCCAAGCACGTGTGTGTCGATGCGGCTGCTGAAATGCGTTCAAGTCCTTTCTTTGCAGTGTAGATGTCTTAAGTCATCCTCCTCTACGGTTAAGTGCACTGTAACGCAAAGTTAACCATTAAATAAGATAAATTAGATATTTTTTTAGGTTTGCAAAACTAAATATTGCGTCAATCTTTTTTTATTTGAGCTCGCTAGCTGGCGTTGCCGTCTGGGTTGCTCCTTTAAGCAACTTTAAGGCCGCTGACGGCCGCCTTTGCGGCTACGGACATTTTTCGCAAAGGTCTCGACGCTTTGCCGTGTAGATGCGCGTCAGACGCCTTAAAGGGAAAAGGACCTTAATTCCTAAGGCCTTACACGTGCCCGTGTGACAGGGGTATTACAGGGGACATTTTTTGGATGCCAGCGCAATGATGAAAGGTGCTGCGTAGAGAGAGGCTTGGTAACGTCTTAAATTATTAAAGGAGCTTTAAAGCACAGGGAAGGGCCTGCACGCGTCCCGTGTGTTGTGAGGCATATTTAAGACCCACCTTATGCAGCAACTTTTATACATTCTATTATGACCTCTTTTAGTTCAACAAGGACTGTGGTTTTTGTAGCGAATATACACAGCTTTGTAATTTTTTTATAACCGTACTTTTTATAATTTATTGAAATATTTAAAAATATGCGGTGGTGTAGATGTGTATCATTCTATTTCAGTAGGTTTGTATATCTTTGGGTAGATAAAGCTAAAAAAAACCTGCAATCAGTTTTTTTCTTATCCTTTCAATAATTGGTCTAACGTAAGGGAAACTAGCTTGCGATATTTAAGGTGAAAGAAAAAACAAGTATCTTTTTTCCAGCTTTTCTGGCAAACACAACATGCACTGAAACATCTCTTTAGTAGCCGCTAGGCAGTCAATACCGGCGTAAATTTTGCGTCTCTTTTCTGGCCACTTTGCTCCTGTAGTTTATTTTCTGATCTGTTCTGATTCTTTGTCATTAAAGTACTTGCTGCGGCAGTCCACATCACGCAACCATTTCACCATATCGCAGACCGGTGATATTAAAAATGGCTTGCTATGTCACAGCTAGAACATTAAGTCTCGCCGTGCAGCCATCGTTCAATGTGAGCTCTATACGTCTGAATTGATGATTCAGAGATGTGCTTTCTAATTCAGGCATTATTTGGAGCGGGCTACTTAGTTACGTGGTTAAAATATGAGTTGGAAGTACGGATTCGGCAGTGGAGGCACTCCTTAAGAAGCAAGTTCCTTGGAAACAGTCTTTACGATGCGAGGAACTAATTTTGGCAAGTATTTGTTCACCAAAGGCGCGCTCGTCTTCTGGACCTTGTAACGTCCCCAATGGACGATGTGTTTTGAACACAGCCTGCGACAGAGGTCGCTGCCAGTGGCCAGCATTTGGAAGTACGTGGCCTGAACAGCCTTGCGCTTTTTTTCCAAGTCTCCAACCAAAAGCAGGCGAAAAAATTCTAAATAACTGCACAAGAATAAAGAAATCGCTCACCCAAAACGAGGTAAAAAGAGCACTAAGGAAAACTTGCCACAGTTAGTGACACATGCCTTTTTTCTTTGCCTTGCGGCTGGTAAAGAATCAGGTCAGCTTAAAAATGTCTCAGACTGCCCCGTGCCCTAAAGATTGGTCTAGGTCGCACATTTCTATGACCCCATCTCTATGACACCATGGCTTGGTGGCCATAGCATTCGTCTGCTGAAAATCACTGTCGCTGGATCGAATCCCGGCCACGGCAGGTGCATTTCGATGGAAGCTAAATGCAAGACACCCGTGTGTACTGTGCGATGTCAGTGCACGGTTAAAGAACCCCGAGGTGGTCGAAATTATTCGGGAGCGCTCCACTGAGGTGTCCCTTACTGGCCACGTGGAGCTTGCGGGCAGTAAACGTGACATACTATATTGATTTTGTTTTTATTTTGTTTATAATAAGTGACAGGTATTTTGAGAGCATAAAAAACTAGCACGCACATCATGAATCAAGTATGAAAAACAAAAAAGTTTGTACAAATAAAAAAACAAAGGAGCAATAGAAAAGGAGTGAAGTCACGTGTAATTAAAGTAGTTTCCACTGTACACGTGCTTGTGTTGTGTCTCGCTCCTTTAATCGAGCAAAAAAGTCGGAAGCGAGAGAGAAGCCAGCATGGAATCTAGAACCTCACATGGAAAATAAAGGATTCAAAATCAATCAATCAATCAATCAATCAATCAATCGATCAATCAATCAATCGATCGATCGATCGATCGATCGATCATTCAATCGGTCTGTCGATAGAATAAACACAGAAAGAAATGAAGATGGGCTGTAATTAATGTCATTTCAGGTTTTTACGTGTCTATATTGTTCTTCCCTCTTCCAGGATTCAGTTTGTTTTCTGTCCCAGATATGCTAGCCTGCAGTGGAATTTTTTCTTATCTCACGTATGCTGCGCGGTATTCTGAAGTTGACCAGTGTTTCTTGGTTGCATATGTGCGTTCTACGTGAAGGCTTGTTTTGTGCTATGCACAAAACGGCTATAGAAGGGTCAATTGGCGACAGCTTGCAAGCAAGTTTCGGCCCGTGCGAAGTATAATTGGGGCTTCGTTCTTACGTAACGCGCTATATTGGCGACGGTGAAGCATGTGAAGCATATAGCGCATGCGTGCTGTTGCTGCGCAGCGCGGTGGACGACGCGTCGGTGGCGTTCATGGCGGTCGCGGTGCTGTTCGCGGTGCCCATGTCGTGTGACAACCTGGACAAGCGCATTCTCTCGTGGAGCGTGGTGACCCACAAGATGGCCTGGGGCATGCTGCTCACCTTCGGAGGAGGACAGGCCCTGGGAGTAGCCAGCGACGTACGCGCCCCATCTCCCTTCTGTGTGGTCGCAGCAGAAATGCAAATGCGTCAGTTGGGTCACTCCACTCGAACTCTTGGTATACCATTTCTACGGTAGGCAAGAATCAAGAGGCCGGAACGACTGTCTGTGCAGAAGTAATAGTAATAATAATACAGTTTATTATACACGAAAGTTAAAGTTAAAAGTAAAAATAAATAATAAAAATAATAAGTCAGTTTGATCGGCACTGTGTAGTGCATGCATGATAAGGCGAGGGTTTAACATCTTTGAGCCTTTTCTTTCTTATTATGAACAACCGCTTTCCAGTATGCTTGGCGACTCATTCTAGAGGTCACCGCTTTCAAGACACGGTATCATTATGAGAGATAAGACGACTGTGCTGGACAGCATTGTTTTGACAGATAAAACTGCTATGTCGAAAGGTGAAGGGGAGGAGGTCACTAGCGATCCGAATTCTTTTTGCTGAAAAATATACGAGTTTAGTCACTGAAATACTGGGCGCAAGGAGCACTGTTTTTGATGGAAGTATCGATTAGCGTACTCTAAAAGAGCCACTAGTTGACCGTCGAGGTTGTATCGTTTCGATCACTGAAGGAAATTTGTTTTTTCCATGTTGGCTTATTGATGATTACTGATGATTAAGACTTACTAATGATTAAAACTTATCGATAGGTACAACCTTATTAAATCAACTTACTAATGACCAGATGAAGCAAAATATGCAATCTTATTGTGGAAAACGTATTTAATTTCTAAACCATTACGTTAGAACCTCGTTAATACGAGTCCAGTTAGTTCGAAGAACTGGGTAAATCGGACAATCCGTCCAATCTCGTCAAGCGTGTATACTATTCTATGACGTGAAACTCTCGTTAATTCGGAGGAATTTGGTCACGCTTCGGTTAATTTTGAACGCTGGCAGAGAGGTGGCGTGTGCATTGCGCGCCCGAGGTGGGTTCATGATGGCGGCAGGTGGGCGACTCAGAAGTCTCGTCGCTATAGCACAAGTGGCGCTTATTGTGTCCATCGGAAATGTAAAGGAGCCGTAGTCATAGGTATGACTGTCGGTCTAGAAAGTAAGGGACGCCGTGTTTTTCTTTTTATTTATCTTTGCGTATGAGCCACGGACAGAGCTGACAGCGCTTTTCACGTTATGGCGGAGCCTGCGATGGGAGGCTGTCGATGCCGTCAGTGTCCTAGCGGACCTATGTGTATACTGTATAGGCTCATTCGACGGCGTTCGTGTACTGCACCACTTGGAGGAACAACTAAAAATAGTTTTTGCCACGCAAATTTCTCACATGAAGTAATTAAACAATTCCCGATTTTTTGTTTTCAAGAATTAAAGGAATGGTGATGTGAGACACTTTGATATGAATTTTTTTCAGTCCCCCCCCCCCCCTCCTGATAATTCTCCATACAATTAATTCGGACCTTTTCTCCGATCCCGTGAGATCTGAATTAACGCGGTATTATGTTGTTAATTTGGGAGCCTTAGCGTGCATGTCCCGTGACCACTTGTACGGTTGCTGTGCTAGCCCATGAGAGATGCACTTTTTGTCCGGGCACTGAAGTTACCATCTGGCTCGTATTTCGATTACACCGAAGCATAACATTAACCGCACCCTTTGCTGACGTGTTGAAGATTCGTCGGCGGCTTGATTCAAAGTGAACTTAGCAAGCAGAGTCGCTTGCATGGCTACTAGAGTCATCAACGTCGTTAAGGCGAATCTGGACTCAAAGCTATCATTTTCTAGCGTAAATTTTCGTTATTCCGGCGTTGAATTGAAAGGGTTGTGGCCTTAAAATCATTAAAGCGCCAACTTTTTTGTTCACTATAGTTGTGTTCCTTTTACCCCTTTCTCTTCTTTGATGTCAGCCCGAAGGGGAAAGGTAGAAGTTGTTGGATGCCGACGTCTTGAGGTTCTAAACTTGCTCAGTCACATTACTCGTGGAACTTCAGGAAGTAAACTGTTTAATCACACATAAAATAGTTAAGACAGAACGGAAGGTACAACAAGGAGAACAACTATGTACATAGTGATTGATCCGCAGAGTGACCAGACGAAATCAACCTCCGGTCCCACCAAAACGTCTTCTTTTAATCCCTAAGTCCCCGCCCTCAGTGGGGACACCAACCAATTAGGTCAAAACACAAGCACGCATCCAATCAAGGACCGGGGAAAGGAAAACACATCCAATAAAACACATGGGAGAGGAAAACACATTGAAAAAGAGACAGAGGAGCGTAAAACACGCCCAATCAAAGATTGGGGAGAGGGGACAGGTCATTGTCACGAATACTAACAATTCCCCTCTCGGATCACTCCATCCTCCCCCGCGGGGCGGCATGATTACTCGCTTAAAGAGCATGCGAGGGCCGCACAGATTGTCGACAGCCGTGCCACTTAAGGCGCCATCGCTCCCCAATTCTTCCTGATGCCCCACGTGTACAGGAAGTGCCTGGCAGTCATATGGAGCTGATAAGCGCTCACAGTGAACATGAGGAACGCGCGTCTTCAAAATTGCCTCCTAGCCACACACTGAACGACCGCCGCCCGGGTAATGGCCTTGGGCAGCGTCGCCGCGGTAGGGATGAAAGGCGACGCGCCTTCGTTGCTGCTTCTCGGAGCGGGCTGCGAACAATAGGGCCCGGCCAAGCTGGGTCGTCTGCGCACCCCGAACTCCCCTCCGTCGCCGTCCGCTTGACTCGTTAGTTCCATGTGGAGTCAAAAGGAAATGGATCACAGAGTACGCACTCTTGTCCACATACAGGCGGCGTTCCGTACGTGATTACTTGAGGCTCCGGATGTGTCCAAGCCAGCCGCGCACGACAACTATGGTACGCCACCACCTGAGGTAATTACGGATGCACATATTGAGGTGTTTCAAAAATACATCGGCTTTGAAATAACGTTCTGTGCTTGAAAATTCTGTTCTAGGATGGACTCGCCATTTCTTATCGAAGCGACGACATCATAGGGGCAATGTGAACGCAGAAGACTACTTTCAAAGCTTAGCTTACATGCACCTGTTTGTGCGACTATCAATTAACCGAACTTGCAGCGATCATGACCTTCCTTCTCCATCGTAGAATTATTTTCGCCAAGGAGAAAACCGAAGTGATGTTGGGTATGTGCGACTGAAGCCAGAAATGAATTTCCGAGAGAGCTGGTTGATAATTTGCGCTATATATACCCGCGAGAGGAAATAATAAGATTAGTTCTGCGGCTCTGCAAAGGCGGTCTGTGAAGCTAACTTAATTGGGCTTTCGATAACGAGGCTTATCAGCAGGAGCAGAGAGGTTTAGCAACACGAGACAAGGGCTTAGATAGCGTTTGTGACCGATACACAAGGCACGTGAGCTTGTAAAGGCTGGATAACGGGAATACGCAACCGCGCCGAGTTGCCCCTTCACCGGCACTTAAGTTATTTATACGGCGCTAAATAGTGCTGTTCTTACTCACACATGGTTTCGTCCAGATAGCTTCGCGAATAATTTAGGTCGCTTATGCAAGTACTAAAAAAAGGACCGAGCAAAAGTATGAATGATACTCACAAGTCAGTTCCGAAAAATTGCTAGGTGACTATTGAAGATGCTACGCATTTCAGCGCTGGATAGTTCCTTAAGGAACTATCCTCACTAGGTTGTTACGAATAAGACAGTAAAGATGTATCTGCCACAAATACTTGCACCATTTTGGAGAGTCTTTCGCTGAATGAACTCGCAAAGCGAAATATGTTGGCGTCGAATTCAAGATCCAGTGCCCGTGTGACACCAACGTTGTTCCCCTGCCTCTGGCATTTGCCGGCTTAAGAGTCCGCGGGCGCGAAATTCTTGATCCTGGCGCCGTTGTTGAATCTTTTGATAATCGCGAGGTCTCACTTCATACGCTTTCCTACACAGGCGCGCAACTCTGCCCTTTACCTTCGCGCCGACGTTCGCGACATTCTTATTTCTAGTGTATACTGCTCCGGACGACCCATCTTCTCTGCCTTGGTAGCGGGCGACTGAGTGAAGGCACGCCCACAGGCAGCGCGTCACGTATGCCATGAAGAAGAAAAGTAGCGTCAGGAGAACCGGTTCGGCAGCCACCTTCACGGTGCTTCCTTTATTTCGGCTTCCACGCCATTTTATAATCGCATGGTACGACACACCTAACCACTTCTTCAGACCGGGGAGTGCAAAGCTAAGATCGCATCCTCAGTGAGGCGTATAAAAATAGTCAGATGCCATCGTCCTTTGGAGCTGCTCATATCGTCTTGATTATAAAAACGAATGATCGAGACAATTAAGCTGCTGTCATTATGACCGTAAAGGCCTATCAGCCTTATCAACAGCGATTACAAAGTATTTAAGTGCTGGCGAACAGGGCGCAAACCGTTATTAAGCACTTAGTCGGGCCGCAACAACCATGGTGCACTCTAAACAGAAAGGAGTAAAAAACGAAGTAAAGTGTTCTCTAGCGCACTCCATTTTACAAATAGGAGTGCGATAAAAGACAGTCTTACTCCCCTTTTACTCCCATATAGGTGTATTGTGTTTAGAGTGTGCATCAAAGGTCGAAAGTTCCTTAGAAATATTCACATCGACAGAAATGTGTTTATGTGTTGCGTCGGCATGGAAAGCCAAGCTTCCATGTTGCAACTCGACCTGGCGAAAGCTTTTGTCAAGGTCTCGCATTAGGTCTTTTCCAGCATATGAAAGCAGGCGAATATTGGCATCACAGTTTCAGATGGTGTAATGTTGGCCTAGCAGCGACTGGGCAGCACAACTCAAAATAAATAAATCCTTTACTGAAAGAGCGCTAGTACAACCTTATCTAAGACAAGGATGTTTACCGTCTCCCCTGCTGTTTGCTATTTGTGTCGAAACTTTTGTTCAGCCGTGATTCGTCCAACAGCTGTACGAGGTTTCAAGATAAACCCTAGTGAGGTAAAACTACTGGCGCATGCTGGCCGCATGTCTGTACTCCTTAAAAATAGCGAAAACAGGTTAGAAGTGGTCAACGTTGCTGAGACTTTCCGTAAGCTCACAGGCTCCAAGATAAACTGGGAAAAAAAGTGTTGGTATACGACACGGTAATGGAGACATGAAGCCTGAAATGTTTGCTCGAACAACGTGGACAGCCACACTTACGACGTATCTTGGAGTACTACTAGAGCACTATCAGGATCCCGCATTGTATTGCAGTGGTACAACCAAGAGAGGGAAGAAAAAGACGGCAAACTGGAAGGGTCGGGGCCTTTCAATGTTTGCGCGCGCCACTGTGCGTGTATTTTGTTTTTAATTGCCAAAGACTGGTATGTGTCGCAGGTGTTCAGTATCACCTGTGCAAATGTGCACACAAGGAACCGGGTCTTTCCTGTATTCACATGAGGCTGAGCCTGCGAGAGGGTTAGCCGTACGAGCCTTTTCCACCCAGTCCGAGATGATGGGCTATGCCTTTCTCATTTGTTTATTAGGCACATTGTCCTACGTACCTTTTTTGCTGCGCGATCAAAGCGAGAGTATTCCGTGTGCAGTTATGCAGGTTCGACTTGCGAAAGCGCTTCCTGTATTTATTGTCCCTTTGAGCGGTGTATGATGTCGCCGTGTGACAGGCAACTTTCATGAAATTGTTCTTTCCATCAGTATGTTGCTTGCACGTTTCACATTGGATTGCCTCTGATCCTTTACAAAAAATGAAATGAACTGCATGCTGTATAAATTTACAATCTACTGCCAACTACATTAGGCAGGCCAGTTTACGGAAGGGGGGGTTGGCAGGAAATTGTGTTAAAATGGGTTAAAAGAATGCTGCTAAGGCATTAATCCTTTTTCTGTAAGTTGCGCACGAAAACACTTCCCGTGAAAGCATTGCTAAATCTGAATGATATACTTGTACCCTGGTTAATTACTTGCTTGCTTCGCAAAAACCAGAAACGATTTAACACGTCTTCATTGACTTCTGGAACCATATCGTACAGAGGGACATTTTACAAATAACTCGAAAGAAGCAGCTACAGATAACGCCATATGGAATCCGGTTTCTTTCAGTCAAGAGCAATGAAGGAGTTCCCTTCGGCATGTTTATGCGCCTGGGCATCTCACAATCTGTGTCAAACTAGAATGGCAATCCGCCACGCGGATGCTAATATTCAGCCTGTACTTGAAAATGTCATTCGAAGGATGGCATACATGAGAGAAGCGTATCAGGCGTTGCCTGAACCTCCTCTTTGGATTAGTGTATTCGATGAAGTAGAGTACATGAAGAAATTTCATTTTATCCAGCCAGCCAAAGAAAATTTGGCGTGTTTTAGCTGCGTCTTGTTTTATCCGCTGATAAAGAAAATAAAAGTTGTTCACATGGTAGCCCACTCTCTTACAGTATGTGAGAGGTGCTGAAATCGACACAGAGCTCCTCGACGGAACATTTTATGTTCTCGTTGCTCGCCGGATTTCTGTATTTTTGTTCAGTCGTCGGAGTGAGAAGACGCGCCAGAAGAACCGGTTCGGCAGCCGTGTTTACGGCGCTTCCTGTACTGTGGCTTCCATGCTATCTTCCATTCTTTTGGTGCGATGCCAATGACCTAGTCCGTGAAGGGCGTAGTCGTACAAGCCTATTCAGATCGGTGGGGATCTCGGTCTCCCTCACTTGTCTGTTTGCGAAACTGTCTCGTCTCTTGTTTTTCTGCCACCAGAAGGATATGTTTTTGCGCACACTGATACAAGTGCGTCTGAGAAATGTTGCGCTTGATTTCGTTGTTTTCTGTCATAATGTTGCACCCGGTGCCTTGGAAGGTTATCCGCGCGAAGTGAAGTGGCAACGTCTTTGCGGATGTTGAGAGTCTATTTCCTTTCGGAAAATTTAACTTATGTGAAAAAAAGAGAGATTAGACCGTGACCTAGTTGCTGTTTTGATGCCAGTTCCTCTGCACAGCTTGACGTACAGTGGAGGTTCAGGACAAGATGTTCTAAAAGAGGTATAAAAAATGCCGCTAAAACACTCAGTAAAATACTTTCCCTTTAAGCTCCCCACCAATATACCCCCTCAGTAAAAGCATGGCTCGATGCGAAAGGCATCATCGTCTCTCGGTCGACCAATTGTATTTTGTGTAAATGGCTTTACCGATAGAACATAGTTTTGTCGAACGTTGGGAGGCTATTTTGCACTAACACGTTCTTTAAACTAGACGAACTTAAGCAAAAAACACCTATCAGTCATTCCACAAGGCATTCCCTTCTTTCTGGTTGAAAACCAGGATGAGGTTCCGTATGATATCATTATAGTCCTGAGCCTCCACAGGCTGTGCAAGACTAGAATCGCAGTCAAGCATGCCGATACAAATTTTCACTCTACGCGTTAAAATTTTATTCAGAGCGTCACATATATGCAGGAGGTTTACAGAGCCCAGTCTGAGCCTCCCAAATGTCCCGGTTTGATGATTTGGCGGCTTTTAAAAACGGTTTGCGTCGACGTGCCATCGAAAGCAATTGGTGCGCCCTTTCTCGTTTTTTTTTTTGGTTTACAGCATTCTATTATGCCTCTTCTCAGGGAATAAAAAAAGCGTTTCGGTGCTCTTGTACAGGGCCTTATACTCTGGAGGCCCAGGTGTAATAAATTAAAGCTCGTTAAAATGCAGATTTCACCGGGAACAAAAGACCTTTTTTATCTTACACACTAATACTTAAACTGCAAAATCTTTTCTAGGGGAAAAGAGGTTTTTATGCCGCAGGGTTCCCAGTGCCTTATCTATCAACATGTAGAGACAATAGATCATGAATTTCCGCATCGTTTGGAAGGAATATATTTTTAGGACCTACTGCCAAGGACCATCAATAAAGAATTACTGCCTTACTCTCACGGGATCAGGTACTTGTCAAAATATAAGGAGAATGTTTCCCGGTTTACCAGGTTATGCTGAAGCACTCCATAGTATATGGCGTTCACGATTGGCCCGGCCAGCGCGAATATAGTTCCTGGAGAGCATGCCCAGGTTTCTTGAGGCCATGAAATTACAAGGTGTTCCTGAGTGGCTGTCAAGGCTGGGTGATGCCTTGGACGGTGCTAAGGCAATTTTAACATAATAACGTTTGCCTTCAGTGGGATTTAGGCGACTTCTATCATATGGCATACTTCTGTGTGCCATAGTTGTGATGCATCGAAGCCGGCAATTAAGAATAAATAAAAAAGGTGTCACTCCCATATAGGCATCGCTACCCGGCACCTCCAAAAACCTTTTATTTTCTCGTTGCCCGCCATGTTTTTGTCTTTTCGTTCTCTCGGCGGAGGGAGAAGTCATACCTGGAGAACCGGTTGCGCAGCTGATATTACGATCTGTTGTGGCTCCTAAGCTGTCTTCCAGTCTCCTGGTGCGATGCCGTGCGCCTACTCCTCCGTCGGGGGTGTAGCTCAGATGGTAGAGCGCTCGCTTAGCATGCGAGAGGTACTGGGATCGATACCCAGCACCTCCACATAACATTTTATTTTCTCGTTGCCCGCCATGTTTTTGTCTTTTCGTTCTCTCGGCGGAGGGAGAAGTCATACCTGGAGAACCGGTTGCGCAGCTGATGTTACGATCTGTTGTGGCTCCTAAGCTGTCTTCCAGTCTCCTGGTGCGATGCCGTTCGCCTACTCCTCCGTCGGGGGTGTAGCTCAGATGGTAGAGCGCTCGCTTAGCATGCGAGAGGTACTGGGATCGATACCCAGCACCTCCACAAAACATTTTATTTTCTCGTTGCCCGCCATGTTTTTGTGTTTTCGTTCTCTCGGTGGAGGGAGAAGTCATACCTGGAGAACCGGTTGCGCAGCTATTACGATCTGTTGTGGCTCCTAAGCTGTCTTCCAGTCTCCTGGTGCGATGCCGTTCGCCTACTCCTCCGTCGGGGGTGAAGCTCAGATGGTAGAGCGCTCGCTTAGCATGCGAGAGGTACTGGGATCGATACCCAGCACCTCCACAAAACATTTTATTTTCTCGTTGCCCGCCATGTTTTTGTCTTTTCGTTCTCTCGGTGGAGGGAGAAGTCATACCTGGAGAACCGGTTGCGCAGCTGATATTACGATCTGTTGTGGCTCCCACGCTGTATTCCAGTCTCCTGGTGCCATGCCGTTCGCCTACTCCTCCGTCGGGGGTGTAGCTCAGATGGTAGAGCGCTCGCTTAGCATGCGAGAGGTACTGGGATCGATACCCAGCACCTCCACATAACATTTTATTTTCTCGTTGCCCGCCATGTTTTTGTCTTTTCGTTCTCTCGGTGGAGGGAGAAGTCATACCTGGAGAACCGGTTGCGCAGCTGATATTACGATCTGTTGTGGCTCCCACGCTGTATTCCAGTCTCCTGGTGCCATGCCGTTCGCCTACTCCTCCGTCGGGGGTGTAGCTCAGATGGTAGAGCGCTCGCTTAGCTTGCGAGAGGTACTGGGATCGATACCCAGCACCTCCACAAAACATTTTATTTTCTCGTTGCCCGCCATGTTTTTGTCTTTTCGTTCTCTCGGTGGAGGGAGAAGTCATACCTGGAGAACCGGTTGCGCAGCTGATATTACGATCTGTTGTGGCTCCCACGCTGTATTCCAGTCTCCTGGTGCCATGCCGTTCGCCTACTCCTCCGTCGGGGGTGTAGCTCAGATGGTAGAGCGCTCGCTTAGCATGCGAGAGGTACTGGGATCGATACCCAGCACCTCCACATAACATTTTATTTTCTCGTTGCCCGCCATGTTTTTGTGTTTTCGTTCTATCGGTGGAGGGAGAAGTCATACCTGGAGAACCGGTTGCGCAGCGTATTACGATCTGTTGTGGCTCCCACGCTGTATTCCAGTCTCCTGGTGCCATGCCGTTCGCCTACTCCTCCGTCGGGGGTGTAGCTCAGATGGTAGAGCGCTCGCTTAGCATGCGAGAGGTACTGGGATCGATACCCAGCACCTCCACAAAACATTTTATTTTCTCGTTGCCCGCCATGTTTTTGTCTTTTCGTTCTCTCGGTGGAGGGAGAAGTCATACCTGGAGAACCGGTTGCGCAGCTGATATTACGATCTGTTGTGGCTCCCACGCTGTATTCCAGTCTCCTGGTGCCATGCCGCTCGCCTACTCCTCCGTCGGGGGTGTAGCTCAGATGGTAGAGCGCTCGCTTAGCATGCGAGAGGTACTGGGATCGATACCCAGCACCTCCACAAAACATTTTATTTTCTCGTTGCCCGCCATGTTTTTGTCTTTTCGTTCTCTCGGTGGAGGGAGAAGTCATACCTGGAGAACCGGTTGCGCAGCTGATATTACGATCTGTTCTGGCTCCCACAGCTGTATTCCAGTCTCCTGGTGCCATGCCGTTCGCCTACTCCTCCGTCGGGGGTGTAGCTCAGATGGTAGAGCGCTCGCTTAGCATGCGAGAGGTACTGGGATCGATACCCAGCACCTCCACAAAACATTTTATTTTCTCGTTGCCCGCCATGTTTTTGTCTTTTCGTTCTCTCGGCGGAGGGAGAAGTCATACCTGGAGAACCGGTTGCGCAGCTGATATTACGATCTGTTGTGGCTCCCACGCTGTATTCCAGTCTCCTGGTGCGATGCCGTTCGCCTACTCCTCCGTCGGGGGTGTAGCTCAGATGGTAGAGCGCTCGCTTAGCATGCGAGAGGTACTGGGATCGATACCCAGCACCTCCACAAAACATTTTATTTTCTCGTTGCCCGCCATGTTTTTGTCTTTTCGTTCTCTCGGTGGAGGGAGAAGTCATACCTGGAGAACCGGTTGCGCAGCTGATATTACGATCTGTTGTGGCTCCCACGCTGTATTCCAGTCTCCTGGTGCCATGCCGTTCGCCTACTCCTCCGTCGGGGGTGTAGCTCAGATGGTAGAGCGCTCGCTTAGCATGCGAGAGGTACTGGGATCGATACCCAGCACCTCCACAAAACATTTTATTTTCTCGTTGCCCGCCATGTTTTTGTCTTTTCGTTCTCTAGGCGGAGGGAGAAGTCATACCTGGAGAACCGGTTGCGCAGCTGATATTACGATCTGTTGTGGCTCCCACGCTGTATTCCAGTCTCCTGGTGCCATGCCGTTCGCCTACTCCTCCGTCGGGGGTGTAGCTCAGATGGTAGAGCGCTCGCTTAGCATGCGAGAGGTACTGGGATCGATACCCAGCACCTCCACAAAACATTTTATTTTCTCGTTGCCCGCCATGTTTTTGTCTTTTCGTTCTCTCGGTGGAGGGAGAAGTCATACCTGGAGAACCGGTTGCGCAGCTGATATTACGATCTGTTGTGGCTCCTAAGCTGTCTTCCAGTCTCCTGGTGCGATGCCGTTCTCCTACTCCTCCGTCGGGGGTGTAGCTCAGATGGTAGAGCGCTCGCTTAGCATGCGAGAGGTACTGGGATCGATACCCAGCACCTCCACATAACATTTTATTTTCTCGTTGCCCGCCATGTTTTTGTCTTTTCGTTCTCTCGGTGGAGGGAGAAGTCATACCTGGAGAACCGGTTGCGCAGCTGATATTACGATCTGTTGTGGCTCCCACGCTGTATTCCAGTCTCCTGGTGCCATGCCGTTCGCCTACTCCTCCGTCGGGGGTGTAGCTCAGATGGTAGAGCGCTCGCTTAGCATGCGAGAGGTACTGGGATCGATACCCAGCACCTCCACAAAACATTTTATTTTCTCGTTGCCCGCCATGTTTTTGTCTTTTCGTTCTCTCGGTGGAGGGAGAAGTCATACCTGGAGAACCGGTTGCGCAGCTGATATTACGATCTGTTGTGGCTCCCACGCTGTATTCCAGTCTCCTGCTGCCATGCCGTTCGCCTACTCCTCCGTCGGGGGTGTAGCTCAGATGGTAGAGCGCTCGCTTAGCATGCGAGAGGTACTGGGATCGATACCCAGCACCTCCACAAAACATTTTATTTTCTCGTTGCCCGCCATGTTTTTGTCTTTTCGTTCTCTCGGCGGAGGGAGAAGTCATACCTGGAGAACCGGTTGCGCAGCTGATATTACGATCTGTTGTGGCTCCCACGCTGTATTCCAGTCTCCTGGTGCCATGCCGTTCGCCTACTCCTCCGTCGGGGGTGTAGCTCAGATGGTAGAGCGCTCGCTTAGCATGCGAGAGGTACTGGGATAGATACCCAGCACCTCCACAAAACATTTTATTTTCTCGTTGCCCGCCATGTTTTTGTCTTTTCGTTCTCTCGGTGGAGGGAGAAGTCATACCTGGAGAACCGGTTGCGCAGCTGATATTACGATCTGTTGTGGCTCCTAAGCTGTCTTCCAGTCTCCTGGTGCGATGCCGTTCTCCTACTCCTCCGTCGGGGGTGTAGCTCAGATGGTAGAGCGCTCGCTTAGCATGCGAGAGGTACTGGGATCGATACCCAGCACCTCCACAAAACATTTTATTTTCTCGTTGCCCGCCATGTTTTTGTCTTTTCGTTCTCTCGGCGGAGGGAGAAGTCATACCTGGAGAACCGGTTGCGCAGCTGATATTACGATCTGTTGTGGCTCCTAAGCTGTCTTCCAGTCTCCTGGTGCGATGCCGTTCGCCTACTCCTCCGTCGGGGGTGTAGCTCAGATGGTAGAGCGCTCGCTTAGCATGCGAGAGGTACTGGGATCGATACCCAGCACCTCCACAAAACATTTTATTTTCTCGTTGCCCGTAATGTTTTTGTATTATTGTTTAGTCGTTGGAGGGAGAAGTCAAGCCAGGAGAACCGGTTGCGCAGCCGAGATTAGACGCTTCCACAACTGTGTCTACCACGCTGCCTTACAGTCTTCTGATGTTATACTGTTGACCTACTCCTCCGTCGGGAATGTAGCTTAGATCAGCTGAACCTGGAGAAAGCATTTTACTGCGTGGCGCATAAACTCTTGTTTTGTATTTTTAGATTATATCAATGGCGGATATGTGATCACTGAGGGAGTTTCAATGATGTGCCGTAGCTGCAGTATAATGTTAATTGTGAGTAACCAATTGGGGCCCCCATAAGAGTGCAATGTCAGGTACGCCAAAGCTGCCCCTTCAGCATATAAATCGACAGCATTAGTTTAACCGTAATTGGAAAGGATTCAATTCATGTGTTTTTGGTGCAATCAGCATAATTGAAGCTGCTTGCATACGCAGAATACGTCGCAGTTTTCTATGTTGATGAGCGCAGTGTGAGTGAGGCAATCTGCGTGGCAAAGCAGTTTAGTGCTTCACTGGAAGCTTACTTAATTGGCAAAATTTCCTGGTGTTCAGGCACGGAGAATCGCCATTAATCGCAGACACTTTCGACACTGTTTCATGGGTGACCGCACCCGTGAAGTACCTGGGTGCTGTTGGAATTTTATCAATATTGTGAGTCTTACTGGTGAGAGGAAATACAAATAATTCGAGTGAAAGGTGAAAAATAGAAAAGCACACATTTGTCTATTTTTTTCTAGAGCCAATGTTTGCGATATTTCTGTGATAAGCAAGCTGTAGTGTGCATTGCTAGTTCTACATGTACTGCTCTCGGTTGAATGCGCAGACGCTGCACCGCGATTTCTGCGCTTTTATTTGTGCCTCAGATTTCAAGAGGTGTTGCCGGATCAATCTTTTCCGGTGGGACAAAGCAGGCAGAGTTATACTCGGGCTTTTAATTTTTTGGGCCATCTATAAAATAGGCTCTTGTTTTTCCATAACATTAAAGATCCATTTTTTTCGTGCGATGTGTCAAGTAAGGCTCGGTCGTCGTTTTTTTGTTGTTGGGACACAACACATGACAGGTCGAATTTCAGAGTTTGTTAAAAAGATTTTTTTTCAGTGCCAGATTTCTTACCGTATATTTATCAAAAAAGTTAAGCAATGTTAAGAGGAGAATTCTTATCTTGATTGATTTTATTTGGGGGTTTAACATCCTAGAGTGACTCAGGCAGTGAGGGACGCCATAGTGAAGGTCTCCAGAAATTTCGACTACGGGAAGTTCTTTAACGTGCACTGACATCGCACAGTACATGGTTGTCTAGAATTTCGCCTCCATTGAAATTCGAACACCACGGCCAAGATGGGACCCGCGTCTTTCGTGTCCGCAGCCGAGTGCCATAGCTAATGAGCCACCACGGCGGCTCAGAAAATGCGTGAAACTTTTTTCGAAACTACAATACATAGCCTTATACTCTGGAGGCCTAGGCAGTGACTTCCTCGAGAGGGCTGAAGAATCATGCACTGTCAGGGATAACAACCTTTTCTTTTAAGCTGCATACAGTCACTTTTCATCAGGCAAAGAATCTGTTTCTTCCTTGGTTAACGCACTGCTTTGTGTACAAGCAACTGGAAACAACAAATCACATTTTTCTTCAATGCTTGGGGTGGGGGGGGGGGGGGGGTATATCTGGGATGTCCTGCAAAGGACCTTAAAAAAAGAATTACCGCTGAGTCCTCACGAAATCAGATTTTTGTATGCACTGAACAAAGACGGGTCGCAGTATAGACCTAATGATGCTCGTGGCCCTTCACAGCATATCGGGCTCCCGAATGGCTGGGTACCACTGTGACTCAGACGCGATGCCTGCGCCAATGTATTTCGGGAACGTATGCAGGAGTTGTTTCAGTTACCTAAATCAGAATCATGTGCTGCGGAGTGGTTGTCAGACTTGGAGCCTTTGACGCACATGAGAAAATTACCTCACAATGCCTAACCGAAGTGGGTTTTAGGCTACTTTTGTGCTCGTCGTTATGTTTTGTATTGTCTACGTTTTTTGCTTGTGCTGTGTCGAAACCCGGCAATAAAAAAAATGGGGGGGGAGAGGGTGTAGCTCAGATGGTAGAGAGCTCGCTTAACAAGCGAGAGTTACTGTATCGATACCGAGCAGCTCCAGAAAACCCTTTATTTTCTCGTTGCCTGCCAGTTTCCTGTCTTTAGTCGTGGAAGAGAGTACTCGCGCCGAAATAGAAGCACCGTGGCGTTGCACCACTCGGAACTCAAAAGCTATTCATGAGAAGCAGTTACGAGAATGGAGGTGATGCGCTGAGACGGCTGAACTTTCATTGTTTTTACAAAAAGTCGCAACTGCAACTTGCTGCTTAGCGAAATTGTAACTTGCATGAATTCATCAGCTGCAAAGTATGAAATGTCAGAGGCTTACCGAGATGTTCAGTGTGCAAACTTGAAAACATTAGTTATGGATTGTGACAGAGTGTTGAAATAAATATGGCGAATGACGTAGCGTATCCTAATAGACTAAATATCTTAATAGTTGTGGCCAAGACAACTTGACGGACATAAATTAGTGTTATATTTTTCCTACTGCCGTCTGAAGAAAGCTACCCGTACGGGTATGCATGATTAAAAAGGCCTCCGTTTGTGGAACTCAATTCATGGAGACACTGTGCGGGTGCGTCAAGAGCGAGGTTCCGGTCGTGCTGAGAACGATCGAGTGCGCATGCGCATTCGCTTATTCCCGAGCAGATCACGCACCTGTCCACCGACTTGGTGATGCTGATCGACAGCCTGAGCATCCGGACGCCGCTGCAGCTGCAGGTGCTGATCTCGCTCAGCGCTGCGGTGCTCACTGAGTTCACGCCGAACGACGCGGCCGCCACAATATTGATGCCCGTTGTCATCACCCTGGTACGCCTCATTCCTTCCTTCCTTCCTTCCCGAGTAGCTTTCTTCTAACTTACCCCGTGACGACTGTTGTCTGTCGATTTGACACAAAAAATGTGCCCAGCAGTGTCTATATATATGAAGCACCGTTAAGAGAGGTCGACGCTGAGTAAGAACAACCCTGAAGCCCCAGTATCGGCAGTAGCAGGTGCTATTACAGTGGATACAGTAGTACATGCTGTAGGTATCTCCAGTAATATACACGAGTAGAAGATAGAGCACTGTTCAGAAATATTGTTGTTTGTCAAATTAGAGATAGGCATTAGCTTCAACAATGCAGTAAGAGTGCGGTATATTGGACGTTTGATGCGGTTGTTTGTCGAGAATGTAAATTGACGTGACTGTGGCTGTAGTATCGCGTAGGCCACCAGAGATGCGTTTGTCCTTGGTAGCCACTGAAAAGAGGGCGTGATGACATCGTTTTTTGTTGTTTCAAAGAGAGCCAAGAAGGAGAAAACCGAAGACGGAGGTGCGTTGTCAGAAGACTGGATCCAATAACGCAGATTGATGCAAACGCCTGTGGCGGAGAACAAGATTGTTGTCAGAAACTGACCTTTTTTTCTTTGAGTAAAGCCGACTAAAAACACTTCTGCAAACATCTGTCTTCTATGTACCAGTAAACCAGTTTAAATTACGTCGTCACAGTGCAGTCCGCTTGTCGCTGTTTCCGACTTGATGAACGCGAAGTCCAACTCCCCGCTCTGATCGTTTTAGTTAAAGGTCATCGCTTGCAACATCTATGATCCTTTGGTACGGTCATCTTCTGCGCGCCAACGAAGTGCGCTGAGGCCTCGCGCTTCATCGGTGCTGTTTTCGGTTGTGTGCATCGAAGCTGCAAAGAACGGCGACAACTATACAACGACAGCAAGGAAATCAAAAGGGCAACAACGTTTTTACATTTGCTGCACCCACAGTATTCCCCTTAAGTGACAGCACACCCGCTTGCACTGAACCCTCAGGCGCGAGCTCATTGCGTAAAAGCTGAAAATTTTTAACTTTCAAAGTAACGAGCGTGCCACTGATGAAAACAATGCGGTGGTCTCGATCTCAACCTAAGGTGATTTTTGCACTTTCAGACTGTATGCCCAGGCCTGGAAAGAAACAAAGTATTGGTGCTTTTTTACAGCATGCGTTGCAGTGCGAGTACTAATAGAAACAAAGTATTGGTTTTTTTTTTTTTACAGTATACGTTGCAGTGCGAGTACTAATAAACAGAGGCTTCCCAGCACCTGCAACACAGCCTGGCGATGACCTATTGACTAGCGATGGCACAACTCATAGAGACAGCGATTAGACCTCAGATCAGAACAAGAATATTCGTATGCATGTCATCGTCACGTTGTGCAGAGTGTGGGCAACATTATTTTCCTTTCTTTTTCTCTGCCCACACTAACATACGTCCCGACGAATCGCGCACTACGTTAGTTATTTCTGTGTACGTGGACCTCAGCTTGACCTTAAACAATCAAAATCTCACTATAACAAGCGCTTTACAACGAAATAATTGATGTCACGAAGGAATAGCTCCCTCTCTAGCCCCCATAAAAGGGTGTGAAATTGACGTCTTGTTTTTACGAAAGTTTTCCTACAAAGAAATAAGACAGCTCTTAAATGAAAACTATTGGCCGCTTCGCGTTGAGTAGGCCGATTTGTAAGTGCTCAATACATATAGTGTACATTTTCGATGCGGCAAACTGAAATTACCACGCATAATCCGCTCGGACGAGCACCGTACAAAACGCCTCAAGCCAGGCTTGTTGTGACTATACTTATCGAATGTTTCATTGATGGCCTTTGAACATAATCTCCGCTACTTCGCTAGACTTTAGCGTCATGCGGTGAAGCGTTATGGACAGTGTGCTTGTGCGTTATGCGGAGAAGCAAACCAAAACGGGCACTCGCGACAAGATGCGCAGCACGCCCTAGCTCTTTTATCGTGGTCGTATCGGCTTCAGCACCTAATAACAGGGATAAGTCTCGTACTGTGTTCTATGACTTTATTACTGCAAATCTCCATTTCTATCTGCATGCTGGCAAGGCTTGCTTGTTCTGTTGATAACATATTCGGTTGGTAGGTTCGGCCGCTTCGGGGGCGCTCGTTATACGCGTCTTGGAAGCTCCTTAAAGGGGCTCTGAAAGGGGCTCTAATGAAGTTGCGGCATGCCTGGGATTTTAAAGCACGCCGCTTCACGAATATTGTCCATCAAGAATTTTTTTAATGCGCTTTGTAGAAACTAAGTAATATGTAATCAAAATTTGAATTTCAGCACCTTCGCGATTTTATCTCTCCTCTCGTCACTTTTTGCACGCTGGAAGGTCGGCGCTCCTCCGCCGGCCCCACCTCCGGGGGCGGAGCTTCCTGACCCGCAGAAGCTATGCGGCTTATTAACTGCAGCCGTGGTAGCTGCCTGACGTCTGAAAGAATCTAACCAATAGCCACCTCTCAGCTTGTATACGCAGGTGCGAGCGACGGAGGAGGGTGCGAGCATGAAAAAGTGTCCGGGAAGGGCTCGCCAACCTTACCGCGTGATTGTGGGTCCTCTACTGCGTGTATAAGTGTATTATTTGGCTCAGGTGTACATGGAAACACAATGCAGTGACTGAGCGAGTTGATGTGCTCTCCTCGGAAGGTGTTTCAGAGCCTCTTTAAACGAGAATAGGCGCCATACTAAACGCCATCTACACCATTCTTGGTCTACATGGTGACACGAATCCCGTTGACATGCGACAGGTGTGGCTAAGGTCGTCTAGGGCTGTAACAAAGCAACGGCTATATAAAAAAAATCACGGTCCCCTGTTGACTTCGTTATAGTGAGGTTCAGCTGCAGTTACGTGTAATTTTACACTGTGTCTAAAGTCTCTCTTTCTAGTTGAATGCCTCCAGAGCACAAAAGCCTCCAGCTTTTGTGCCGGCGAGGCTTCTATATACTGTAAACAGCGAAAAAATTCCCCCTTTAGTGTTAGGCTTACGAAGGATAACGCTCTAGGCTAGCGAAGGCTAACGTCACGTAAATGCCATGATTTAAAGAGAGAACAATTCTGCATATGCAACTGCAAATGGCCACGGTAAGGCATTTGATGGCAGAGAGGTCAATTTCATTTGATCAAGATATGGGGCACTGCCACTACTTTTCAGTACACAGTGGGCAGCTGATGTGCAACTTGCGGCACGACTGACTTCAGAAACTCTCCTTGCTTACACCTCAATTCCAGCGCAGTCATTCTCTTATGAAACACCACAGTCACGCTCACGTCTCTTTGAACTCTCCACACAGGTTTATATCGTACCCGAAGCATGCCATGGTAGCTGAAACCTACTTAGCCAGATTTTCAGAAATTTGCAAAGTTGCTCTACTACGTGCTCCAGTGGTGAGACAGTCTCCTGATAACAAATACTATCAGCCCCTATGCCCCAGCTCGTTTCAGATAAGTACCAGACAAGCACCGCCTGCCACCGATTTCTCGGAAACGGCTTTCGCCCTGTATAACTATGTACAGGCAGCTCCAATATAATAGGGAACACACTGTCCGCATTCAGCTATTCATTATAGTAGTATGAGTGGAAATAGTTTTTCTTTGGTATGGGACATTTCCAACTTCACTGGAGCAGTAACCACAGAATTCGTTATCGGGTGCAACGTGACTCTTTTCATTCGCATTGGAGTTGTACTACCTGCGTATACGTTTTTCTCGATCCAGGCGTGCAAGCTGCGGCTGAACCCGCTCTACCTGGCTTTCCCGGTGTGCCTGTCGGTGACGCAGGCGTGTATCCTGCCCGCTTCCTCCTCCGTCATCGCCATCATCTGCGACGAGGGGCACGTGAATGTGAAGGACCTGGTGCGTGCTCATACAGTCACACACTCTTGCCTAGGAAGACTGCGTTAGGTTAGGTTAGAACATGAATGCAGCCTTCAGACTTTACTGAAGTTACTTTCGTCTGATTAGTACAGGAGCATTTGTAAGGAACGAGCAGAGAGAGAATTTCCGAAAAAAAAAAGAAAGTTTGCTTTAGAACCGGACGCTGCAATACTCAATGACCACACATTACTCAGTGCTGCCCCCACCCCCCCCCCCCCCCAAAAAAAAACGATTGCTCCCATTGTCGTGAAAAGTTCTATAATTCGTCTGCATCGACGTGAAGCACAAAATTTCAATTATGGATGCACCAGATCACCACAGCACGACATAGTTAACATCATCATCATCATCATCATCATCATCATCAGCCTGACTACGCCCACTGCACCCTTACAAAAATGGTCTATAGACAGTCTATAGACTTCTTATAGACTATATTGCCTTCCTATAGATTGTCTATTCCCAGTCTATAGACTATCTGTACATAAAAGTCTGCTAAAAGTGTATGGCCATAAATCTATAGATTGTCTATAGACTGTCTATAGGATTTGTATTGCCTATAGAGTGTTCTCTAGGGTTGGTCTATAGAGAGCCTATAGACTTTATAGACAGAAGTCTATGGACAGTCTACAGACTGTCTAAAGACATTTTTGTAAGGGCAGGGCGTAGTCACACACACGCTCAATACTTATACAAAGCAAGCGTCTTTTTTCTCAAAGCCCTCCAAATATCGAACTTTATCCGCGTGCAAAAACTAAGAAAGCTCGCTCCTCCTGTCTCCGGTGTCTGTTCTGTGTGCTCGCATTTTTTGCACGATGGTGTTTTGCGTACATTATGCCGCACGTCGACCTCTCGGCTGCTTCGTCCATTTTACCGAACCGCGGTGCTCTATAACCTTCGCACGCAGCTGATACCGGGCATCATGGTCAAGTTCGCCTGCCAGATCGTGAACCTGGCCGTGCTCAACACGCTGGGCGAATACGTGTTCAGCCTGACCGCGTTCCCGCAGTGGGGGTACACCTGTTTCGGCGACAGGCCCAGTGGCCTCTTTCCGAAACACTGAACGCGGACGGACCACGACACCGTTGCCTGAGCCAGCGAGCAGTGACGAATGGTGTCCCAGAGTGGATTATCTGCGGCTGGTTCCTCAGGACGACTATGTCGACTGCCGTCGACTGCAGTAGCTGTCATTGCTGAATACCCTAAATTGCTAAATAACAATAAAGTGAGGCATTTTAAAGCGTGTACACCGACACCTCATAAAGTGTGGGTTATTTTTCAATAATTTAGCGTTGGCGTGGGTTGTTTGTTTTTTAATGCATCAGCCTTACTTGCACCATTAAGCGAAAATCCGTGTGTGTGCGTCCTCATGCAACCTGGCAGGTAGCGGTTAAATTAATGATTAGTCGCACGAGGTTTCTCGGGTAAGAGCAACCTGTATCGCAAAAGTGCCACCGTTGGCAGCACCTGCCACTCCAAGACGCTGGCAGCTAATAATCGGTCGCGCGAGGTCACTCGGGGCAACGTGTATCGCACAAGTCCCACCGGTGGCAGCACCTGCTACCCTGTAGGGCAGTGTGTGCGTGATAACACTCGCTGGTACCCATAAAAGATTGCATCCTCATGCAACCTGGTAGGTGGCGGCTAAAATAAATGACTGGTTTCCAGAGGTTGCTCTGGACAGCCCGGATCGCACACGTCCAACTGGTGGAAGCACCTGCCATCCCAGGTGGCGCGGCAGTGGCGCATTGCTTAACCGCTGCACCACTGCGCCAGGTGTGGCATGAGGACTCCCAGTGATCTATGAATGTTAAGTAGAGAAAGACCAACTCTGCATATATGGGCATTAACCCATTAGCTCTGACGTCATACCCGCAAGTCAGAGCACATGCCACGGTACGATGACTGCCTTCACGAAGTTAGCGCGTTGATCAGAAAGGTTACAGCGCCGTCGCGGCGGCGGCTACGTAGAGCCATGCAGAGGTAGAATTGCCAGGTGCTTTGCATCGGGCTACTTCAAGCCGCAGCGCGCGGCGACTGCGTTCACAAAGTGAGTGGGCGGGCTTGCGCTTTCTCAAGTAAGCAGTCTGAAGTGTCCCTGCCGACTTTTTTGTCCTTTCCGCTTACAACTGAGGAGACGGAACGTGCCCAGACCTTGGTTTGGGAACGTTTCAGCTGAAATTTTCGCAGATGTAATAAGTAATCGAAATTTGCCGGCATCGCTGGAGCGTCGGACCGACAATGTCGTGGTTTTCTTGAGTGAAGCAGCTACCCTTAATTATCATGCTATTTGGCGAGAGTTAAATGTTTTTTTTTTGCCATTTGCGGCATTGCCTGTGCGATGACTGTGCACGCGAAACACTCACTTGATGCTGTTTCTGATCGAGTTAGAGTTCGTTAAGTAATGTTTCCATGCGCCTGACAATAGAATAGCGAATTTTAGAGGAAATCAACATTTCTTCTTGATGCGAAACAGTTTAAAGAAAAGTTAGATTGAGTCAAACTTCGTAACAAGATTTCTTAACGTCGTTCGTTTGCAAGCACTTCAGGTTATTCGTAGACTGTACTGGCTTGCATCTTATTGTAACTTGCCGGATTTTGACCACAGGGCATCGTGTGCGCTTTGCACACAGCGTGTTTTCCCCACAACCTGTTATTATATATCACTATACAAAAAAACAAAAAAACACCTTTTGATGGCAATGTCCATATATGTCCATGGACCTTGTCATGTAGTTTTAGCCTGGACACAATGCTTTCTATTTTTTTTTTTGAGTAAAAGTATCTGCTTCAAGATGGCAGACAGTCGGGCCAATTGTGCATGTCCTCAACGTTTAAGAGCCACTGGCCACTCTCTGGTAGAAAATTTGCTTTACTCCATAGTAGTCACCCATCGTATCTGTATTGTGCGGCCACAGACACTTTTCCAAAAGGCTCAATAACAGCACGGTTACTGCCATCGGAATTAAGCGATTTCGCTACGCTTCTGCCCTTTCTCTCCGAGCGAGTATTTCTCACCCGTCCGGGTGACAAGCAGGTCAGATCTGCCACTGAGTATACGAAGGACAACATAGCCGCCATTCGGATTGTCGCCGAAGTGCGTTGCAGGAGCCTTGACAGACCCAGCGAGCGCCGACCATGTTGCCGAATATACGCACTACACCAACCGAGTATATCGGTTTTGCCAACGCGCGCCGGAGTCTACCCCATCGCGCATGAGCTTCAGTGTTTGCAAAACAGGTTTCGGAGCAATAATGCCATTGGGATGACGGGGAGGTCTAAGTTCACAAAATTTATCCCCGTTTTCTAGGTGCTACGGCCGTTACGGGCTGCTGTAAAAGAGGGCGTCCAACGATTTGTTTACTGCTACTACTCGTTCTGGGTGGCTTCGCCGCACAGCTCACGAGCGCGCGGGCCGCAACACTTAGCCGCATAAAAGGAATGTCTTGTAGGTAATGTGCACGCCAGACTTTGAGGACGGCCGCCGTCTTGTTCAACGAAAATTGCCTTACCATTTCTTTATTTTTTCGGTTGACTATGTGAAACCAGCGTGACCGCGATACCGTCAATGAAACCAAGCGCACTGCTGAACGGATTTAATTATGCGGCTATGCTGCGAAAATTGAAACTGAACTGCAGAACCAGAGAATATACGTAACCCCATCTTAGCTCCTTCTCACTGGGCCGTGTCTAGCGAGAAGTATGGAGAAGGCATGATAATGATATATTGTGAGCTACCCACGCCTCGCTCCCACGCCTCGACGGCCGCAGCCATAGATCTGGTGCCCGCTCCCGCTCTCGGCGATCTCGCTTCAGCACAGCGGGCCGACCCTACTGCCGGACTCTCATTGAACGTCTGAGTGGTGCTATGCGGCCTCTAAATGCCCGCCTCCGACGCCAACTCAACTGTTTCAGGCTGGTTGACGGCACCCTTCTTTGGCACAATCATAGCCCCCTGGGTCACGCCTGGGTGCCTGTCATTCCCCATTCTCTTCGCCGTGAGGTTTTGCAGGCGCTTCATGACGACCCCGTGGCCGGCCACTTAGGATTCCAGAAAACATATGACAGTATAAAGCGCCGTTTCTTTTGGCCTGGTCTCTCCACCTCTGTCGCCAAATATATTGCATCTTGCATCCCTTGCCAACGTCGCAAACGCTCCACGTCTCCCCCTGCTGGCCTTCTACAGCCTCTTCCCTGTCCTTTCTCACCCTTCGAAGTCGTTGGTATCGACCTGTACGGTCCCTTGCCACTAACCTCATCGGGCAACCGCTGGATCGTCACAGCCGTCGACCACTTAACACGGTACGCTGAAACAGCCCCCGTTCCGTCTGGCTCTGCCTCCGAAATCGCCCATTTCTTCCTCAACGTCATTCTTCTGCGCCATGGAGCCCCACGTGTCCTTGTCAGTGACCGCGGCAAGTCATTCCTCTCCAGCATCCTTGCCGAAGTTCTTCATGCTTCCCGGACCGCCCATAAAACAACTTCAGCCTATCACCCCCAGACCAATGGGCTCACCGAACGGTTTCACCGCACCCTGTCAGATATGCTGTCTATGTACATTCACCCCACCCACACCAACTGGGACGCCATGCTCCCCTATGTAACCTTTGCCTACAATACTGCCGTGCAACGAACAACCAGTTTCTCCCCGTTTTTTTCTTTTGTTCGGTCGCCCCCCTACCTTCACTTTCGAAGCATCTTTGTTCTCTGCCCCCACAACCTCTTCCGGCCTTTCCTATGACGAATTTACTTCCCGTCTTGCCTACTGTCGCACCATTGCCCGCCTGAACACTGACGCCTGCCAAGCCTCCCGGAAAACAACCTATGACTTCAAACACCGCGGAGTGCGTTTCTTCCCTGGTGATGGAGTGTTGCTGTGGACTCCTGTCCGTACCCCCGGATTGTGCGAAAAATTTCTCAGCCGCTTTATTGGTCCGTACACTGTACTCGAACAAACTTCCCCCGTGAACTATCGCGTTGCTTCTGTTCATCCTGCCCATGACCGGCGTTGTCGCGGTGAAGAGATTGTTCATGTGTCGCGCTTAAAGCCCTTCACCCGTCGCCCTACTTCCCTCTAACGTGCGCCCGGGACGGTCGCTTTCGCCGATAGGGGGAGAAAGTGTGAGCACAGTGCGTGACCCTCGTCTTCGTCTGTGAATATTCATCATCATCTCGCATCTTCGTCTTTTGAGGAGTGGCCGCCATATTTGTCAGCGGGAATAAAGAGCTCGCTTGGTCCACAGTCTCGCAATATTACACTTGCCGACTTCAGTGATGAATTCCGTTCTTCTCTTCACAGTTTTGTTTAATAATTTAGTTTCCTTTTCTACATTTATTATTCCTTAATATGTATTTACTGAGCTGAGGGTATTCCTCTCTTACGCTCATAGTTTTTTCAGCAGTTTTTTAATTCCTAGCTGTTACGGCATCCCGTGCGACTCTTTTCACTGTCTGTGATACCGCTTCTTTATTGCATAAGAAAAGTTGTTGTTGTTGTCGTTGTTGTCGTCGTCGTCGCCGGCGTTGTTGTTGTTGTTGTTGTTGTTGTTGTTGTTGTTGTTGTTGTTGTGTGTTGTTGTTGTTGTTGTTGTTGTTGTTGTTGTTGTTGTTGTTGTTGTTGTTGTTGTTGTTGTTGTTGTTGTTGTTGTTGTTGTTGTTGTTCGTCGTCGTCGTCGTCGTCGTCGTCGTCGTCGTCGTCGTCGTCGTCGTCGTCGTCGTTGTTGTTGTCGTCGTCGTCGTCGTCGTTGTTGTTGTTGTTATTGTCGTCGTCATCGTCG
Organism: Amblyomma americanum; assembly: GCA_030143305.2. Lineage (NCBI taxonomy): Eukaryota > Metazoa > Arthropoda > Arachnida > Ixodida > Ixodidae > Amblyomma > Amblyomma americanum. Next base: position 76,167 of record JARKHS020026287.1, read on the forward strand.
TCGTCGTCGTCGTTGTTGTTGTTGTTGTTGTTGTTGCTGCTGCTGCTGTTGTTGTTGTTGCTGCTGCTGCTGTTGTTGTTGTTGTTGCTGCTGCTGCTGCTGCTGCTGCTGTTGTTGTTGTTGTTGTTGTTGTTGTTGTTGTTGTTGTTCCTCCAGAGGCTAACGCTGACCCTTGAGCGTGTCCACCTCGCTGTTTAAGGTTGAGTGGCTCTAAAGCGTTTATTCCTAGTCGTGGTTACGAAGAGCGCTGCTGTACGAAGCCATTATTCCTGTATCCTGCATTTTGTTAGGCTTTCACTAAATCTCGCACGCATAAGGTAGGATTATTCTTATTATTCTTATTTGGCACGGTAGGATAAGGCGGCCACAGACAACGTGAAAAGTAAATGGTTGGCATCTTGAAACCAAACAGACAAAACGTCTGCATGCTCCAGAAAAGAGACTGAAGAGTAATGATATTGATCGAGTGAGAAGGAGATAACCAGGGGAGCTGTGTGATGACCTCCGACTGCATTGTTCGCGAGAGGGTTGTTTTGGCGGTGGACGCATATCAGAAGGGTACTCTACGCTGATTTCGCGAGCAAAAAGCGCAGCTGACAATCTCCCGAGGTCGCTGCACTCTCGTACATAGAAATACACCTTTCATACGCGCACGAGGCAGACCGTGCAGCCAGTGACCGTTCGGACGCTGACAGGACCGAGGCTGCGGCGGACATGGCTCTCAGCAAGCGGCTGGCTCTGGTGACGGGTGGCGCTAGCGGCATCGGCGAGGCCGTGTGCCATGCGCTTGCCGCCGATGGCGCCACCGTGGTCGTCGCGGACAGACAGCTCGAAAGGGCGAAGAAAGTGGCCCAGTCCTTGCCAGGTTTGTCGATTGTCAGATGTCCCGATAGTTGCTGTAATAGCGCTTGTTAGTCAATGGCTAGCATTTAATGCTGTGGACGCTCCACGGAAAATGTGGACACACATATCATCGTGTTTTGCCCTTTGTAGAACTCGTAAATTGTGTCTTACCAAATTCAGTTCGATTTAAATTATATTTACTGTGCTCATTGCCTTCTTGGAAGTGCAAATGCCGTAGAGCTTTTTTTTTCCTTTGCCATTTCGTGAACATACTCGCATTTGTTGCTGCGTTTGTGATCTCGATATGCTCAATGAAAATTCATTTCAATACCGGCCTCTTATTCATTAGGCGTTGATTATTCGGTATTTTACGGCAGTTATATTGAAATTATTTATAGTTTACCTCCCGACCAGACACTTCCACTCAAGTAATAAATGGCTCGGGCGGGCCTGATCATCTGTACTACTTTATTAATATTTGTGGGGTCCGAATTGGGGGACAAGAACGTTTTCCAGCTTTGCTGTTGAATCTGCTGACAGTGTTTCTGTCATACAAGCAATGGTAGGGCCGCCTTTTTCCTTCGCTGCCAGATTTTGAGAAAGTGTTTTCCGCCTGTCAAGATCGTGCCTGGGATGCCAGGTATAAAATTTTCAAGCAGGCAATCAGTGTGTCATGAACTATTGGCATCTGGGTCAGGAGATAGTCATCGCAATTGCCAGCTTCACGTTGTTGCCATCAAGGCATCTGGATTAAGACGTCTTCTAGACTGGTTGACTTAAGTCCCTTCTTAACGAACAAAAAAGGAGAAAGGTTGGGTGACTTAATGGCTGCATGGAGTAAATATATGCGTGATATCATCGAAGGCAAGCTGCAGTCATTACATTTGTTGCTGAAACTCCCTGCAATGAGAGTGGGCTTTTCATAATGCGATTTTTGCAAGCTTAAGTTCGACGAAGTGATGCCTATTCCGCTAGATCTTGCCTCTGGTTATTAGTTGAGTGATTGGGCGCTTATGTAGTGCGTGCTGATTCAACTCACACCCCATATGAAGCAAAGAAACAATTTACAGACGGTCAATGTAATCCAAGTGGGAGAGTATGCGTTAGCATTAGTGCTGTCTTTTGACGGAGCCACTGACGTGTTCAGACCACGCGAACCGCTGGCGTGATAGTCTACTACAGTGTCACACGCCGTACCTCTTCTGCACTCCCCTGAGACATGCCATATCTTCTTCCACTCTTCCCTCCCCTCAAATCTGATTGCCGACCGCGGTTTCGCTCTTGCCACTCGTCGCCTCCCACCCTCTCTCCCTGTTTCCTCTCTCATTTCTATTCTAGCTCCCTCATCTCCGCTGAAAGTAAACAGGAAAATTTGCCCCCCCCCCCCCCCCTCTCTCCTTTTTCTCCTCTCTCTAGGGCTTCACAGGCCAACGCCAAGGGCTTCACAAGCCAATTGGTGCAAAAAGTGTCCATGCTCTGTTCGACATACGTCGGACAGCGGGTTTTCGTTCACATAACCGTTCTACTGCTAACGCATTTATAAAGAAATTGATCTATATTTGTCTAATTAATGCACCTGCATCTTGAGGCTCGATTTTATGCGTTAAGGCAGAGCGAAAAAAAAAAGCCTTTCAAAGTAAACCCGCTTGTTTGGTAAGAAAACCATCCTAGTATGTGTTTTCACCATGGGCATAAATGCAATATTCTCACCTGAACCTTCTGCGTGCATTGTACAAAAAGCGAACACTGAGAACAAAGTTTTTGGCATTCACATTATACTTCTACTTGTGCGTTATCTTCAGTCTCTAAATTGTTAGCAACACTCTGCGTGCCGAACACTGTCGCACAGGAGGAGTGAGGCACCTGGCCGAATACGTGGACGTCGGGGACTCCTCTGCCGTGGAGAAGCTCTTCGACAATATCAGAGCCGCCTCTTCGCTGCCACTCAGCATCGTCGTCAACTGCGCGGGCATTTTCCTCCAGAAGTCTCTCGTTGACAGCACGGATGAGCTGTTCGACGACACCATAAGGGTCAACCTGAGGGTAAGCCCGGATCTAAGCACATACGTCCTGCATGTCGAGTCAAAAAAGGCCAATTGGAAATGGCTAATCCACAGTTCGAACCAAATAGAACCGAATGGAAGCAGTTGGATTCCAAATACTTCTGTGTTTTTTCCAGTTCCGACTCAGCTTTTTGGGGGGATCACATACGATTGCATGGTAGTGACTACAAGCTGCAAAAGATAGCAGCTATTATGTGGCGTCGATAACAGGCGCATAAGCTCTTGGCGCATAAGCTCGGGGCTGACCTGCTGTGTTAAGAGGGGCTCCCACTCAACTGAAGTTTATTGTCTGTCTGTTGACACAGGACTTGCCAGCCGTACGAACAAAATAATCCCACTAACACTGACGCGCATGAAAACGTGAACGAATAGGCACGGTTCAACGGGTCAGAATGACTCAGCGATTATTGCATGTTCTGCTGCTGAACAAAAGACATGTTATTAATTTTCCTGTGGCGAAACGCCCATTTTGTTGAACAAAAACATAGAACACCGCTCTGCGTAGATCCGAGGGTATGATAAACAGAGCCAGACGGTATGTGTGTACCAAGTCAAACTGGAGGTCCCTGCTCTGACGTTCATCGTAGGCTGGGTCTATGGGCCTTGGTGCCAATAGACAACGTCATTTGTGGTAGCGTCATTAGGAAGCGTCGTTCGGGCTGTGTTCCGCGAGGAATAACGGACACACGCGGTAGCTAAGGTACTTCGGAAGTCGTTAGAAGACGCTGGCCTTTTTGAGCAAGCGGAAGGAGCTACAGTAATTTTTCTCCTCAGGAACCTTGCAATAGGAAAGAAATTAGGGGAGAGTGGGGCAAAAAGCGCTATGGTGCAAAATGCAACATTTTGTTGCTTAGCAACCCCTAACTTTTAAGGCACTTATAATAACTTGCGATTTAAGCGCTATTACCTGCCTCATACTGACCTTTTATAAGGCGAGAAAAAATTGCGAAGTGAATCTTGGTGAACTAGAAAGCCGTCGAAAAAAGTGAACTTCTGTGAGCCAAATTTTTTAAAACTGCGCGGCTCAATCCACCTGGCGGCTTATATTAGGGAAAGTATTTAGTTATTGCAATTGATTATTGATTTCTTATTGTGCAAAGTTCAAGAATGTTTGTGCCGCGGATAACTGAGATATAAATATTTTAAGAGATTGCTCTATGTGGGACAAAACGCGACGTTGTGATGTTCTGATGGGACTATGATCAATGTAGCGGCTTCATTCCCCGTCTAAAGCTACCATTCTTTGATCGCTTTTTAGGATAGGAAACGATGAATTCCGTCTGGCGCACACTGAAACATGGAGAAAGCTCTGGAGAGACGCAAGTAGCTTTTGGTCTTCCCAAAGGCGTACGCCCCACAAAGTCAAGAAAATGAAAAAAAAATTATGAAACGCAGAAACTATGAAAAGTCTTGCGAACCCCAGCGTTTCACTTTGTCTGGCGGACAAGAACAGCAATTTGTACAAGATATTCTGGCAACGGAGCAACCTCTCTTTGGTCCTATTTGCAATGGAATCATGTTGTAATGTAATGAAGGCAGAAAATTCAAAAACATTGCATAGACAGGCTTCACGCAGAGCCCGGCTGTGGAACTGGGAAGACTGTAAAGGGTCATACAAGAAAACAGAGCCGGGTGCAGCCTTAGTGCAGTGTCTGCCGTTAGAATAGGCTCACAATGATTTTCTCGGTGCCCATGAAGCCAACGTCGTGTGCATTCACTGCAAGGATGAGTATGGTATGCTCATTTTACCTAATGGGGTGGTGCAAAATCGGGCATATCGAAGTTTTAGCTTTCCTTAAATATTGCTGGGTCCTTATTGAGCTGGACTTTTCATATTCGGTGAGCGTGATGCCAGGATGGTAGGGAATAATTCGGTAGTTTTTATTTAAAGACATCTCTGGCTTAAAAATCTCGGTGATTTTAAAATTTGTTTCCCCCCTTTCCCTACTTTCCTGTGCAGAAAATACCGTTAATACTCGCCTGCACTTCAGTACTGCCAAGACATTCACTAGTATGCAGCTACATACGTTGAGTTTAATCTACGCGAATTTCTTGAGTGCCACATTCTGCTGCTCTTACACTGTGCATTTCACTCGCGCCTGTTATTTGTATCTTATCTGGCTTTTTAGGTGAACCTCGACTACTTATTTACACATAGCAGCAATAAAACACAATTCAGCTCATGGGAAGGATAAGTCTGGGAACCTTTCTACCACACCCGCAGTTGAATACACGCCTAATATGTCTGCTTGAAATTGCTGGTAAATCACGCAATAATGTATTTCACATGGAAACCATGAGTCACCTTGTTCTTTTCGCAGGGCACTTTCCTTGTCACGCGGGCCGCCAGTCGCGAGATGATTCGTTCCCAGAAGGCTTTGCCGGAAGGGGGCGCAGCCATTGTTAATGTGTCAAGCATCGCAGCCAAGAGCGGCTGGCGTGAGGGGGCAGCGTATGCCGCCTCCAAGGCCGGAGTCGTGGCGCTCACCAAGACGGTGGCACAGGAACTGGCAAACCATCGCATCCGCTGCAACGCAGTGCTCCCGGGCCGTACGGAGACACCGATGACCGCGAGCTCCACCGAAGAAGAGAAGGCCATGAGCATTGCGATGACGCCTCTAGGGAGAGCCGCCCAACCCAAGGAGATCGCAGAGGCTATCAAGTTTCTCTGCTCACCTGCATCGAGTTCCTTTGTGACGGGCGCTGCTCTGGAAGTCACCGGAGGAATGCTCATGTAACACCCTTGTTATGAGAGCACGTCTGCTAACTCCCCCTGGACTGTGCCTCTAGCGGGCTGTGCCTCTAGAAGCCAGACTTAGGCGCATGAGAAAGAGTGCCGGTCTCGTGGCGAAGGATCAAAATTAAAATAGTGCCTAATTCCAGACTCATTTACGGGACTCAGACTGATGTCATTTTACTTCAGTGCTTGTATACCCTTTTCATTTCTATAGAAATTGCTGAACGCTGTTCAGAGTCGCATTCGCAACGGCCCAAGACTGGTTAAAAATCAAACATCCCAAGGTATAGGAAGTTAAAACCCAAAGTACATGACGGAGAAATGCTGAGAAATGTAGGTATGCATTATGCAGTACAGATGAGTAAACAAAATTCAATCGGACCAACGTAGCACAGGAGATACAAAAAGAATGGGGTCTGTTTAAGTCATCTTAAGAACGAAATGCGATAGCATCAAATTTAACCTTAGTGGCAGCTTAAGTTGCAACTTCTGAGTGTGTTTGCGTCAGTTTCTTTTCAAATGTAGATCCATCAACTGCCCTATTCGGTCTACTAGCTGCAATAGCAGGTATCCGCTATGGTTTGACGGTGCCGACATTTACATAGCTCATGTCTGTCGTGTTTAACGGTACACGTCACAAAGCAACGTCGCCTTACTTCCCATTCATGACGAAAGGTGGCGAAGAAGCTGAGCAAAAAAAATTTACAGTATCTTAACTTTGCTAGCCCTGGAATTCAACAAAATGCAAGGACGCTTGCTAAGAGTCTGAGGCTCGTTCATGGCAGCTCCGCTATACCGTCCCGACAGCCGTTCTATATATACCCACACGACCACGTGGCTATCAAGTTCACATGGCCTTACGACACCTCCATCGGATGTCATCACATGGCTTCACATCACCCATGTGATGTTCTTAAGGTCAAAGGTCAACTAAAGGTCTTTGGTCAAGGTCAGGGGTCAAGACTTCGACACCATAACTAGTTGTACCGCATATGATCATACATGGCTATCCTTGGTTGTGCTGAAGATCGTTCAAGGTCATTGTGCTGCGTACACGAAGACTGCTTACCTAGCATAGTGAAGCTTTTCGCTTTAAAAAGGAACCCGCCGCGGTGGCTCAGTGGTTAGGGCGCTCGGCTACTGAACCGGAGTTCTAGGTTCGAACCCGGCCGCGGCGGCCGCGTTTCAATGGAGGCGAAACGCAAAGGCGCCCATGTGCTGTGGATTGTCAGTGCTCGTTAAAGATCCCTAGGTGGTCGAAATTACACCAGAGCTCTCCACCACGGCACCTCTTTCTTCCTTCTCTCACTTCCTCCTTTATCCCTTCCGTAACGGCGCTGTCCGGGTGTTCGCCGAGATGTCATAGTTACTGTCCCACCTTTCCTCAGAAAACAAAAACCAATTTCAGCACAGAAAAAAAGACGGGAGAGGAGTGCTAGTCGAGGAAGGAGCGTGTGCAGAAAACTAAAGAGAGTGCTTTTAAATATATGTACATGCATGCCGCTCTCAAATTCTCTACCTCAATGCATACGAACTGGAAATACATCAAGATGCTGTCGGCGAATCTTGCGTTGCACAATGGTAGCCATACTGTGATATATTTTGTTGTTTTGTGCCTACGCACCACTAAGGAACGCCATGTCGGGTGCAACACATTAGACTGAACTCCAGCGCAGTATATCAGTTAAAGCAGGTCCGAACAGCACTGCAGAGCTTTCAGCACGCACAAAACACTGACCTCTTCATCGTGTGACGTATCCAGCAGAAACAGAGCAAGCACTCGCGGGTACGCAATGATAAGCACTCATGGGGCACAATCACATGAAATGCACGTGGAAAATGCGTAGTCATTTACATTTCTTTTCCGATAAAAATGAACTGTGTGGCAGTCATCGTGTGTGACGCCCATCGTTGCTGCTAGGTGTCATGCGCACTGGCAAAACAGACTGGTTGACTCGAGCTACACGACAGTATTACACCTAGGCAAGAATTAATACATTCACAAAAATAATTTCACCATTATTCAAACATTCGTAGCGGCGTCCTCGTTCTCACAAGCAGTCAACAAAAACTGCGCTCTCAGAGAGGACATCCAAGCATGATGGCGGACCTGTGCTGCCAGTGGCAGAATGCGTAAGCATGTCCGCCGACCATACGCCACTTCCGAGACTGCCTGCAAGTTACCCACCACGGGCAGCATCCAAACCATTGCCCATCTCACCTGAGCTTGTCCAGGTTTTGAGGTAGCTAGGCGCTGCCACGAGCATGTAGGTAGACATCTTGAGGTGCGGGTTTCTCCCAGTCATGCAGTTGCTATGACCACACTCTTAAGGGCAATCGCACTGTATGGTCGACCTTCTTTAACGAATATCGCCTATGCTCTGATACCGAGCCAGAAGTGTACATTTCAAAGCTGACCCATCCCACATGACACTATGTCCAAACCCTCCGACTAGTCGGATACATTTCGAAACAAAAATTATTCGTTAATAAACGCAGAGGACCGGAAATTACTCACTTGCGCACGCAGACTTGATAACCTCAAAAAAAAAAAAATACAGCGGCGCCGGCAGAGCTGCATATAGTTATATATACTTTATGCGCTCTCTGGCTCTGCGCCAAAGAGCAAGTATTCGCTCCTGTATTCTGCAGAGGCAGATACTGGACATGCAAGAAGGTTTGGTGGTTTACCAAGCAGTTAAATCTCCGTAACTACAAAAGAGGGAGGCTCATTATGAACGGGAATAGTAATTGTTGCAAGATATATAGACATCTTCTGTCTATAGCCTCAATGACAGTAAAAAAAAATGTCGCAATAACAGCCATACTACGTCAACTGTTCAGTATTCGAAAGGCATACTTAGTGTCTTAGCGCCCCCTTCTCCCCTCTTTTTTTTTTGCGCTTGTGACAGAGTCCTCCACTGGTGGAAGCATGAAAACACTTGAACGCTGTAAAAAGGCGACATATTTTAATACACTAGGACGTAGAGTTTTCAAACCGCAAAAGCGGTCACGGTGGCGGACCTATGGGCTGGCGGAAGACTGTTACGAAGGTGTACAGGCCGTGCACGAAGTGAGATACCCCAGCAGTGATTCCGGCCCCCTGGAAGTGGAGAAGGAAACACGAGCAAACGTTACGACGCCATCTCAATTTCACCTTTTCTGTTTAAGAGATGTAGCCTGCACTATAGCCGAAACGACCACCACTTTTGCATTTGTTTACAATGCGCAAAGAAACATTAATATGCTTTCAAGAAAAAAATACCTTCAACTAGAACCGCACAGTGAAGAGTTTCTCGTTGTTCTTAATCGCACGTTATCGAGCCAAGGCTAGGCTATATAGATGCGACATTCAGCTTCATTGTACTCTTGTGAAGATATTTAAACTAAAATAATAAAGGCTGCCCAATGCCCTCCTCTCGTGCCAGCACTTACTCATAGCCCACCTTCTCCGTCAGCGTAAGAGGTCTGGTCAACAGCTCTCATTCAGTGTGTCCTTTTAACGAAAAGAAGTGTAAGTAGCCGTTTTTCTTTGTTTTTTTAATGCTATGAGGCTCAAAAGGCCTTGTTTTAGAAACGATGGAAACAAAAAGATCAAAGCTACCGTGGTATGCGGGAAAAGAAAAATGTCAGCTGTTGCTGCTCAGCAACGCTGGACGTTAAAGGGTGAAATGTTAGAAGTGCATAAACAGTCACTTACAACCATTGATTGTAACCTCATCGCCATCATAATCACTCTGGTTTCATTCTATGTCCGGAGCTAGCGCATGCACGCATGTAAATCTTATTTTACTAATATGTTATCAATATAAAAGGCCAAAGGTAGATTAACCGTAATTACTTGATTATTAATGAAACGTGTGCAGGCCGTTTTAAGCCTTGGAAGCTCAGCAATATTACAATCACATCTATCCCCCATCAAGAACTTACTCCATCTCGACACAAGACTGTCAGACACTATGTAGATAGAAGGTAACCATTACGCCGCTTGAAATTGAATCAGGTTTAGTTAAAAGGCGAATACCAACGAAGATCTCTCTTATTTCTGCATGTTTTTCGACGCTTATTCTCTGGTTTTCTAAACTTTTTGCTTGTAAGTGACTCCTCACATAAAAGTAAGGTAGTAAGACAGACAAAGAGGATAGTGCTATACTGATTAAAATGATGTCGATAAATGAAAATTCTTACGCTACAACGATCCCCAGATGGTCGAAATTATTCCGGAGCCCTCCACTACGGCACCTCTTTCATCCTTTCTTCTTTCACTCCCTGCTTATTCCTTCCCTTACAGCGCGGTTCAGGTGTCCAACGATTTATGAGACAGGTACTGCGCCATTTTCTTTCCCCAAAAGCCAATTATTAGTATTATTACGACGCTACAACGACAACAAAATACTCCCCTTTTTCCTTTTTCCTTGGTGGGTGTTTAACAAACGTACCAAACCAAACCAAACAAAAACAGTATAACAGGATCCTTGATCCGCTGTGCTTCCTAGCTGTAACAGTACACAAGCCTCACGCGTATCCACATAATAATAATAATAATAATAATAATAATAATAATAATAATAATAATAATAATAATAATAATAATAATAATAATAATAATAATAATAATAATTGGTTTTGGGGTAAGGAAATGGCACAGTATCTGTCTCATATATCGTTGGACACCAGAACCGCGACGTAAGGAAAGAGATAAAGGAGGGAGTGGAAGAAGAAAGGAAGAAAGAGGTGCTGTAGCGGAGGGCTCCGGAATAATTTCGACCACCTGGGATCTTTAACATGCACTAACATCGCACAGCACACGGGCGCCTTAGCGTTTTGCCTCCACAAAAACGCAGCCGCCGCGGTCGGGTTCAAACCCGGGAACTCCGGATCAGCGTATCCACATACAGTGTGGTATCTTGGTGTCTCTCGACCATTGCGTCAAGTCCTGTCTCACATGTTGTCGATCGCTACCGGGCTAAGCGTTGATCCAGGATTTAGGAAAACTTCGTGCTCGAAAATACCTGACTACATAACCCTGACGTGCCAGTGGTGCTAAGCATAGCCGAGCAGTGTGCATGCGCACTCACCGCTGCGGCCTGCATGAGGATCTCGCCATTGGCCTTGCCCATGAGCCAGCCGCTGCTCAAGAGGAGGAAGCAGCTTCCTACCAAGTGGTACAGCAGGAACTGCGAATAAACGCGAGCATTGGAGACGAGCATTTAGGAGAACGCTTCCAGTGCTCAGTGCCCTGCGTCGTCGAATGTAAAAGAAGAAAAAGGCAACAAATCGTCCATAGCCACCAAACATGTCAAAATGACGTCATCAAGAGGAGGAGCCACATTTTTAAAATGAAAACGAAAGGCCAATTCGTTGTCTCCTGGGACCTGTCTGCTTGCGAATTCCTAAAGAGATGATCTTTACTGCAGGGGTAACTACCTACACTTTTTTACGGCACCAATTTTTACCGCTGGATGTGCAGCGGTTCGTTTTGAACCAAACACCTCCCGCAGCCAAAGCGGCCGCCCAAGCCACTAGGCCATGATGTATGAACAGTTTTCTCTGAAAAACACGCCTCGCAGTTTGCCGATTCCTAACACTTGAAGTGGCGATAAGAGGGAATAAGAACGTAAGGATAAACGCATAGGGAAGCATCCTGCCCTTTAAGAAACAAAGTGGTCTGAATGATGGCTTCTAATCAGAGACCGCTGAGAAACTACTGGCAGCCTTTGCTGAAGTGTTAACGTGGCGAAAATTATGACGAGATGTTCCTATTGCTAAAGAGCTTGGTTCTACGTGCTCCAAAATGAGAGCCCTTTTCATTACTTCAGATACAATGGTAGTAATGCTCTTTCGAGAACTGCCTTTGAATTCTCTTCCGAAGGATGTCATAAATTTTTGTCACCACTTTTCTTCTCTCATTCGATGGTGTGTATTAGTTAATCTGAGGGCTCAAGGAATGAGTTTTATCGTCAGAACATTGTGTCTTGACTGTGATGGTTGTTAATCAATCAATTTTGTTATATATTGTTCTTTCTTTATATCTCCTCTCTAATTGTGTCAAGCATGACATCATAAATTATGAGATATTATGCATTTTTCAAGAAACTCTGGTTTTCATCACCGCAGGCCATTCTATAGAATCATCAGTCATCTTATTATCGCTCTGAATATTTCCTTCCCGTTTCCTTGTATTTTCTTCATCGTCAAATCGTCCCCTCCACGCTGTATTCGCCAGCCTTGTTTGCAGTCTGTCTATGTATACTCACGTAGAGCGACAGCGGCAGGTAGGCCTGCGTGTAGGGGGACACAATGCCGCCCATGAGCATCACGAGCGAGGTGTAGCCGTCGGCGAACGACACCACCACCATCAGCTTGGCCGCCGTGCTCTGGTTGGTCGAAAGCATTATGACCACCAGAGCCGACAGCGCACCCACCTGCGATGTTGGAATGGAAGTGTGTTCGCGAAAGAATAGTCAGGCAGCACTGCGGCGCTGAAGGCCTTCTAAAGGTGAAGTCCTTTCATAAATTCTGTTCTTATAATTCATCCATCCATGTTCTATGTTCTATCCATGTTCCATCTATGTTCCATCCATGTTCCATCCATGTTCCATCAGGAATTTTAAGGGTGCAATACCCTTTATAAAACATATAGTAGGACTTCACGTAAATATTGTCAAGAACGTAAAGAAACTTTCTGTATGACAGTGCTGTCTATACGTGCCCGTGAACCCACTCTGTACGACAGCGGATGACACATTTACTCGATGCGTATAAAACTTCTTGCGTGAAGAAGGCAAAAAAACCTCTCTCGCTGTTTTGAACGCAGTGCCATGGCCTGCCTCTAATGCCTTTCAGCTTGCGCTGCTATGACGAGGAAAACGATTGGCGCAGCCATACAGGACGAAGAATAGAAGCTGGACAGGTGCAAGTGCTAGTTAAAAAAAAGATATTTAAGAAAGCTTGTTCTTAATATTACAATATGACACTGTGCAAAAATAGACTTACACAGCAGTAGAGGCAAAGAAGGCGTTTATGACACACGCATATGGTGATGACAGACAGCCCACCATTTACAAACTCCACTCAAAATAACAAGCAAGAAGAATGCATGTTTCAAACGATTAGATCAGGAAAAGCTAGCTGTTATCAAAGAACCACTTTATTCCCTGCGTAGCAGAGAAATCCCATACACCCTTTATAGGCATGCAGGAAAAAACTAGGCGACCGAGAAAGATTGCTTGCATGGGAAGGATCATCAATGCTATCGCATTGTACTCTTAAGGGTCGGTTAAGAGTTATGTGATGGTGGAAGAAAGAACAATGCTCGTGTTAGCGAAGTGATACTCAAATGGGCCCATTAACGCTATTGCATATATTTAAGGAGTAGCTTAAGTGTCAAGATTTTCTGTTCTACCGTTATTCTTTGGCCAGCTTAGTTTTTCTCGTTAGTAAACCCCAACTTCAGCGGCTATATATTTACTTTTGAATGCACTCTTCAGCACAAAAATTCCTCCTTGTTGGACGGTGACTTTAATGCGCCTAAAATTATATGGAACGAAAGCATCTCTGGTCCTGTCTTGTAGATTTTCTCGGTCCGAAGAACTTTTCGATTTGATATCCATATGCGGACTTTATTAAAATCAAACAGGAATTTTGAAATGAATAATGCGGTTACTGCGCGTGCGAAAAAAAATTGCTGCTGTCATCCCCCGCTCGTTCAGCGCCATCAGTGCGTGTGGTGCCACAGCAGAGACCACAATGTTCTTCTAACTCATAGAGTTCATCAAGCAGGAAGTCGCGGTATAGATTTGTTGCTTGAAATTCTACTCTTGTTTTTCGTTTCCTGGATTTTGTTCTTTATTACCCAGGAACATTGGCTAAGCATTCTGGTAGCCTGTGTTGTGTGCAACTAGTGAAGTTTTGCTGTTTTTTTTTGTTCTCAAGAAGCGAGTTTGTACACCCTACTCTAACGTTATATAGGTAATTGACATTGCGTCTATAATGTCTATATCAACAGAGCAAAGTCAGAAACCACGATTTTCATGCTGAATATGCTTAGTGTAAGCAGCTTACTCTTCTGTTGGGTTAAGCACGCAGTCCGACAGGCAATCGTTCACAAAAGAGTCAAGCGGAAACTGAAAAATACTGAAGACAACAAACTGACCACTTCGGCAATGTTGAGAACGCCGTGCCAAGTGACCGTGTACTTAGGGTTCACGCCCAGGTTGCCCTTCAGTTTGGCTTCCCTCATTGCGGCCTGGGGAGTGTCTGCCATAGCTTCTTGCTGGAATGCGGCATGGAAAAAAAAGATACAACACGAGTGAAGCTTATTATGAAGCAGAAAAAGATTTGCCCTCTATTCTCAAATGTCTAAGATGCAAAAGATAATTTTATTGCAAACTTGCAGGAAACTGGTCACACGTGCAGACATAAGAGAAGCGAAATAAACTAATACAAGGAAAAAACAGAGGGGAAAGTAAAGTGTATAAGGATGCAGAGGACTAAAGATTATATCTATTGTGTTCATGATTAGAAGCTGAAACTGATGACGCTTATAAATTCCACAGTGAGGTGGTGTTATCAGTCTAAAAGGTGTTAAAAAGCAGCGAGACGCCATTATAAAATGTGCAACCAGCACCGCAGGTGGCATGTGCTCTGTGAATATACGTGTCGGAATAAACGCGTATGTTTGAAAAAAAAAAAAGCAACATAGAAACGGTACCGCTACGTGTTTAAATTCATAAGCCCTCCCAGGTTTCTTCCTTGGCCATATCTTCCTTAAAGCATTTTAATTCATTGTGAAGTTTTGACAAAGCAAATGAATCGCTAGTGCATCAGTTCTGAATTAGCTCTTGTATGCGTGATTTGTTAAATTTCAGGTATTTCTTTTGTTACGATGAATTTTGTTATCTCAAGCAATTGTTCCAACTTCAAGTCCTCAATCATATTTATTGTGTTCCATATGAATGAATTAGAACAGTTCAATGCGGCAGTTCATTCGAAGATGTTGCGTAATTATTAATATTAGGTAAATAATTACCTAACATGTTTAAACCTGTCGTAAAAACGACAGATCCGTGTAAAAAACACGACATAATCTTGTTAGTTCTCTCGTAACGACAGACATTCCTGCTGTTTGTAATAATCTTCTGTAGCACTGAATTTTTTTTCTGTTGTACTTCTCTGTAGTAACTACACCTGATCTGTTGTGACTACGAAAATTGCTGTTACTACATGGTTTAATCAGAAACATAAAAAATCTGTTGTGACGACTGAAACTTTTCTGTTCTGCTTATGATTGTGTAAATATGCTCGAACGAGATATCCGCTTGGCCAGAAATCCTGAACTAAAAGACAGAGCTCTGTAATTATAACATATTCATAACAGTCTTGTTTTCTTGACCTGCTATCACTACCACGTTCACGTGTAATGTTTGCAGCAAAATCGTGCGGCAAATGTGTCACCCCTGCCGCTTTGCTGCTGTCACATTTTTACAGTCAGACTGTGCACGGTCAAAGTGAAATCACACTCAAATATTCGGCAACACTGCTTGGTCGCGAACCGATCGCGGTAAAACATGCAGAAGCTCGAAGGCACATTTCACTGGTGTGGGCGAGCACAAGAATTTCGTCAGCTGCGAGTCAAAACCTTTTGGCATCACAGTCCAAACATTTTATACTACTGACCTGAATATAACTGTTTTTGCACCATTTATTTACACGGTTACGGTGTTACAATTGCACCGCAAAACAAAACGCTTAGAAATCACGCGCAAATTTCATGTCACGCCGAGCGTAAAGTAACGTTTTAAATAGTTGCTCTAGAAAGAATAGACAAGCCGCGGTACAATATCACTGAGGGGCTTGACTGGTTTCCGGCGCGCAAATACATTTTAAATTTAGTGAATAAATTACCTTTTGTTGACACGAAACGGTAGCACCAACGCAGAGCTCCTTTTTCTGACTGTCACCGCAGCATTCACGTTCTTGTCTTCGTCTTCAAGAAGACGGACGATAAGAATGCCTCATAGCACACTTCTTGAAAAAAAAAAGTGCAGCTGGATAAACTGTAGAAAATCGGTGATGCGGAACGGATTAAAACAAACAATGGCTGAGAGAAACGTTTCACGGCTGTTAGCGCCGTAGAAAAATGCGCAAAACTAAAATAAACAGAATAAATTTAATAGTTGAAGAAAATGAATCGAAAACACAAAGTCAACGTGAGGCTAAGAAAGCAAAGCTGTAAGGACAACCTGCGAGTACAATTTAACGCACGTGTAGCCGCCACTACTTTCACGGCAATGTGTAGCTCATTGCGCTACCGTTGCTTGAGATGAAAACAACTATAATGTTAAAGAATTTAAGCTTTCGATTTTGTGAATACGTGTGCTTTCTGTTTATAGGTATTCCGCTTATAGCGTTTATTGCTTCACGCTGAGTGCACCGTAACTTTGCTATACTGAAATCCCTTACCACTACTGCCGTCTGTTCTGTAAATGTTTGATTTAAAGACCAGAATAGATTTATTTACCCCGGAATTTGCGTTAACTTCTCCATTGCGTCTGCCTAACGATGTACAAGATATTCTTCAAGCTCCAAAAGTAAAAAAAATTATGATCGGTATTATTACCTATTGAGGATCGTTGTGGAATGCCATTTATACTTAGCGAATCTAGGCTAGCGGCGTTGGATAAATCAGGGTTTATTCCAGCGCAAGCGCTACCAGCCTTCTCGGGACTTCGTTTTGTGAAAACAACGGTGGAAGCACAAACAGAACATCACATCTGCTGCAGAGCATTTACGCGTGTTAGATGTCCTTCATTGTGTGGGACTCACTGTCCGTTTTCTGTAAGCGAAGGGGTAGCCCGACAGGAACAGGAGCGCAGAAGGACACCACCTCCACGCCAGATGTTTCTGCTGCGACTTGGCGGTGCCGTTTGTAAAGGCTAACTCACTTCACCTCGTGATTTATTAAAAGGCAGAAGTAAGGTTATAGC
Organism: Amblyomma americanum; assembly: GCA_030143305.2. Lineage (NCBI taxonomy): Eukaryota > Metazoa > Arthropoda > Arachnida > Ixodida > Ixodidae > Amblyomma > Amblyomma americanum. The sequence goes on from JARKHS020026287.1 coordinate 92,798, forward strand.
TCTCAGCCAACTGCCGCGAGAAGCATGGCCTCATAGAAGGGACAAAGGGGAATTGGACAACAGGGGCAATTGTTTTCGTGGAGTTAAACACTGCCATTATTTTTTATAATTTGCGCCAGGGGCTCTTGCAAACAACGCAAGAGAATTGGTAATGTGAGGGGTTAATCATCATGATCATCGGCCGGACTACGCCCACTGCAGGGCAAAGGCATCTCCCATGTCTCTCCAATCAACCCTGTCCTGTGCCAGCTGCGGCCACCATATCCCCGCAAACTGCTTTATCTCATCCTGTCACATAACTTTCTGCCGCCCCCTGCTATGCTTGCCTTCTCTTGGAATCCACTCCGTTACCCATACGGACCAGCGGTTGTCTTCCCTTCGCATTTCATGCCCTGCCCAAGCCCATTTCTTCCCCTTGATTTCGTCTAGGATGTCATTAACCCGTGTTTGATCCCTAACCCAACCTACCCTCTTCCTGTCTCTTAACGTTACACCTATCATTTTTCTTTCCATAGTTCACTGCGCTGTCTTTAACCTAAGTTGAACCTTTTTTGTTATCATTTTTGTTTCCCTCTTTTGTTAAAGAAAGAGAGAAAGAGGCGTTGTAGTGGAGAGCTCCGGAATACTTTCGACCACCTCGGGATCTTTAAAGTTCTCAAAGGTCGCACAGCACACGGGCGCCTTTTGCGTTTCGCCTCCATAAAAACGCGGCTCAGTAGCCGAGGGCACTAACCATTGAGCCACAGCGGCGGGTTCCTTTCCGTATAACTAATTTTTCTATGTTTGGCTCTTCGACTTCGCTATTACAGCTTTCGGTGTAGAAAAAATACCTGGTTCAATACACTACCTCCGGTGTCTTGTTCCATATGCGACAAAGCCGCTAGCCCGACGATTTAGATACTTCTGTGAGCGTATGTGGGCTGCAGCCAATCCGCGTCCAGCGCTTCAGCTCAGATGTCTGCAACTTAAATGACTTTACCCCGCTCCGGAGCTCCGCTTCCGCGAAGGGCGCGATTTATTCAGACCTCTTTGATTCTACTTCTATCATTGTGTGCTTTTGCGCGCGCCACCGGTGTCGACCTCCGCATGTGATCCTTCCTGCGCTCCTGAAGACTCCCATCCAAAATGCCAAATTCTCATGGAACATACGTTCATGCGCTTCAAGGCAATGCGAGGTTTCCATGACGCTGTTGCGCTGCAGGATTCCTAGTCTCAATCTTTATTTATGCCGCTCTGGGTTCACGCCGTCGAATCTCTGTGCGTCATGCTGGGACTTTGAAACGATAGATCATAACATCCTGTCCTGCCAACGGTTTGCACGGCAGAGAATTCAGTTTTTGCAAAATTCTCTCGCTCAATTAGGACTGCCGTTTACTCTTCCCGTACTCCTCTCCTTCGATGCAACCGTCAAAGGGCATGTCCTTAGGCAGGTAGGTGTGTGAGTTTCTTCACAGGTATGTCATCGAAACCGGGAGATTTTTGTGCTAACTTTTCGTTGCCTTTACTTTTGTTTCAAAATTAAATTATTTATAGTTATTCCTTTAAAGTTTATTTATTTCCGATTTGTTTGCTCGATTTTAATTTCGATTTTCTCAAGATATCTGAAAAATGGTTATTTGTATTCAGAGATTCCTCTATTTATATTTATCAGTCGCTTGAAAAAAACCTGGATGATTTTTTTCCTTTTTGGATCTGCACCAAACCCTGGCCAATCCCCCATCGTGGATTTGTGCCGTCTCTTTTGAGGCAACAACAACAACAACGCAACTAGGCCAACGATCCAACGTGATTCTAATAAAGGAATTTTATGCATTAATATAATTCAGAACTCTATTGCTCTTTTGTTACTTTTATTTGCGTTTAGACAAACCAACAATAAATACCTGGCTGATTTGTGGTGTTTTAAGGCAGAAAGATTAGACGGGTTTTCTAGCCTGTGACCTTTTAGCCAGCGAGAGGAATGCGCGTGCTTTCAGCTCGCGTGTTTCGAAGTGAAGAAGCAGAAGAATCGCTGGTCGCTTCGGTATTGCATCGCTGTGCGGTCCACGCTGTTAACCTGGCGTCGCCCTGGACTGACTGGGAGGCCTTGCTGTCCTTCAGGCCAGCGGAGGACGAGGAGAAGGACAGCCAGCCTTCTTTCTCGGTGCCCTCGACCTCGGACTCATCCGAGACTTCCTCGAGCTCCTCAGCGGCAGCGGCCGTGAGCTATGCCTCGGAGCCATCGGGTTCGTCTCCGGCGACTTCCTCGCGCAGCTGCTGCCAGACTTCCAGCACACCCACCAGTGGCAGCTCTGAGTTCGACAATAGCGACCACAGCACCGACAGCGATCTGTGAGCCGGCCCTCTTTTTTAAAAATATTTATATAAGTTTAGGCATTTGGGTCAATTAATGCTAAGTTGCGCAACAAGCCTTTTCTTCGGTTTTGCACACTGCTTGAGAAGGACCGCCTGAGACGTGAACGACCATTGTTCTACACTGTGCTTAGTCTCAGTGGGTGTGGATAGCTTACCACTGAGCGCAGTATTCTTCGTCCATACTGGGAACGTAAGACAATATGAAATATGGTAGCAAAATTAAATCAATGCAGACTGTTCGGCAGAGGCGGCAAACTCCAAGTTACGAATAGTCGGAAAGTTCTGGATTGCCCAGTAACAGTGTGGAAATTGGCCTTCAAGTATTTGGCTGCATTCGTTTTGAGAGAGAGAGAGAGAGAGAGAAAGACGGAAAGGCAGGGAGGTTAACTAGGCAGCGCCCGGTATGCTACCCTACACGTGGGAAGGGGAACGGAGGGAGAGATAGAAAAGGGAGAGAACAAAGGGATATGATCACTTTTCCACGTGTCCGTTCGCCGTTACTTGTAGGGTACACAGGGCACACACTGATTGCTCACAATCTTGCAGTCAGTCCTGAGTCCTTCAAGAACTTTAGAAATGCCTTCAAAGCTGTCCTCTGCAACGAAGGCTTACTCCAAGGACCCAGAATATTGGCTTCAGTAAGGGGCCGAGGATCTAAACGGCGAAGTGTTGCAGCCAGGAGTGCACGCTCACGCTGAAACCGAGGGCAGTTACAAAGAAGGTGTACTATAGTTTCGGCGCACCCACACATCTCACACGCAGGAGAGTCTGCCTTTGTGATTAAGTGGGAGTAGGCATTTGTGAACGCCACTCCCAACCACAGGCGACACAACAGCGTAGCATCGCAGCGGGAGAGGCCGGACGGAGGACTGAGTCGGAGTAAGGGGTCTAGGCGGTGCAGACGGCATGTGGAGTTGCTAGTAGAGGACCATGACGCTAAAAGCTCTCTTCGGCCAAGCATTCGCAGATGTCTTGCTGCATCGGCTCTTGTCAACGGTATCTGGACAATGTTGGCAGGCAAGCAGCCTTACAGTGTCTTAATTCTGCTTTACGCCATGGCGATCACGATCAACTCGTAGCTGAATTAAGATATCTCCAACACCAGGCGCAGGAAGAGGGTCATGACATCGTCTTCCAGTGGATACCGGGACACTCTGGCATTGCTGGAAACGGCGCAGCTGACGAGCGGCTCGCATTCGTTTTGAAATATTTAGTAGTAGGCAATCCCTTGCAATGACGATGGTTTAACCTGTGCGATACTGCTTTCTGAGCGCATTCTACTACTTTCTAGTGCGATATTACTTTCTAGGCACATTGACACTTACGGATTTTGCGCACAATCTACAGAAGAGGACGCGCTTCAGGTCACTGAGACACCCGCGTTCCTTTTCTTTTCCAGGCTGGACGTCTATTCTTTCGACATGGCGCCAGAGATGGCGGGCCCGCTTTTACAGCTCCCCGTCGATCTCTACCGTCAGATGCGTCTGTCCAGCAACCAGGGTAACTTGGTCCTCTCCCCCTGGCTCGTGGCCTGCACCCTCGCCATGGTCCACTACGCAGCACGGGGAGAAACCGCAGCCAAACTTGCGCGCCTCTTGCACGCCTCCTACTGGAACTGCCACAAGGGTGCGCTCCTGGAGCGCCTCGCGCGCTGGTCCCGAGACCTACCTTGCAGCAACAGCATCTCGTCGCCTCGATACGTCCGGGATGGCCTGCGCCTCACCGCGTACGCCTGTCTCTACCACGCCGAGAACATCAAGCTCACCGATGAGTACGCTGCGGCCATGGACAAGCTGTCGGTGCACGGCCACCGCAAGGACTTTGCCTTCAGCGCCGAGCAGTGTCGCTTGTCCATGGACGCCTTCGTTCGGGCCTCGACTTCTTATTCTATAGCCGAGCCGGGACAAGCACTCGCGTGCCAGGACGTCAACGTCGACTCGAAGCTAGTATTTGTCAGCTTGCTTCGACAGGAAGTGCGCTGGTGGCGTCGTTTCGACCGGGCTCCCTGGGGAACCTTCCACGAGACGAGGGACAGGTCTTCCACCGTTGCCATGATGACGCAGACGGCTCCGTATCCGGTCGCTGAGTGCGCTGAACTCGGAGCGAGCCTCGTTGAACTGCCATTCGAGTGCCCTTTTCAGTCGCTCATCATTCTTCTGCCCAACGACGTCGATGGCCTCGCGAACATCGAGGAAACTTTAAGCGCACCAAAGATTCTACACTACCTGGGGACGCTGAGGGAGCAGGGAGACGTACAAGTGACCCTGCCGAGATTTAGTGTCGCGTGCGTCACCGATTTGAAGCGTTTACTTGTGGCAATGGGCGAAGGTGATGCATTCAGCGAAACCGCCGATTTAACGAGTCTGTGCGAGGGAGCGCATACAGACGTCGCTCTCTCGTCAGCGAAGCATTTTGCTTCCTTTGAGGTTGGGCGCATGGGTCCACCTGCGCCTCTGATGGGAGAGTCCGGCTTAGCCGACTCAACGACGGCTCTGTGTGACCAAGAACCACGCAAGGTCCTCGTCGACCGTCCATTTTTGTTCTTTGTTGTGAACCGGGAACCGGACATGGTGTTTCTTCTTGGATCAGTGACGCGAATTCAGTAGAAACAAATATTTAGTAATTTTTCGCTTGGCATAGTAGTGTACGTGTTTATTTTAAGTACCTCAAGGGCCCTTCTGATAGTAGGCTATATGAGGCTGTCAATAAGAAAGTTATTTGATGGCTCTTCTGAAATGAAGCGAGCATGTACCAGGGATGCTCCTTGTGGGAATATTGTTGCAGCCCTTGGCTGTTTGGACAAAAATGTGCGGGTGGGTCGTGATGCAAGCTCGAGGTGGGTGAACACTCTTGAGGTGAGTTGTGCGGACTGCAAAACATTGAGCAGTTTGACCAGTGTGGTAATTAAAATCGCAATGAAACCGTGGAACAAGCAATCATCGGGACCAAAAACAATGCTGCTTTTCTTTTTGTGTATGAATCGAAACTTGATAGAGTAACTGTCTTATGGCTTAAATTTCACTGATTAGGCCACATTCCACCGGCGGGATATGAACTCAAGGCCTTCGAATTTCGCTTACGGTGCTCTACAAGCTGAGCTACGGCAGCGGCTGTCCAATATTCTACTTTCGGGGGGACTTATACTGCGTGTAAACTAACCTTGAGAGTGTTCACCAGCGCCACCTTCGTTCATACGATGGACGTAGTGCGCCTGTATTACCGCGAGCATCTCGTGGAACGTGATTGAAGGGTGAGTGCGGTATCTGTGCCAAAATCCTCATATGCTACCTATGGCATGAAGATTGCCAGAACCGAGATTTCATGATAGACATAACCTTGCGTTTTTACGGCGCTGGTAAGGGTTAGGCAAAGCTGCTTTTTTTCTTAAGGTAAGTAATACAGGTGGATTACTAGTATTCTAAGTACACTAATCGACCACACAATTTTGAACAAGTTCAATGGAATTGATTCGGTTAAATTGAGCGCGTCCCAGATGGTAGACACATTAACATCGGTCGGATGGGTGTTTTTTTACGCTAGTAACTTAACCCAAGGGGAAATTAGGTTTAAATTACAACGAAGGCAGCTGAGAACTCGCTTAACCTAAACTATTCGCATGATATGAGAAGTAATGTTCTGCGAAATGTCAACACCTGAACGCTGAATGCCACTGAGGGATGAGAGAAAAGAACCATTCAGAAGATAATTTGGAGTCTGGTAATTTTTGTAGTCTGTGCAAGTAAAGGAGCGCAGCCATGTTAGTATTTGTTATAGTATGGTTAAATAAATCGCTCCAAAGAGCTTAAGTATAACCCGCCGCGGTGGCTCAGTGGTTAGGGCGCTCGACTACTGATCCGGAGTTCCCGGGTTCGAACACGACCGCGGCGGCTGCGTTTTTATGGAGGAAAAACGCTAAGGCGCCCGTGTGCTGTGCGATGTCAGTGCACGTTAAAGATCCCCAGGTGGTCGAAATTATTCCGGAGCCCTCCACTACGGCATCTATTCTTCCTTTCTTCTTCCACTCCCTCCTTTATTCCTTCCCTTTCGGCGCGGTTCAGGTGTCCAAAGATATATGAGACAGATACTGCGCCATTTCCTTTCCCCCAAAAAACCAAACCAAACCAAACCATAAGTATCCGTAGCTTTATTAGTAGAAGGTAAATGACGCATTCATTTGGGCAAAACCAAAGTTTGACGACATAATATTGGATAAGTCTTCGATGCAAATAAAATAAAAGAGGACTAAGGGTCTTGCCTTCTGTCACGCCGAAGAAAATAACAGCAAAAGAGGAATACTTATTATTATTTTCGGCAGATTGTTGAGGATAAGTGAGGAAATATTTTGTTCATCTGGAAACTAAGTCGGTTAAGGTCTAGTCGTGCAAGTTCTAATACCAAGCACTTATGCGGCACTTTGTCCAATGCTTTTTCGAAGTCCATGAGGAGGTCATCAGTCAATACGTGAAGGTCAGCTCTAGTGTTGAGGTTATGAAGAATTAATGTGAGCTTAATGTCACGGGAGAGGCTTTTTTAATTCCTACTGGTTAAGGTAAAAGATCTTGACATATGTTAAGACGATTACGATGTGGGAATGAGTAATGTGTGCCATAATTTTCGAATTGACGCTAGTCAAGATATGGGTAGGTTTTACGTAATAGACGAAGGGAGGAACGGTAGGTGTTTAGTGATCTTTTCTTTCTTTCAAAGTAATAGTCATTTAAGAGTCAACAAAGTAGCCACAGTTAGCGCTTTGCTTAGCAAAGTCGTAAATGCTTAGGATAAAGCGATCATGCTATGCGATACACAAACTCAGCGTCAGCGCAGTCAACGGAAAGTCAGGTGAAGTGTAAAGGCATACGCCTTTACACTTCACGTATGCTTATTGCCGAAAAGCTTTGTACCATATGATAGTCCGTGCTGAAAGCCGCCGGCACGCAGCTTTATCCCTATGTGTCGGGAGATGCGACTAGTTTTATCTCGAATGAACGCAGCCACACAAAACTGCTTATCTGGTAGCTTCTTAGCCAGCTTTAAATTGAGCGCGGGCGAGAGCGGCGGCGATTTTGCTCAATCACCACCGTGCACGCTTGATGATATCGCGGCCGCTGAGTCATTCAGCTCTTTGTGGGTGCAGGTCAGCCTAATAAAGAACTTCGTTCGGAAAGCCATTCGCTGTCTTCCTAACTGCTGGACTGCCGTCATCGCAACGTGACTATATAGCCAGACGCACTCCAACCGAAACCCTGCCGTCGCATGCTCGCCCAGTTCTCCTCCTGTGTTTCAAGTGCGAGGATTTGTCCACTACTCCGACCCAAGCGAATGTGGAAGACCTAGTGGCAGCCCGACGCACACGACGAGTGGAGCAACGGTGAGCGGAGAACTTCGGCAATTGCTGACTAAGAACTGGAAGACCACGCTGTGGGATCGCTTTAGCCTAAGCATTTTTTTTTTCTCGGCGGCGCTGTTTCGAAACGCAATCAAATTCTTGGAGACGCTAACGTCTTCCGGAGCTTCTTTGCACATCCCCCTGCAACCTGGTCAAGAAATTCCAGTGATCGGCAGTACTAGGGGAGGCACCTGCTTAGCTCGAATCTTTCATTCGCGCCAAAGATGCTGTAGTTACTCTCCCCTTTGCTGGGAGCGCTGATCACGTTGTCGGCAACGGCTTCAGACCGCCGAAGGCGAAACGCGAAAGTTACCCGTGTGCTCTGCGATGTCAGTGCGCGTTAAAGATTCTCAGGTGGTTGACATTATTCCGGCGCCCTCCACTACTGCGCCTCTTCTTTCACTGCCACCTTCTTCCCTTCCCTCATGAGCTGTCGCGGTATTCATCGAGAAGTGAAAGAGTAACTGCGTCATTTTTTTCCAATAAATAGCAAAAATAAACGGGCGGTCGACGTTTCGAGACCTTAACAAATAATCGTAACACTACTGGTAATACAGTCAAAGAATTGCCCGAAACTCGTTATGTCTGATCTCTAGATAATAAGTTTGAAAGTACTCTTACTAGCAACACTTTATAGATCAGAAACGAATTTGTAGAGCAAAACTGTGAAAAGGTGTCATAGACTGGATTTGACGACCAATACAGTTTATATGGGAGGTATGAGTTAATGACAGAAATGTTAGTTATGAATGAGAGAACAGAACATGTTAATGACAGATACTGAAGAACTGACAATGCCAGGCCGATGTCGGCATCATTCAAGTAATGGAGAGCTGCAGAACATCGTGACTTTTGTAATAAGCCCAACGTTCCAATCGTTTCGTGCGCACAACCTGTCTGGCCGGCAACTTTCCTGTAACTGTGAAACCTGTAATGCGCGTTCACCGACACGTTGCAACACATGACACGAGAAAGAAGGTTCTGCTCGCAAATCGAGCGAAAGCGACTGGAGAGCGCATAATCATTACCAGCCGCAGCGCTTTGGAAATAAACGCCAAGGTGACAAGAGCAGCGACGCCACCGTCGCCACTGCTTCCCCCCCCCCCTCCACCCCTCCGCACGCGCTGCATCTGCGTCCTCCGTACATCCTGGAGAGTGTCGGTAAGCCTCTGCAATGGGGAAACGTCGCGAACGCGCTAAAGATGTATAACAAAACCTTTTGCGTCATCCAAGGCCTCCCGTCGCACGCGCGGTCGTCGCTTCGCGCTTTGGCTCAACGCTCGGGGAAGTGCACTTGTCTCCTGGTCAAGCACGCGTCCTTGTTTACCGAGTAGAGCGCAGTCGTCGTCTTCGCTGACAGTGAATTGTGATCGTAGGCAGATATAGGCGCCGCTGCAAGAAGTTCCCCGGCCCATTCAAGTTAGTCGCATTTAGTCCGGCTGTATATCGACCATGACTGGCGTTTACGTCAAGAAATGTTTCGACGAAGTGGTGGACACTTCAGAGGGCGCACTTTCGGCTCACCTGCAGAGAATAGCTCACGAAGAGCTGGGAGAGACGCCAGAGAAGCGGCGGGAAGCCCTGGAGGAACTGAAGCGCCAGTTGGACGGTGAGTGGTCGTGACTAGGAAAATACTGCACTATTTGAACGAACGCCACTTCGACAAAACTTGTTTTAATTTTTTTAATTGGTTTTTGGGGAAAGGAAATGGCGCAGTATCTGTCTCATATATCGTTGGACACCTGAACCGCGCCGTAAGGGAAGGGATAAAGGAGGGAGTGAAAGAAGAAAGGAGGAGAGAGGTACCGTAGCGGAGGGCTCCGGAATAATTTCGACCACCTGGGGATATTTAACGTGCACTGAAATCGCACAGCACACGGGCACCTTAGCGTTTTGCCTCCATAAAAACGCACCCGCCGCGGTCGGGTTCGAACCAGAGAACTCCGGATCAGTAGTCGAGCGCCCTAACCACTGAGCCACCGCGGCGGACCGTAGTGGAGGGCTCCGGAATAATTTCGACCACCTAGGGATCTTTAACGTGCACTGACATCGCACAGCACCCGGGCGCCTTAGCGTTTTGCCTCCATAAAAACGCAGCCGCCGCGGTCGGGTTCGAACCCGGGATCTCCGGATCAGTAGCCGAGCGCCCTAACCACTGAGCCACCGCGGCGGGTAAGACAAACTTGTGCAATATTCCAAACCGAAACGTCAGTCATTCAATCCAATTCAAATGATTTTCAATGTAATGAAGATGACACCAGAGCACCTTTCAGGTCGGAAAGCGTGTGCAAAATTCGAAAATAGTGCTCTCGCGTAAGAATGTATCTTTTTGGCGCACATTCGGGAGTTTTTCGTTTGCGAAACTGCGGGTGATGGAAATTTTGAACTGCGAAGCTTCAGAAACTTCTCCTGCGATATACTCTCACTTGCGAAACTGCAGAATGCCATGCCTGCTTTAGGCTGGAATAGATATGCAGCTGGCTTATAGAGATCTGTTGCAGTAGATAATGATTACTCCAGTATTTAGGAAAAGGGGGTAATGTAATGTGTTTTGAGAAGCTGAAAGCAGTCGTCGCCCGGCATCTGTTCTAGAAATGATGCGCAGAATAAAGCTCTAACTCAACTCGCTCAGTTTAGAATGGTTGCAATACTGGATACGTATGTACAGCGCGGAATTGCTGCCCTTTGTAAGAAGCTCTAAGTAAACTTTGCATTCGCTCAATTTTCGGCACTGAGAAGTAAATGCATTTACGAACAATATTTATGCTTACCGTTTGCTTTGGCTGATCAACATAAACCGCAGCGTACTTATTTCACTAAAGCGAAATATTTCCTGACGTCCCATAGTGTTCGGTCAAGCGATAGTTCACTGTATACACATCTGATCTTTCAGAAAGGGCAATAAATTGCTAAAACCGACCAAGCGGGTGCTACTAGCGAATCATGAGATGAGTTTGTCCGCATTCACTCACGCCGAGCGTGTTGGAAATAAGTCCGCGCGGGGGTTTGGATTTCGAAAATAAACAAGTGCAATACGTAGACAGGCAACTTCTCGACCGGATTCCTAAAATATTGGAGACACCTGCGCTGCGAAGGGCGGTAGAAATTCAAGTTGAAGTTCGCCAAGGCAATTACCTCCCAAAATTTTAGTTAAGCTATGAAGAATTACGCTGGACGAGAAGGGACAACACACGACGGCGACCCCGGTCGTAGCAATTGTTCAGTGGACTTCAGCCGATTCTCGCACCCCGAGAAACGGGTCTTAAAAATTGACTTAAACTCGACTTATAATGACAAATGCACCTTAAATTGTTTAGTTTGTCGCTATGCAAAGCTGAAGTTAGTGCGCGGAAGCTACCAGATATCTTTAGAGGCTTTTTCAGTTAGCTGATGACTTTAAATCTTTTTTTTTCCTCGTTATCTCACTACATCGTTTTATCTGTGGATGAAATCAAAAGGCACATCTCAGAAGCAAGAACCCAGAACACAGGCACTGGCGGCATTTTTTTTCCCGCATCATTATACCAAGCGCTATCTACATTAACGCCGTCCTATTCCAAGGCTGTTGGGCGTTTCGACTGTTGGGCGTTTCGAAAACACACTGAATGTTTACGCAAACTGCAGGAAGGTTTAGAAGGGCCGCATAAGCGTTGCCCACGAGGATGGCAATGTACACAACGAAAAACAAATAACAGAACGGTAGAGCACTTCCTTGTAGCAATCAGCTGTCATTTCTAGATGGCTTACAAAAGCTAGAAGCGACAGTCGTATGTCTCAAACAACTTGCGTCAGTGGTCGCTAATTCGTGCCAAAAAAAAATACCCCCCCTCCCACCCAGAAAAAAAACAACAACGAAGTTTTGAAAATGTTGCTTTCACCCCCCTCCCCCCACCCCCGCCCTAATTTCCAGAAAAAAAATGGCAGGTTCCTTGTCGGATCGTGCAAAGGAACAGTGGCAAAGTCGAACCATTGCTAACTATGTTGCACAGACTGCACACAACGCCTGAAAAGATGCTTTGATGATAATAATTGGTTTTTTGGGGAAGAGGAAATGGCGCAGTATCTGTCTCATATATCGTTGGACACCTGAACCGCGCCGTAAGGGAAGGGATAAAGGAGGGAGTGAAAGAAGAAAGGAAGAAGAGGTGCCGTAGAGGAGGGCTCCGGAAATATTTCGACCACCTGGGGATCTTTAACGTGCACTGACATCGCACAGCACACGGGCGCCTGAGCGTTTTTCCTCCATAAAAACGCAGCCGCCGCGGTAGGGTTCGAACCCGGGAACTCCGGATCAGTAGTCGAGCGCCCTAACCACTGAGCCACCCCGGCGGGGCCAGATGCTTTGATGTGAATCATAATTTTTGCTACCGCTTAACACGAATGGTAGGCTAATGAAACCGAAGTGTCTGGTTACGCGATCTATTCTGTTATGATGCTTTCCATGCACAAAGTACAGCATTGTGCGACTGCTCGTGGTTTGTCTTCTTGGCAGCATTATAGCGTTAAAGGCTTGGCGTTGTGCCTCGATTCGGCTGACGCTTCGCACTCTCATCCTCTGTTGGAATCCTCTGGTGGTATCTGTTGGCGCATTGTTATGTTCCTAAGACGTAGGTTTGTCGCTTTCTACTCCTCGCGTGCTTGGAATGTTAGGCGGTTTAGTTCGGCTCGTTTGCGTTTGCCGTCGACTCGGTCGGCAGCCAACACTCGGTGCGGCTGAGTGACAGCATGCCGGCCACCCTCATGAAAATGGTCTATAGACTAACTAAAGACTTCTTATAGACTCTATTGCTTTCATATAGATATTTCCTTTTGTCTATTCATAGCCAATAGACTGTGTATAGAAGAAAGTCTACTAAAAGTGTATGGCCATAAATCTATAGACTGCCTATAAACTGTCTATAGCATTTTTATTGCCTACAGACAAGGCTATAAGATTTGTCTATAGAGAGTCTATAGACTTTATAGACAAAAGAGTATGGGCAGTCTATGGACTGTCTAAAGTAATTTCTGTAAGGGCACAGCTGCCTCCCCTGTCCTGACCGGGTGCAAATGCGCACGCAACGGGGTCCTTGTACGCTAAGCGATACGCGGCGGAAATTGAAAACTTAAAATTGGTGTTTGAGGAAAGGAAATGGCGCAGTAATTGTCTCACATGTCTCGGTGGACACCCGAACCGCACCGTAACGGAAGGAAGGAAGAAAGGTGGGAGTGAAAGTAGAGAGAGAGAGATAGAGGTGTCGTAGTGGAGGGCTCCGGAGTAACTTCGATCACCTGAGGATATTTAACGTGCACTGACATCGCACAGCACATGAGCGCATTTGCGTTTCGCCTCCATCGAAACGCGACCTCCGCGGCCAGGTTCGAACCCGGGAACTCCGGCTCAGTAGCCCCTACCTCTCTAAGTGCCAGTCGGCCAAGCACCAGGCGTATGCGCGAGACATGTCCTCAGCCCTTGTCTTCGCCGTTGCCGCGGCGGTACTTTCTGGTCATCTTTTCCCGCCAGGTGGTCGAAATTATTCCGGAGCCCTCCATTACGACACTTCTTCCTCTCTTGCCTTTTTCGCGCTCTACTCAACCCCTTCTCTAACGGCCCTAAGGCTGAGCCGCCGTGGAATATAATAATAATAATTGGTTTTTTGGGGAAAGGAAATGGCGCAGTATCTGTCTCATATATCGTTGGACACGTGAACCGCGCCGTAAGGGAAGGGATAAAGGAGGGGGTTAAAGAAGAAAGGAAGAAGGAGGTGCCGTAGTGGAGGGCTCTGGAATAATTTCGACCACCTGGGGATCTTTAACGTGCACTGACATCGCACAGCACACGGGCGCCTTAGCGTTTTTCCTCCATAAAGACGCAGCCGCCGCGGTCGGGTTCGAACCCGGGAACTCCGGATCAGTAGTCGAGCGCCCTAACCACTGAGCCACCGCGGCGGGGCGCCGTGGAAGAGCAAGATTTCAAATCTGGTGTGCGTGTGTTGCGCTCGTACGTGACTAGCACTTTTTTTTGTTTCTCGGAGGCCTTCAGGCATTCTCACTGCCTAAAATTAGTAGTGAAATCACATGCTTTTTGTACTGTCGCGAACACGCGCAGGTATCTCGCTCTACCACCAGCTGTGTACCTGTTGCAGGTACTTTTTTGCTGAGTTCTAATGGTGCCCCATTCCTGGAGGTTCCGTCAGTCCCTAGTATCGTGCTGAAAGGCACTGGTACCTCTCGTTTCACCGTTTCATACCTGCCTACGACTGTCGCATTGTGATACCGTGCGTCTCGAACAATGAACGACTAGGTTTTCTGAAGCCACCATGATTCGAAAGGTGATTCATGTTCAATATCATGCATGCAACTCCAGTTTTAACCAATTGGTAGTATGTGGTAAGTAGTAAAGAGGCAGAACATTGTGACTTCCAAAATGTCATAGGCCACAAGATTTGCATTTTAGCTAGGCAGTCGGGTGCTTACGGTGCCTGTTAGGCTACCAAGTTCCTCAGTAGTGAAGGTGAAACTCCATCTGATCCCCTATAGGGCTTCAGCTTCGGGACTGTCATAATTGTCCCAGTACAAAGCTCAAAAGCAGACCCTGTAGCTTCTGAACTTTTCATGCACCCTGTAGGTGACCTTAAAGTTGTGCTAATTAACGCTGAAAATTTTACGCCACGGAGAGCCTTTTCTGTTGACTGTGTTACTATACTTCAACATCGCCTCGTCCCGCAGCGGAACCGGATCTCAACGCCAGGAAGGATGACGAGTTCCTGTTGCGCTTCCTGCGCGTGCGGAAGTACGACGTTGACCTGGCTCTCCGAAATGTCCGGAACTACTACAGAAACCGAGACTCCAGCGGGTCCGTATACGTCGATTTCCTGCCCAGCAATGTGCCACCAGCTGCTCGGACGCTTTATATGAGGATGACTGAGAAGGACGTCCTCGGTCGCCCCATCTTTGTCTTCCGGCCAGGCAAGCTCCGCGTGCCGAATATGCCCTAACATTCTTCCGATATCATGAGTGTTAACTGTTCCACCAATATTTTTCGAACGCTCTTAGATATGGTACTTTAAGTTCAAAATATCTTGCTTCGTTCTGAACTTTTGGCTCTTTGCTGGGTAACGTCAAAACTAGGGAAAATGATAAAATTTGTGAGCATGTACAGGAAAATTAGAGCTTTCATTGACCTAATTTGCGCTTATATCTGTCGTTTACACTGTTATGGGTACTAATAACTGCTTAAGAGTGATTAACGCTCTGTTGAAGTACACGAGAATCCGTATTGCAACCGCAACTACCGTGCAGCAGAACGGGTCGTGCGGGTTGGGACACGAAGCATGAAACACATTACTATGAATCAACTAAATATTGAATGGCGATTACGCAACTAGTAAGGGGGAAATCAGCGCCAGCTGGAATGCGTTAATGAGTGCACACAGAGATGCACATCCGTTGCTGCATCGAGTGCTGGGTACCTCCCTCCCGCGCACCCTCCCATTGTTCATTCATCGGGTTCACGAATGTGTCTATTCTTGGATTGTGTTGGGAAGCCATACCGTGTGGCAAACGTCTGATTTTCGTGGCTAAGCTAGCATTCCGCTTTATAAACATTGAAGAATATTTTATTAAGGATGCTGGGGCCATAAAAGGAGTTAGTTTATAATTTCCTAAGCATTGGTTCCTCCATTTCGGAGAATTTACTACGTGTTTTTATTTTACGTCCTCCTTATAAGTCAAAAGAAGAAGGATGTCGTGGCATGCGGGAACTTTAGCAAGAAAACAGTAAACCTTACAACAGTAACTTGGGTAGGGAAAAAGAAAGGTACTCTCTGAGGCTGCCCACTTACCTAGCACGCTTCACATGTGCGTGCTATGCAGAAATACCGGTCTCAGAAGTGGTCGCGTACTTATCCGGAAGTACCAGCCTACCCGTTTCAGGCGCGCCATACGTCTGAGTGATGATGGCGGGACCAAGGTTCGAGTGTTTTAGCGATCAAGGTACTTGCGCGTGGCTTGCATTTGCAATTGTTACGGAGTGTTTTTAGTCTCAGATTATCAACCAAGCATGGCTTTCAGAAAATTTTTCTGGGGCCTCTAGTTGCGGGCAGGGCCATTTTTATTTTTATTTTACTTCGCTGCTTACCATCTGACGGAAGTTGGTGCATGACTGCTTAAATGTGCGCTTAAAGCATGGCTTGTGTCATGCTTCGTAATCCGCTCAGTTTTGTTTTCTTTTTTTTCAGGCATGTGGATGCCTGAAGAAGTGCCCTACATGGATTTCCATCGAGCTGGCCTGATCTGCTACGAACACTTGGCATGCGACCCGGTGGTGCAAACTGTAGGAATCGTGCTACTTGTAGACTTCAGCGGGTTCACTGCTGACAAGCTATTGAGCATGAGCATCAGCCTCCTGAGAAGAGCCTTGGAATACATCCAGGTTAACAGCAATATTTGTCCTTAATTTGCGGAAACGGGATTGCGGTTCGACACGCGTGCTGCGCTAATTGAAATGCCGATTGCTAATTTGGAAACTGAGCTCTGCATTAAATGGATAAAAAGGAAATGGGTGGTGTAGGGCAGTCGTAGGAAAAGAAGGTGTGATCAACTGGTACGTGGTAGTTATAGCAATAGCTGTAGCAGCAGCCGTTGCTTTATCAGAAATATAAGAGAAATGGCCGCAGGCCCCAAGACTACCTCACTGAACGGTTGTAACCTGAAATATCCCACAGCCGGAAAAGTAGAAGACAGGACTGAGACAATTAAGTCGCGCGATATTTTATATAAATAATAGAGCAAGTGAAGAATTGAGAAGGGTACCGGATGTAGTCGTGATATTTTAAAAACAAATTAGCTGCTTTACATTCTGGGTTAACATATAGCTCGTAAAGCACTAGTTACATTTAGATATATCTTGTTCTAACCGTCTGGCCCGTTTCGGCATGCCATATCTTGAGTGCGGAAGCTGCTCTTCTGACACCTTAGCTGTGCGCACCTAATTCACTCAGTCAACCTTCCAATGCTGCTATAAATAATGAAAACGCATGTTGGAAATCGCACCACCCAGAATTTGACTCCTCGATCACATATTTTTCACTGCGATCAAAATGAGGCAGTCCATGGCAATTGCGTGAATGAGTATGCAGTGAGACCCCTGAAGAAACTTAATATACAAAGGTCGGTCCAAAAGTGACGCACAATTCACTGTAGCTCGGTAATGGTAAGCACAAGGGAAATGATTATCTATACGTGGAAGTATACTGTTGATGTGGTAATTTTAAAATGTCACTGAACATTTCAACATCGAATCACAATGCGCCTTTTTCTCTGGTTTCAGGACTGCATGCCAATACGACTGAAGGCGGTGCACGTCGTGAAGCAGTCATACGCGTTCGACATGCTTTTTGCGCTCGTCAGGCCCTTCACGAAATCCAAGCTAGCCCAACGGGTAAGTGCCGCATAACAGACACGAAAGCCAGCAAAGCAGCGAAAGCTATTGTGTAATAGGCACGGTTCTTAGGTGCCACCTGACAACCGTGGCAGGCAGTGGCAGAGCGAAACGCCACCTGCTACGACAAGGGCGGAGAAACGGACAACTGGAGGGTGGCTGCCATGGGAAGATGGCGAAGGGTGGCAACGTTTATAGAAACATGTCTCTCTGAAATCCTTTACCTCGGCGTATTGCAAAACTAAAATACGTGTAGAGTTGCGCTCAAATTTCGCATTACCGCATTTCATAGCCGTCTGTCAAGTTTTTGCTAATACCCAACATCCAACTTAGCAGTGGGAGCGACTTTCTGCGAGGGCTTATATATATATATATATATATATATATATATATATATATATATATATATATATATATATATATATATATATATATATATATATATATATATGCAGACAAGGTAAAGGAAATGAGGGGCTCGTTTTGACAAACTTATGGAGGGAGCCAACAGTCACCGAAACCAAGGTGCATAGGGCAATGTGCAATTTTTTTATGTGTTGTGCTTATCAGTGGGATAATAATACTTAGATTAATCTATCGCTTAAAGAAAATTACTTATAAAGCAGCAGAAAAAACAACCATGCTGCCGGTGGGACCCGAACCCACGACCTCCGAATATCGCCGAACACACACACACACACACACACACACACACACACACACACACAATATATATATATATATATATATATATATATATATATATATACATATATATATATATATATATATATATATATATATATATATATATATATATATATATATATATATATATATATATATATATATATATATATATATATATATATATATATATATATATATATATATATATAAGGTCCAATTAATGATTACAATTACAGACTTCCTTCGTTGGAACTCTTTTCTTTCTGCGCAGGCGCGATTCCATGGCGAAAATTTTGAGAGACTCCATGAGGAGATCCCGCCCGAGGTGTTGCCCGAGGAGTACGGAGGCCACGGACCAGCTCTTGACTTCGATGCCTTTTGGAAGGAGGTGGAAGCCAGTGAAGAAAACTTCGAGGCGAACAACCGCTTCGGCTACGGCGCCAGCGGCGCAGACACCTTACCGGAAGATTGTGAGCAGCCGCAGGAATGCACGCCACTGTGACGCAAAGGGGGACTACAGGACACGAAGGTGTACAGCACAAGCCGGGCCTGGAAAGTGCCAAGCGAAGCGTGTGTCACTATAAGTGTTCAATGAAATAACACGATAGGAGGCCTCGCAACAATGTTCATTCGAATACATGTCTTTAAATCCTTCACCTATGTTGGACTTGCGTAACGATGGCCTCTACGTTCTCCTCTGGCAATCTTTCCGGAATGTCAGCGACGAAAAGAGCAGATGGAAAGTCTAAGAGATCACTACTCACCCGCAGAAGCCTCAACCTGCAGGGAACCTCGTTTGTTTTCAACGAATGCAATAACACAATGCTTTAGGCTGTTCGATGTAACATAAGAAGGAATATTTTATAAACTTTGAGACGTCCCAGCTGGCATGAGTAATCGTCTCCTAAATCGCTATTGGCATTTTTCTTGACCTAGAGACGGCTCTTCAGTCGTTCAAATATGGCGGCCTTAAGGAGGATTGTTTCTGTGCACGGTCTACGTAGAATCGCGCTGATTTTAAAATTTCAGAACAAACTCGTGGTTGTTTACAGACGGTGGCAACCTAACGTGAACCAGTCGTTTGTTTATCGAGGTTGTAAATAAGTAAACAAGAGGCAATTAATAAACCACTGCGTGACGAGCGCAAACGGCCGGCGCGAAAGAGGAATGGAAGACTGCTGGCGCTCTCTTCGGAGAGAATATGAAATCAGTGACATCGATGGCAAGGATTAGTCTACAAAGGGCGAATTCGAAACTATAAGCGCATTGTGCTGCTTTTTACACTATAGGTGAACAAGATCCTGCGCCTGCCATGTTGCTAGCCCAGAAAACAAACTAAACGAGTTTTCCAGTCACTACTGCTGGAGTTTTAACTACTAAAGCTGCGCGCTTTTGCGTTCTTTGGTATGCGCAAATTTTTATAATTTCATGCTGCATAACATATGAACACAGATTTCTAATCGCGTGTACAGGTGGAAACTAGAAAAAGTTGAAGGGGACACTTAAGCTCTGTCTTAAGAAAATGACGCACTAGCGTTAATGGGTTATTGCCATGTATTCGGAATTGACCATTCCATACTTTACGTTCATATATCGCTGGGAGTCCTTATTCATCTCCTGGCGCAGTGGTGCAGAGGTTAA
This sequence comes from Amblyomma americanum, assembly GCA_030143305.2. Taxonomy (NCBI): domain Eukaryota; kingdom Metazoa; phylum Arthropoda; class Arachnida; order Ixodida; family Ixodidae; genus Amblyomma; species Amblyomma americanum. The sequence continues at coordinate 112,291 of JARKHS020026287.1, forward strand.
GCGATGTGCCACTGCCTCGCGATGGCAGGTGCGGCAAATGGTGGCTTGTGCGACCTGAACCTCTCACGACCAAACATTAAGTTAACGGCCACCTGCCACGGTGGGCAGTTTGCTCACAATCCAGTGGACAGGTTGTGATGGCGCCACAAGGTCCCGTAACCAGGTCAGCAATGCCGACGCTGACGCTCACAACGAACAGCGACGACAAACACAGAACATGGAAAACAAAAAATAATAATTAGCGGTAATATATGATTAGATCGGATGAAGAAATTGGTAACTTTATGTGGAGCATCGGGAGTACTTTCAACAACCCATAAGCCAACTGGCTCTTTCCAAGTGGCTTCTACGAATACAACGTAAATGAGCTTCAGGGAAAATATTACGACAGTAGTTACAGTCTTGTAGTAGTTGCAGTACAAACTAGAAGTCGTCTAATCAAAGCGTTGTAACTACACAGGTGCACATAAATCACCTAAAAAGTTTTGCCCATCTTTTTGACAACTGCGCATGTCGTTGAATACTTTAGGCGACGAGCTACAATACAATCGCAAGAGCGAATAAGTTACGACATCCTAACGGGATAGGTTATGTTCTAGGAGTAAGCGTGTCACCTCTGGCGCTTTCAAACAAGTTGCGTAATGTGAAGCGCTGAACTTTTCGTCCTGGTAGGCAGACGTGTAGGACTACAGATAATAGTTTTCCTTTTTTTTTCATTTGTTCATTTGGTCGTGTTTTCCCAGATCTGTAGGCAAGGCAGTGAGTCTTTCCATTTTATACGGAGTAGTATGAAACGAAATGGCATAAGCAGTAGTGAACGGAATCGGAAGCATATTTACGTCATAACAGATCTGACTCCATATGACCTTCCTGAGTTTTATTGCTGCTAGACAAAGCCATGGTGTCACCAAGGGGCCGTGGGAGAAGCACGCTTGTGTTGGGAACTGATGACAGCGCATGCTTCGTTGCTATATCTGCGCTCGCGTGAGAATCTTGCGTTTCTGTGGCGGACTGATTGCCAAGTCACAATTTGCTTGCAACATGTTTGCAAATACAAAACCGAAACGGGAAGGCACAAAACTGGCTCCAGTTCTATATTTTCGGCAAGTTGGTATATGTGGTATCCAAGGCGTTGTGCTTTTTATGAAAAAAAAAAAGACTAACAACGCAGCCTCAATCAAAACTAGAGACTTCCGCGCCCGTATTTTGTTCACCTCGTACCGAGGCATTTTTTTTCATTGAAATGGTAGTAATAAGAACCTTCCCTCTATTAAGTGTGCTTAGCTTTCAGTGCGAAAACACTACTTTACGCGGTTCCAACCAAAAATCTTGTGGGAAGCTTGACCTCGAGGGTGACCTTGGCCAACCTGGAGAAATAAAATATGTATTGCCGTGATTGGGCTTCGAACTTGTGGCAGCGCGAACAGGTCAGCTTCTCTGGTCACTGCACGAGAGCACTATGCTATGGGGAACTTGCGCTGAAGTTTGCGGTGCCGATTACAGCGCCATAACCCACTGCCTAGCGAGAAGAGCAAGCAGTTTCGGATAGTACTATTAGTACTTTTCCGCGCCACCTTCAGACGCTTATTGGCGTGAGCCTCCGCGCTCTCTGGAAGGCGCACGTGCCGTGCGTCAGCTATCTGGGCTACGCCGAGAGAAGCTAGGCAATGAATGCTGCCAGCCAAACGCGGGTATCGATTCGCGCAGAATGCGTTCTCGCGTTTGCAGCGACCCAAGCGGCTGACAAAAGCAGTTTTGAGTCGCCGAATGGACCAATTGCAGTGCCACCTTGGCAGCGCAGGTTCCCCATCGCCGCTGCTGATCACGTCTCGTGTTAAAATAAACACAAGCTGAACACAAAGCAAAACCACGAACCAACCAGCACCTTCTCAGCACTGCCCTTGTTGCGATTCGCTCTGCACCCCTCGAAACTCTGTAGTGGCGCCTCTGTTTCTTTTAGCTGAACACAAAAATTCCACAATTAGAGTGACCCCCATCCCCAAGAATATCGACCCCAACCTACACGAAGAACGCAGAAAGGCGAGAGCCGAGTACATACAAAAATCACTAGCCCGCCAGACAACAACGGTGTATGTGGACGCAGCCACATACCCCAGAAGGACGGGACAAAACAACCCCAATGCGGTAGCGGCTGTGATAAACTCGGACATGCGGGAAATAATCAGCGCGTCGCTACGGGACTGCACGGTAGTCGAGGCTGAAGAAGTGCCCGTCGCTCTAGCGGCAGCGGAGGGCTACCGGACTAAGCGATCCTTAACAATACTAACCGACTCTCAAACGGCATGCCGAAACTTCATGTTAGACAGAATAGGTCACAGAGCACTCCGCATACTCCGCTCTGGGGACCGACCCAAACAAAGCACAGAAGAAGAACCAATAAAACATACGATGGTATGGACTCCGGGACACGCGGGAGTGGAAGGCAACCAAGCGGTCGACAGGGTAGCTCGAGTGTACACTTTCTACCGAGCTCCCTCCACAAACGACCTCGAGGAAGCCGAACCTGTCCCTAGAGATTACTCGGCAATCTTAAACCACTACAAGGGCTGCAGGAAACGGTACCCCGCACCACATAAATCTCTCTCCAGGGAAGACGCCGTCGCCTGGAGGCTGCTACAGACGGGCTCATACCCGAATCTAAATACACTGCAACAAAATACAACCCACACAATACACAGACAAATGCCCATGGTGCCATGAAACACCCACGCTCTATCACATAACGTGGGCCTGCCAGAAAATAGAGGTGGCACCAAAAATACCAAACCCGAGTGCGGAGCAATGGGAAGGAATGCTCTCCAGCGACCGTCAGGACGTCCAACTTGGGCTAATCCGGCGAGCACAGCTGGCAGCGGCATCCAGCGGAGCCCTGGACTAGGGGCAGACGACCATTGCTAAGAAGACGGACGACACACCTGACTCCGCCAAATTGCTCACGTACTTTTTAGAGCTCAATAAACGTTTTCCTTCATTCTTTCACGGCGGAAATTTTCTGCTACCAAGTCCGTTGCCAATCATGGCTATCGTGAAGACGACGCCGCGAAAGATGGTGCTTGACTGCTTCCGTTAAACGCGCGAGTGCCTAGTGGGCTTTGTGAAATCGGTTCTGTTTAGACTACAGCCAGAATGAAGTCTGAAATGCGTGCAAAAAGTTCACCCGCGTCTTCACACACCGGGGTGCCTCCATTTGCAGGGCTATCGTGAGCTGCGACATCACGCACAAAACGCGGGATACGCAAGGCCACGTGTTCTTCCTTGGAGGCGTGGCTGATGGACTCGTCCGCTCTGGCACCCAACATGCGCGCCTATAGTGCGCCAGGGATGTAGAACTCGAGCAGCATGTCGCCACCATACATTAGAACCCTGCCCCGGAATTAGAGCGTGAATTTGTTAACGTTTTCTTCTTCCCAAGGCCGTCGCGATCAACATTACGTGGAATTCGATCCTTAAAAGACTTGCAGGCGCTCACAGACTCAGCACAAATGTACGGAAAGCGTGGCTTGGACTTTCGCCGGCGACACGAAGCGATAGTCATCGGGTGCGAGATAATGCTCTCGGTACGTTTACGGGTGCTGACGATAGCTGGTGCGCACCTTGGTTTGGCTGCTTTTTCGCCTGTACCCGACCTGGGCGCAGACAGCGTGCTCGTTACGGGGGCGTTTCTCCGCGTTTTGCTCGCAGGTGGGGCCCCGGGCAACGCATTGCAGCTTTCTTATCGTGGGAACACGAAATTGCCCACTAGGCTGCTCCAGCTTGCGCGCCTTGCGAGTTTAGTCCGAAAGCTGCCGATCAAAAAAATTTATGGGCAGTGTGGCGCGCTTCTAAATTCACCCATGTACGCCGAAACTTCACGCAGTCTATAGCGCACAGGAAAATTAGCCTCTTCATCGACTGTATCAGTTGTATAAGCATAATCGTCATCAGTATAACGAGCAGTGCACATGCCATTCAGACTAACACAAAGACAAAGAAGAAGAATCGCAAGTGATGTCCGAAATCTTGGAGGTGGTAAGGAGCGAATGCCGAATTTTTTCCATTTTTTCGCGCCGTAAACTTGCCAGGCGCCTTGCTGCAATCCAGCTCGAAGGGCCGGGCTCGGCCTTTTACCTGCCGTATTTCCAGGCAGGCATAACCTACCTCAACAGCCAAGTTGGAACCTTGGTTCTCAAGTTCATGTAATCGTAGCTCAAATGAAGCATGTGTAGAGAAGTAATTTGAAAGGTCTGTGACAGCCGTAACCCAGCACTCATTCTGAGCGTATCAGGCAACATAATCGCTGTCATTTGGCACCGGTCAACAAGGCCCGTTTTCCGACTCAGAAACCGAAAACAAGGCGCATAATTTCCCGCTAGACGATGATTCAGAGATCTAGAATCTCAAAATTATAAATTGATGCATCTAAAAACATTGGTACAAAGTGTATGTTGGAAATGTATTGGCATACCACTGGCCCGATTGGTTCGCTCCGTGCATTCACTCTAATATGACATTCCACATTTTGCTAAGAGCATTGAATGGCGAAAGTGGGGCATAGTGTGTTTTGATGGGTTTAGTACGCAGCGCTACAGGCGCACCTTGTAAACGCCTGCCTTATTTTGGCGACGAAATTAAACCTGTTGCTTTACAATGGACGCTGTGCCACGGCGTCCCACTAAAATCGACGTCGACTCTGACCAGTACAAGTGCCGTTAAAAAGGGAACTCTACAAGATGTATCGCGCAGACCGCGGTAAGTGCTCGCGACATAGCCGGTACTCTTTGCATACTCACAAGCGTTCTTAATCTTGCACAGGACCCCAAAGACAGCTCGTCGGAACAGAAGTCAGTTGACGCCGGCCACATTAAGAAGAGCCTCTTTGGCGGTATCCTCATCGGCTTGATCACCGGTATGGTCGCCGCCTCTCTGCTCGTCCCCGTAGCTCCTAGTGAAAGCGAGGACACCAAAACGAGTTCAGAGCCCACTACGAGTGGCAGCCAGGCCGCCTCAACCACTGCAAGCGAAGGAACGAGTCACGAATCCAGCACCTGGAGCGCTATTACCTCCTTCGTTGATACCTCGGCTGAGCCATGTCACAATTTTTACGCATTCGCCTGCGGTGCTTACAAGCACCCTTCTGGACACACGATCGCGCAGATGCAAGACGAGATGTACGACCAACTACTCAACATCCTGTCATCTGTCCAGTATCCGGAGCAAGGGCAGAGTGCTGCGCAGAAGGCTGCCGCCTTGTACCACAACTGCCTGAAGGTGCGCGATGGAGGCGTCGACGACTCGACGGCCCTGAGGCAGTTCATCAAAAGCGTCGGCCTCGCCCTGCCCCTTCGCCCGGAGGTAGAGGCTCTCGACAAGGTTCTGCTGTTGTTCTTCAAGTACAATCTTCTCACTCTGCTCGGCTTGTCACTGGAGGACTCGCAGCTCGACAAAGGTATGAGGGAGATCAAAGTTGCGCTTAATGTCGACCAGCTGTCCTGGTTCCGTCAGAGAGACTCGGAACTTTTGATGGCCTTCTACCCGTCACATCTGGACGCACTGGGCCTTGTTCAACACAGCGAAGAAGCCTTGAGAATAGCCATAGATATAGCCGCGACTGAGAACACAGCCATAAGCCTCCTGACGAAGGAAACCTTAGAAAAAGCAGGCAGTATGGTTTTCTCGACTGTCGGTGACATAGGTATCCGTACACCCAGCGTGAAGCCCGGCCGCTGGGCAACTCTCATTTCGAGACATAGCGACGGCCTCTATCAGAAGCATCACAAGGTTCAAATCAGCGTCAGCGCTGTGGCATATTTCGACGACGTTCACTCGAATCTCGGCGAGGTAGGCACAAGCCTGCTGACGGCGTGGGAGCTTCTGCGTACCCTGGCTCCCTTGTCGTCGCCCCACTTGGCGAAGCGTGTGCGGTATTTTCAGTTACTCTGTCTTAGATACACAGTGAGAGCTATGGAGGTGCCACTGCTATCACACTACTTGTTCAAAGCTGTTCCTGACAGCACCGTTGTATCCGCAAAGACAATGCTGATGCACATGCGACGATCTGTCACCTATGCGATTCTTCATGCTGATTGGCTGGACAATGCAACCAGGTCTGCAGCTCTCGACAAGATGCGCACGCTCCGAGCTCACATAGGCTACCCGAGGTTCTTCGGCAATGACCGAGGAGCTAAATGAGGCGTACGCGCGGTACCCAGACGTTTCAGGCCGCTTTCTCACGCCGTGGTTGTCAGCGATGAAGCTCAGCATCGAATGGGAGGTGAGAAATAGCAGCAGCTTCAAGTTTTCCTTGCGCGCCACAAACGCCGCCTACATTCCGATGCGCAACAAGTTGATACTGCCCGCGACCATCCTGCGACCCCCGGTGTTCGTGCCGGGCGCGCCCATGGCCTACAACTACGGGGGTCTGGGTTCCGTCATCGGACACGAGATGACGCACGTATTCGGCGTTCAGGGCAGCATGTGGGACAGCCGTGGCAAGCCGCGCGACTGGTGGTCCAAGTCGTCCAGGCTGCTCTTAAACGACAAGCTGACGTGCCTGCGACGCTCGCACGGCTCGACGCGGGACGTCGCAGACTCGGAGAACATGGCGGACTTCGCGGGAGTGGTATCGGCGCACGCCGCCTACGTGGGGCTACGGGCGAAGGAGGAACAGTGGATGGGGACAGGACTCCAGCAAAGCGTGCAGAGGCTCTTCTTCGTTTCCACCTGCCTCAAGTGGTGCGCCACTCTGAAAAACGTTACGTTCGCGAATTACGCGCCCTGGAGGGATCGTTGCGTGATTCCGCTCAAGAACATGAAGGCCTTTAAGGACGCCTTCGGCTGCCGCGGGAATTCTAGCATGATGCAGTCACCGCGATGCTCATTCTGGTAAAGCTTATGACCTATTTAACGTGCTAGTTCAAGTGTGACGACGCGAATAATAAACGGTGGTTACCTTATGAAATGTGTTGCAAGCGGTATATAGGGGCGAAGGTAATATACATTGTTTGTATTTAGTTAGTTGGTTAATAGTCAGTTGCTTAATACACCGGTCTACGCATTTATACCGCCGCTGCCCTATGCCAAGACGACGACACAACGCGTTTGCGGCTACAGCCTGCTATGAGCAGAGCTCGCCACTGCAAGTCACTAGCCGCAGTGGCCGCACTTACTGGCCTGCCACTGAATATGAGCTAACATCCATCGGTGAGGCCCTTCACCTCCGCAGCACACAGCCGGGTACTACCATCCACATCTACACGGACAGTCAAGAGGCAATAAATTCGCCCAACGCTCGTTCTTACGAGATTTAACTGGCATATCGCATCAAACAACACAGCCACTACCCGCAGGAGACCTCCCAGGTCTCGGTACGCATTCGCTGGACGCCCGGACATCATGCACAAAGGGCCGGGAACCGACTGCTCATGATGCCGCTGGCACTTAGCTAGAGGAAGACTGCCTGCGCCGCCTTCGAACAATCCTTATTGCTTTCCCACCCCCGTCATTATACCTGACTCCGTCATCAACCGCACTGAACATGAGGGGAGTTCCTCTCAAAATTGGCATTCTTTTCCTTTTTTTTTCATGGTAACTCAACGTCTCCTGTGTTCTGTCGGTGCCAGTGTGCGCCTAGCCGGGAAGCCTTCTTCTCGAGTGTTACGGCGCACATTCAACGCCTCAAATGAAGTTATTCCAGACTCGGCGTGACCAAATCCTGCACGCAAACGCGCCTTCAATAAGTGTATTGCGAATTCTATTCGGACCCCTGTTTTGCCCTCTTGTCATCAGGTGCATTACTAACTCATTTTGCATATGCTCCGCTCAAGCGGTTTACTGTTGGTTTATCCCCAGTGTTCTTCGCCAAACGAAAGGCTACAGTAGCCAAAAGTCCCACAAAGATGAAAACATTGCGAGTTCTAGAGCCTGAGCAGGGATCGATAGGAAAACCACGTCGACACCTGCTACGTCGAAAAACGAGAGAAGTGCGGGTTTATTTCCTGCTTTGGAAACTGCCTGCTACGCCATCAGTTTGGCGCAGTGAACTACGGAGAAACCTACTTAAAAATGAAGAAAATTGCTTAATCACTGCTCTGGTGACTGCTCTAGGTGAAGGTAGAGAATAAAAAATTATTTTTAGCTCCAGGTCTGGGCCTCCGGCAGCAAGCCGCGCCCTCAATTTCATCTTATCTGCATGTGTGTTCACGTTCATCCAAATTAGGCTTCCCTTGTCTCCCACACAATTACTATGACCGTCTGCCTTCAGGTCTACAAGCAGCGACCACTTGCCGAAAAGCTCCTACACAGGGGCGGATTTAGCGGTGGCTCTTGGGGGGATGATTCGTTGCACAATGCATTTCTTAGGCTCTCAAGAATGTACCGACAACTTAAGAAATATAGCAAACATAAAACAGGATAGACCAAAATATGAGACATGCACTCGTGAAAAAATGGTACACCCGTCTTCCTTGAACAAATTATGATCATTAAACGATCTCAAACACCTTGTCGTGTCAGATTCTTCTTTAGAAGCAGGAATTCACTTCCGAACCTTGACACAATCGGAGCTCATCTCTCTTGAATAACACCATCTGCCGGGCTAGTTGGTTGCGATCCTTATGTATCAGCAGCGCGAACACAAAAAGGAAGAAGGAGAAGATAGTACAGAGCGCTGAACTTCCAACTTTTATTTGACCGAAAACTGAACCCGCACTTATATACACACACCAAGAAAAGCCCACCAGAGGGAGTGGTCATGCCACGCCAACAAACTGGGACCCACACGATTTACAGGGCATCAAAAGATAACAGGAATCACACTATACAATGAGATCAATGATATGGAGCATGAGTGACATGTGTAAACAAAATGGAAAAAGATTATGAGATTATGAGATATTTGGTGCAGATACGGCAAAACGGCAACCCTTTTGTTCCGCTGTCGCGTGTCATCCGGGGCTTCCCTATCATGCTTCATACCTATCAGGACTTTTTTTGCTATTGACGACAGGAGAGATTGCGGGTACCCTGATTGTGTCAGCCTCAACACCTGATTCGAAAAAGTAGGTGTAGACGTTGTCTTTTCAGCCCCACTGCGCTTGTCCAGCCTGTGCAACAAAGTGAACAAAAAGAAAAATAACTGTAGCTGTACAACCCGGCACCGAGACCCTTTTGTGCCTTGTGTGGAGGGCGCCGTGTATTCTATCCCTTTAACTTGCGGTAAGGCTTACAATGGCCAAACAGGAAGATGTTTAAATAGAAGGTTAATAGAACACAAGAACGACTTAACTGGGGCGCCATTGAGGAACTTGCCCGCACATTGCCGGATATGTGACAGCAAAAAGAAATGCATTCCTAACTTTAAGAAGGCAACTGTCTTGAAAAAACAAAAACCAAATAACGCGCGAAATCATTGAAGCAGCCCACATCTCAGGGCTTAAGGAAGGTTGCGTTAGCACCCCTTCTATTTCATTATCTCAAAAAGAAATCACCTTCCTTTCTGGTTTCATCTCATTTTACCCGGTTTTTAGAGGCACACTTCACATGTCGCTTTTTCGTTCTAGCCGTGTTAATTTTTGGCACTCATCCTTCGTTTCGCTATTTTTTTTTGTATTCTCGCCGTCTCATGTTTAGGTTTTTTAGCAAAATTCGCGCCCTCAGCTCTGTTTTGTCACTCGCGCATACTCAACCCTGTTTTTCCATTTTGTTTACACATGTCACTCATGCTCCATATCTTTGATCTCATTGTACAGTGTGATTCCTGTTATCTTTTGATGCCCTGTAAATCGTGTGGGTCCCAGTTTGTTGGCGTGGCATGACCACTCCCTCTGGTGGGCTTTTCTTGGTGTGTGTATATAAGTGCGGGTTCAGTTTTCGTTCAAATAAAAGTTGGAAGTTCAGCGCTCTGTACTATCTTCTCCTTCTTCCTTTTTGTGTTCGCGCTGCTGATACATATCATCTCTCTTGAGAAATGTATCTTTTAAATCGCTCTGGTACGCTGCAACCATGTTGTTTTATGTTGTTTTTTTCTTAAAGTGGTCTATTCCATCGGTTTCCTAATGCCGAAAGGGGGCCGGGGACCACTCGAGCTGCGAAATAGCGGCTATCCTGGCCCCCTCCATTCGCCTGTAAACGGGCCAAAGTAAATGAAATTAAACAAAATTAAAATAAAGGAGTTTTTCGTAGATTTCTGATAGAAAATTTTTCGCTGAGAGAGGGCAGCCTGCCCCCGCCCTTTAAATACACCCATGCTTCCACGGTTATTACTGCTACACAGTGTGCAAGGGCATAGAGGTAGATAAAGGCGCCGAAGCAAATTGGTTTAGTCTTCTCACGCCTATTTTTCCCCCCGCAAATACCTCCTTGGGATTATCTACTAAGCCTTGGCCAATCCCCCTGCGTGAGTATGTGTCATGCGTACTCAGAAGAAGAAGAAAAAGAAAAAGAGAAAGAAAAAGGAAAAGAAAAAGAGAAAGGAAAAGAAAAAGAAAAAGGAAAAGAAAAAGAATAAGAAGAAGAAGAAGAGGAAGAAAAAAAGAGGAAGAAAAAAGAAGAAGAAGAAGAAGATGAAGAAGAAGAAGAAGAAGAAGAAGAAGAAGAAGGAAAAGAAGAAGAAGAAGAAGAAGAAGAAGAAGAAGAAGAAGAAGAAGAAGAAGAAGAAGAAGAAGAAGAAGAAGAGGAGGAAGAAAAAGAGGAAGAAAAAGAAGAAGAAGAAGAAGAATAACCACGCGCTACTCGTGCTGCTCTTGTCACGAGCATAGCAGCCGCTTCTGGACGTTCCTGGACGTTCCATTACGTTCAGGCCCGACTAACCAACCTTCAGTCATTCCTAAAAAGCGGTTCCCTTTTCGGCCGGTTGCATTCCTGGGCAAGATGGGCTCTGCCGCAACAGCAGTCACTTTGCTTTCCCTGCTGGTGGCTTCCCGCCTCAGCATTGCCACCACGCTGCCTCCTCGTCAGGCGGTCCTGGCTCCACCAGGGACCATGACCCGAGCCTCAGGTCTGGAAGAGAACTTCAGCTACCGGGCACTGGAACAGCAGAGACCTCAACCGGAGCCCGATCTCCACGCGCTCGTAGACGGCAACGCCAGCGGCCGTACGATCCCGCTGCCCGGACTTCGGCAGGCCAAATCCAGGATGGCGGTCCTTCGTGGAGGCAGCCTTTCTCTGGACGGGGTCCCTGCGATCGCCGCGGGTCGAGCAGCAGAGATGGACGCGCCGGGGTTTGTGCGGCAATTTGTTCACGCCCACCAGGTACGAATCCTTGCTGGTCTGCGCAAGAGAACCCGTTATTAGATGTATACGAAGTTGAGACCATCTAGTAGCAGCTTGCATTTGTTAATTTGGCCATGACGAGAATGATTATGGGCGACGCGGCACAGTTGACGATTTGAAAGCAAAAAAAGGCCATGGCTTGATTGTCGAATATTGAACACGAAAAATAACTTGCATGCCACGTGAATCAATCGCCGCACCTGAATGAGCCAGCGCACGCCTCGCATATGCGGACGCCTGGACGTAATAGACGTTGACTTAAATTCTCCTTGTATTTTAGTGTGAGACACTGGCTATTGTTTACACTGGTAAGTGTCTAAGGGGCACAGGGGGCTGGTTTTACCACATTCAGGTGTTCCCACAGTACTGTTTTCTCATGCCATATCGCACGACATGGTTCCAGCTGCTCACCTACGTCGTGTGCTCGTTGCTGCTGGCGGGCTTGATGCTCGTGTTCACACTAGTGACCGTGTACGGCGGCCAGCGCCGATCGAGCTGTGCGGAAGACGAGTCTCGGAGGCGGTTCAGCGAGTCGTACCCGCTGCTCGACCGACAACCGCTCCTGGCAGACGAGGACTCGGTGGTGCTGGAGAAGCACGGCAGTGCTAGCGACGATGAGGGCGAGCAGGCGGCTGCAGCTGCCTCGTCCGATGATGAGGCGGACACTGCGACGCCAAGGAAGGAACTCAATGAACGCATACTACATTCGGTGCGTGGCACTCCGTCTGAAGTCAGCGAAGGACCGCGATCACCTGGCTGGCCGCTTCAGGACGGTACGAGTGCACGCGCTCATAGTGTTCATTAGCGATGCTCGCTCTTAATGCCTCGCTCCTTGTGGTTAAGTTTACTTTTAAACTTATACTTTATCTTCATCCTAATCATCCTAACGGTAGTTGCCCTAGGAGGAGGGGGAGGGTCATCGTGGAAGCAGGTTACGGCGAGAGGAGGAGGGCATGTCGAGAGCGTTGGAAGACGCACCACGGTAAGGCGGCAGGAGAAGGGAGGCTATGGCGAGAGTGAAGGAATGTAGCTCGACTATGTGAAGAAAACTAAAAAGTGCGCCCTAGGGCTATACAGATGTGAAGTTGGTCTGATATTCCCCACCACAACATATCGTAAAGTATAATATACCTTAACAGCTGAATCGCGCGTTAACCTGTGGTAACCTTCTTGTCAGTTTTTTCTCACAGTTAACTAGACATGTAAGGAACAGGCTTACATTGAATTTGTTAGGTGAAAGTGTACTCGGCGTTACGCAGCGTCTCTTTCCGCCTGTTTTCTGACGGCGCTCAGCGTCCTGAACGCCATGGCTTGATTCGGAACTTTAAATCTCATACACCTACTATAGCGCTGAGAACTTGACTTCACGTGGTCATCCCCTTTCGTAGCATTCGTTGCCACACATTGAAGATGTGCTGTGTTTCAGTTAACTACCTTCTCTATTCAGTTTACACAAGCAACATGAGCAGATTTCTAGGAGAACCTAATTTGAAGTGTTCGTGCGATTCCGTGTAGCCTTTTAACAGAACAGCTCATGCCATACGTTGTTGCACCAAAGTGTTCTGGCCTGACGCTAACGAAGGAAATGTGTGGTTGGTCTGTAGAGTTTGTAGGTGGGTTCAAAGTTATCCATTGCTCTCTTCTAGTGTTTGCAGACCCTTACCTGGTCACCACCGAGACCAAACAAGCTGTGAAGCGAGTAAGTGCAACAAAGTTTATGCACTGCGTTCGAAGCGAATCGACGCGTATACCTCACAATGCACAGGCGGTGTGGTGGCGGGACATACGAGAAATGGAGGGATCACTAAATTACCAGACTCAAGCCCGTGTAAACGCAATACCCGCTGCTGGCCTAGTGAGCTCAGTCGCCGGTTCATGAGTTTTGTTGGCTGTATTGCCTGATACATAGGCTATGTGTGTGCATCATTGTGTAGGGGTCATAATACGAAGCTTCGAGTGGTATTCCTTTGTTCAAAACAGAAAATTACGTAGATAATATACAGCTTTTTTGTAGTCGATGCTGTCATCTCTTGCGTCCACAATTTGGGATCCCTATGCTGAAGACAAATACCAGTGCTACCCCACCTACTGATTTTGAATGCCTCCCCACTAACGCCACGCCGAGTCGCATAGTGGCGACATCTATGCGTAATGGTGCACCTGTGCAATTCTATGGAAGCCTCTCTTTAATGATGAGTTGCACAAGATCCTTCAAAAATGTTTTGTTGTTTGTGGTCGTTCCAGCCACTTCTGTGAAACATACGAAATCCTATTTTGTTCAGCGGCACTGCGGCATGACAAACTATCGTATACTTTTCGTCCAAGTTGTACGTTCTATCAAGCCGCTACAATTAACTACACAAAAACTGTGCTGTCTGGCTAATTTTTTTTCTTCTGAAAACCTTCGGTAAAAGCTAGAAGAAACGTGAAATTGATGGATTTTTTTCTAACTTGCTGCACTGTTATCTAATTCGCGTTGTACGTCCTGGCAGCCCATCGTAGTGTTCCCTGGTCGGCTGCTGGACCTGTGCAACCCGTGCGCGCCGCTCACCTTCCTCGCCTTCCTGCCCAACGGGTGAGCTGCTTTTTAAATGTAGCGTGTGGAAGCAGTTGCTGAAATTCGAACATTATGTAGAGTTTTGGGGGCCTTCAATAAGCCTCCCGCTACAGGTGGGCGGAGAACCGAAGCAAAACGGTCTCTGCTGGCAATATCACGCGGTACCTAAAAGTAGTATATGTTTCAGCGAATACTTTGAATAGTTTTTAAGAATCTTGACTGATGTTCAAGGTGGTGTCTTCAAGATAACTATGGCAGAAATGGCGGGCGCCGGCATTCGGTGAGAAGCTTTAATAAAGGAAAAAAAAGAGTTGGTTTTTAACTATTCTAGTTGGGCGCCTTAATTTACGTAGTGAGCGATTCGCAGCTGAACATTAGTGACAATCATATCAATTTCAAAATTTTCCAAAATGTGATTTCCCTTGGCGCTGCACCGCTGCGGAGTTTTGACTTTGCGCGATAAACCAAAGCCTTGGGCTACCGAGAGCGCACGCAGCCATACCCATGGGAACACTTTAGTCTCCGACATCACCAGCATAACTGCGTCCGCTGTAGGACAAAAGCCTCTCCCACTAACCTCCAGTTAACCCTGTCCTGGGCCAGGTGCGGCGTCTTTGTGCCCGCAAACTTCCGGGCCTTATCCGTCGACCTGACTCTTGACACCCCCTTCTGCGTTTGCCTTATCTGGGAATCCGCCTCCGTTACCTTAAGAGACCATAGGTTATCTTGCCGTCATATTACATGCCCCGCCCGAGCCCATTTCCTCTTCTTGATGTCATCTAGGACGTCATTAACTCGCGATTGTTCGCTAACTAACTATGCTCTCTTCCTGTGTCTTAACGTTACGTCTAGCATTTTTCTTCCTCTCTCGCTGCTCTGCCCTCAGTTTTATCGCGATAGCGTCAGAGGTCTTGTTTGGCGGAAAACCCGGCGTTGGCGTGACTGGAAAATCCTGATTGGTTCAGAGGGGGTGGTGACGTAGAAAAGCAGTTTCGCTGAAACGAAACGAGGGGTTCAAGCCGAATCGAGCTGCTGTCCTCTGAATCGAGAGCCGAGCTCGTCACATCTGCCCAAATGAGGAACGTTTGTTCAGGGGGTTATAAATGGAGGCTATGCACGAGCACCTCGCATCGCACAGTAGGCGGTTTCCATTACACGAACACTGTCAATTGGGGTTCCTAATAGTGTCACCAATTAATATGGACGATGATTTGTATAAAAGTATGTGATGGCAACAAGCGTATCGATGTATGCGAAAGGGTACGCCAGGTGTCACCCAAGCGACCATAGAAAGATGTCGGCAAGTACTAACGGCTCGATATAGCTCAAGGGGTCAAGGCTGTCAAAAAGTATGACACCTCGTGGTGGCTTAGGGGCTTTGCTACATTCGGCTGCGACAATCGAGGTATATCGAACGTACCGCGTTCGATGGGATGTCACCACGCTTTGATGAACCCCGAGGAGGTCGAGGTTACTCCAGAGCCCGCCACCATCTCGTCCTTCACAGCCCACGTGAAGTTTTTGGAATGTCGTTAAACCCTACAAACCATATCACGACAAAAACATTAGCCTTAACAAAGGCGCGTTACAACGCAGCCTGGGTTAACGAAAAGTAAAATGAATACTGTGACATTCCGTGTGTGCTACGAGGATCCACGTTCGACGGCGCGGCGTAGACGGAGACCCGTGACAGCGGCATCATCAATTACCCAGCCATGCTCTTTGAGTGACGACCAGAACAACCGGACCCGCCGCCGCCCCGGGGAAACAGGCTTTATCCTCCCCAATTTCCGGGCACATTCCAGGACAAGGGAGCTGTCAGCGGGCCAGAGCGCGCCGTACCACAGCCGACGCTATGCGCTACCGCGAAGACAACATTCTTTCCCTCCCCCCCCCCCTTTTGTCGTGGGCTATCGCCGGGAAGGCACCCACAGCTTCCCAGAAGGGCCGTGACGGACACCTGTCATGGCGGACAGGCAGTACTCGCCAAGAATGTGGAAAGACAGGCGCTAGTGAATTAGCTCCGAAGAGAGAGCCTGTGTATACTCTCACTTGAGAGAGAGTGGTGGCGTTTTTGTTGTTTATTTAGTTTGTATTGTTAACAGACTCTGGGTTCGAGGCTAAGCCCAACCCAAGGGGTTGTCCCCATCTCGCATGTTATTTTGGATTGGAGAATTGATGCTTTGGGCGGGCCACTGGAAATGACCGCCCTTAGTCCTTTGTTAATCAAGTGCTTAAAAGCACATGTAAACGGATGCAGTCCAGTCCAGTCTGAGCTGGGGCTCCATGCTTAGCATGTAATGTGATGCTACTTAGGCACTAACCTGCCCGGTCGATGAGTAAAGTAGTGCAAAGTTTGTTCTGTTGTAAAATTATGCTCTGCTGTCATCATCTACAAGCTCGCCTCCTGTTCATCTTCGAAGCCGAACGACACTAGAGGAAGGGTTTGTGAACCATCCTCGAAGAAACGGACGACTATTGAAATTCTACTGCATACACGCTCAGGACGACATCGTTAGCGAAGAGGGCCTTCAGCGCCGAAGCCCGACGGCGTGCAGCTTCTGCCAGCAACCGCTCGAGCCCAACTCCGGAGCCACTCCATCGCCCCCATGAAGTCGTCGGCACGTAAGCTCGGACGCCCCAGCCTCTGATGTATAACCTTAATCATGTGTAATTATTGAATATACCTGTTTGTTTAAACTGAGCCATACGGTGTCTCTTTGCCTCTCCGTCCCGTGTGGACCTGCGCATTATGGGGGTCATCACACTGGTGTCAGAAGTGGGGTCTCAAAAGCAAATGTCCTCTGAATGCTGTGACATTCATGACTTCAAAATTGTAATCAAAAGGGAATCACGGGACTGATTGTGGGACTTTTACCCCCATTTGAGAGGCTTGAGGCACTGGAGGGCTTGAAAAAAAAAATGACTGTATCTGAGGGAGCTCCCACTCCACAGCCGTCGCTCGGAGCAAGCATGCTGGCATTAGGAAGCGTCATTCCGACGTTTACGGGAGATAAGACAGGGGTTATAATCTGCGATTTCTTTTCCATGCTAGAAGAGATTGGGAAAATGGGGGGATGGTCCGATGCTCAAATGCTGGGAATGGCGAGGTGTAAGATGGCAGGAGCTGCTCATGATTTTGCCTGGCGAGACGAAAAAGTAAAATCCACAAAATCATTTGCGGAATTTAAGAAGCTCGCGTTTGAGCATTTCGACACGGAACCACGTCACGTGCGGGTACAGAGGTTCCGTGACGCCGGACAGATGGTAGGGGAGGACGTGCGAACATTTGCGTCGCGGCTTCAGCGCCTAGCGCACGATACGTTGAGCAGAGAGGAGGAAGGAGACCAGCTTAAGAAGAAATACGCGGAGGATATACTTAAAGAGGAAATGACCGCTTTGTTCGTGGCTGGTCTGCAAGACCCCGTGCGCCGGTTCGTGCTCTCGCGCAAGCCGAGCAATTTCGACCAAGCCGTGGAGGCCGCATTGGATGAGGAACAAAATGAGGCGTTAACGACAGCCGCAGCGAGAGTACGCGTCATAGAGAGAGCGGTGCTCAACCCTGAGGTTGCTCTCTTGACAGAGCGGTTAGATCGCTTGGAACAGCTGCTAACTCAGCAGGTAGAACGCCAGGTTGAAGCGCGCGCTCAACAGCGCCCATTCGCTGGAAACCGGAGACCGCCACAAAGCTACAGGCGCGGTATGCGAGATTTTGAAGAAATCGTATGCTTCGCTTGCCAGGGTCGCGGACACATCGCCAGGTTCTGCCAAAACGTGCGCCGTGGGGAGCCACAAAGAGAAGCAGGCGAGACACGCCCTAAGCAAGCCGACAGCGGGACTCCAGATACCGAGTCAAAAAACTAGTTAGTCCTCCCCAGCCTGAGGAGCGTGGGGAGAGAGCAGTAGATGATGAGGTGGTGGTAGTTTGTGTGGCCGACGAGGCATGCCCTGTTGTGCGTTGCAAGTTAAATGGTTGTTGTATGGAATTGTTGATAGATACGGGGTCAAAGGTGACATTGCTTAAGGAGAGCAGTTTTAACACGCTTCGAAGGAAGGGGGACCGCGAGGTGTTGGAAGCGTCTGGTGGTACGGCAACCAAATTTGTAGGCATAACGGGGGATCCTCTTGGCATAAGTGGACTCTACAGGTTACACTTCTCTCTCGGCGGAATTGCATTGGAGCACCCCTGCTACGTATGCCCGGACACGGTGTCTCTGCCAAACGGAGTGTCAGGTATATTAGGGCAGGATTTTTTGAGAAAAGGGAAGGTAGTAGTCTCATTCTCTGAGGAAGAGGTTAATGCGGGCGGCTCAAAAGTTCCGTTTTTGAACAGGAGAGGGGCTGAGATTCGCATTACCGATATTGACACCCGTCAAACAGTGGGATCATTGGAGAAGGTATATTCGCGGGTTGCCGTCCGGCTGGTCGAGGAGGCGGTCGTCCTTCCTTGGTCGGAGCACATTTTGCACGCGTTTGTGCCTTCAGATGTAGAGAGCGGCGCCGTGGGAGTGCTTGAGCCGGTCGACTCTCTCAGCAATGGCCTGAAGGCAGCCGCGTGCCTCGTGACAGTTAATGACGCCCACAGAGTGCCCCTACGGGTGGTTAACTGTAGCCAGCAGCCACTGAGCCTTCCCAAGAACAAAACATTGGCTTTCTTCACCTCTGCGATAGAGCAACGTGAGCCCACCGATACGGTACTCGCAACTGTAGAGCATGCTAGTCCTTCGGCTGCTCCAAAGGTGTCGTTCGATCTTTCTCACGTAAATTCCAGGGAGAGGGAGGCTCTGGCTGGTTTGCTGAACGACTACTCGGAGGTATTCGCCGCGTCCAACCTGGATTTGGGCTGCTGTGGCGTTATAAAGCACAGGATAGAAACCGGCACTTCATCGCCCGTTTACCAGCGTGCGTACAGGATTCCTTACTCCCAACGTGAGGAGATGGAGCGGCAGGTGCAGGACCTGATTGATCGCGGCATTGTCGAACACTCAAAGTCACCCTGGGGAGCACCAGCACTATTGGTGGAAAAGCCAGATGGCTCGTATCGATTGGTAGTGGACTACCGCAAACTAAATGCCGTAACTCGCATCGATCCATACCCCATCCCCAATATACAGGAGACGCTTTCTCAGCTGGGCTCTGCCAGGTACTTCACGGTAGTGGACATGGCGGCGGGATTCTGGCAGATAGCAATGGATCCGGCAGATGCCGAGAAAACGGCATTCAACACGCCCTCAGGGCACTATGAATGGAAAAGAATGCCGATGGGTCTGGCCAACAGCCCTGCTGTCTGGCAGAGAACCGCTGATGTTATCCTGGCAGGTCTTCTGGGGAGGCTGTGCTTCGTGTATATGGATGACATTATCATATACAGTGACAGTTTTGATAACCATTTGCGCGATATTGAGCAGGTTTTGGTGCGACTAAGAGCAGCGGGTCTCAAGCTGAAGCCCTCTAAGTGCCAATTCCTCAAAAACGAGGTGAAATACCTCGGGCACGTTGTTTCAGCTGACGGCGTGCGACCGGACCCTGAGAAACTAAGGTGTGTCTCGGATTTTCCATCCCCGACTAGCGTCCGCCAGGTCCGGCAGTTTCTCGGCCTGATCGGTTACTACCGAAGGCACATAGAGGAGTTCGCCAAGCTCGCTAAGCCGCTCACCGCCTTAACAGCCAAAAATGTCGCCTTTCGCTGGGACGAAAACGCGGAGAATGCTTTTGGGGCCCTGAAAAGGAAGCTAATGAGTGCACCGCTGTTGCGCCACCCGGATTTTAGTTTGCCCTTCGTTATGGCCACAGATGCGTCAAAGTTCGCAGTTGGTGCCGTGCTATCTCAGGTTATCGAGGGCAAAGAACATCCCGTTGCTTTTGCTAGCCGACAGCTGAGCCCCACAGAGCAAAAGTACGGAGCTACGGAAAGGGAGTGCCTCGCCGTTGTCTGGGCAGTAAAGCACTTCAGATGCTACCTTTACGGCCGCAAATTCAAGCTAGTCACAGACTGCCATCCTCTGAAATGGGTGATGAGTGTCAGGGACCCTAGCTCGCGACTCGCTAGATGGAATCTACACCTGCAGGAATACTGCTTTGAAGTTGAGCACAAGTCAGGAAAGACACATCTGAATGCTGATGCACTCAGCCGCACAGCTGCCGTGGCAGCTATAGATGAGTTTGTCCCCGTAGTCGACCCCGCCGAATTACGCACAGAGCAGTGCAAAGATCCTGACCTGAAGCGAATAATCGAAAGCTTAGAGGGCGCACCGTCTCACCCCGAACAGCTAGGTTATTTCATTGGCAAAGACGGCACCCTGTGTCGGCGCACGAGGCCAACCAGGAAAGGGAGACCAGAGAAAACCGCTTGGGAGAGAGTCGTCATACCTCGGTCGTGGACAGAAAGGGTTCTTCGCGCGTTTCACGATGCGCCATGCGCCGGTCATTTTGGCGTAGCGAAGACACGCAGGCGTGTGGAGCGTTTGTACTTTTGGAGTGGCATGCGACGGGATGTTAGAGACTACTGTGCGAAGTGTCATTCCTGTCTCGAAAGAAAAACACCCAAGGGACGAAGACCAGCTCCAATTCAGCCGTTCCCTGAGGTTTCGGCTCCCTTCGAGCGGACAGGTATGGACATAATGGGCCCATTGCCCACGACCACTTCCGGAAACAAGTACATTTTAGTATTTGTCGATCACCTTTCAAAATACGCGGAAGCGGTAGCACTCCCAGATCAGAAGGCAGACACGGTTGCAAGAGCATTTGTCGAACAGATCGTGCTCCGACATGGACCCCCGAGGCAACTCTTGACAGATCGGGGAACGAACTTCGTGTCGCAGCTAATGAGGAGAGTTTGCGAGCTGCTTAAGATCGCTAAGAAGCAGACAACACCGTACCATCCGGCTTGCAACGGCGCGGTGGAGCGACTGAACCAAACCGTGGCCGGGTTCCTGTCGCATTTTGTTTCGCGCGACCAGCGGGACTGGGATTTGTGGCTCCCGTATGCAATGTTTGCCTACAATTCCGCAGCACACGAGAGCACGGGCGAATCGCCATTCTTTCTTCTCTACGGCCGAGACCCGGACCAGCCTAGTGAAGTGCCAGAGGGCCCCCGTCGTGTCCCATACGCTTCACTGGACGACTATAAGGTTGAGCTAGAATCGCGCTTGCAAGTGGCGAGGGACATCGCAAAGGAGTCCTTAAAGAAAGCGGCGAAGCGCAGGAAGGAGGTGCACGATCGCAGTGCTAGAGACGCGCCGTTTAATGTGGGGGACAGCGTGTACATTGAAAACTGCCAAAGGCAGATTGGGCTAGCTCGTAAGTTCCAGACGAAGTGGAGAGGACCGTGCGAGGTTGTCGAGAAGCTTTCTCCGGTAAACTTCAGAGTCCGAGACGTGAACCGGCGTTTGATAAGGATACACGCAAATCGCCTCAAGTCGGCACCGGTTCAGTATTCACGAAATGAGGAAAGGGAAAGCGCGGATTTTGATGGGGACAGAAGTGAAGCGGAGCGCGCAGATAGTTCGCAAGAAACGCCCTCTCCTGCATTTGTTCGGCAGGCGCCCGAGGTGACGGCCGGAATGCCACCGGATTTACTTCATGCATTGCTAGAAGAAGAAGCGCGCGAGGTTGCCGCGCAGATAACGCCAGGAGAGGCTCCTGCCACGAGCCCTCGCGAGTCCCAAAGCAGACAAAGGGGCACAGACTTACTTAGTATGACTCATGAAGGCCGATATCCGCTGCGAAATCGGAAAGCTAAGTCGGACTAATGGCGTAAACAGAGCGGAGTTTTGAACTGGTTAGAATTGTGTAATGCCACAGCTCATAACATTGCTATGTGCTTATGTGTTAAGTTATCGGAGTTGGTAGTTAAACCTTTCTGTCATTAAGTAACACCTTCACAGGAGAGCATGCGGAGCGCATGCAGAACCTGCCCTACTTCCTTTCGTTATCTATATTTTTGTCTGTGCCGTGATCGTGCTAGAAGTGGGAGCTCCTTTATAACTGTGGTAAATTTATTTCGTCCAGTTTGGACTAGAAAAGAGAGGCTTGGGTGCTGAGTTTCATGTTTATCTGTAAAAGAAGATCAGTGCTGCCCCTGGAGACGCCAGTTATGACAGCGGAGACATATGGTGTTGTGCAGTGGTGTTGAGTGCAGCGAAAAGTGTTTTGTCGGACGCACTGTGCGAGGCGATTCAGAAAGACAAGGGGAGCTGCAGGGACTCAAATGTTCGGAGAACATTCTTCTGGAGGGTGAGCGAGTGTGACATTCCGTGTGTGCTACGAGGATCCACGTTCGACGGCGCGGCGTAGACGGAGACCCGTGACAGCGGCATCATCAATTACCCAGCCATGCTCTTTGAGTGACGACCAGAACAACCGGACCCGCCGCCGCCCCGGGGAAACAGGCTTTATCCTCCCCAATTTCCGGGCACATTCCAGGACAAGGGAGCTGTCAGCGGGCCAGAGCGCGCCGTACCACAGCCGACGCTATGCGCTACCGCGAAGACAACATTCTTTCCCTCCCC
This sequence comes from Amblyomma americanum, assembly GCA_030143305.2. Taxonomy (NCBI): domain Eukaryota; kingdom Metazoa; phylum Arthropoda; class Arachnida; order Ixodida; family Ixodidae; genus Amblyomma; species Amblyomma americanum. The sequence continues at coordinate 134,626 of JARKHS020026287.1, forward strand.
CCCCCCTTTGTCGTGGGCTATCGCCGGGAAGGCACCCACAGCTTCCCAGAAGGGCCGTGACGGACACCTGTCATGGCGGACAGGCAGTACTCGCCAAGAATGTGGAAAGACAGGCGCTAGTGAATTAGCTCCGAAGAGAGAGCCTGTGTATACTCTCACTTGAGAGAGAGTGGTGGCGTTTTTGTTGTTTATTTAGTTTGTATTGTTAACAGACTCTGGGTTCGAGGCTAAGCCCAACCCAAGGGGTGGTCCCCATCTCGCATGTTATTTTGGATTGGAGAATTGATGCTTTGGGCGGGCCACTGGAAATGACCGCCCTTAGTCCTTTGTTAATCAAGTGCTTAAAAGCACATGTAAACGGATGCAGTCCAGTCTGAGCTGGGGCTCCATGCTTAGCATGTAATGTGATGCTACTTAGGCACTAACCTGCCCGGTCGATGAGTAAAGTAGTGCAAAGTTTGTTCTGTTGTAAAATTATGCTCTGCTGTCATCATCTACAAGCTCGCCTCCTGTTCATCTTCCAAGCCGAACGACACTAGAGGAAGGGTTTGTGAACCATCCTCGAAGAAACGGACGACTATTGAAATTCTACTGCATACACGCTCAGGACGACATCGTTAGCGAAGAGGGCCTTCAGCGCCGAAGCCCGACGGCGTGCAGCTTCTGCCAGCAACCGCTCGAGCCCAACTCCGGAGCCACTCCATCGCCCCCATGAAGTCGTCGGCACGTAAGCTCGGACGCCCCAGCCTCTGATGTATAACCTTAATCATGTGTAATTATTGAATATACCTGTTTGTTTAAACTGAGCCATACGGTGTCTCTTTGCCTCTCCGTCCCGTGTGGACCTGCGCATTATGGGGGTCATCACAATACTACCGTTTCAGTATTGCCACAAAGGAACCGTCTCGTTTTTCTTTTTCGGCGTAGTTGCGAGCTAGGAGATAGCTGCTACAAAGCTGGCAATAAATTTTTTTGCGTTGTGACCTCCATCGTTCCGCATTTTATGGCTACACATTGTTCAGTTCTGTGTGGAAGGAATGCGTGCAATACCGGTTCCCCTGTCTGCAACGCAGGAGCCAGGAGCGTTCCAAGTGGCTCGCTCACGGCCGCCACAGCGAGGTCTTCCAAGTGGCCTCCCTGGTGAGGAGGACCGTGCTCAAGATCATTCCCATCATCGGGGAGTTCTCCGAGCAGCAAGTTGACGCCATCGCCGCTGCCATCGAGGGCTGCTTGTGAGCGGACGCCTATCTTAACCTGAAACAACCAGCGTACACTCTAACCGCAGAAACTTGCTGTGCAGGATATAACTCAGTCTTCCAAGATAGAAACCCGGTTACTCAGGCACACTCAGAGCAGTCCTAGGCTTGAGCCGAGCAGTATATTACTATATTTTTTGGAACAGATGAACAAAATCCTACGTATGTTACTGCACATTAAAAAGTGCGTTTACGACATATGGAAGTTTTAAAATCCGCAAATATGATTCTTGATGCATGCCTAAAAATGAAGTTCGCATCAACTCATCTTCTCTAGTTCTAAAGGTCACTGGATCAAAAACACCTCCTTTGTTGGAGTAAACAAGACTGTAGGTGGTTCAGTTCAAAACATAAGAAAAAAGAAAATAAACGCATAAGCTGGCTGAACACCGTATACGTATATGAATGGAGATTCAGATGTGTAATGGAGGAGGATGCTTTGCGGAATTTTTTTCTGCCCCGGGTGTCTTACTGCGTCCTCCTTGCATGCTCGACTGCATTACACTTTTCACACTCATGGAAAAGTGAGAAGAAAGTAATTGGACGGAGCCACAGTATCCCTGAGAGCGCTAGCCTTGGGGGATACATAGCGGATTCAAACGATCGTTTGGTACACATATCATACGTTTAATTGCCGCACCTGGCTGAGCAGTCCTCACCCATGCTGATGATTTCACCACACGCTTATAGCTGAATGTTCCGTGCTGTTGCAGCATGCTCGTGCTCTGCGTGATTGAGTGACCAAGTTAATCACTGCAAACTTTTATATTCGCTAGTCTAGTCGTTAGTCGGCGTTTCATATTGGTCCTATAAGGTACGAAATGAACTAGTAACTTTGAGAAGGAAAACTGCGTACAATGCACTTTGGCTTGGAAAGTCCGATGGTGGGCGTCACAGGTAACTGAAGTAATCCGGCGGAATTCCTTTCGAGCATCATCCAACGAGGTGGAGTAGAGATAATTATTCTTCGAATGCTCCGTTGTGCGTCTATTGAGAATGGCTGAATTCAGCGGGAAAAGCCTCTCAGTGTTCGATATATAGCATGGAGCCGTAAGAAACAATGCTGGTAAACGCAGGTATGCGCTTTAGCAAGTCCTTGTTTTATGATTATGACTTAGCGTTCTACATTGTCATCGCTGTTTCTCCAAATCGTCCTGCAGCGAGTGCTGAATTCCTGTAAAGCTGAGCCTCCGCTACTGATATAGCTGATGGTATAATCTTCACTCCAAGCTCTTGACATTACTTTTTTTTCAGTCAGCTGAGCTCGCTGAGGCACGGGACCCGCTACAGGACCCCCAACTTCATCGAGGTCGAACGGTTAGAGAGCCTTCCTCTTTTTCTAGTTGCACCTCGTTACTTGTCCCCTGTTCCAGCAAGTGCCCAGAAGAAGCTTGCGACTATTTCTTTTACAGCTTGCCCCAATGTCTGTCTGCCTTAGCATCATGTTTTTGACTGGCTCGCTTGCGAGACTTCTGATAAGTACAGAGATAATCAGGCCTGCAGTCGTACAGGGCAGCCAGTAAAGTGGCAGAGCGAGTCCAGTGCGAGACGAGACTAGTGGACTGTTTTCTGGGCGTGGCCTACAAGATCCCCCTTTCATGCGGGATTTAAAACGTGGCTTAAGCAGGGTCCTGTCGTAACGATCAGCTAAACGAGCACCGAGACGCACCCGAAGCTTTGGAAGCACAGGGAAACGTTGCTGCCCACTGCTCACGGTTTGGCACGGACAGATCCAAAGAAAGCACTATTTTGGTCAAATCACGTAACACACTAAGAAGAGAAATTGTCGAAGCTTTCAGATTGAGGTCAGGTGTGGTGGGAGATTGCGTCAGCGTCCTTTCTGTTGCTATGAGCAAAAAAAAAAGATTACAGGTTTTATTTCAGGCATATAAATTTCAAGACGCGTAGACACACACGCGAAGAAAGTGCGCGTGCTCCAGTATGTTCAGCACGAAGCATTGTGGTAATCTAGTTCTATATTCAGTCATCACTTTTCGCTCAGTGCGCGTTTACTATCAGTATCTAACAGTGCTTACGTATTTTTTGTTGCTTCATTTTCTTTCGAGAGGAGAATAAACCTTCAGTTGGGAGTGTGTGCCTATAACCACGTTGTCCTCATTATCGCTTCCTAACCTGCGTTTAGTCGTCACTATGGAGCGCACGCTTCCAAATGCTTCTATTGGTCTGCCGAGTAGCCTGAACACGAGCCGTTCTCGGTTAGTGTCAGTCTGAACCTGCGGCTGCTATCACTGTCCACGTTAAGCAGCGCTCTTGCTCGCAGGCTTCTTACTTAATCTGCTTCCCCATCCTCCTCCTCCTCTTCCACCAACCTCCGGTCGCTTTCTGTATTCTGCCGTGCCGTGCTGCAGCCGTTGTGCTTGGTCGTGCAGGATCGCGTGCGTGTTCGACCAGTTCCCGGAGTGGCTGCTGCGTAGCGACCGTGGTCTCGGATCCAAGGAGTCTCCGGCCACGAGCCTTGCCTCCGAGATGGCTGCCACGGGCAGCCCAGAAGCCTCCGATTTGCTCGCGGCCTTCCGCCGATGGAAGGGTACACATCTCACTCGTGTCTTTCACGCTGCACACCTCGCGATTGCGCACTCTAAACACGAATACGCCTATATGGGAGTAAAAAGGGACAAAACTGTCATCTAGCGCACACAATATTATAAAAGAGCGCAGGTTTGGTGCGAGAAAACTCGTTAATTTTTATGAGTATCTGTAAAACATCCAGAGCAGTGCGCGCGCACTATCTGACCAGCTCATGTCGGCGGCACAAAACGCACACTTTTCCACACGTCTTCCTCTCGAAGGGAGTGCGCTAGAGGGCAGTTTACTCCCTTTTTACTCTTTTCTGTTTAGAGTGTGACCTCTCGCTTGGCATGTCGGTCGCATTATGACCGAGAGCTCGATCTTGCCCAGCAGCTTGGCTGCAGAGAAAGTCGAGAGGAGGACAAAAAACGTGTAGAAAAGTACGCGATTTGTGCTGCTGACATGAGCTGGTCAGATGGTGCGCGCGCACTCCTCTCGATGTGTTACAGATACTCAAAAAGATCAATGAGTTTTCTCGCACCAAACCTGCGCTCTAGGATAGAATCCGCATAAAGAAAGGCAGGCACAGTGTTGTCTAGTCCGATACAGCTTAAATCTTGAGTGACCTCCACGCAGAATTTCTTTGCTACCAAAAGCGGTTCATTGTTAAAGCTCTCTTTTTTACCTAAACAAGAAGCTAAAAGTAGGCGAAATTACAAGCTCAATAATTTTTACGCATGTGGTTTGATTGATATAGTCGGGCATCAAAAAAGCTGATTTCGTTTACTATTGTAGGTGGTCACCGGAGTAATACCGGACGCCACTTGTAAACCATGGCCCATTATCTTACATTATCCTAAGAGTTTTATCCTACATAGCACCTCGTTGTGCTAATCGCTTAGTAACTCGACACCAGTATTTGTGTATCTATGTATCATTTACGCTTACTTTTTGGCGCCTCGCGTTAGAAAAATTTTTGTTGACACGTTTCGGGAGCTGCAAAGTTCCAACTGCAGCTATTGGCAGGAAATTTTGCCACACATGCTGCTATGGATAACCAGCCAGCCACATCAAGAAAAGCCTGCGACGACAGTACTGGCAACCATTGCGTTTAGATTTCGTGCGGACCGTTCGGATTTTGTTGATAGTTTGTAATCAAACTTTGACTATTGCTGCGTCTAGAAGTCATGCAATTGCAATGTTTCCTGTGACTGTTATTTTATTCCCTTCCAGGCACGAATCAGTGCTGCTTAACTCGGCACTTCATTGTGTTCGAGCAGCACTATGCCGGGAAGCCCCTCTCGCGTATCACGGTGAGTGGGATGCTCTGGGAGCGTCCGTTATAACTGTGCGCACTTTCGTGGAAGTAAAAGCACTTTAACAACAGTACTGGACACTCACCGTGCACAACTTTCTTTTTGTGCTTGCATATGTGCACACGTCAAAAGTACGCGGAAACCTATACAATATTCGAGAGTTGCAGTTCACGAGACATTCGGTTTCGGTGCCCTTTGAAGGAATCCGGTGCATCGAAATTTATCTGGTATCCTACGGTGTGGCTCATATCCCACTGTGACTCCTTAGCACATAAGAATCTATTATAATTGCTTAATATAGCCCGAGGTACAAGTCAATAGAAATCTATCTCTTAGATTGAGCACAGCTTCCCTCGATTCGGAACTCGCATATTTGCAAGCTTTTTGTGAAGCAGCCCAGTGGAAAAATACATAACCATGCCCAAAATAGAAGTTTTTTGTCCGCCTGTCGTAACAACAAATTTTACTTTAGCGTTGTGGCATTTTTCAATAGTACTGTAGTTTTTTCTGTAGTATATTCTTGTATTTCTTTCTCTTCCACAAGAGAGCGCAATACTGCAGAAAATTGTCTACAAAAATTTCTGCTGTTACTTCCTAAAATATTACAAAAATTTGTTGTGATGGCAGAGAATTGTTTTTTGATCGACAAGTAGCGTCAACCCACGGCGAGGTATCGTTGTTCACGATTCTATCGATGCGCATGGCCGGCCGCCAGTTGAAGCAGTGTATTTTAAAGACGGTTGCAACGACCGCATAGAATCTGTAGCACTCATATCCTTAGCTAAATGTTGACTAACTAAAGGTTCTGGCCTTTATGTTGTTTCTCCTTGCTGACTTTACTGTTTTGGCTGTCGCGTGGTGCCGATGTTAGTGAGCTCGGAAACTTTTCATACAGAGTGAGGCAACGACCGAGGGCGTGAAAGCGACCCAGATACGTGAACACATTTCACCAACTGTCGTGCGCAGATAAAATGTATATAAGGGTTTTACGTGCGGAAGCTGCACAATGGCCATGAAAAAAAAAAGCCATAGTAGTGGCAATTCCGGATAAATGTTCATAACTTGTGGTTCTTTAGTACGTGCTGACCACTGTGGTTGCTCAGTGCACGTCGCTCGAGTCCCTTCGGGACGTTATACCGCCATAAACCATAAGCCATTTAGTACGCGCTGATATCGCGATGGACACGGACATTTCTCCACTTCGGGCTCATTTGAATGCGGCCAACGTGGCCGGTATTCTAACTAGTGACCTCAACCTCCTCGACCAAATAGCAAAGCCACTGGATTCGCCACGACGAGTGGATAAACAGGAGCAGCAAACAGTTGATGCACATCAGCGCGTATTTCGTCGGAATAGCTGCTGCCTGCTAACGAGCTGCTTGGCTGTCCTGTGCAGCTCCGCAGCGCGGTGCAGGGCCGCAGCCTGTTTGTGCAGGCCTCATGCAGCGTGGCCGTGGCCGAACGCGCCCTGGGTTTCCGGCTCACGGGCGTGGACTGCGACAAGCTGCTGGTGGCCGTGACCGACGTGGCGAGCCTTGAGTACCGCCTGATGGGCAGGGTACCTGTGTGCGTGGACTGCGCCGGCCTGAAGGCGCACTTGGCCGGTGCCATGTCGTTCGCCTTCGACGCAGGTACGAGTCCTCTCGATTCCCTCCTGTGCCTCCAGAGATGAGTGGGTGAAATTGCTCCTAGTTCCTCCCATGTGCTGGTTCAAACGGCATCAATGCACAAGTGGAATCAACCAATCAGACAGCCAGTCCATCAATCAACCAATCAATCACATCTATCTATCTATCTATCTATCTATCTATCTATCTATCTATCTATCTATCTATCTATCTATCTATCTATCTATCTATCTATCTATCTATCTATCTATCTATCTATTTATCTATCTATCTATCTATCTATCTATCTATCTATCTATCTATCTATCTATCTATCTATCTATCTATCTATCTATCTATCTATCTATCTATCTATCTATCTATCTATCTATCTATCTATCTATCTATCTATCTATCTATCTATCTATCTATCTATCTATCTATCTATCTATCTATCTATCTATCTATCTATCTATCTATCTATCTATCTATCTATCTATCTATCTATCTATCTATCTATCTATCTATCTATCTATCTATCTATCTATCTATCTATCTATCTATCTATCTATCTATCTATCTATCTATCTATCTATCTATCTATCTATCTATCTATCTATCTATCTATCTATCTATCTATCTATCTATCTATCTATCTATCTATCTATCTATCTATCTATCTATCTATCTATCTATCTATCTATCTATCAGTTCTTAAATCAGTCAGTTAATTAATCTTAAAGTAGGCACTCCAGTGGCCAACCCTGTGGTGAACCGATTGGGCCAATCAGACTAGGATGAAAGCAATTAATGAACCCTGAAAACAGAGAACAGCAACAAAAAATCGCCGGTTGTTTAGCATTGCTAAGCACTAGATCGAAAGCACGGTGGGCCATCCAAATTCCGGGGTGGGTCAATCCCAGACTAGGAGACTCTCAGGTCGGTTCCGAACGTGGATGACTCGATTTTCAAATTTTCTAGGGTGGGTCAACCACATTTTTGGAGGTGGACCAATTCTATTTTGCGAGTAGGTGAAGCCCGACTTCCACTCGAGCCCACCCAGATGCACGGGCAATGAAATTCGGTCAAGGTCACTGCAATGTAAAATTTAGGGTGGTGCATGCCACATTTGGGCATGGGCCGCGTTGAGGACGTGCCACACTACCTATCAGGAACCCACCATTCAATTTTGTCGATTTCGCCCAAGGTCACTTCAAGGTCAAGTTTCAGGTGGTGCATGGCATATTTGGACATGGGCCGCGTTGGGGACGTGCCGTACTACCTCTCAGGAACCGGTTGTGGGATGTCGTTTCTGCTTAAAGATGAATCCTAACATAAAAAAGTAACAACTGTTTATTCGATTAGCGACGGCAGCGGACGAGCATACCGACGCTACGCTCGTCTCGGTAGCGGAAGGAAAAAGCCGCACTTCCCAGCCAGGCAGCCTGTTCTTGTAGCAACCGTCGGTGACGCATGCCTCGGGTGACGCAGCGGTGGCGCTGTGTTTTAATGGTAACGCAGTCCAGCGTGTGGCCGTGTTACGCTGGGCCGGATGATAAGGCGGAGGCTGCGCGGAAATATGCGCAGAGTGTATCGCCACATCACCTCCCCCCCTTCCCGCCACGTAGCGGAGAGCCCTCAGGGCTTGTAAAAATCTGTGCAGCGTATACCCGACGTCCATAGCGTGTGGTGACAGAAGCAAGCTGCGATGTCGGGGGTCGTGGATTGACGCCTGTGGGTGCACTGGTATTCCCTGGTTCGGCGGAATCGATGTAGGCTGGCTTCAGCCGGTCGATAGAGACGCGGACGTCGTTCCCGTTAACGCGCAGGGTGAACGTTTTGTCGCCGCGACGAAGAACTGGGTAGGGGCCGCTGTGAGGTGGCTGGAAATGCCTGCGCACGGTGTCGCCGCGGAGAAAACTGTGCGTGCACGTTGCCAGATCCTTGAAGACGAAATGAGCAGTCTTACAGTGGTGAGCTGCAGGTGACGCGCGGAGGGCAGCGATGGTGCGGTGCAGCAAGAAGTACGCCTGGGAAACGGAGTGGTTCCCCGTAGACGAGCTCTGCGGGTGTAGCCTGAATGTCCGGCTTGAAGGTGGCGCGAAGACCTAGGGCGACGGCTGGGATGGCTTCGAGCCAGGTTGAGTCCGGGTGGCACATGATGGCTGCTTTGAACTGAAGGTAGAAACGCTCGATCATCCCGTTGGCGCACGGGTGGTAGCTGGTGGTCCTCGAGCGCTCGAACCCGATGGTCAGCCCGAGGAGCTTGCGTGGGGCAAGAAACGCCTGTAAAAGTCCAGCATGCGGAGGAAACGGCGAAGGTCTTTAGCGGTAACGCAGTCCAGCATGTGGCCGTGTTACGCTGGGCCGGATGATAAGGCGGAGGCTGCGCGAAAATATGCGCAGAATGTGTCGCCACACGACGATTCAAATTTCATCGATTTCGGCCAAGGTTGCTTCAAGGTTAAATATCGGGCATGCCATATTTGGGTATGGACCATATCAGGGTATGCCACACAGTCCCATCCCCAACCTTCAGCACAATTGCCATATCTTTTAAGAGCTGTTTTTACAGTCGCCGCAAAATGAGTCACGTGACCGCGCACAGGAGGCCTCACTCATCCCACGGCTTTCGCCCGAGAATGCAGCTAGAAGGGCCTTCGCACTAAAGTGATAGAAATATTCCCCTACGCTTTCCTTGGTTTCGGCGACTTTTGAAGCGAAAAGCTGTTGCCTACGCAAGTCAACACCGCGCTTCGTGCGAGCCGGCGTATGTCAGAGCACGAGTGACGTCACGCACGGCGCAGGTGGTCGCCGCCGACTCCGTCGCCTGACCTTTCGCCGCTGCCGCGCGTGACGTCACGTGCGGCGCAGGTGGCCACTGCCGCGCGCTATGCGTCATCGTTTGACGTTCGCCGCAAGCGAGTGTTTATCGCGGAGGCCGACTATATAACCGCTTGCCAGAGAATAGGCGTGCGCACTCGACATGGAAGGAAAGGAGAGTGGGGCTGCTGCTAGGATACGCAGATAACCTGAGAAACTAAATTCGTCCGATCCAGAAGTACTCGCTTGGGAGTTGGCTGCACAACAGCGAAAAAAATGATAATGCCAAAGCTAAGCGTGCAGCCGAAACGCCTGAACAACGGGAAATACGCCTTGCTAACCGACGTCAGAAAGATGCTGAAAAGCGTGTTTTGGCAGCATGTTTAGCCAGCAGCAGCCAAGCGAGTGAGGAAGAGGAAACAAGAGAGTCAGAATAGGAAAATCCCAAGACTCGCCGTTACAACGACCACGTGATACGACTTAGTGGTACGACTGGCTTTTCCCTTGTATATCCAGGCTTAACCAGAGCTAAGCCGCTGCCTAATTTTTTTGCTTCCTTCATTTGTATATCATAGTGAGCCCCTTGCCTTGTCTGCTCAATAGCTTTATTATACGTTATATAAGATCAGGTCCGACCTCACGGCTAGTAAAAAGAGGCAGGGGACTGGGAGCGTTATAAAGTACTTCCTTTTTTGTCATGTGGACCATGAGTGGTGCTTGGCCTATAGGGGGACCTTTGAGTGGTCGCTCTCATGGGGCGGCGCTCTAGTATGTGTATGCGAGTGGCCGGGTGGGGGGGGCGGGGGGGGGGGCGGTAGAGCTACTTTCACTTCACACTGGATGAGCACGAAATGACTCGCGGATATTCGTTCTTTTCTCTATTGCCTCCTTGGGCTTCGCACAGAAAAAGCAGTCCGTTAGACTGGATGCTTTGATACTGGACTAGATAGCCAAACACACACAGCGAATGTGCTCTGTAGCGTGCTGGGAGGACTTCATAACACTTTCTATCTGTACATGAACAACTCTGGTAGCAGGACAAGCTTCGCTGTCCAGTTTGAAGCTGTGCGCGTTGGTCATTTATTAGAAGCATTGAGCATCGCGCGTACCGCCACGGCTACCCCTTACCACTGCGCATGCGCGGATCGTCCTGGGGGTGCTAGATGGCGCCAGGTGCCAGGTGGCTGCGCGCACGCCTGCGCCGTGGGGACCAATCAGCGTGTGCGTACTGACTGCGCTGTACACGATAGAATCTTATAACGTAGTGATATTAACGAAGACTGGTTTACGGGACGCCAGCTGAGCACGCGCAAGGGTAGGGGGTGCGGCCAGACGGGGTCACGTCGCCTGCGAAGTGGGCGTCGGGTGAGCGGGTATACGTCTACGCTAATACGTCTGGGGTATGATAAAAACGGCTAATAAGCGGCATCGGTGGCTTTGCGCGTTATGTTAAATGTGTTTTACATATCGACCATAGAGGAGCGCAAGGGCCTTGTAGCACGAGGGTCGTTTTCGCTGCCTTAGACCGGAAATAGATTTCAATATTGTGTTAAAAATCAATATCGCATGAAAATTAATAAATTGAGAAAGAGTGTGGTGTAGCTAGGTCCTTTCATTAGCGCAACTTCTCCCCCAACCATCTATTGCCGTGCTTCATGTGAACACAAAAGCTATAAAAGAAGAGATCCAGGATAAAAAAAAATTTCTCGCCCCCGGGAGGGCTCGAACCTCCAACCTTTCGGTTAACAGCCGAACGCGCTAGCCGATTGCGCCACGGAGGCGAGCCGGCTGGGAGCAATAAACGGCATGTCATATAATTTTGCTTCTTCATATAATGACCCAATTATATTTATCATGTGGGATTGCAGGTCATGGTTTAAAACTCAGTATTGGCAAGAGAATTCCATGCTTTTCGTTTAAAAACAGCAGCAAAGATAGGCATGTTTCACCTTAGCCTCTACAATGGCGAACCTCACGCTGAGACGTACTGTGGGCCGTTGTGGCCAACGCTTACAGATAACACTACACGTTCACCATCGGCGCTGCTGCCAGCGCTGTTAGTGGCCTGTTTCGTGTCCCGTAAGAGAATGCTGCCCGCCGCCGATGACAGCTCAACAGGAATATGGAATCTGGCAACTTCGCACGAGTGCTTGGCTCACACGCTTCTTCAGAGATGCAAATTTCTCCATAGGCGCTAAGCATATTGAATCCGGCCACGTCCATAACGTGAAGGAACATGAGACTGAAGGCGGTAGTTAAGTGTCAGCCCAGTGTATCGCGTAGACATTGGTTCTGCGCGCTCACTGCGAGAGGGTCCATGAGTCAGTAGTAATGCGGATTAATGCGGGACAGCCGTATATCCAGCTGGCGCGAACATAGTAATGCCATAGCATTAGAAGCCTCGCCACAGAAAAGGCACGGCGTGGATGATCATAAAATTCGCTGATTGGTCAAGGCATTTATGACGTCAAAGGGTCACATGGCGAGACATGGTCGAGCGCTGGTTGGTCGACGTGGTCTGTGGCGGCATGCGACCGCATCTACATGCCTCCGTTGGCACGTACGCTGGCAGGTGGCATGGCCGAGCGCTGATTGGTCTCCGGGGTGTGTGACGTCATGAGATCATGTGACAGGCCAAGTTGCAGATGTGTTGGCAGTCGCGCTGGTTGGCAGTTGGCAGTTGCGCTTGGATGTGTGCTGACGTGTCTAGACAGCTCCGCGTATCAGGTTGGAATGGAGCCAGAATGAACGCCGCATGGGTCTACCGTGGTGGAAAATCCCTCCAAGTGTAGAGAGCGACTACGGAAGTTTGTCGCTGAAGATAGAGTATCGGCGGCTGTATCAGGCTCAGCGTATGCGATGAGCAGCAATTACCGAGGTGGAAAGAAGGCCGAACGGAGTTAATACGCTATCGTATTCTCAACACATAATGTAATTAAGTGCCCTCTAAATTTTCCTCTGCCAATACGACTCCAGCTCTGCCACTAGTTACTGCCCTACGTGTTGAAAAGGTTACAGGCTGCAGTCAGGAACATATACCAAGCACAATGAAAGTTTACAGCACCTCGCACTAGCAGAGTGAATGCGGTCGCCCCTGATAACGCTACAAAGGCTTTGCATTCATCCCAAGGTCAGTCATGGTCACGACTGGAGACATTAGAACAGGACGGCAGGTTCAGTGTTACCATATTTATAAAATAAAGAGGCCGTAAGCTGAAAGCTGAAGCACATATACTGTGCAAAAAACAAGGCTTCTCGATGTCTTCTCTAGGCTTCAGAATGCTGGCTCTATATTCATGCAAAAACTGATTCCATGACACTTGACATTTCTCTGGGCGAGAGATACCTCGCTGAAGCTGCGGAATTACTTTTCTTAATTACTCGGAGTCCCTTTGAAACTGCCACGGGTTGTGAACTGGTAAAAGCCTTCACTCCATGATACTTGAAAAACCAGTCTTCCCGTTTATTTTCCAATATTTTCAAAACAGAGGTGAGACGAGGAGATCTAGAACAAACAGGTGTGCCTCGCCATTCATTGCTTTCATCTCCTCTGAAAATTCTAGATTCCTTATCACAGCTGCAAAATTCATCATATTGTTACGGGACAAGGACCACATCAAGGAGGGGAGCACTAGAGAACAACCCCTCTCAACCCGCCGCAAAAACTCCTCGCGGTGTAGGGTAGGGCGTTTCAGTTTACCGCAAGAGATAGCGCTTCGAGCGCGAGACATGCACAATATCAGGCTAAGGTAGTCCCCGAGAAGGCCGGAGCGTTGTTGTCGTTGGCTGCGGTGACCCCGCGCAGAAAACTTTGCGGGCCAGCATAGCAGAACAGAAGTTTTCCGGAGAGCCCAATGGGGCTATGGGGTCCACGCAAAAGAGAGGTAATGCAGTGCCGGCGGTCGTAGTCGACCAGCTGTGGGGCCAGCGAGGCTTTTAGTCAGCAGCGTGCTAGTTAGAGTGCGTGGTGGGCACTGGCAATCACGTCGTGCATGGGCTTACTCAGAAGGCGTAGCAGAGAGCTAGCAAGCAGCGTGTCCAGAGGTAGTTTGGTCTCACATCTGCACAAAAGGTAGAAAGATGAGCAACCGGCAGTGTCATGGCGGGACGAGTTGCATGCGGCTGTAAGGTGCTATATCTAGGGGTTGGGTTTTTCGGTTCCAACCGAAAAAAAAAAACGATAAAAGTACGCCTTAGTTTTTGAAGTTCGGTTTTAACCGCAGAAGGTGAGTATGCTTGGCACGAATACTTGGCATTCTTGGCACGAGTTACACTCATTCAATGTTGTAAATTAATTAACTAGGGAAGCCAGTGGCGTGATCAAACGGTGGCCTTGTTGGATATCAGCCGCGCAATTGTGTGATTTGAGTCATTTTTTCGATTGTTTACATTCCTCTGCTGACCAGGAAGTGCCACCTTCTCGCCGCCTGCTAGGCAAGCACTGTTTGTTCACTATCATTCCTTATAAAATGGTCCATGGACTTTCTATAAGCTAAACTCTATAGCCGCCTTAATTTACTTGTGTCTATAGACAATATATTGTTTAGAGACTAAAATCTATAGCCGCTTTAATAATTTATTTCAGTCTATATAGACGGTCTATAGACTATCTATGAACTAAAGACTATAGCCGCCTTAATTTCCTGTCGTCTATAGACCATCTATAGCCTAAGTCTATAAAGCCTGAATTTATTTTTGTCTATATATACTAAAGTCTACAATATCCTTAATTTCCTTTTGTCTATAGACGGTCTATAGACGATTATAGCCTAAGTCTATAACAGCGTTAATCTCCTTTTGTCTACAGACCGTCTATAGACTACCCATAGACCAAAATCTATAGCAATCCGAAATTCTTTTTGTCTCTAGACAATCTATGCACTGCCTTTCGACTAAGTCTATAATAATTGCAATATCTTTTTGCACTTCATGCCGAGGGGAACCCTGCAGCAGGTGACCGCAACTATGGCTAGAGTACTCCACCTCCTTCACTGTTTGGGGAATTAAGAAATAGTGGGTGAGGACAATGCAATGCCCTCCTTTATATTGTTTGTAGAAACCTTGAAAAACTCATTTTCGTTATACGGTGACGTATATTGTAAACACAAATAAAGAATATTTAATGCTTACAGGTACAGCGAGGAAAGACAGCCATTCCAGAAGTAAGGGCGCCGGCAAACTGTACTACATCTAACGAACACGCTCTCCCTTAAAGGAATCGCTCGAGACAATTCCATTCCGTCTTTCGATCGTTACTGCCACCGCGCTTAACTCAGATATGTTTCAACAGCGATTCCACATTTCTCTCTAATACTTCCTGAAAATAAAGGGCGAAAAGACGGGTGTGAGAATTCGTGGATGTGTCCATCTCTTAGAAGCACTGCAGAAGTGTCTTAAAGAGCATGGTTCTCTGCGCGATTACCACCTGCCGTTTATACCTTTGCGTTTTGCATTCACGTGGAAAAGCGCTGCGAAGCAATAATCACAGAGTATTTTTTTCATTCCTCCCCATACACCTGCTGCTTCGGAGCCGACGACACGTTGATGTCGCCCATATCAGTTTTCTAAACACAAACACACACATAAACGATTATGTTTTGCAACTTTTTAATTATTCGAAAGTGCGCCACATACTACTTGGTGGGAGGCGCAGCGCGTATGGACTAGGCAGTAAGGTTTCGGTTTTCTTTTCGCGAAATCATTGCGGTTTTTAAAACGCGAGTGGAGAATTTAAGTTTATAAACCAATTGCTCTCTCTGGTCTTGGATACCAGATCAAGATACACACGGCAAGAGTTCGAATGGTAGAGATACGACCGTGAAGTAGGTTTCTGTTTCAAGTTTTACCAATTTTACCGTGAGACGGCGGAAAATCATTCGGGCTGCCAACAACTGTGTGCGCGGATGTGTTGGAGCCGTCGGCGTGTTCTCTCGCGGACTGGATCGATTACGTTTCGCACGAAATCCAACTTAATCGTCCGCTCACGGTAAGTCTGCACGATCATGTTTTATTAATTTGCTCTCGTCAGCCACTCTAAGATGAGCTGTGTGTGCAGAACAGATTATCTGCACAGCGACAAACTTCCTATCCTCGTTTGTAAGCTGCGTTACAAGCAGCGGAATGCCGCTTACGTCTGTGCCGCTATGTTGTTCCTACGCGCGGAAAGGCAGTCGGTGCGAAGTCTGTGATGGCAACCTGCTCCTCGCGAGCTGTCTACTGGCTTCTTCATGGTGCGAGGTAGATGCACGGCCAGAAATATCAGTTAGCCTGTGAATGACGACCGAAATGGAGCTGTGCGTTAGCGCTGTATGAGCTCGATTTACTTCGCGCCTCCGGAAACGCACGCTCACGTTCAATTGCGTTTATTTTTTAATCTTTGTGTTATCGTCTATGCCAACCATGGAGTGCAGTTCATTGCTTGTTACGTATAGACGCTCGCTCGGCGCGCGTCGTGGACAGCGACGCTTCGCCAAAGACGTTTTATAACGCTATAGACTGGAGCACGGGACGTTTGTCAAAGTTGCAGTCAAGCGGTGCTGGAGGAATACTGACAGTGTAATGGTTCAATAAAATCGTTGCCGGCGTGAACGGTCAGCGTGTACAAACACCGTGAAGAACTTACGAGCTGCATTCGTCTCCCATTACGTTGCACACGTATGGATATTCGCCCATCCCTATTATCCGAGCCGCTGGCCTGCGCTTTCATATTGAAAGCTGAGTAAATGTCGCCTCGGCAACAGGCTGCTTACATTTCGTTGCGAGGCTAGTCCATGAACCCCGCTCACGCGTGCACAAATTTCTCCAACAGCATTTGCGCAAGAGGCACAGTATGCGTTTATGTTCTCAGACTGCTACATTACGAAAGCGCCATTGTAACTCGGCGCTCATTTGCGCAAACGAATGCAATTCAGCTCGCGCTGTGTTGGCTGCGCCTGTGGTTGAAGACGTTGTTTTATTGAAATATTTCCTACTTGGAGCGTGTTCATTGCTTTCGTTCATATTTCTAGCAGCCTTATTGTTGAGCTACCTGCATGCAAGAACCATATTGCTGCGAATATTTGCATTGTTCGTTTTTCAAATCTGCCGCCACACCACTTTATCGCTTTGTTTGCGACGCAAGACGCGACTAGATTTATCTCGATTGATCGCAGCCAGGCAGAGCTGACTCTACTTTGTTCCGGAATGTTCTAGTAACTTTTCACGCTTTATCTTGAAAGTTCGCTATCAGCTTTAAATATAGCACGACCGACAGCGGCGGGCATTTTGTTCGACGACCGCCGAGCACGCTTGTCGCTTCGCCGTCGCCGAGTGATTCAGTCCATTTTGGGTGCAAGTCAGCCCAATAAACAGTTTACTTTTAGAATACCCTTTTGTCCGTCTTCATTGCTGCTTCGACTGCCGTCACCTCTACGTGACAATATGTTTACTGCACTGTTCGGGCTGCACTTGAAGGAAAAACTAAGCGAATTTGAGACGGTATTGACAGAAATGCGTTTGTTGTCTCAGGCTCACGTCTGCTTTGGAAACGGCGCAGGTGCCGCCACTATGTGCTGCTCGAGTTTTTCTGGATAATGCGTTCGGCATGGAAGGGTCTGCAACCCGCTTGTTTCCGGGAGCGGGCGCTGATGCATGGCAATGCTATTCCCTATTTGTGCTTCAAGTTATCGGCGCAAAACTGTGAACTGGTTCGCGTCTGCCTGGTAGGTTTTGCATGGCTTCTGCCCGTTTGAGTATCGGCGTACGTACCAGGCTTCACTCAGGGTATTTTAAACGCTTGTTTAATAGCGAGTATAAGAATAAATGCTGCAATATTATTCTGTTGGGATCCCTGTGTAAAGAGCATTGAATGTGCATTTTAGGTTTATGGGAGTTTAACGTCCCAAAGTCACCCAGGCTAGAGGGACGCCGTAGTGAACGACTCCGAAAATTTCGATCATCTGGGGTTCTTTAACGTGCTTTGTCATCGCACAGTACACGGGCCTCTAGAATTTCGCATCCATCGAAATTCGACCGCCGCGGCCGCGATCGGACCCGCGTCTTTCGGGTCAGCAGCCGAGTGTCAACCACTAAGCCACCGCGGCGGCTGAATGTAACATTTTATGGGGATGACATTCACAACAGCAATTCTTCGAAGCCTTCTGTTCCAACGTAAAAGGAATGCCATACAGAGTCAGTATTGACAGCAGGTATTTAGTACACACGGAGATTGCTTCAGGGATTACGGGCATTTGCTACAATGTTTTACGAAAATCATTTAGAATTTGTCATGCGTATTTACTGAAATGATGAACCAGGCGCGATGGCTCAGTGGTTATCGTGATCGTCTGCTGACCTGAAAGACGCAGGTTCGATCCCGGCCTCGGCGGTCGCATTTTGATAGAGGCGAAATGCTAGAGGCCCGTGTACTATGCGACGTCAGTGCACTGTAAAGAAGCCCAGGTGGTCGAAATTATCCGCAGCCTTTCACTACAGCGCCCCTTATAGCCTTAGTTACCTTGGACTTTTGAACCTCATAAAACCAAAGCAAAGCGATCAAGATTGCCTTTCTCGATTGGGATATCCATGATATGCCTTGCTTTGTAAAGCATGTGAGCAGAGATGGAGCAGAATTTTTTTTTCAGTTACCCTTATATTATTTTTTCCTTTGCGCTGTACAGGTCAGCATGCCTGGATGACTGACTGCAGACAACAGGCTGCAAGAATGGTTCTGAGGAAACTAGTGGACCGTTACTTTCAGCATTTGTGTGTATAATGTGGTACATTGTTATTGGTGCATGTATTGCATATTCCTAGCCTGCATAGCTTGAGAATAAACTAAATTCGTGAGTATGTTGATCGTCATGTCATTTTTTAAGAGCGTTTGGTGACTTTTTCAATGATTGTAGACTGTGTCTGTTGACAATCTACAGACAATGGTCTACTGAAGGTTTAGTAGACGGAGGTCTATAGACTGTCTATAGACAACGGTCGATAGCATTGCCACGCCATATATCTGGAATGTCTATGGACAGTCTATAGACCTATGTCCATTGGAGCAGTAGCATTGTCTATAGACTGTCTATAGACAGAAATCTACAGGAAGTGTATGCAGATGTCTATAGATCGCTATAGACTGTCCATATACCTATGTCTATTAGACTTCTAGTAGACATTTGTCTATAGACAAGTCTACTAAGAGTCTACAGCCATAAATCTATAGATTGTCTATAGACTAGTCTATAGGATTTGTCTAAGAAAGTGCGTTTTTCTTGTGTTATGAGAAAATCTTGTGATATGACGCACCTTTATGCCTCATAGTGGCCTGCAAGATCTGACTAAATGGCTACGCCGACGGGCTATAATACGCTACCGCCTTCGTACTGCAGACGGGGTGCTTCTATGCACACGGGGCCGTTCCGGCTGTGAATTCTCGGGTTGACTTTCGGGACCCACTTGAGCTGTGTGTTCCAATAAACGCCTCGGATGCTGCATTTTGTCCAAGCTGCAACAAGGCAAGCTGGCCTTGGCCTTAGCCAGCTTGGCCAGTTAAATGTTCACCGGATCATCACCGCCGCTCTTACAATCACCGGAAGCCATGGCTGTAATTTAGGCCCCACTGTATCGTTGCGCTTATCTTCTCTCCGCATGTGCCGGAAAGGGACGAGAGGCGCCGGCCGGTTATCGTCGGGCTTTCGCGATAACCGGTCGCGATACCGTTGGCATGTCTACCATCGAGTGCAGCTTATCAAATCAAAGGCAGCTTACTTTGTATACACGCTTCAAAACTGTGAGCGTGCTGTAAGAATTTTTCGCTTTATAGATTTCATTGTCTGATGTTGCTGTCATGTTGTATGAGGAAAAAGGTAAAGATGGAATGTGTGGCAGCGCGGAATTATTGTTAGTATTTTCTACTACGCAATACATCCGGTCCTAATTTCCTTCTCTACTTCAAATTTATTCTCTGCAGAGGAAAAAGAAGACGACGACTTTGCTTTTCGGGAAAACGCGACCGACAGCCCTCCTTCGGACTGCAGGTATACCTCTGTACGCAGGCTGTGATGGTCTGGCCTCGTGGTTAGGGTGCGGTCTATAGAACGCAGCTGGTTTCGGATCATATTGCTCATTGAGGACGAAATTAATTGAAGCCCTGAAATTAGAAGCTAATTGGCAGCTGCTTTAGGTGGAACTTGTTTGGCGGTCTGCGCTCGGTGCGCATACAATGCATGGCTAAATGGCTCTCAAGAAAGCTTGAAAAGCGTAGACTACAACAGCTGAGCGATGACTCCTAGCTAATCTCCCGAGAGCGCTTAGACCTCCTCCTTAGTATAGCCCTTTTAACATCCCGTTATGGCCTTTTCCATGCTAAAATCGGTCACTTTTGGAGCATCCGCGTTGCCTCCTGTGTTATATAGTCGAAACACTGTACACCTCCTGACAAACCTCCTCTGGAAAGTCGAGCACCAGGACAGGAGAAAGCTTGCTCCCATTCGAAAACCAGTGGGTACCCAGCGACACTGGGGATCGAACCCAGAATCTAATACAATCGAGGCGTATACCCCGACCGCTAGGCCTCCACCGCACAGTTTCACTAGCAAGTGGATTCAACCTCAAAGTGTGAGATAACTCCGCTACCGATTCATTTTGACGAATGGTTATACTTCATAAGGAAACAATATGCAGGTGACGGCCCCTTTCCCAAGCAGCACTGGTCATCGGCCCAATATTGCAACCGGATGGTCCCATCCTGCTCCTTTGTAGGGCCAGGTTTGCCAATACATTTCCTATGTTGGGCCAATTACTTGTTCTGCTAGGGTTGCATTTAGTCTCTGAGGGAGCAGCGGTTCCTGCTTGAGAGACTAACGGTCGTGGCAGCACAGGTAGCACCCAAAGGACGAAGTCTTTCTTGCAGGGAGTTTAGAACAACGCCTTTCTTGTAGTGTGCGCTTTCCTTGGCGCTGCTGTGCGCATTTTCGCGATCCGCCGTGGACTCGGTGGTTATAACACTCCGGTATGGAGCGCGAGGACGCGGAATCTATGCCGTCTGCGTCGGTCGCGTTTAGGTGAAAGAAAAAATTCAGAAGGTTCCCGTGTTTTCGGGATGCGAATGCATATAAAAAACCCCAGGTGGTCGAAACTATTCCGGAGCTCTCCACTACTCCTTTCTACCCCTATCTTCATCCTTTACCGCACGGCGCTAATCGGGTGTCCACTAGGTGGCACAGTTACTGCGTGTTTCTCTCACCCTTAACCAATTTAATTCCAATCGACGATTCTGAGCGTCGCTTTGAATCCTGACAAGTAAAAAAATATGACGTGGTGCTGCTAAACCTAAATCGGCGACTAGAACTCACGACGCGCTTCGAGCTGAGTACGGCGCAGCAAGTTTCTCCGAGTCGACGTTCGGAACACAAGATCTGAAGCAAAGTCGGCCCCACACTGTACCTTTCGGCCGGCGGAGCAAAGCAATTGAATGCGAGGTTGGAATTACCGGCAAGAGTGTCTCATCGCGGCGGCTCGCACCCTGCACTGCTTTGCGCGCCATGCAGCGGCCACGGTGCACCGCGCTTCTACGGCAACGTGACGTGGCTCGGCGCGGTGCTGGACTGCGTGGTGCGCAAGCTTCGCTCCGAGGTTCCCGAGCCACGCGCCCGCTCCGAGCGCGCAGTCTTCGAGGAGCTGCTGTCGTGGCAGGCGCGCCTGCAGCAGTGCAACTCCGCGGCCGAGTTCGCCGCCACGCTGGGCCTTTGATCCGCTCCCCGGCTGCATACTGTTTCGCCCTTAGTGATCCTATTAAACTTTACAGCCTTCGCCTACCGCATGTACTGCTGATGCACTGCCTCCGGGATCGGCCCGGGGCATTGGCGCGCGCCTTTTCTGTCTATCTTTGCTCTCATTTACTCCTCCTACTTTCAGCACGCGGCAGCGAGCGTGGCTCGGCTTGAGCCAGTAGGCAGGCCCGTGCACTTTCCTTCCTTTTCTTTCTTCCTATCAGCAACAGCAGCAGCACTGCTGGCTTTTGCTTTCCTGTGCCGCGGGGAGCCAAACTGAAGGAGCGGCGTACGAAACAAAAAAAAAAGAAATATGGGTTCTGTGTTTTTGTTTTGCGCGACGCAAGGCACACTTGTAGGTCAGTAACGTCACGCGCTGCCTACAAGCGAGAAAATAAACCGCTTTATATTCGCCTTCCTGAACAACTGTCCATGAACCTGGATTACACGGTTGTAACTGTCCTGTGCTGCTTTTTCGATTTCAGCTTAAACTTTGAGCAGAAAACATGATGCGTGTATCGCGTCGCATTAGTGGATGCGATATTGTACTGACGCGGCGTTTGCTCTACAGTGAAAACTCCTGCAACCCTCGCTTCTACTTCCATTTTGCACGAGTGCTTTCAGTTTCGTTTGCCATTATATATTGCGGCGCACAAGACTCGACACTAAACACCGGCACAGGTCTAACACGAGCGTTCGTGTCCTTCCTGTGTTTCTTCTCAGTGCGCCCGCTTGTCTGCTGTTTATCATGATGACCAACTACCAGCTAGCCCTGCGTTCTGCGCTACTGATTTTCTTGTTGAATTTGTCACGCGGCCATTTTTTGTCTGGCCCAGATACAGGTGACACGCTGAAGTAAGGAGTGCGAGGGTTGCCTGGGTCATCTTTTGGCCACCCCAACTGACCTTTTCGCATGTCTTCGTCAGAAATTGCTGCGTAGGTAATCTTAATAAGGCATCTAATAAGCCCGAACGATTCGTCCAATCAACTACCAGTGCGTTGTCAGCTGCAGATGCTGCGACTATAAAGCTGCTATGTAGCATTCTCTCCTGCATAGTCCCATGGGAACGCACCTACTGCCGCGGTATTTTCGAAGACGGCAATTTTAGAAACACGCGCCAAATTATTTATTCGCAAAGACTCCTGGAAAAGAAAGATGCCAGCTCTATACGTCGGAATTAAGGCTCAGCCAGATCCGCTAGCTCTTACCAGAACATTCAGTAGAATATGGTTAGTTTTAGCAATGACAGTACATTTTTTTTATTTCAACTTGGATACCGTTAACTTGAGTTTGTTCCTTAAGGGTCAGCTGCACAGGTGCTGAAAATCGACGAAAGGGGTCGAATGTGTGAAACTTGCAGGTAAAGCATGCGAAGTCATTTTGGAGTAACACTTGAAATGGTGACGCAATACCCGATGAAAATCTCTACGGCCTTCAGATTTCTTCAAGAGGAGCGAGTGATGACGTCATCTACTGTACCGGTACATTTCCAACGCATAAACGCCTGCTTTTCAGAAAAAGAACCAACACGCGTTTGGCCGCGCCCAACGGCCTTCGTCAGGACATGGTAGACTGCAGCAAAAAATTAACACCTTTCGTAACGTAATTCCAATATTTTCCGCACTCCTCCAGGGGGCGGGGACCAGCCTAGAATTTAATCGTTGATTATCTCACTGGTCTAAATGTTAATGCAAAAAAAACTTTGCCATTTGTGTCCTCCATTGTCGCGTGTGCCTCATGTGTGGATACCCCTTTCAATTTCTTTTCTATGTTCTCGCTGCGCTGTCTACAATGGATTCCGAAACTTTCTATTAGCCTCCGAGTTCGTGGCCCACACCTTAGTACTGGCAAAGTCAGGCCTTGGTGCGATAGCGAAAAAGACGGGAGGTTTTATTGCGGCCGATAAAGAAGCTGACGCATGATGGCGATGTCCCTGAGGGGCCGGCAGCGTCGTCGTCGTCATCCTCATATGTCCAGCGAGGCGACGAACTCGCCGGCAGAGCCGCACCTCTTCAGGCGGCCCTGCCACGAGAGCAGCTCTTCCAGGGTGGCGCGTTCGGTGCGCGCCCGGGATTCGGGAACCTCTGCGCGCAGCTTGCGCACCACGCAGTCCAGCACGGCGCCCAGCCACATGACGTTGCCGTAGAAACGCTGAGCACCGGGGCCGCTGCGTGCAGTCAAACAACAGCAATGTAACAATGACATCCACAGAAGTAACGTCATGGCTCGTATTTTACAGATTAATAACTCTATCCCATCTTGTGGCCCTTGTTTTTTCGCGCTGCCTCCACTAGTCAAGCATCCATACAGGCAAGGCCAAACCATTACTCTAGTGCATAAAATTAAAGCATCAAAAAGCAAGGTCGCAACACACGTAAGTGATGCAAACGACGACAATGGGTTTAAACAAATCCCTTACACATACATTGACGTTTTTAGACGCAGGTGACCGCCATGATTACACAACACAGCTCTGTTAACAGTTTGCGCTGAACGAGAGTTCATCCTTTACGCCAGATTTGTACCTGCAGTTGGAGAAAGCGCTCGCGAACGTAGTGTTGTGAAGCGCCAAGTCCTCGTCCGAGTCTGCCTCTGCCGAAAAAGAAGGAAAAGAAGGAAGTTGAGACCCAACAATATTTTTATAGGAACACGCCACACGCGAAACACCCACTCGCCATCTGCGTTGCCGCTGAGGTCGCGCGTGCGCAGAGCGATCTAGGCAGCAGTGATGAGTGGGGAGCAGGTTCTGCCTTTCGGGGAGAATGCCTCAAATTAACGAGGCGGGAAGGCCCTTGCCACAAAGTCGCTTTTGAGTGAGCGTGAGGGCAATTCTCGCAAATTCTCAGAATATGTCTATTGTCAATAGATGTGTACCTAAAGCCTGTTGACAGTCATCTGAAGTTTTGGAAAGAAGAAATTAAGAAGCAGCGGCAGCTGAGCCGCCCTTGAGATTGGGGTGCACGATGAAGGCGCAGTCTCTTAACAGCAGCAACTCAACTTCTTAATGAATGTCGGTAGCCTGCACAACCAGTGTGCTCATAACGAATTGCTGGGCTGGTTGGTATTTCATGATTTTAATTCCACAGCGCAAAAAAAAATGGACAAGGACGTGGTGTTGTGGACGTGATGTGTGGCCTCCCTCTGTCGTCCTTGTCCATTTTTTGCGCTGTGGAATTAGAAGCAGCCATTGTCATTCACACACTTGTTCCCTCGGATGATGAATGCGCTCACCCCACTGCTCATCCCCACTGCTCGCCTTGACGCGGGCAGTTATCGCACGAGACGGCGTTGCAGGTTTTTCAAGTCACACGCTTTTGCCCTCAACATCTAAAAACTCTGCATTTTCAGCAGTTGTGTGAGTGAAATGATCAACGGAAATTCAAGTAATTACGCATGAAAGAAACAAAACTAAAAACAAACCAACCAAATAAGGAAATAATTTAAAATTAATAGCAAAGTACGGCACTTAAGTTCACCTTAAGAGTATGATGCGATAGGGTTCAAGGTTGTAAACAGTCCCACCTGGAGCACCCTTTGGCAGACATTGACGAGTTTGTTGCTATCACACACTGGTTTGTTACGTGCACATCATCGTCCATATAAATTGGTGACGCTAATTACTGACCCTAATTAACCCTTTCAACGCCATTCTGTTTCCATCGAAAACAAATATTTTTTTCGCGTAAATAGCACTTACAGGTCATACGAAAGACAACTGGCTGGTTTTGCAGTGCCAAATACCAGCAGTTATTTTTTTTATAGGGACGTGCAATATTTTGTGGAAAGTGTCATAAGCGAAATCTTGACATCCAAATTTCTTGACCTATCTGGACAACACCCGAAGCAGCATGAAATCAATTTCTATTTCAAAAATGTACATTACATTTGAAAATGTGCTACGAAAACAGATTCTTTGACTCAGGGCAAAATGTTTCTGCATAAAAATGGCGGGCGACGTGCTACCCCTCGCACTGTTGCGCGAAATGTTAACTCCATCCTCTTTTTCGCGCAATAAACCACCTTATTTTAGACATGAAAGAGGCACAATTCACCCGAAACAAGGACGTCAATGCTAGGTGCAGCACACTTCCAGAAAAACCTGCAAATTGTGTTTGTACACAATTGTGTACGTAGCGTGTCAAAGGGTTAACTAAACGTTCCTGTAATGTAATTCCCTATTGTAGGATGTCAGGTGCTCGTACAAGGCCTTTATTTATCCCATAGTTGCGTTGAGGCCAGTAACGTGCCCGGCTCACGACCCCAAGGACAAGGAATCGGTTCCTCTTGACCATATTTTTTTTTTCGTTTTCAGCAAATATGCTTTTCTACGTCACTACCCTCTCCGCCAGTCAGTATTTTCCAGCAACCTGCCGAAGGGGACTAGCGCGCTAAAATTTCCACACGGCAGTCTCTCCCAACTTACCCGACTGAACCCCGGCCGCGGCGGCCACATTTCGTTTGAGACGTAAACCAAAAGAGCTGTGCTGTGTGATGTCGGTACATGTTAAAGCCCCAGGTGGTCGAAACTACAACGGAACCTCTTTCTTTTTCTTTCAATCCCTCCTTCATCCTTTCCCTCAATGCACGGTTGAGTGTCCAATCAGATGTGCGATAATTACTGCGCCCTTTCCTTTCCTCGAAGCCAATTTTCTTTTTTTTTTGTTCTGTCTCTTCCTCTCACCCCTCGGCTCTTTCAACTCTCTCCAACCCCGAACAAGGCAGTGATATACAGTAGCCCATTTGGTGTGAGTCGACAGGCTCGTGCATTTTCCTTTTTTTTTCATTCTTTGCGCCGCGTATTTATTTTTGGGTTTCAAGCTCAAAAATTATCGGCTTGGATATTTAACTTTACGTACTCATCTTGGGTGTGTTACCTTTTTAGGTAAGCCCCTGTGACACTCTTTAGTCACCGAGGTCCATAAATATATTTCCAAGCCTCGAGGCTGTACAGGCTGCAGTTGGCAAATACGCCTACCGGCTGCATTTGGCAGATATAAGCCGCCCACTGTTCGGTTGGGGTAGCGGGGTTCGGTAAGAGAAAAGCAAAGACCCAGTAAGTGTTCCTCCCACCATGGACATTTGGGGTTCTGGCATCGCACGCGACACTTTTTGTTTTGCCTTTAATAATGTAAATTAAGGCGGTGAAGCCGACATTTCAGCCCACGACCTCGTCATGAGCAACAGAACCCGTGAGAACTGGGCCACAACGGAGTGTTCTGTTGTTCAGCTGCATTTCTGAGGAAAATGCACGTGTTCACACTCGCCTGGTCCGAGCACGAACGACAGGCAGCCGGCCAGGTGCGCCCTGAGGCCCGCGCTGTCCACGGACAGAGGAGACCTGTCCGGCAGGCAGTACTCGAGGCTGGCGGCGTCGGTGAACGCGACCAGCAGCTTGTCCGTGCCTGCGCCCGCCAGTCGGAAGCCCAGGGCGCGCTCGGCCACAGCCACACAGCACGAGGCCTGCAGTACCAGGCTCCGACCCTGGACCGCGCTCCGCAGCTGTGGCGCACAGCGACCGGGACGGTTCAGCGTAAAAGCAGGGAGGGAGGGAGGGAGGCGTGTTATGTTCGAGCTGACAATGCTATGGACATTTAAAGTTGACCTGGTAACTGATGAGAATGCATTTCTGCAGCAGTCTCACTGAGCAGTTTCCATGTATCTGCGTTGTTTTAGTGAAGGCATTCATAGGAGCTAGCAGTTCCTTCGAAGATCATGTTCCTTCGAAGAACAGTTCCTTCGAAGATACGGGCCCTTTGTACGAGAGTTTAATGCAATTTTCTTTTTTTGGAAGCTAATCAGTAGTACTGGTGGTAGGTTTGGCTAGTCAAGGAAACACTGTGAAATAATAGTGCGGAAGCGACGTAGCCTCAAAACAGGAGCGGCGAGAACACGGCGTTCAGGTTCTTGTCTCTTTTCAACGTCCTTGTTACCTTCACGTCGCCTCCACCCTGCTGAGTTATTTGTGAAGGTCTCAAGTGTTCGCGCATGTTTCACAGCGGTTGCTATTGTATGGGATGAAATTAACATCGTCGACCATATGCTGGGAAATACTACCGGGGCTAAAAGTCAAAGGTAAAAACACAAGATATGAAAACCATCAACGCTGGACATCAACTGCCCAGAATCCTTCGTGTCAATTTCTCATGATATCATGCTTGCCTCACCGTGTTTCAAGCAATCAACTGCTCAGTTGTCTGTTCTTAGTATTATCACTACCCATAGATTATAGCAGAAAGTAAGCCGTGAATATGCCTCACACTAAGTGGCCTGCAAAGAGGAACTTTTTCTATATTTTTGCGAGTAGGGCTGGCTATGTGGCAGGTTAATTATTTACTTTCCATATTTTCGTATCTAACTGTTGTGGTCCCCGATTATTTCTTGTTTTCAGTATCTGTTACGTAACCCTTAGCAGCATTGTCACATTATCTTTGAGAGAACTGTCACAAGACTAACGAATGTGTAATAAGCGTGAAGTCGAATGTTAAATTCTATTGGATAGGGTCGAAGAAAGCATTGGGAATGTGGAAACGCACCGTTATATGCGACAGTGGCTTGCCTGCATAGGAAAGTTCGAACACGATGAAATGCCGGGTTAGGAAGCATTGATTCGTGCCTGAAAAATAAAGAGGTGAGGAGAGCGACATACTTCACGAATTCAGGTGAACCGGAGAAATATTGGATGAACTTCGCGCTACTATGAATATACGAGAAGGGTAGTGGCTCCGTAGTTTGGGAAGAATTTCCAACACTCTGTGCAATAGTTGGGAAACCTCGCAGTGCAAGCGCCAAGGCACACAACCTCTGGCAGGCATTATGTGTTGCTGACATTGTTTGTCGTTACTAAGCGACTATAGCCACATAAAAGCAACGCTTACGGGAACGCTGCGGTGCAGAAAAACGATGAAAATCTCAACGCAGATAAATTCGACGCAATATAAAGTTAAAACTGTATTTTTGCTCCTATATGTAAAGAACGCACGCTTATGGCAGGTGTAACTGCACGACTTATTTATGCTGGCGTTTCGATGTTCCGATGCCTCGTTGAAACCGATGCCTGCAAGCTGTCAGTGTTATAGAGGTGCGACTCTGTGCTGTGGTTCTGCACGTTAGATTTCTTCGGTACTTATGCCATCGTCGTAGCAATTCATAAGCTGCCATATCATGTGAGGCAAGCTTAGAGCAAAGTCGCGTGGACACTAACGGAAGCCGGCAGTTTGTGTGCCAGAAAGTGCACTGGAGCAACAAGTTAACGACAGATTTCAAGCATCACTACACTCGCGGTCAACTTTCTGTGGCATTTCGGCAGAGGCTAAGCAGGAAAGGGAAGGAGACGGGCCTTTGTCCCCGTGACGTGGGGAGTGGGTTGTTCGTTGTTCGGGCTTGGGGTACGGAGGGGTGAAGGGGAAAGTTGGAGACACACGCTCGCGGTCGCTAAATTTGAGTGCTGATGTAGCTCACACCCCACGGCACGGGGACAAATGCCCAACTCCTTCCCTTTCATGTCTAGCCTCTGATTCAGCGCCACAGATAGCTGACGACCGGTATAGACAGTGCTCCGTGTGAGCACTTCCTGCCGGGCGTGTTGCGGGCTGCAGGTTATGTCTCAATATAGTGCGAAGACGCAATGATCGCATAGTTATGTTCCAACGTGTGCGCAAGTATAGGGTACGCGTACGCTATATCAAAAACCCTACCACGAGTCGGAGTCGTCAAGGGGACCAGAGACGCTCGGTGACGTTCTTACCGGCTGCCTCGGAGTGCACGCTCTCGGCCAGGGAGTCTCTGGATCCGAGACTCCCGTCTCCACCCAGCAGCCACTTCGGGAACTGATCGAAGACGCAAGCGATCCTGCGTGGCATTGACCACATGCGTTTGACACGCCACTCATAGACAGCGCATCAAAATCTACCCAAGATCAACGGAAAATGAAATAAAGGTGCCGCGCTCTACCGGACGCTTGAAAGGCTTATGTATTGTCGAGTACTGGACAAACTACGGCATGATTAAGAAGGACAGAACGGCAAACACAGGGATGCGCTTAAAACAGCCTGTAACGAAAATAACTGCAGTAAACACCGACCTTTGAACTTCGATGAAATTGGGTGTCCTGTAGCGCATTCCGTGTCTAAGCATGCTGAGTTTGCTGAAAAGTAAACGGAGAAACGGTCAATAGTGAAGTCAACATACTGGTGGATAATCGGAAGAATAGCATGACCAGTGCCACGTTTTTGTCCCTGAAATTACGCTGGTGTGATCTAGGCTAGGAACCACCTTTTTTTCTCGAATTGTTAAATAGGTTTTCTTATGACGCACTTTGCCTAGTTCAAGGTTCAAGTGCACTATGTAAGTGCTAGCACTCGACAGCTGCACGTGGTGTTATTGCGTGAACCATGCCTACTCTAGTGCCAAAAGAAATTTTACGTGTATGTTGAATCGTCGCATCTTTTTGTGGGAGTGTCATACCTTTTATACCATTTTTGTTTCATTTGAATTTAGAAGCATCCACACTATAAGGAATTTTCTGTTTTTCGCGGGTGGTCCAAGGTGACACATTTTGCATAACTGAACGGGGGAGGAGAGGGGGGGTGCCTGCCCTGGCGCTGGCGCGAGGCAGGTTCCTTCGCCCCCATCTTTTCCAGCTTGGTTACGTGCTTGAACGAAGCACTTGAATTTATAATCATGCGATGGTCATCACCTCCCTGTACGGGCGAGTGAGACTCTATCTCACTCACACGCTACAGTCAATGGCAGCGGCTATGGCGTCGACCCGCTGCTTGGAGAAGTCGGCCGGGACCGGTACTACCTTGAGGACGGTCCTCCGGACAAGCGAGACAACCTGGAAGACTTCGCCATGGCGGCCGCGGGCAAGCCACGTGCAGCGCCCCTGGCTCCTGCACCACGAGACGCGAATCGAATTCTGAATCAGTTCCATGGACATTAATCCATGCATCGTTTCCCTTTAGCACGCTACTGGAATCAGGCGTTCCGCATCCTTCCGAAATTCATCTTGAAAAACGGGCCACAGCAAATGAGGGAAGATAGGGAAACTCGTCGACCATCTGCCTCGCAATCCCAATGCCGCCATGCGGTCGCGCTGCTAGCATAGCAAGTCGAACATGTCCATGGACTACAAACATTACCGGCTAGTAGAATTGCTAGTAAGGCTTCAGTGAGAAATGTGCACGATAACAGCGCCAATGCCGGCGCGCAGCGGCTCTCCAAAAGAGATTAAGGGTTCAGTCCCTTTCAAGAGCACTATTTATTGCGGTTACAATTTAGGCTGTTCTATTCTTTTTTTCTTTTTATTCCACCTAAGTTAATCGTTTTTAAATTAATACAGAATTTTTGACCTTCAGGCAGGACAGAAAAAAGGGTCAGGTCCTCCTGACTGGGGCCCTGGCCTGAGAAGGCGCCAAGGGTGCGGCATCAGTGACACGTCAGAAGTTAACAAAGAATCGATCTATTATGAAGTAAACTGCTTACCCGCTAGGCAGGAAGGCGAGGAAAGTGAGCGGGGCTTCCTGGTTGCACATGTCCAGCAGCCGGCCTGGAAATACCTCGATGGGCTGCCAGAGAAACACCGCGCAGTGCCAGGGAGTGATTAAAAGATTGGTGAATTCATTTAGGGCATTACAGGGTGAGGGGGGGGGAGAAGGGGCAGAGGGTTGCACACCAAGATGAATACACTAGCGAAATCGAACGCTCTCATTCTTGAAATAGGAGCCAGAAGAAAAACAAAACCAGACAGCCGTACACAATGTAAATGATTTGTGCCAGACAAACTGGCTCAAAAATGGGAAATATGCATAGACACAAAACTCGAAAGAACATGCAAAAAAAAGATTCAGCTCATTTTAAAAAGGTAATAATTAATAGCGACGAATCATCATCATTGTCGTTGATTAGCCTTTAAAGGCCCCTTAAAGTTGCAGTATTACAATAGGGGAGAGAATGAACACATATATCAGTGGTCAGTATATACGTGCGAGTTAGTCATTAGGCAGTCATATCAAGAGAACAAAATGAGAAAAGAAACCGCATATCAAAAAGTCAAGAACAAAGAAAAAGAGAACACAGGTGCATTGCAAGTATGCGAAACGATAACTTTTCTTAATCCCTCCTGTCATGCTGTGGCGCGCTCTCCCTCAGAAGCACAATATGTTCCTGAAAAAGACGTTCCCTAGATTTCAAGCAAACTTTTTAAAAGTACTTTTGATATTGCTTGTTGAAACATCTGGTCGGCAATTTTTTGCGATATTTCTATTTTGTAGTGCACTGGTAACTGGAACAGACATATAATGATTGGCAGTGGGCAGTTCTAAAGCACTGCCTGCCTTGCATTCGCTGCAAAACAGCTTAAGCCCAGCAATACGTGAGCATTGCGCTGCCAGTACGTCCTCCACTACGGCACCTCTTTCTTCCTTTCTTCTTTCACTCCCTCCCTTCCCTTACGGCGCGGTTCAGGTGTCCGCCGAAATGTGAGACAGATACTGCGCCATTTCTCTTCCCCAAAAGCCAACCAACCAACCAACCAGTACGCCGGAGAGCAGCCCGTGGCTGCAAGAAGAGCGCCACGAGCAATGTACAGTGTATTCTTGCCTCTAGCTTACACACAAGCTTATCTACTCCAAATTTTGATGTATCGAATTGCTAATATATCGAACTGTATCGCGAGCCCGTTCGTGTCCAGTTAATACGGGTTCGATTGTATAAGCAAGCCCTAAGGTGAAGGATTTCAACTATAAATTGTTTGCTTCGGGTGCCATAATTGCTGTGAACGTTACCCGTTTGACAGCTGGTTGGGACTTCCAGAGACCTTCAGCTGGCTCTGAAAACAAGAAAAGGTTAAGGCATGTTTTAACCATTACGGCAATCATAAGGCGCGAAATTTCACAGCATTTTGTCGCATAAGCAAACTTCCATTCACTGCGTCGCACCATTGCACTCGTTCGCATGTATACACTTGAGAGGGAGAAAACTGAGCAGGCGACCCAGGGTCCCGATACTTGATAGAAGAGAAAAAAAATGAAATCCAAAAGCTGTGTAAATTATTTTAGAAAAGTTAAAAAAAAATGAGCGTCGTATGGACTGACATGTCACTCACGTGTAATTGTATCTTTGTTTTGAACCAACAAGTGACAAAGCCCGTGCTCAAGGTCAGATCATCACCACCGCCCAGCGTCCTTGCTGGTGTCTCGGTTGCGGTTGGTTGGTTGACCAAAGACCGGTCACTGGTCAGTGACGAACGCGACTGGCATACGGAAATCTTCCTACATCAAGCGGCCAATACGCATATGCAGAACCCGTCTGCCTATCGCTTCCGGCTTTTCTGCGCATGCGGATACATCAATAACAGTCACATTCTTCAGATAACGCTACCACTCTCTTCGACGCTTTTGTCCAGAATAGTTGGGTATGGTTACGCTTTGATATTTTCTTTATATTTTTAACATTTTTTTCGTGCATTTTGCGCGAGATTTGCGTTTAGTTGACCATCGCGCAGAGCCTCAGGGGCATGCATCGCGCAGGGGCATGCATAGCTGGAGCGCTAAACTGACAGCAGTTGTTCTCATACTGCTTCACGTGATTTAGTGTTCATACGTACTCTATTAGAAAAAGTCGTAGCTTAGGGACTGTACTGTGCAGGGCGGAAATAATTCATTTTATCCGAAATCATTTCGCCACGGGAAATACAGCAGACTGCGTTGGATATGGCGGGTCAGTCAACCATCATCTTTTCATTCGACCCGTTCAACTCGGACCTCCATCTCGAAAGTTGCATGCTGCCCTTAAATTCAGCGCAGCTGAGAGCCCCTGGCATTGTAATATTTCCCGTCCCCCGAACAGACTTGCTGCTATCGCCTCCTTCCGGCTCGTTTCTTTTCGGGGCAAAAGCTTGCCCAAACGAGCAGTGTTCGCGTTTGATGCAAACCACTCTATAACACACATAACACATGCAACAAACAAACTGTGTAGAAATACCGTCCGGCTCCGACCAGGTGGCTGCCCCCTCTCCTGCACCGATCTCGGACAACGTGCTGATCTCGTAGAGGGAGCCGGCCGTCGAACTTGAGGCGCGCCCGGGCAGACCGCAGAGCTCCGCCCTGACACCCTCGGGCTTGTCGTCCCTGGCAGCCGCCTCTTCGTCGTCGGCGTCGTCTTCGTCGAGTGCCGAGCTTCTCTCGGCCAACAGGGGTCGCCGATCCAACAGCGTGTACGACTCGCCGTACTGTCTCTGCGGCCTTCCCGACCAAGGAGTCCTCCAGCTCGATCCGTGCCTCGCACCGTACAGGGCCATCAGCGTGACCAGTAAGACCACGCCCGTCAACACGCTGGAGCATGCTATGTAGAAGACCAGCTGCGGAGGAGGTAAGACGCCGAGATGAGAGACGGCCAACGGCGAACAATCAATGAAGTTTTGCGAGATTCCCCATTGGTGGTTATAAATAAGTTGCAGTGGTTAGCGATATATTTGTTCCATTTGTTCCCCATGTATGCAAACATACACATGCACCTGCCGATACCGGCCGCGGCGGTTGAATTTGAATGGAGGCGAAATTCTAGAGGCCCGTGTGCTGTGTGATATCAGTGCACGTTACAGAACCCCAGGTGGTAGAAATTTCCGGAGCCCTTCACTACGGCGTCTCTCATAGCCTGAGTCGCTTTGGGACGTTAAACCCCCATAAACCAAACTAAACCAACATGCACCTGCGGCCGGAACTTTTGCACTATAAGTCCGCATGTCCCCGTGGCCGTGTGCCTCTTGCTGCCTTGCAAATCACGGAAGCACGCCGCTTAGCCCAGCTGCATAAAGTTCATTAACGAGTCAGATATATGCAGGATAACGTCACGCAGTCGGTAGTCGCGTAAAGTTGATAAGTACTGCGTGTGACTATATTCGGGCCTCATCCGGCGCTGCAGTCGGATGCAAACTACACCAGTGACCAAACACAACTAAATCAGCCAGCGCGTTTGATTTTACACAAGCATATACTGCACACACCTGGTGATCCTGCATGAACTGGAGCAGCGGGTGGGCATAGTGTGGCTCGGAAGGCTTCCGAGGTCCGCCGTCGCTACTGATGAGCAGCCAGCTTGGTTTGCGCGGCCAGGCAATGGGAAGCAGAGGCTTGCGACTGCTAGCGTTGCCACCGTCGTCGTCCGCGGGTAGCCTTCGAGCTTGCTCAGACCTGATGCGCTCCACGTAGCGGTAGGTGTCGTAGTCTGGCAGGACAGAGTGTCGTCTCGTGAAGCGCGCCAGCACCCTTTCGGTCGGTCTCGCTGGAATCATGACTCCCGGGGTCGGAACCGCCAGGCAGAGTAGGAGCAGCAGCATAGGAGCTACCTGGGACATACTAGCTGTTCAAGCGGCGTGCTCAAGACCGTACTTCAACGGTTGCCCTACGGCAAGCATTCGTGGCACTGGCTATCACAGCGGATCGATTCTTCTTCTTTCTCTTCCTCTACTAACAGCTGGAGCTTGTAAATAGGTCGTGTACTCCCCTGTTTTAACTGGAAAACATAGATAAACATTCACCGATAAAATAAAAATTATAAAATAAAAACTTTATAAATATAAGAATTATTACGGATCCCTCCATTACAGCACCTCTAAGGCTTCCTTTTTTCTATTATTCCGTCCTTTATCCCTTCTCTTGTGGCGCGGTTCGGGTGTCTACCGAGACGTGAGACTGCGCCATTAATTTTCTCAAAAACCAGTTTTCAATTTTCTGTCTAAACTCTAAAAATTCGCCATACTTCTTAGAGTCACCTTTAAAATCGAGACGTCTGCCTCGTTACCCGAGATTTGGAGACCCTTCACTCGCAGAAGAACCTCGTATACGGGATGTGTCTTCTCCTTGATGTGAAACTTGTCGCCCTGCCAGAGAAGCGGAATCAGGTACCGACAGAAAGCCACCGAAGATGGGACAGCCTGATGAACAAGCCAGGCGAGCACCTAAGAATGTAGCTCAGAGGATTTTTACGGTATTTTACAAGGTGCACAGACAACTATCCGGCGGAACACCAACTATGACTGCGCCTTTCTTTGGTGACCGCTTGATCGGCGTCCAAATTGTTGACCCTTGCAGAAAACAGATTTCTCAGACCTGCGGACAGACCTATATAGATCTTAGGGAAAGAGGAATGCAGCACGAGGAAGCATCAACCGGAGGTTCAAACTTTCCGCCGTATATTGCCAGGACTGTCGTCGTCACTCCGTTTTTTTTTTGTTTTTTTATACTACATTCGTGCAGCTAGCCCGCATTTTCCCGAGAGTTTCTTAACATCTTAAGGGTGTATACCAATGTTGAACCCTCCCACGATGTATCCTGCATGTGTTATTTCTTAGCGCCAACTGTCGTTTATTGACTGGTGCTCAAAGAGGCCCACATACATATTTTTGTGACTCATGCACCAGTAGCCATGGGCCTGCCGTCATGACGAAGAAACTACATTCTGTCGAAGTCAAGGTAATTTCAGCGCGCGTTCCATGAGTCGACATCGTTTCGGCATGACTGCAACAAAATGCAGCGCAATACGAGCTTTGTGTATACTTGCAGTATAAAGTTTAATTTGTGCGTCTGCAAATAGCATATCTAAGTAGTGGTCGGGAGGAAGGCCGGGCTGCCTGCATATGTAGTACAAATAGTATAGGGCAGATAGAGTCAGTGAATGTTTTGGAGTGCTGTTTTCTGCGATTTTCTGCGTGCCTCAGCGTTCGCAGTTTTTCTTTTGCCGCTGCTTCGAATGCGTATTTATCAAGCACCCGAAGTTCGGCAACAAGTACGAATACACTCACCTTCTGTGCAAGATTTCCTCTCGGACACCTTAAGCGCATACCTCAAGAAAACGTTAAGATTTAAAGAGAGTCCAGTTGTAAGAGAGGGTCAGTTCACATAAAACAGGTAACAGAAAAGGTCTCTTAATTGGACGCAGAAAAGAAGCTCTAGACATCGGTATCCGTCTTCCGACGTGCGCGCACTAATCAGTTTGAAGCACGATGTAAATGTTATTCCCGCGTGCGGCTGCAGTGACTTACAGGACGGTATTTCCGGTTGTTTTAAATATGCTTTTGTGCATGAGCTGGTTGCTTCTGCTTTCAGCGTTGTTTTCGCCGGCTGTGCTTCACATCTATAAATCTTCCAATATCTGGATTCTACAGTATTCAATATCCGGGTTTTGCCAAATCCAGAGTCGTGGTAGTGTCTCAGAACTCAAGCTTCACCATAATATACAAGGAAGCCATTGTAAGAAGAACATCGTGGCGGACGTAGAATTTCCGCCGATATGGTTGAATTTGGCGTTGGCAACCATTTTCACGGCTATGCTACACGCAGCATAAACACCCTAGAAAGTAGAAGGTTGAACAGCCACCACCGTGGCTCTGTTGGTAGAGCTCCGTACCCGACTTGCGAGGTCATGGGTTCATGTCCTACCCGCGGCATGCGGTTGTCTTTTCTTCTATCTTATAATCAAATAACTTTTAGTTGAGAAATGGTTACACAACTAATTTTTCATTAATTCACACATTAATGCAGAGGAGGCAAGGGGCAGCCTTAAAGGGCCAAATGCGGAGAGCCTTTTCTGTTTTTTTTTTAGCTAAAAGTGCTGTATGACCTTACAGCTGACAGAGAATGTGTTTGCCTTAAATAATATCGGTAGAAAGCTGGCATAAAAGAGGAAAGGAATCAGCAGAAATAAAGTTGATGACGAGGCCAAAAACAACAGGCAGTTCTTCAACGCATCGGCAAAGAAGGCAGAGGCAGAAAGCTTTATTTCGGTCCAAATCTCCGCCTAGACGACTAGCCCAAGTCAAAGTCTGTGTGGCTGAGGTACACCCGTCGTCTGGCATTTGCTGTATGTATGCTATGAATGACAGGTGGTCCCCGCAGCTTCAAAAATACTCGGAGAGAAGGTAGACGATGGCCACTTCCCATTTAGCCATCTGGACAACATTGTGAGGAAGATGGCGAAGGGCATAATGCGGACTTCGGAGAGCTTCTGGAAACTTCTGGAGCGGATGCTAGTTAGACGAGTATTGAGTATCCACCACGCAGAAGCAATGGGATGACCTGATGCTTTCTTGACGTGATCTGTATAGTGCTTGATAAGTAGATCTTGTCTGCCGGTTTTTGTGTCAGTGCGTGGCAGAGATGGCACCGAGATCAAAATGACGGTGAAAGCAAGGTGCGCTGTCACAGATTCAACCGCAAGAAAATGTCTCTCGACCAGCAACTGCCGCTCAAATGCAGGTACAGGCATTTTCAGCTACGTCTTCATCTTCACAGGAGAGTTCGCCCAGCTGGCGCGCTACTAATTTCTTGGTGAACGACTTCAGCACAGGGCGATTCGAAACTTAAGCCGGTGGTCAGACGACTGTGCTGAACAAAGTTCTCTGTGCTCGTTCCGGTCCTGAACAACGAAGCAGAGCATCAACACTGACATGTGCTCAAAGGACTGACTGCGTTCGAGTTCTGGGATGTGGCGGAGCCGCCCCTACGGAGTTCGTGGCCGAGGTCGAGAAGCAGCAGGTGTTCTGTCCGTGGACGAACTGTTCTCCGTCTGCGAGTCCTTCCGGGAGCTCCTGGTGTAACGTTTCTGGCAGCGGGAACGTAAGCATCGCGAGTAAGAAGGAGAGTGCTCCCATTATCACGAGAGGTATGGGCCGCCCGAACTGTGCCTGCAAACAGAATAAAACGCCATGCATGTTTTGTTACGCAATAATGAGAAGCCCCTAAAAATCGAAAACACTTTTTGAAGCCATGAGCTTCGCATACCGGTGCAGACAAAGCTAAAAAAACGAAAAAACTTTCATCCCTTTCTGACCCATTTGTTCTCGTTAGCAAGTGTGCATTTCGAGCGCGGCACGCACCAGTTGGGTGACTTGTGAACTGAGGAATCTTCCAGCAGAGCCAAATGCCTGCCTTATGGCCATGGCCTGCGATCGAACAACGGTGGGGTAGACCTCGGCTGCATGCAGGTACCCTACGTCGTACGCCATTGTCAGTGCCAGTCGGGCCGCCATGAACACCACCGTAGCGCACATCAGAGCGCCTGCGGTAAATGGTAGTTCATCGTGAACAACAGTGCGAGCAATTTCCCGCAGCCAAACGTAGCACATTGATCTCCCCATGTACTCCAAGGGTGGACAGGTCTGGGAAATTAAGATTCCATTCTGAGCCAGAAAAGACTAAAAGGCTACATATATTTTCCTCCGGGGACTAACTGCACTGCCACAACCATCAGAATTGCCCCAAACAGCAATCACGTCTCCCTTATAGACTAACTGCAAATGAACCATCAGTCACGCTTACTCACCCCACGGACTAACTGCTCGTCGTGAGGACTAAGTGGTGTAGTTTGGCAATCTTTGGCTCAGAATGAAGCAATCCTATATATGTTGCTTGCAATTAGAGACCCAGAGATAAAGTTCAGCAACATTCCATGCGCCATATTGCTGGGCGGCTGAGCACTCCTGTGGACCAGTTCTTTGTGAAAGCGCTTTCTCAGCTGCATGCTAACCGATGCCAATCCACATGACAATCCGGGTGCCAACCGTGGTAGTCCACGGGCGATAATGTTGGGCGAGAAGCATTAAAATATTAAAGCATTAAAGCACGCTTCAGTAACCCCAGCACAGCAGAGCACAGAGCACCGCAGCTAGGCAAGTGACAATGGCAGACAAACGCACCGGCGGGAACTGCCACCGCGCTGAAGTATGCCAAGGCGGCGGCCCCATAGGCTGTCATCATGGTTGGTCTGCGGCCCCAGCGGTCAGCCAGGGGCAGCGCCGTGCAGGTAGCCACGACATCGACTAGGTTCACCGCGGTGGTCATAACGAACGGGTCTTGGCTTGCGTTGGCAGCGTACAGCTGACCAGCCGTGTACACCAGGCAAGCCATTGTCCTGCAAGAATGTGTTGTGAGGACACGTGCAACTGCGCTTACAAATAAAGGGAAGACAGAAAGCCTGTACTCCGGAAGTTCAGTGACCTAAAGCCTCTTTTTTTTTCAGGTTCAGTAGCAGAGTGCATGGTATTGTAACAGCTTGCCTTCTGACTGCATTTGCTCACTAGGCTTAATTAAATGCAATGTCGAGCATTACACGGCTGTCTTATATTACTTTCACCTCCACTACGGCGTCCCTCATAACCTGAGTCGCTTTGGAACGTTAAACCTCATAAAACCAAAACCTATCCTGTATTTTTTTTTGCCTCCCGTCTTAGAAGTTGCGTTGCTTCACATGTTTTCTTTTTTCTTCATTATGTTGTGCTTCCTTTTAACACATTGCGTTCATTGTTGTGTGATACTGAGTTTAATGCTTGCGTGTGTGCTTGCCACTCTTGCTTTGGCCTCTTGCCTGTAGTATTCTATAAATGAAAAATATTGCCTTGCTGGCATTGAAATGGAAGCTATGATCGAGAAGTGGAGGCTCGAAGATTCATGTGGTTCAGGGTACTGAATTGTGACCGTGGAGGCAGGGATTAAACGCACAATTTCGCGCTCACCAGAAGAACGTCATAGACTCTAAGTCAACACAAACGTTACTGGGTCTTCTGGTAAAGTTGGCCAGCACAGCTTGTACACGTGACTTTTAGTGCTTTTTGTCGAGGCATGAAACTGTACCGCAGGGTTCCCTAGCGGTAGTGCTGAACTTCCGCAAGTTCACTCACCAGCAGGCAACCGTAAGGATGAAATTTTTGCGCAGGTTGCTGGTCTTTAGCATTTCAAACGCGGAATGCTTCCTCTTCTCGGAATGATCGCCATCGGAGAACTGCAATCGAAAACAAAATCGTAACGTCCATTTTATGACATCTTTTTGTCTTGTACTCTACACACCATAGTTTGCTTTCGCCCCAAGGCGTGGGTTAGCGGTCACGAGACGGGCGCAAGTTTGAGCGTTTAAGTTGAGGTGCACTACGTAAATGACCAAGGCCGCTGTCAGAACACAGTGCTGCCTTTCTTTGCAACAGCATACTGCGCAACCCCCCCCCCCCCCCCCAGCCTCAGTATCAACTTTCAAACCGCCCTGTGCAAACTGCTTCCCAGAAGCACTTCTCAATCGATCCTCTCAACGGCATCTCTATAGATCATTTGTGAGGCCGCGCACAACCATTGCTGCCGTTCGAGCACACTTAGCATGGTCGTCCTGCGCAATTTTTTTTTTTGCGAGCTGATGACAAAATTTGACGCAGTGACCTTCAGTTCCTCAAGCTACGTGGCAACAACAGATCGCTTGCCTATCATTTGATGGAAGCATTGCCTAGGAAGCTTTTACAGAAAATCCGCATAAATATTGGTATAAAAGATAGATCTGCTCGTTTACAGTGCCTCTTTCCGTTGTTTAGCTGATTGGTTGCTGAAACTCTTAAGCTAAGAAATTAAAACCTTATTTCTGCGATCATGCACTGACAACGTTCACAAAGGCGCCACTTTCAGGCAACAAGCTCTCCCTACATGTCCTGGTAAAAATGAAATGGACCGTGAATATAAAGATCGGCACCGCGCAGACCCTTTCTTCCCTTTTAGCCAGTTGCACCTCCAGCATCCTCTGGCCGAACCAGTTTGCTTTATTCAATACGCCCTTAACTGCCTTCTCTGTTTCCCCGTCGCCTGCGTACCTGACATTTTTGCAGAAATTCTTCGGTGAGCTCCTTGCCGTTCATCTTGGCGACGAACAGGAGGATTTTCTTGGCACGCTTCTCTTTTCCACGGGATACGAGCCAACGCAGCGACTCCGGCACGAATCTGTAGGCACAGAATTTTTACTTAATGAGCTCGACAAAGCAGTCGCTTCCTTAGAGCAACGTCGCGCGAATAGAAGATGAATATATCGAAGTAAAAACCAAAACTAAAAAAAGCTACAAACTCACGAACTTTCGCTCGCTGAACGCAGAACAGTAATTTACGTTCTCCTGTTTTGTTTCTCTTTTCTTTTTTCTATCCCTGAAAGGATTAACTTATTCCTCTGGCACAGCTATGAACCAGAACCTTTGAAAACAAGAGGTTCTCACAAACAGGGTCGCCTACTGGAAGACAAGTAGCCGTAGAACCCGGAGAGTAGATTTTTAGAACTGCTCATCCGTCTTCGTGCGTAAGTCCTGCTCATGATTACCTATAGTCTCAAGGCTTATTACGCCGTCAAGCGGTGGTACCGCACGAACAACCGAAAATGCTTCATTTTTTTTTCTCTGGCGGGCTTTCTCAGTTTTTGAGTAATAGGCTATTACTTCCGCCGTGCACTTCCTTTGCACTTGCGTGATGCACTTCGTACGCATCACGTTTT
Organism: Amblyomma americanum; assembly: GCA_030143305.2. Classification (NCBI taxonomy): domain Eukaryota; kingdom Metazoa; phylum Arthropoda; class Arachnida; order Ixodida; family Ixodidae; genus Amblyomma; species Amblyomma americanum. Next base: position 176,191 of record JARKHS020026287.1, read on the forward strand.
TATTCTTTCCTTCTTTCTTAAAATTTCACAGAGAGAGCTGTGTAGGGGACTTTCCCTTTTTTATCGTCATCTGGGCCGTAACGAAGAACTACAGTCTTGGCCTAGCTGTTCGCCGGCGAGGACATTGTTGTGGCCCTAGCCACAAGGACCTTATGGTCGGAGGGAGCAATCCGGCAGAGTACAAGCCATCCATGGACACGTGACCCAGGTAGTTAAATAATGGGCGCCCTCTAGGGGGCTGCGATATAACTACAACCATCACTTCGCCCAGGGGCTGGGCAAAAATCCTTGTAGCCTTTTTCCCTGTTTCCCTTTTTCTCCACAGCAGGATAGCCAACTGGAACCCTTCGGGGTTAACCTCTCGCCACAAGGACCATATGGTCGGCGGGAGCGACCCTCCGGAGTAAAAACATTCATGGACACGTGATCGAGGTGGTTAAAGAATGGGCCCCTTCAGGGGCCTGCGATACAACTACAACCTTCACTTCGCTCAGAGACTCGGCGGAAAACCTGCTAGTCTTTTTCCCTGTTTCCCATTTTCCCCACAGCAGGATAGCCAGTTCAAACCTTTTGTGGTTAACCTCTGCCGCCTTTACGTGCCTCCTTTTCCCTCTCTCTTTTACAACGCTGCGGCGGGATGAATGAATTCATGGTCAGTCTAACGATGGACACAGCATCTCTGGTCGCAGCCAAGGCTACGGACTCTGCATGCACTCACAGGCAGAACGCGGTGGCAAGCAGGGGTGCCGCGGCCGAGGCGAGCGTCAGTGTCCGCCAGTGGAAGAGGGCGCGTGCCACCCAGGGAAAGGCCGCACCGACGATGGGGTAGGAGACCTGGAAGCCGCTCAGCACCATCATGCGCCTCTCCGGCGCCACGTACTCCACCACTGCGCCAGCGGAAGGCGGAAGTGCGCGCTCAGAAACGGAGGCATGCTGAAATAGCGTTCTCTTCACTCTGTCCCGTTTGACACTCTGCTCTAATTGTTGGCCATGTCCTCAATGGCCTGACTGATTGCTCTTTCGGAGGCATACCGGTCACGCGTTGAATGAGGAAGAGGAAAATGGCTGTAATGAATTAGAGATCAGTGCAACGGCCTAGTGAAAAGGAGCGCATGCTCTGCTAGGGCTTGTTGTTAATGTGATAAGTGCTAATGAAAGCAGAAAGAGGCGAGAAGGTTTGACAAATAGAGGTAGATAATGCCAGCGTTGCATGTGCCCACAACGCGTTATCTATCTGCCTTAATCTCTGGACACTTGGGGCAGTGAGCTGATTAACGCCATATGAAGTTGTAGATGATTAGTGCGTTGAATAGAGCTTCGCTTATCTTGAACTCCGCAGAGTTTATGGTTTGAAACCGAATTCTGCAGTTTCGTGGCGCCCCGCCGCGGTGGCTCAGTGGTTAGGGCGCTCGACTACTGATCCGGAGTTCCCGGGTTCGAACCCGACCGCGGCGGCTGCGTTTTTATGGAGGAAAAACGCTAAGGCGCCCGTGTGCTGTGCGATGTCAGTGCACGTTAAAGATCCCCAGGTGGTCGAAATTATTCCGGAGCCCTCCACTACGGCACCATCTCTCTTCCTTTCTCCTTTCACTCCCTCCTTTACCCTTCCCTTACGGCGCGGTTCAGGTGTCCAACGATATATGAGACAGATACTGCGCCATTTCCTTTCCCCCCAAAACCAATTATTATAGTTTCGTGGCAGTAGCGGAATTCCAAGTCGAAAATTTTCGTGTGGGCGATTAACGTCATGGGGGCAGTTCCAAAGCTACACAGGCAGCGCTTGTCGTGTGGAATCTGTTTCTTGGACTTTCTTACATCATCTTGTGCACAGCCGCACATCCTTGATTGTAACCAGAGCATAGTTTACGACCACTTGGCTTAAGATAGGTTTTAGTCGGCTGCAGGAGATTAAGGAGGCAAAATGACAAAACATGAGAAGGAAAATTGTAGAAACAGTTCCCGCAATATATGCCAAGCTTCTCCTCTAGCTGTAGTGGATAGACAGAAACGCAGATTAAGCCATTTATGGGAAAGCGGCCCCTGAGCATCGCCTGTTCTGCGTTGAGCTGGCTGTGGCGTGTTCGTGGAACATGAGCGGATAAAGTGCCAGCGCGAGCGGTTTGGCACGTGCAACAGTCCGATGAGTACGTGTTTTCACATCTGTGGGCAAACAACGAAAAGATCTATAAAGCACGCCGCAATTATGAAATACGATAGAGAGAGAGATGCGTTCAAGGCCCACTTTGTTTTTCTTCGGCCCGCACTCCGAGTGTACATGAGTGACAGCAGCCAAATTAGGCAGCCTAACTTGGCCTGACGCTCACCAAGCACGAATGGAGTGATGCTGAGCGCGAGCATAACGAGGCCCAGGCAGACGCGGCTGACGAGGAAGTGTGCGAAGCCCGTCGAGAAGAAGGTGTACAAGCCTGCCAAACCGCACAGCGCGTTCACGCCCGCGATGACTGGAACCCGGCCAACTCTGCGGGGAATAAAGGTGGTTAGTTAAGGGCGCTCTGCTGGTGTGTCATTTATAACGACCTTCATTGCTGCTACGTACCTACAAAATGTCCGTTTGTACCATTTGCTGGCGTCGCCGCAACAGGGCGACATTTGATGCAACAATCTAAGGACGTCGTGGCTGTTTTATATGCGACCAAAATAAATTCGTTCATCCCTATCATGTTCTTGACACACTCCTAACTATCAGAACCACACCCTATCATCTACAAACTGAGAATTAAAAACGATGATTCCTTTGAAGCAAAACTGCTGGTGTCGACCATTACGACTGACTGAAGATTAGTAGGTCTTCATTTTTGTCCATTGTGAAAACACCACCTTGGTCACAAACTACTGCATTTCTCATAATTTCTAAAGCAGCCGCATGATTCGATCTGCCCAAAACTATCGCCAGACAAAATGATAACGCTGTTTCGTTCCTTATTGCGACTTCTGCAGGCCACCGGCTTTCTCATCTATCTTTATCATTCCTATCACCCTACACTTCCTCTTTAGCCTCATTTGTCTAAATCTAGTACTCAAACTTAGCCAGAGCTTTCTTTCGGCCAGCATGAATACGGCCATTTCTTATGTCTAGTGTACTTAAACTTGGAAGCAATGTCGCAGCGCTAAGTGTTTAACTACAGTACTGTAGTTAAGGACATCGCGTGCAGAAAAAGAAATACTACACTCACTTGTCCGTGAGATATCCGCATATGAGTACGCCGACAGCCGTGCACACCCAGAACGTCGTGTCAGCCACGTATGCTTTCCAACGGTTCTCGCATACCCAGTCCGACTGATGCAAACATGTGAAGTTCATACAAGAATGGAACGAAAATTCAGTTAACACGTTTATCAAAATGCGTGGCACCTTCCGGCTAAGAAACTGGGCCAACTCTGAAAAGGCGTTATCGTCATGCCCTGGATTCACTCCGGCTGCAGGAGTAGTGATATTATTTTTATGCGTTTTTTAAGAAATACTGTATTTAATAATCGGTAAACAACGCACATTTTTCATAGTATCTAAAATGTTTCTGTCCGCTACAGGTATGGACTGCCCCAGTAAGGTGGAGGCGATTTATTTCGAGGTACACATTAAGCCAAAATTTTCCGTGAGAGCGTGCACCCTCGCTGCTGCTCTGATAAAGATGAAAACCGTAGTGAACAGCTGTGAAAGCGAAATTCGCAAAAAAAAAAACATGTGCCATTGTATGAGGGTAACAACAACAACAAAATCGCAAAGGTGTCAGTGAATGGAAGGGCTGCTCACCTACTTTATTAAAAACATTTTCTATTACTAGGTAACGGTAAACAAATATTAAATGTTAGCCAGTGCATATTGTCTCTTCGTTTCTAATGAGCCAGTTTCCTCCATTACTAATGCGCGTTGAACAAAAGTGATGGGCAACAAATTACATGACAACCTTCAGATGAATTAATACACGAGCCTTGAAACCTTTTGGGATTTCCCTTGTGCGATTCAGTATCAAACTCTAGTGACAAACGTACGCGAAATCAGGTAATCCAGGTCATTTATTTCACCCGGATCGCCAGTTCGGTTGCTTGACTGTAGTTTCTTCAAAAATAATGTCATATAATCTTTAGGGCCACTTTCTGAAGCATAAACCATCGTATATAGTCAAAACGTGCCGAATTTTCAACTCCATTATTGGTGCACAGTAGCCACGTTTGCCGTACGGTAGCAGTTGCCGTAGTTGCTGTGTTTACCGTACGGTGGTACTAAAACTCTCTATTAAAGTTCGAGACTGTATCACTTCAAGTTGCCTACATCCCACCTGCGATACGTTAGTATTGTGGGTGAGATCCTCATCTGTCGACCTCAGCCTACAGTGTGTCTGCATCCCATTCCTTACCCGCTATTTCAAGGGAAGATAACGTGACCCACCCCTGCATCTCCCTCCCCGCCCTTTCGACTATGGGTCGCTACAGTAGCTTCCTCTGTAATTTTATTTTTCTACCCTAAGCTTTGAAAAAACTTATTTGTCCGAGTAGAAATATCCATTTACATTTATCATTGGGTTAAGCCTGTTATGCGTAGGCGGTAATGGCGAAGTCTCATTATTTTTCAATCCTTTTGGTTAGCCCCAACCTAACAAATGTAGATTTCAGCACGAGATAATTCGCCATAAGACAGAGTTCACAGGCCACTGAAACGACGCGCGTATCTTTCCTGAAGATGCGAGCGCTTTTTAAACCGCCTGGAGCAGAAGAAGTAAGGAGTAACCTCTGACACCACGGTGGGGTAAATGAAGGAGTTGTCGTACTCCCACCCGTACAGACAGCTTGTCGTTCGCAAGTAAGCTTCGTCTTCGGGTGCCGGTGCGTCCCCGGAGTAGTTTACGGCTTGTCTCAACAGCCTGCGTTTAGAAAGCAGCCGAAAATTGCAATGTAACAATCGAGATAAAGGTTACAGCAACAGGCAACATTAGAGAAACGCTTCAGATAATGCAATAAAAATTTATAAACGCTGCATAAATTCTTGCTTCGTTTCTGTGCTGCTCACAGACAGTTCTTAAGGTTGTGTTGTTGTGTCTGCCACTTTTGCGCAACTGTTGTAGAGACCATACCCCATTCGAGCGCCTACTTGACTCCTCCGTCAGTGGCCCGCCCACAAATATACATAGAAGTTAAAAAAAGAGGTCTCAATTGCGTTTAAAATTTTCCTGTTATCTCGATCGCAAAATCGTTAGGAGATGAGTGAAAGCTTCCTGAGCGCATGGCTGCGTCGATCAACTGTCAGAACAAAGATGTCACTTTCTCTTTGAGCACACCCATGGAGTAAATCTGGAATATTCAATCAGTCACTGATTAGGCAGAAAGCCTGCGCGAAACAGGCTATCATGTACCGACCGCCCAGTGAATTGTTGAAGTGACAGCAGTTCTAGACAAAATCATCATCGCGGCAAGTGCATTTGGTACCTCTTTATGCAGGGTTCCACTAGTGAATCTCATCAAGCAGAGCTGCATTTCGCTGGAACTTGCCGCAACAGTTTTATCTTTCCATAGCACCCACCCAAATATAATGTGTGCTGTTATGTGGCTCACAAATATGCTCTCGTCTCTGAAGCATTACTTTTCAAGCTTGTGTTCCATACCTTGCAACTGTGTCGTTGGGACGGTACATGCGACACTGGCTGAAGCTGCCATCTGATTCGCGGGGTATCGCTGCCTGCAAGAGCAGTTCCCGATCGTAGGATGCGTTCCCCGGCAGCGACGAGTAGAACTGTTCGCCCAGCCGGCAGCGATGCGGTGGAACCAGCATGCTGAACATGTGCGCAAACAACGGCATGACGCGTACTGGCGCCACCAGCACGCACAGGTAGATGACCAGCAGGTACTGGAACGGCCCGAAGTCACCGGCCTCTCGGAGGGCTTCTTCGGGAAGCATGGCGCAGCCCGGAACAGGAGTGAAAGACCAGCTGCAATCAACGGAAAGGTTGATAACTTGTGGGCTCAGTAGGGTGGCCCACAAGCAAGAGAGTGGACACAGCATGTCTGTCCAGAGAAGTAAATAAATCATGTCAATGTCTAGAAAATATCCACATATCAGAAAGTAACATAATTAGTTAGTCTAGTTACGTTAAGTTATGCTATGTTATCTTAACTTTTTTGTGTATTGTTATGTTATGCGATTTTACGTTTTGATATGCCATGTTTTGTTATGTTATTAAGCATAAAAGTGAAAGGAAAAAAGGTACTCGTTATGACATATAAGATTTCGCGTCCGGAGCACCCGGACGAGAAATTCGGAGGTCGTGGGTTGGATCCCACCGGCGGCATGTGGTTGTTTTTCTTCTGCTTTCTTATCAACTATCTTTAAATGATTGAATATTTACATTATTATTCTCCAATTAATTAACATCACGAATTAAAAAAGCATCCCCATGCTCCTTGGTTTCGGTGGCTGTTGGGTTCCGTCATGTATGTTATGCCATGTCATATCATGCCATGTTATGTTATGCTATGCTATGCTATGTTATGCTTATGTTATGTTATGTTATGTTATGTTATGTTATGGGGGTTTAACGTCCCAAAGCTGCACATGGGCCATGACAGACGTAATGAAGTTGTCGCGAAACTGCAGTGTAAGTGGCAAAACAAAATTTTAAATAGGCCGAAGTGCACAAGGGCGCGACTGATATGATAACCGATGTCGTATGAGTAAGCTGACCTGACGTAAAGGCGTAATCCTGGTAAGAAGAATTTGATTGAACCGATCAACAAAAGCTGATGTCTGAGTGACTTGAACGACTTACTGACCGCTTAATTTAATTCGCGCTTATTTCACCAATTTCGAACACAAGAAATGCAGGGAGCAAGGCAAAAAGCTTGTCACAAGACTGCATGGCAGAATACCTGCTCTCTTGCAGATTTCTTGCGGACATGCATTACGGAGTGGATCTAAACGCATATCTAATTAGACATAAGCAAGCATCATCCACATAATAGAAGTTATGAGGTACGCAGTAATGAAAGCTTGCAAACATTGGGAACCACCATGGCATCTCATTTAAATCTCTCGTGCACACGGTTAAAAAAATCAGAAAACATGACTATACGTTCAGCTAGTAGTATCCTGTACAATCACAACACGAGAGATTAAATTTTTAAGGAGCCTGCTTGACAGATGGAAGGTCAGCTAATTCGGACAACTGAACGGTGCAATGACCAGATGGGCCACGCTACGTATAAGCTGGAACAACCGAGGTGAATAACACTCGTACTCCAAAATTCAGTGAATTAACATAGCTTTATGATAATCTTGTCTAAGAATGCTCTGAACGAAATTTAACTTCATGCATATGCTAGTGACTTTGCTGTGAGCGATTCAGCATTCCCAGGGTTCCCAATGCCCGGAATTCTGGTATACCACAATGTTTATATGTAGTGACGTTCTCCCTTGTAGGTAAAAGTGCACTAATGAATCACGGCATGCACATAATCAAGGCATACAGTCTGATCATGCTGCAAGCTTGTACGAAATACAGAAGTTAGAAATTGGTAAAACACAACAGGTTCATTTGCACCCCATTTGGGAAGACATTTTCGGTTAGTCTCACCTTTAACAGGACCCTTGGAAAGACTGTCTTCAAGCCCCGGAACAGAAGGGTATTTATGTCGCGAGAACCTTTACAGCACGCACTTAAAAGGCGCTCGCAACCTGCGGCCACGCGACATTAAACCCAAGCGGCGTGTGCGAAGAACCCTGGCACGTGCGCCCTTGTCTGCAGAGCAATAACAACAAGAGGAGACGACCTTACGCGAGCCAAATTCTCCCTTCGCTCGAAGAGATGGGAGACAGCTGGGAGCTTGTTAGCCGTTTTACACACAACGAGCAGAAATGGTTTGCTTATAAGTTCATTGCTACCTGGGCGCTAACAGTGTCCAATAAAGGTACAGTATGATTATGAAACAGTGATGGATTTATGAGAGTCGGTCCCCCGTCACTCCAGCTAGAAATTTTAAATGAGAAAACTGTGCACCCCCCCCCCCCCACTTTTTTTTTTACTCTTGAGGGGCTCACGAGCGCATTGCAAAAATAAGACCGCCTCCCCCAATCGCCCTCTCCAATAGATACCCGTGAACGCTGGTATGAAAGATTTGCTACAAGGTACTATGACGAACATATATCGCGGGGGGGGGGGGGTGATGTTTGCTTGGTGCATATGTTAGCTCCAATTCCGAAATAGAAAGTTATCAAGCGGACAAGTTTCTTTTCTTTATTGTTTAATAAATTACTGTAGCCAAATAAAAGCCGAGCACTTCAAATTCTTCAAAGGAGCTAACAAATGCATTGAAAAAACAAGACCACCTCCACCAATCGCCCTCTACAAGAGATACCCATGAACCCTAGGCTGGTATGAAAGATGTGCTCCGTGGTACTACGACGAACATACCATCGGGGATGGCGGTTGTGCTCTTTGCTTGGTGGATGTATTAGCTCCAATTACGAAGCAGAAAGTTATCAAGCGGCCAAGTTTCCATTTTTCATTATTTAATAAATAACTGTAACCAAATAAAAGCCGAGCACTTCAAATGGCTCGAAGGAAAACTCGTTAAGAATGCCATAGCGAATACAGAATGCAGCACGTTACAAGCGTGCATATCACGTAAAACAAGAGTAAAAACAAAATCTGATTCCCAGACGTCGTTATCAGTGCTAAGGCCACAGTATAATTGGTGGCTCGTGGCACCGGAACAAACAAGAAACGGCTCGCGTCTGGCAGCTAGCGCCTATCTACGCTGAGTACCGGTTCAGTCCGGACAAGCGGACGAGTCTCGTGAAAGAGTTACGATCGGTAGTAAACTCGTCACGAAGTCTGCGTCTCTGCCTGGCGTACACATATTGAGGACGCTGCACTCTCGCGCGGTGTTTACGCTTGGATAGACACTTTAGTTAGTACGAACACTGCAAAATGTCTCGTACAGACTTCATTACGAGGACTGATTACATGCACGAGCCTCCACGTGTTATTTGAAGCACATTGTGTGCCTCAGTTTCCGAGTTCTTCTGCGCCTTCCTCATCTCGAACTGTCATTTCTATTCACATCTCTAACCTGTATTTACTGTGGGGCCTCTTTATAAAGAATAACCGACTTAAGCATTCCGGAGCCAAGAAACTTAGATTGAACTTTCTTTATTCTACTGTCGTAAACTGCTACAGCCTTCTAACGGCATGTGCATGTAGTTTAAACAACCAGTGGCTTTATTTTTTAACAGCGTTTTAGAATGATGTTTTGATTTTAGTGGCGCAAGGGTGGGTTGGCCAAAGAAAACCCTAGCTAAGGTGCTTTTATCTGCTCGAGGTGGTATCAAAGACCCATTTTTTTAAAACATTTTTCCCCTTGAGAAGCCGAACACCAGGCCAGGAAAAATCTTGTGCCTATTGGAAACTGGTGTGTAGCCGGTTGCCCTGGGAATATCGCATACTGCACCACCCGCTTGTGAGGCGGATGCTCAAACCACTGGGCCACCACCGCGAGTGAACTGATTTGTGCACCATATGATGAAATTTATGGGCATGTTAAAGAACCCACAGGCGGTGGAGCCCTTCACAACGGCGTGTCTTACAGCCCACAGTGTCGCATTGTCGCGTGAAGATCCTATCCAGGAAAATCACCTCCATGGAAATTGCTATAGTGGAAATGCGCCTTTAACTGTTCGGCATGGAAGCCCCGGACATGCGCTCAGCAGCCGAATGCCATATCCGCTATAGCCATCACAGTGGGTCATTCTACTTCGAGCTCAGCTGCCGCGCGGGTAATAATAATAATATAATAATTATAATAATTGGTTTTGGGGGAAAGGAAATGGCGCAGTATCTGTCTCATATATCGTTGGACACCTGAACCGCGCCGTAAGGGAAGGGATAAAGGAGGGAGTGAAAGAAGAAAGGAAGAAGAGGTGCCGTAGTGGAGGGCTCCGGAATAATTTCGACCACCTGGGGATCTTTAACGTGCACTGACATCGCACAGCACACGGGCGCCTTAGCGTTTTTCCTCCATAAAGACGCAGCCGCCGCGGTCGGGTTCGAACCCGGGAACTCCGGATCAGTAGTCGAGCGCCCTAACCACTGAGCCACTGCGGCGGGTCGCGGGTAATGAGCCCACAAGTGAAGAATTCACACGGTCTCCCAAGGGTCGTGCCCTTGCGGCAGGTCAGCTTTACGACTCGCACGAGCGCCGCCAATAAAGGGCGGGAAAGGGCGCTTCGTTACAACCACCGAGTCGTGTGGCTGAGATTATGTCGATATGTCCTGCTTGTCTCCGGTGAGTCGGTCAGCCTTATCGAAAGAGACGTTTTTTACTGCACTTCTGCACGCTTACGTTGTTGCCTTTCGTCACTGGTTGAATGCGGCTGTCAGATACGTGAAAAAATATTGGTATTACGGAAACAAGGCCGGCCGCTACGTCCAAAACGAAGTATTTCTTTCGTTTGTTCGGCGCAAAGTTTTCAATGCAGTAATGGCGCATGCGCTTAAAACGGTCTCACAGGACGCAGGCGTCAGTGTCACCCAATTCAGTCAGACAGCTCTCCATATAGTCTGCTATGCAGGCGTCATTGTCACGGGAGTAATCTTTTTGTCAAGGGAGTAATTCTGACGTTTCCTAGGCGATATAAGAGGAACGCTAACATCTACTAAATAATGATAAGAGAGCCCCTGCTCAACTTGTACAGAATATTCAGCGATATCACGTTATCACGATATCAGCGATATCCCGGCATTGCACGACATGTTATATTTACGGAGTGCACACAAATTTGTGCCGCATGCTGATGAGAAATAGACCATAACGAGTCAATCAATGCGCCACCTTGTTATTCAGTAATGTGAGCCGTGTACAACGTACGGGCGTGACTATACTGAAAAAAAAAAGCAATTTGCCACTTATTTCAGGGCTGAAATAAAGTGGCGTGTGGGGACTTGGGGGGAGTACGTCGTGCGGTGAACAGGTAACACGGGGTGTCTTTGGGTAACACAGCGGGTTTCAAGGGAGGACAACTATAGCTGCTGCGGCAGATCACATGGGCAGATGGAATTTAAAAAAAGAACTCCTGGAATAGCGTGGCCATGGCTGGCACAAGAGAGGGTTAATTGTAGACTAATTGAAGAGATCTCTGTCCTGCAACGGATATAACCATAGCTGATGATGGTGGTGATGACGACCTGTGGTCTGGCATTACTGCCATTACTGCGTGCTTTATTACTGCTTGCGCTTCTCAAGCAATGCGAGGCAACGGCTTGCGTGTGATAAATGCGTGCGCCCTTTGTACCAAAATCTAATGACTTATTAATGAAACTAATTTATTAAGGCCAGAGCACTGCTTGATGCAGGGGCCTATAGTGGACACCGTACATCAAAGACTAATCCAGTCATTACAGATTACGACAGAGGTAACTGGCCTGTACAAATCACGCTTGCTTAAAATGTTTTGTAAGCGTGAAGTTCTTGTATTTGGTTCGTGCCTTTAGTTCAGCGCAGATGGCGACACCCGCACCCCTCTTACGCATGCGTAGATCCCTTCGTTCTACTTGCCGCCATGGCGGAAAAAAAATATACAATGCGTCCTGCTCACTTTTTACATATGCTAGTCTTCATTCACACAGCGGGTTTCTAGGCTACATTATGACTCTGCGCATAATTCTGGGCGTTACGGCATCTGTGCCGTCCTGGTGCGGACGGCTGCCCCCAAGCGCGACACTATGAAACTCATGACCGGCACGTACTTGTGATTACAAATTGTGATCGGTACAGCACTTGGCCTTCTATTTTCCCCTTGTTATATACACTGAAGCTAGCATCAAGGGCAATATGCACTGCGCAGTGCTAATGAAGGAGTCTAGCGTCTTAAAGGACTATATTGCACCTGTCCTAAACACATAGGTTCTTGCTGTGGGGGACGTTTGAAGAATTAAACATTTAAGCTGGATCACGCTTGCTACGTTTGCTGTTTCAGCAGCACCCAGCCGTTCTGTCGGAAGACAGCACACATTTTGTCGGGTCAAGCCTCCACGCCTTAGCCAGTGAGGCTCTGAGCCCCAGGGTGGGTTGCGCTTCATCGGGGCACCACACCTTGTGCGTATGGCCGGGATACACAGCAAGTTTTTCTTTTACAGCGAGGGAAAAAGCAGCGATTGTCAGTCAGTTCTTTTCCTTTTACCTCTTGCAGGAGCGTAAGGGGGCATTAAAGGGATAGTGCGTTTTGACGAAGGCTGCTTATAATAACGACAAAATTGTGTGTATATCACTCAGATTTGACAGATATCACTGAGTGCTTATTTATTTAGTAAAGGGCGCCCATCTATTATATTGAATCGAGCTGTGCATTCAAACAAGGAATACGTGGCTGTGTGTAAGGACAGTGGTGATTTGTATGACATGAAGTCGATATAAGATGAGAGGGACAGTGTAGTGAAATGAACCGACACCAGTGCATGTGCTGTTTGCCCCGTAAACGATTTTCGAAGGAAGCAGTCGTTTTTTTTTAATTTTTATTCTTGGCAACGAGATCTTTACTCTTTGCCTCCCGTTCATCGTGAAGCAGTCACTGCCCACCCGTTCAGAGCACATTCGAGGAGGCGCCCTCAAAGCAAGGACTTTACATGAGCATTCCGCCGGCGACTTCCAGAGCAGCGCCCGTGACGAAGGAACTGGATGTGGGCGCGCAGAGAAACTTGATAGCCTCCGCGATCTCCTTGGGTTGGGCGGGTCTCCCTAGAGGCGTCATGACACGACCCATGGCCTTCTCTTCTTCGCTAGCCTGCGCGGTCATCGGTGTCTTCGTCCAACCCGGAAGCACGGCATTGCAGCGGATGCCGTGGACTGCCAGCTCCTGCGCCGCCGTCTTAGTGAGGGCAACGACTCCGGCCTTGGAGGCGACGTACGCTGCCGCCTGAGGAAAGCCGCTCTTGGCTGCGATGCTCGACACATTAACGACGGCTGCGCCTCCTTCGGGCAAGGCCTTCTGGGAACGAATCATCTCGCGACTGGCGGCCCGAGTCACAAGGAAAGTGCCCTGCGAGGAGGAGGAGGAGGAGGAGGAGGAGGAGGAACAACTTTATTTACGTCATGGCCTAATGGCATCATGACCTAATGGCGCCTTGACGGGGGCCCAGGCGGCAACTCAGCGGGAAGAAAACGGGAAAGACATCTCGTTGCTTTGATGTGATTGTATGCTGACGTTATTTACCGGCAAGTACACGCGGCGCTATCTTAGGCGTGGGTTCAACTAGGGGTGTGACAAAAAAGTTCCATGACTTCTCCATCCCACGGGCGGTATTGTATCCAATATGCGCCAAGTGTAATCCAGGCTCATCTAAATCACATTTTGGACTGCCTCCAATCGACGAGCCAATTGTCCCACTCGGAAAACTTCTCCTCTGGACAGTAGACGAGAGTGGGCTTTGCGATTACGACATATTATGACACCGCTTGCTCCGGAGAAATTTCTTTGCCCAGCTATCTCTGTAAGGCATTCAAATGATTGTATAATGGAGTGCCCTTTATAAAAATTGCCTACAGATTCCTTATAGATTCTATTGCCTTCCTATAGATATTTCTTTTTGTCTATTCATAGTCTATAGACAGAAGTCTACTAAAGGTGTATGGCCATAAATCTATAGATTCTCTATAGGCTGTCTATAGGATTTGTATTGCTTATAGACTGTTCTCTAGGGTTTGTCTAGAGAGAGTCTATAGACTGTCGAAAGAATTTTTTGTAAGGGCATGCGCCTGTCACCAAACGTGCCCGCCTGTCAGGACAGCACCCGTGAGGACGGTGCAGGCACTCGTCGATGATCTGAATTACGGGGAAAATCTGTGTAGCCAGCAGCGCATCCGCACTAGGATCGGTATATTTTAGCACTCTTTGGAAGCATGCTTTTACAGCTATCATGCCACTAAGGACGTGCGTTCCTTTACCTAGGATCCAGACGACGTTGAGTTTCAGAATGGCTCCCAAGAACCGAACTCGCATGCGCAGCTGACTGCTCAGCCTTCGGTACCTTAAATATCAGTCGCAGAGAAGCTCACACTGTAAGAGCAGTAGAACGTACCACTCAAGAAATTTTCGGAAACTAAATACGTCGTTGGTTCCTGCATATTCTTAGAAGCGTTGACAATATTGAAATGCAGGGGAATATTAACAGCATTGTCTATAATTGCTTCTCTAGTCATAGTTCGTAGTGAAAAAAAAATTAATGCATCTCCTACTACTTTCCCTAAAGGCCAGCGTGCTTTAAATAAGCCTTCGGAAGTACCTGAGCTACCGCGCGCGTCCGTAATTACACGTGGAACACATTCGTTACGAACACACTCGTAGAATAGAACCTGAACGACATTGTGCGATGACACCACGGCGCCATACACGTGACCTATGATGAAGTCTCTATTCTCGCACACTGTAATCTACACTAAACGGCACTTTACTCATTTGCACCCCAACAAAACGCGCTCGGCGCCGCAGGGAACTTAACATGCGACCATTCAGCACCGGAACGCCTTAAAGGGCAACTGCACTACTTTTTGAGAGTTCCGCGATATTCAAGTATCCAAATCTATATTTGCTGTAGGCAAAGTGTTTTTTGTGGAAGCATTTAAAATGTTGACGTAATCGAACACTGAACTTTAGGCTTCTCCTGAATGCATCAAAGAAGTGCGGAGAAGTTTGGTGTGACGTCACGAAAGGTAATAATAATAATAATAATTGGTTTTTGGGGAAAGGAAATGGCGCAGTATATGTCTCATATACCGTTGGACACCTGAACCGCGCCGTAAGGAAGGGATAAAGGAGGGAGTGAAAGAAGAAAGGAAGAAGAGGTGCCGTAGTGGAGGGCTCCGGAATAATTTCGACCACCTGGGGATCTTTAACGTGCACTGACATCGCACAGCACACGGGCGCCTTCGCGTTTTTCCTCCAAAAAACGCAGCCGCCGCGGTGAGATTTGAAATTGCTGCTGCCGTCAACCACACCCTGCTGAGCCTCGTTTGATGCCGCCAAACAACTCTCGGCTGGTTTTGCCT
Source organism: Amblyomma americanum (assembly GCA_030143305.2). NCBI lineage: Eukaryota > Metazoa > Arthropoda > Arachnida > Ixodida > Ixodidae > Amblyomma > Amblyomma americanum. The sequence goes on from JARKHS020026287.1 coordinate 191,239, forward strand.
TCGGTAGCTCTAGTTTCCTCCTTCAAGGCAAACGTTTATGCATTGGAAATGTACCGGTACCTTCGATGACGTCATCATGCGGCCCGCACTTGGCACTGTCTGCTGCGGAGAAGCTTGAGGGCCATCACAATTTTGATCGACAAATATGTCACCATTCCAAATGCAAGTCCAAAAGGACTTCGCAAGCTTCACCTGCAAGTTTCAATCATTCGACCCATTTACGCTCGTCGATTTCTAAAACATATGCAGTTGCCCTTTAACCACTCAGTCATTCTGGCCGGTTAAAACATGGCAATTTGTCTGCCCGTTTGCCGACGGGTCAGTGGTGAACAGTGGTGTTCTCTCAACTGATTAAATTCTGTTTCACCAGTTACTGACGACACATGTTAGCATATATTGTCGGAAGGCTTGTTGTCATGACCACGCATCATACAATATCGGCTAAACCAACGTTCTTGCTTCCAGCCTTACTCTCAAGTTGACTCTTATGACGTCGTCGAACAGCTCATCTGTGCTGTCTACGAGAAGGTTCTGGAGCAAAATTCCCGCGCAGTTGACGACGATGCTGAGTGGCAGCGCCGATGCGCTCCTGATGTTGTCGAAAAGTTTCTCCACGGAAGAGGAGTCCCCGACATCCACGTATTCGGCCAGGTGCTTCGCCTCTCCTGTGCAACAGAAGATGGGACTCAGACAACTCTGATGAGAGGGGCTAACAATGAGAGGTCAACGAATATGACTCACAAGTGGGAGTATACAGTGTATGCGTGAAAAAACTCCTATTCTCTGCATCCGCTGTTTGCGCATAGTGCACCAATATTCCGGTGTGAATTTTGTATATAACTAGGACCCTAATTTTCGGGTTTTATTTCCTTCAGATTTCTGCGGGGTAGGAGCGTGTAAGCTTGTCGATATCTTCTGCGCTCAAATACAGACCTATATTTTTTTTTTTCTGAATAACCGTACCTGTACGGTTATTCAGAGAAGTTTCATAATTTAGGGATTTCCGGGCCATTTTTTTTCTCGGGCAAAAGACAGTTCACCAACATCGATCGTATTTGTGCGAGACGTTAAACTATATATTTTGCTCAATATTTTATAAACAATAGATGAATAGGTGGTTGCATTAAGAACTTCACCAGAACAGATATTTCTTTTTTTTTTCATCACGTCCATTACCATTTCCACCGCAGCACTTCCGCGTCTGCGAAGACGTTACTGCCTTCGTTTGCACATTAGGTAAGAATCATTCAACACCACATTGACCATTTTACCGCGCGTGAGACTTGAAGGTGGAGTCGTTAGCGCGGATAGCGCTTGGTACGCTCATGCCATTAAGACGATTGGCTAGTACATGCCTGTGTTTCGGTGCCTGGATTCTAAAACAGACTTAGCGAACCCATCCTTAAGTTAAGCAGCGTCATGAATAACAAAGGCTAAAAAAGGCTTAAGATCATCAGTAACTGAATACATCCTTCTGGAATAAGACGTTCGCTAAGTTTCACATAGAGTCTTCAGCTTCGTGTAATGGCAAACTTCGTCCTCTAGAAGACGCATTTTCGGGTCCAAGTCGAGTTTAACCTGATTGTAAAGAAAATCTGCCCGCGGTGTTATAATAGAGTATAGCCGTATATTACCCGGAAACGAAGGGCCCTTTACAGGGAGTTCGCGGGAAGACTAGTATTTTTCAAAATATGCCTTTTTAGATTAAATGGTTCGTTCGTGAACATAGCGACAGCATTGGCGGACGTCATAAAATGTGTGAGAAACTGTAATAATTTAAAACAAAAATACCTGTAAATAACTTTTCATATTTTGTCCCTAAGTCGCTTGGCTGCGATGAGAAAATTGCGGCGAGCCGTCAGGTCATCCATTATCAATTACTACATGCGCCTAAATGTAATTGCCCTTAACGCAATAAGGCGAAGAAATTGGCCCCTCCAGACGCGGCCCAGCTGCAAAGCAAGCTGGCTACGCCCACCTCTACGCCACCTGCTTGAGCGGAGCGTCGCATCCTGCCGCTTGTGATGCTTGTGATACAGCGCGCGGTTCTTTTTCTTTTTTAGGTAAGAAATACTGTTATCGACACGATTTGGACAGTGACAGATAGCACCGCACTATAAACACTCCAACCGTTATCGAACACAGTGTAGTTTAGCCGTTCTGTAGGACAGAGACCGTAGATAAACTCAGGATAGCAAGAGTTGCGTTCTTTATCTTCGTCTTTTTTGCAAAGAACTTAGAGCGAGCAGAATAGATAATGCTGCGAGGCTTTGTCGAGCCTTAGTTCTTTCTTCCTTGAATCTGGAGTGCGACTTCAGGATAGCGACAAGTAATCACTGCACTAATGGTGCCGATTCAGCCCTAGCTTGAAAATACAACTTCTAGGCTGAAGCTTGAGAAAACTGTTAAGGTAGGAACTGTAAGAAGTACGCTATTTTCGGGCTTTGAACCTTCCCAACATAGTATTTCTCTTTGCAAAGAGTGTCAGCACCGACTGCAATGACTGCAGCTGGCCTTCCATGAGATCCCGCCCGTGATTCGAATTCATTCAGCCAGCTTGTCCTTTGTTTTTATGCGTTAAGGCGGCACTTGTACCACCCGCGGCTTAGATGACATCCGAATTGAAACGCCGTGATGATATTAACAGAAGGCCGGCTTTCCTTTTGGGTTCCTCTCATCTGTTTCAGACTGATGACCGACTGACCTGGCAAGGACTGAGCCACTCCCTTGGCTCCTTCTAGCTGCTTGTCGGCGACGATCACGATGGCGCCTTCTGCGGCCAGGGCGTGGCACACGGCTTCGCCAATACCGCTAGCGCCACCTGTCACCAGGGCTAGCCGCTCAATGAGAGCCATGTCCGCCGCAGCCTCTGTCCACTGCCGCTCTGAAACGTCGCTGCCTACACGGTCTGCCGATTCCTTCGAAGGCAATTTGTCCTCTGGAGTGCAGGGTTGTCGCCTGTGCTATTTGCAGCGCGAAATCAGCCAGCAATCGCCTTGCGATATGCGTCCGCCGTTGTCACCATTTCGCGAACAATGCAGTCGTTACATGGCAGAGCTTATTTCTTGTTTCTCTCTTCTTCGCTCTGCCTAAACCCTTTCCATTTCGTCTCCTTTCTTGGGTACATGGCCATTCTGCCTCGTCGAGTGGAAGTTCCAAGCCAATTTGTTTTCCCGCTCTCTAAGTCTGGGATGCCAGACAGCCCTGCTTGTGAAAGGTGTGGCTGCGAAGAAACAATTGCATGCATATCTCCTGTGTGAGTGCCCTGCTTTGGCGACCGAAAGATGTACGCTGCGTTGTGTCCGCGCCCTTTAACAGAGGATCTCTTGAGCGGCGTTATCAAAATGAGCCTGGTCTCTTGCCCAGCACTGACACCCTGCGCTGGCGGTGTTTTTGTGTAGCCTGGGCTATGACTCCTGCCTTAAAAGCACCGTACACACCGCAGTAAGCCAAACAAAGCCTTGGCCGCTGTGCTGGCGATGTTCACGATGGCTGCGCACCCTTCGGTTAGGGCCTTCTTTGAGAGTATCATTTATCGCCCGGTAGCTCGGGTCACAAGGAACATGCCATTTAGCGAGAAAAGTGTCAACGCGTGGATATAACTCGAAATAACCTTAAATGATCTATAATTTGGTTCGCGTGTCTGCTTGATCAATACATTTCTGCCTTCCGTAGAGGTAAAAGTTTATTGTTGATGCAGGCAGCAGGTGCAGCCGCAGCAAGTTTATTGGCTTATCAGCGAAATACGTGTCTGGGACTTTTATAGCTTGAGGATAGGGCAGTTCTGAGGACAATGGTCACTGAACTTCAGGAACCTGAGGACAGCTGTGAATCATCTTCAAGAACCTTAATCGGGCTGAAATTTTTGTGTGGCCATCAGCCCTTTCCCAACACAGCCGATACAAATTAACACACCTGCAGATCAAGGTGTTACTGCGGCTATGCAGGGCAATATGTGTCCTTAGCAGCGTAAGGGTTGTGGCTAGTGAGCGATTCATCGTCACAAGCAGAATCGCAGATGAAGCGGACAGGAAACGCAGGACGCAAGCGCTACAAAAATTTCTTGTGACGTCAGGAAACAAGCAATTTGAGTGCTGCCTTCCTGAAAGGCGACTAGGGGACATTTATCTGGTTTTCTGATCGATAAAAATCAGAGACAGCGCTCGTCGGCAGTCCGCGGAGAGCAACAAACGCCGAACCTGACGATGAAAAAGCCGCAGTTACGTACTCTAGTGCTTGAGGCACAAAATATTTGCGGGTGCATGCATAATTGCCATCTTAAACGTATAACTCGCAGACTGCGTGGGAGCTCGTTGACAACGAAATGTACATTTGACTTCACCAGTGTCGCGAATTAGTGACATATCATTTGCATGCCGTGCACTCATTATTACATGGAGCTTGAATGCAAAGAGGTTCTCAGCAGCCAGCGCATTTCGGTCAAAATGTTTAGCTTCACTGTGATCATGATATGTAAAGAAAAGTGGACGTGATTGTGCAATTTTCAACCATTATCTAACGATTCTTCATCCCTCATTTCCCGACAAATGTAGTAGGGAAAATAAAAGTACATTCGTTGGAGGAAAAAAATGTTGTTTCTTGCTCTCTGGGCGTTAGAGTTGGTTGGAGGCCTTCGATTTGATCATTCACGATGTTCCGACTTGTGCCAAATATTGGCAGAATGACAACTCTTTTTAATTGACAGCATAGTGATTTCTCAAATTTTAGTGACGCTTCCAGAATTTTCATGTCGGCTTTTTAATGTGGGTACATTAGCTTCCACAGAGGTAATACTTTTTCTTTGATTCCTTCATAAAATGGACAAAAGTGTTAAACTGCCGTATGTGAATGTGGTCTCCTGCACATTTTGCGGCAGTATCTTCGGCATAGAACGCAGCTCCTCGAGCTTCAGCCTTGCCTGTAAAAGTAAGAGTTCTATTTCTCAGGTGACAATGACTGAAGACTTCGCTTTCTCTTTTCTTTACTTAATCGGCGCCTTATTTCCTTCCATGCTCGAAGCCTTGGCGGCATAAGATGCTAAGGCCGGGCAACTTTATATTACAGATTCTACACTGTGAAACAACCGTGATTTAAAAGTGGCAAAGATTCTTGTTGCTAATCGCGTAATACCATGCTGTCACAACCTAACCCGAAATGGCTAGCGGACGTTTTCAGTCACCCTTGCGTCATACCGATTTGGACTGCTTTCCGCGTGGCGTCATGAACTTCACCAGAGTACGTAGTTGGCACTGTCCAGTATGTAATGCAGCTGGAAATGCCAACAACTCACTGACCCAGCAGAGCGATTCGGATACTCTGCGCGAGGCCTCTCTACGTGCGTGTTCGCCAGGACCACGCCGGCATCCTCGGAGACCAATGCATGACACACGGCTTCGCCGATGTCGCTCGAGCCGCCGTCACAACAGTGAGCCGACCGATCAGAGCCATGTCTATCGAAGTCCACACGCTATCCCTGTAACCGGCATTACGGTAGTCTAACACCGGAAACGGAAATTGCGTAGCACAGGGCGGTGGCTTCAAGCTCCTCTGGCCAGGTCGCTGTGCGCGTGAAATCCGCGTACTAGCTAAATAATGCCGAGGAAGCAAGCGGGGAAAGGAGCTCTTCCCAAACGAGATTATTGGCTGTGTGTTTGTGTGTGCGTCCACTTCTCTGCGCAAGGAAACGGTCTGAAGTAGGGGGCGTACAGACTGTTTACATACATAAAAGATATTTTCTGCCTGCCGGCTCAGCGCGCAAGAGAAGTCTTGGAGATAAGCCAGCAACAGAGGTCGGCATTCGGCATGCGCTATCTCTTTTGTGTGGGACGAAACTCTAGAGCGAAACTTAAGATTGTGCAGTTTATGGGCAGATAACTTTAGTTATGCGTGTAGGGTATGCTCCGTACACTGGTACATCCGAATTAAATTGGTGCTGATCATGCTGGTAGTTGTGTTAATGACAAAGTCATTAGCCTCACATTAATGTTGTCGTCGACTTCGCCTGTGTCTCATCGGCAAAACATTATATATCTCCTACCACTGCCCCATAAGGCCAATGCTCAGACACATGTATGGACATGAGGGACTCGTTAAAACGTACATTTTGAACGAAGCAAACAGTAACCAAAACAAAAGAGCGCGTACGGGGACGCATAGACCAGTGCCCGCTAAGAATTTTAGCGCGCATCTTAATTCCTGGAGTTTCAGGAACAGCTGCAAGGCTTCAGGGCCTCCGCGGTGATTCAGTGGTTATGGCGCTCGGCTGCTGACCCGAAAAACGCGGGTTCGATTCCGGCCACGGCGGTCGAATTTCTATGGAGGTCCGCCTCAGTGGTTAGGGCGCTCGGCTACTGATCCGGAGTTCCCGGGTTCGAATCCAACCGCGGCGGCTACGTTTTTATGGAGGAAAAACGCTAAAGCACCCATGTGCTGTGCGATGTCAGTGCACGTTAAATATACCCACGTGGTCAAAGTTATTCCGGAGCGCTCCACTACGGCACCTCTTTCTTCCTATCTTTTTTCACTCCCTCCTTATCCCTTCCCTTACGGTGCGGTCCAGGTGTCCATCGATATATGAGACAGATACTGCGCCATTTCCTTTCCCCCAAAACCAATTATTATTATTATTGAAATTTTAAATGCCCGTGCACTGTGCGATGTCAGTTGCACGTTAAAGAACCCCAGGTGGTCGAAATTTCCGGAGCCCTTCACTACGGCGTCCCTTATAGCCTGAGTCGCTTTGGGACGTTAAACTCCCATAAACCAAACCTTCAGGCACACAACGAGAAAACAATAATGTCCGGCAATTAATGCACTACCGGACCTCCTAATTTAGCACAGACATGTCTCACTGCGAAACAGATATACACTATAGGAGAAAATGTTTGCCGCCCACAACGGCACAGTTTATCTAGAGACGGGACACAGCATGAATCTTGTGCAGCCGTTCCAGTTTCCAGGCGAAGTCTATGCGTGGTCAATACAAGGGAGTGGGATACTGGTACTATGTAGACCAGAGAAAACGGTTCGTCACGCACCCAACGTAAATTTTGTGTCGTCATGAACGAAATGCGAGTCAGTGAAGATGTGTCTAAAAGATGACCTCAGTCAGCACCATACACACATCCGATCGCACGCAGCAGTTAGATTTCGCAGCTCATTTTAATGATCTGCGATGAGGCAGCATAATTCGATACATATTCATCTTTCATTGGCCCTGAAACTGCTCCAAACGCCTTCATTCATAGGAAGGTCAGGGAAACGCACACTGAGGACATTACAAGCGCATAGGAAGAGCTGCATTTTAACTGGCAGAAGTATTTGGATTCAAATTAGCCACGGTGAGCCAAGCATCACCGGTCTCCGTGAGTGACTTCGCTGAAAGGGCAGAGATGCTTTTCTGTCATTGGAACAGCGGTGAAGACTGCCAGCTACAGCGTTCCTCTTCAGTGATGACGTCACGCCGGCTTCGATGCTCTGAAACAGTCGACGCCTGGTTGTGCCGATCGCGCCAGAAGAAGGCGCAATAAGGCAGCGATAAGCATATTAGTTTTTTGATTAATTATTGAAGCCGTTATCTACAACAGTGAACACTGATAGGCAACAACTCTCAGAAAGGTACAAATGTTCGAACGTTCGCGTAATTATTTGAACCCGAATAAGTTTCACGAGGGTTTCGTTGTGACTGTGGCTAAGTCGTGTGACGAATGGCAACAGAGAAGCACCGTCGGTCAGCAACCGAACGTGGCGACAGTACCTGTGTTGACCATCTGAAGAATGAGCCTACAGTGAAGATCATGTGTATCCAACGAGCACATAGTGAAAGCACATTTTTTTCTTGAAATCGTAAACATTAGCGCAGAAATCAAACTTCGCCTTGGAATGACCATTTAGTCCATGTCTCCATAGATTAGCTGCGCAGATTTGTTTACTCTAAATCATTTCTTATTTGTATTGACAGCGTCGAAGGAAGGAGAGAGAAAGAGAACTACATGTACAAAAATTCAACTCTTTGTTCCACACAATAAAACCAGAGGAAGGAACGAAAGAAGAAAGAACAATACACGACGACGTCTGGGCTTTAACGCTCTTATTCAATTCTCAGTTTCTTTGCTGTGTTTGTTCCTGTTCCTTCTCTGACGCACTTCTCTATGCTACGGGCCTTTCCGCTTGTATTATTGCGTGGGATCATCTGTACCAAGTGGGCCCTCCCCCGGCCCCTCTCTATGTTGCGCTTTGCTTGGCGGCGCCGAGTTTCCTGAGACCATTATTACGTTCCACCTTGCCCAGCTTTCATTTCCGGAACACATAGGGTGCCTTTTCGAGGGCACCTTCTCCCTGGTCATGCAAGGCCTGTTTTGATCAATTCGCATCTAGATAACGTAATTGTAACAAACTTTTCAATTTTAGAGGTGCGCACAGTGGCAAAGTGTAGAGGTGGTCTGTGTTGGTAGGGTATTTTTGAAGGTGAGGACATTTTGGGCATGGTCGGTGCAACCCAAAATGTCCACACTTCACATCTCAGACCCTGACATCATTATTTGTTGCCCAGTCAAGTTCCTTATCGCTGAATCCGCATCTAAATTCAGCAAATCATAATGTGAAGAGGTGTTGCGATCTGAGTCGTATGGTCTAGAACAAATGCACCAGTCAGACGACGAAGGACAGAGAAGAGACGAGACACACACTGCTACTGGAACAGCTGTGATTCATTGATACAAGTCCGCCTCCCAAGAAAACCAGCTGAGCTCAGTGTGACAGTAGGTCTCGGGATGCTCACAACCTTTCCTGTCCCTCTGTTGGGTCCGCAGTAGCGTGCACGGGTCTCTCCTGCCCAGATCGCGCAGCCTCTTGAATCCAGCAGCACATATCCCTTCTTCATGCCACTGTTGAGCCCGTCCCAAAACGCCGGATGAGACCTTCTCATCAGCGAATACAGCCGGGGAGCTGAAAACAGGGTACCATTTATTCTCTCCCTCTCTCTTCCGAACCCCAGTATTGGTCTACATAGGCTTCGGTATTTCAGAGATGAACGCCCATTCTCTGGACGTAAATCACATGTAAAGTCCTCCAGTGACTTCCAGGACAGCGCCCGTCACAAAGGAACTAGTGCTGGGTGAACAAAGGAATCTGATGGCTTCAGCGACCTCTCGCGGCTCGGCGGCCCTCTTGAGCGGCGTGACAGCAACCAGCGCAGCCCTGTGCTCTTCGCTCGCAATGTGCGCCATCGGTGTCTCGGTGTAGCCCGGCAGCACGACGTTGCAGCGGATGCCGTGGTGGGCCATTTCCTGCGCCGCCGTCTTCGTCAGGGCCACGACTCCGGCCTTGCAAGCAGCGTACGCGCCGCAGTTGGCCCAGCCACCCCTGGCCACGATGCTGGCTATGTTTACGATGGCTGCGCCTCCTTCGGGTAAAGCATTCTTGGAGCGTATCATCTCGCGGCAGGCGGCCCGCGTCACAAGGAAAGTACCCTGCGGAGAGAAATGGGCCAACGTGAGGCTACGGCCATTAGGTTTGCTGAGTTGTTTAGCATGGATTTCGCCGCGGTTTCTTGTTCAATTAATCTCTCTCGCTTAATCTCTTTCCTGCCGCGGGTGAATTCAACATTAGATGAATGCAGTAGCAGGACTTTTTTCAGGCCTTTAAGATTCGGCACAAAAAAAAATGCTTCTGCGATGGCTGTGAAATTTCAGGGTTTCCGCCAGTGCCTAACCAGCACAGCCGGTAAGCCTTAGCTGTCTTGGCAACAGCGATGTTGTTCAGGTAATGCGGGATATAAGTGGGCTGTCTGTCCTACAATGCCTAATACATTTTTTCTGTAGGATGGACACTGAGCAGCGGCCTCGTATATGGCTGACCGCTCGAGCTAAGACAGATATCAAGTTTGCTGGCATTATTTGCTCTGAAAAAAAAATCAGACCATAGCGATTAAAACTCACTACCAATTATAGAAATGGTTAGCGGTCTGGCTATTTTTAAAGTTACATCTGAACCTACACATGCTACGCATGATCTATTCCATAACGCACACCGTATGCGAGAGCTCGGGGCTAACAGAATGCACATTTCTTTAAATTGCGATGTGCAAGTGTACACTTTCCAACTCTTTGTAGCAATGGCCCCAGCATACAACCTTGAGGGAAGGAAAATAAACCGATGGAGGGGGGGGGGGGGGGGGAGGCTTGAGATGCATGTGCCATAAAAACTGTCCCGAAGTGTAAAAATCCCCGTGCACTGTCGTGAAGAAGCAGGATTTTTGCTCGACATGGCATCAGAGCCCGTTTGTTGCCTGTGCTAGAAATGTAGTCAGTCAGATTCCTCGTTCATGTGGGAATATGTAAGAAGGGGTCGATGCTTTAACGAGCACGTACGCGAACGCCACAAAACAGTCTACAAAGGAGGCACCCGTCATTTTGCAGATCACTGTCTTTCCTACATTTGCGAACCCCGTTTCGAAAATTGATCTTGTATAGAGGAACGCGGAAAGAAGGACTGTTATTATCGAAGCTACTGTGACTGCTTATTAGACTGTAAAGACGGACTATCTGGTCTTGATAAATCGGATTCATTTTTTCAGCGCAAAATTAGACAGGACGTCGGAAAGAGACACACGCAAGGCTGTCGAATTTTGCTCTGAAAAAGAAAGGCATTTGAATTACGGAAGTGACGGAGGTTAGAAATGAATATTGTGTGAGGTTTCCGTCTGCATTCATGCCAAGAAAAGAACTGGCTCACTTGAATGTGGCTGGGCTTTCGCACACATAAAGGAAGCTTGTGCCCATTGTGCCTGAGTTTTCGACTTCCGGGTTTCAATGTTTGTGTGATGACTGTGATAAATAGTTCAATGCCCCTTCTTCTTTCCAATTTTTCCAAAAGCTTATGGGCGCCAAAAAAACGTAACGTTAGAACTGTGTCCTTTATTTTCTTTCGTTCTTCTGCGCGTTTTTTTTTTTCGCGCTACGAATGTTTCCACGAATTACCCGCGAAACCGAACTTTCACTCTGGGAGCTCTAATGTTTTCAGCGTGATACATATAGATTAAATCTCTGCATAAATGGAAAATCCGAGGATGACGCCCACCCCGCAGTGTACTTTGCCCGTCGTGTGCCATCGCATGCGGAATGCTGAAGCAGCTAGCGGAATGTCAGCGGTAAACAACTGTTTTAACTCTGGCCACATCATTGTAACCAAATGCTCGAACCCAATTCAAATAATTTTAGTAAAAGCCCTAATATTCGGGGTACAACCTCCGATTTCGATGTGGATGCGACAATGACCTGCAATACCGCACAATGTCAAACCGAACTTAACTGCGTAGTGGTATGGCTCACGCTATGGTAGTATGACCACGTGATCACATCACTATGACCCTTCAGTACATGACCTTGATTTTTGACCTTGACCTTTGATTTGAGACAGTGGAGACCATGCTTAACGGAGCTTTCGGTCGTACAACCAGGTTCAAGCCACGTCAACTCCAGACATTTTTTTTGTTTTGCGTTAGCATCAGAGCCACCATGTTTGAAAAATTATCTGCCCGTCTCATACCTTGGTTGGCAGGTAAGGTGGTAAAGTTGAGAGAGAAAAAAAATGCCCTCTTCAATTTCAGGGCAGGGGAGGAAGAATGAAAGTGGGAGAGGGAATACGAAGAGAGGGCGGGAGGCAACTGATGGCGGGGGGAAGGGGAAGGGGAGAGCAGAGAGGGAGTACGGTGTGTCCCACTGTGATTGCTGGATTAGATCAGGAGAGTGAATTTAGACACTTGGCAGTAATAGCCTTTCATCGCGGATAAATGGTTCTGAAATTACTTCCCGTCTTACTTTGAGGTTGATTCTTATAATGTCGTCGAACAGCTCGTCCGTCGTATCGACGAGAAGTGACTGACAGAAAAGGGCGGCGCTGTTCACAACGATGCTGAGCGGTAGAGTGGACGCGCTCCTGATGTTGTCGAAGAGCTTCTCCACGGAAGAGGAGTCTCCGATGTCTACGTGCTGGGCCAGGTGTTCCACATCTCCTGCAGGGAAGAATCCGAGCCAACAACTGAAATAAGTGGGGCTAACCATTCGAAATTGACTAAGTTAAGACAAAACTAAATCTGTAAAATCGCGTGGGCGAAGAACCCTGTTCTGTTCGCGCACTAGCTTCCTTCAGAATGCAAGCCAACATATACTGGGCTTATGCGAGGCTTTATTTAACGCTGAAGGGAGATTTCAACTCGGTAATTTACCTAACAGGATACTCCAGCTGAAGAATAAAAGTACTTCAAAAAGACCGCGTACACACTAAAGTTCTGCGTGCACACATACATACATTAAATTTTCGCATGGTGCATATAAGTCCAGTGTCTCTAAGGAAACTTAAAGAGCCTTCATCGCGGGCAATCCTGAAGTCACTTTGGTCCAGGGTCGTTACAAACGCGGCATAAATATTGTATTTTTGCCCATGTAAAAACAAGACTATGGCATTCGCTGTTCATCGACTTACTAGGCTGCTTGATATAAAAGGTCACCGAATTCGTTCTACCCTAAATTTTCATTTCAGACTTCAAGTGGCAGGCGCATTGATGCGAATCAAATAAACGGCAAAAATCAGCGGCTCGCAGTAGACAACGCAGCAGCTAACTAGTCACTGAATCGCTGCGATTATGCGCACCAAGTTCTCCACGTCACAGCGAGCGAAAAACTAAGCTTCAACTAAAGACAAACAGAAGCAGCCACTAGACTGAGGCTTATTTTCTCCAGCTTTAACTTGCTCCAGGCCTCCTACATCGTTATCAGCAAAGAAAACCGGACGTAAAAACTCGGCATCTCGATACTCTTTCGTGGGCGGCGAAGCGGCACTAGATTGAGACAGATCGAGGTTGCAATTTTCGGGAAAATTAAGCGCCGTAAGTGTGCAACAAACCCCCTGTGACTGTAAAGGATCTCAGCTTTGGCTTTATGTACGTTTAGTGCAGCCAGCTGTTTATGATCAAGACTGTATAATAATTTTAGAAAGTAGGCATACAGTCGGCCAACAACTTATCCTCCTGTTTTCGTTTAGGAAACAGGCCGTCGAAACTACACGAGAATATTCGTTCAAATGACGAGGGCCGGCTTTTCCTCTGCTGTCATTGAGATCAATCTCAACATGTTATTGAAAGCCCTAAGCACGCATGCACGCTGCAACGCAAATTCGAGCTGGATTCAACATGGATGGACGGATGGATGGATGGATGGATGGATGGATGGATGGATGGATGGATGGATGGATGGATGGATGGATGGATGGATGGATGGATGGATGGATGGATGGATGGATGGATGGATGGATGGACGGACGGACGGACGGACGGACGGACGGACGGACGGATGGATGGATGGATGGATGGATGGATGGATGGATGGATGGATGGATGGATGGATGGATGGATGGATGGATGGATGGATGGATGGATGGATGGACGGATGGACGGATGGATGGATGGATGGATGGATGGATGGATGGATGGATGGATGGATGGATGGATGGATGGATGGAGCGTCCCCTTTGAAACGGGATGATGGCAGTTGCCACTATGCTCAGCTTTTTTTTCCCTTTATTTTTTGTAACACTGTTGTAAGTTACTAAAATTCGCAATTTGCTTTAAATACGTCTTCCTACGCTTTTAATCTTATGTCACCTTTCTGCTTCAGAGCCACCAATCTTCCTATCGCTTTGGGCTATTTCCACAGCAGATTTATTTACATGGCTATTGTTATCTCTAAACCCTAGGGCCTCAGGAAGAGTGACTGTGCCTGCATTGACATCGGGATGGATACCATCACATTTTAGTATGAGGCGTTCTATTGATTCTGGATGGATGGATGGAAGGTAGGAGCATCCCCTTTGAAACGGGGCAGTGGCAGCTGCCACCATGCTCAGTTTTTTTTTCCCCTTTTTTTGTTTAACTCTGCTGTAAGTTGTTAATAAAATTCGCCATTTTCAGTAAAATCCGTCTTCCCATACTTTAAAACTTATGTCACCTCCCTGCTTTTCAGCCACCAATCCTCCTATCGCTTTTTGCTAATTTCCACTGCAGATTTATTTACATGATTATTGTTATCTCTAAACCTTAAGGCCTCAGGAAGAGTGACTGTGCCTGCATCGACATCGGGATGGATACCATCGCATTTTAGGATGAGGTGTTCTATTGTTTCTACTGATTTACCACACACAGCACATGTGTAATCTTCTTCGTTAAATTTCTTTTTGTTGCTGCGCGTGCGAAGACACCCTGACCTAGCCTCAAAGAGGTGGGCACTGCCTCTTGAGTTGTCATAAAACGTTTCCTTCCTGATCTGCCTTTTCCAGCATCGATATAGTTCTACACTATGCTTCTTTTTCATTGAATCTATCCAATTTTTACAGAGGCAGGATAGCGCCCCCTAGAGTTTAGTTTCCATCGGTGCTCCACATGAAGAAGGAAGTTTGCCGCTCTTCCAGTTAGTCATGTTACCGAAAATGTCGACGATTCACTGACCTGGTAGCGATTCGACCACTTTTCGAGCAGCATCCACGTTCCTGTTTGCGACGACGACGGTAGCGCCCTCCGCGGCCAAGGCATGACAGACGGCTTCACCGATGCCGCTCGAGCCTCCCGTCACAAGAGCCAGCCGACCGCTGAGCGCCATGTCCGCCAAAGCCTACGTCCACTCGATGTCTGTCTGTCCGGCATTCCCAACCCATCCTGCCGAGTGATTGGGTGGGAATCATGTGGGAGAGAGGAGCGACTTCCTGTTTCTGCACCCAGGCGATTGTGGGTGAAAATCCGCAGACTACCTCAAGCACACCGAGATAGAGCTCCGTAAAACAGCACCTTCGTAAACAAGGCAAATGGCCTTGCCCATGTGTAATCGTTCGTGGGTGTGTGTCATTTTTTCTGTGCACCCAAGTGGACAGACGAAAGCATGCGGGCTGATTGTGTAAAGATATGAAGTCATTCTCCACCTCCTGGGTCAGCGCGGAATAGCTGTCTATGAGATAAGCCATGCTTGGGCTGTTGGGCATTTGTCGATAAAGCTGCCGACACAGCAGAGGCAAGTTGTTGGCACGAAGTATATTTTCGCAAGAGAGAGAAATTCCCTCTGTAGAGGGAAATTTAAGATCGCGAATGTTGGCAACAAAAACAAAAAAGTTAGGAAAAGCCCCACATGACAGCATCTAAACGTGAAAACCATTTAATCTATGCCTATAAAGTATAGGAGTATCGTGAACATTAAGTTTGGAGGATTCTAGCATTGACAGACTTCGAAAAACTGTTAAAAAAATTCTATGCTCACTGAGTAATGCCGCTCGATGAAAAGCACAAATCTAAACAAGTTTATTTGAGCAGTTCCAGCATTCGCACTTCAGTGGTAGGGATGGAGACCTGTTGTAATAAATGAAGGAAATCAGCAGAAGTGCCATTATTTTGTTTGGCGATCTTTCGTAGAAATTTCGGGATATTTTAAACAATAAAGTTCTTTTTTTCTGTTGCGACGATGTACAAAATTCAGGATGATGAAAACAAAAAGATTTAAATAACAGTTGCTTTCTAAATTTACCGAGGACTGTCAGTACTGGGAGCTCCGTATATTGAAAGACAAAAGCAATATTATGAGCCATATGAACACGCACTCTCTGCCCATTCCCCAGCGGCATGGATCTGGTAGTAGTTTTTCCTGTACAACACAGTTGGTTGAATTTACACGTGATTTATCAGGAGATTTGGATAAGGATTTCGCTACTGACTGGTTGTATCTAGACATTAGGAAGTTGCTGAATGTAGTCCCGCATTTTTATTGATAAAAAAAATAGAAACGTATAATATAAACAGTAAGGATGTAAAATGAATCAAAGAATATGCATTTTCATTTTTTATGCTCTATTGACTGTTGCGGCAAGTGCAGAAACACCCAAACCGTGTCAGTTAGTATGATATCAAAATTTATCTACTTTCATTTCAACGAGAACATTCATCACTTCAATGACTTCCTCACAGAAACCTTGGTTCCTGAGAATGTCTAGCTGCTTACATGCATTCTCAACAAAATAACTGCACACAGGGTGAACACCCGGATCACAATTTCTGACACTATGCAGCCTATCACGCGCCTCGTTGTTGTTGTTGCGCTCAACAAAAACAAGGCGTGACCTCGTATTAACACTACAACGCACTTTCGCGCTGTGCATTGCACATCGTCGTCTTCATCAACTTCCACTGCGGCACAACAGATCCGATCAGCTTAACCTCGCTCAGAGCTTAACACCCATGCCCGTGCTTCAGAAGTGCGCCCAACTTAATACACTCAGTGAACTCGTCGACCAGCGGGTGGCAAACAGACTCGAAAACAGTCTCTACAACTTCATCGTTTAAAGACACTCCCTCCGTGATTGTCCGAGACGGGCTTGACGTCCCGTCTGTTGTCGCCAGGTAGTGCCGCGCAGTGACCGAGCGCTCCGCGTGTGCTACCTTGGACGATTAAGAGCTAGACGCCCCACTCCAGCTGCATGTGTACGTGTGCGCGTGTGCTTTCTCTTCTTTTATGGACTCAACACGCGTGCAGCCTGTATGTATGTATTATTGTGTAAATAAGTGTATTTGTGTATATTACCTCTCCCCCATCCTTTCTTGCTGTCCCCTCACCTCTTTTATTTCATTTCTCCATTCTGCCTGCTATCCTTTATTCCCGCTGCCCCAGCTCAGGTGCCTCCGTAGTGATGGCAGACGCCGGGGAAAGCAAAAATCTTTTCCTTCCTTTTGATTTTTATTTTTCAATATGTAGTACCACCACCACCAGACAATCGCTCCACTGTTTCCCCGTCGATGTAAGTCGCGCGTCTGCCTGAAGGGCGCATATTGTTTAGCGATGCATCACATACTGCAGAGCGGGGAGTTACTGCTGTGTATAGACCCTCCGATCCGCATCTCAACTCTCGCGCGACATATACTGCGGATACGTGCACCCCCTTGGCGATTGGAACTTCATTCTATTTGCAATGCCATTACCTACTTCTCTTCCGCTCGTTCCCACATTCAATACAGTTCATCTTCACAACGACTCCCTCGCCGCCCTTAAAAAAACCTGTGAAGGCATACAATTGAAGGTGCATATGTCGTCGGTTCGAATCCCTGTCGCAAGCTATAGCCTGCAACTTGACTAGCACATGTAGGTTATATTCATCGACAAATCATATGACAGCGCCCGGAACGCTATGCGACAAATGGTTGCTCACAATTTTGGCACGAATGTAGTCAGCAAAACTGACTCCACATTGAGGTCGGCCAGTGGAGGGTATGCATAGACGAACGAAATGCATATTTTTAATTGGTTGTTGTGGAAAGGAAATGACGCAGTATCTCACCGATGCGCCGCGTTCAACGGGCGCACAGTGTCGACGCCCCTCCCAGACCATCTACGCGACTTTGTTTGGAAACTTGGTTGGGCAGTGCTGCCCACTTGTGATCGGCTAGAGCGGTGGGGTGTTTTACGCTCCAGTACCTGTCCGAATTGCCCGCTTCCGGAATCAAATCGCCACGCTACCGTCACCTGCGTGGTAGCGCGTGTCTTTTGGCGCGCGGTTCATGCGGGATTCCGTGGGCAGGGCATTTCGAGCTTTGTCTCCCGCGGCCGCTTCCCCAGCGGCCGTTTTGCTCGCCTGTTAATTGTTGCGGGTCCTTTTTAGTTTATGGCGCAATCGATGCACCGCGGTCGCTGGTGGCTTTCGACGCCGCGCTGTGTGGCCAATACTTGGCCGTCTTCGAAGGGAGCTGATCAGTTTCTTGTCAGAGGAGCTCTTTTTCTTGGGAGAGGAAGAGTTCCTCCGGCAGTGGTCATGCCCATTCATTTCTGTTAACAACGATCGTCTCGTTCTGGTCTTTAGACCAAACTGGCGCTAAGGTCCCTTTTTCTTTTTTTCCGTGTCAGATTATTACTATTTCACTCTTCTGTGAATAGGTATGCTATCCCGTCTTAAATCGCTCACAAGCAATTCCTGTTAGTTGCTCAAAGATGCTTATGGTACCTCTTTAATTGGCTCGCCTTACATGCTTAGCGTCATGTCTACTTGTGAATGTCAATGTATCCGGTAACCTTGGCATGCGTACATATGTAAATAAAATTTTTTCCAATCATCTGTCTCACATCTCGACTGACACCTGAACCGCGCCGTAAGGTATAAGGGATAAAGGAGGGAATGAAAGAAGAAAGGAAGAAAGAGGTGCCGTAGTGAAGGGCTTCGGAATAATTTCGACCACCTGGGGATCTTTAACGTGCACTGACATCGCACAGCACACGGGCGCCTTTGCGTTTCGCCTCCATCGAGAAATGTATGTGATTGTCTAATTGTGTGAAGTGGCGGCGTTCGGTTTGCTGTGTGCGTCATACGCCCGCTTGATGACGTCATCCTATTTTTCTTCTCATCGCTGGGATTTTCTGTACCTACTGCGAGTACACACACAAACACACACCGCCGGTCTTTCTCTTAGTGGGACTTACAATGCTTTCGCATTAATGACTTCATGAGAGTAATGACCTCCTGACCTGTCAGGGCATCAGTGACTTTCTTGGAAGTCTCGAGCTGCCTCTCGGCGACGACTACGGTGGCACCCTCAGCAGCTATAAGGGCATGGCGCAAAGCCTCGCGGATGCCACTCGTGTCACCCGTCACCAGAGCCAGCCGATCGCAGAGAGCAATGTTCGTAGCAAAAAGTACGGGTGTCACCCAAGGGGTATTCAGTCAGGTCATCTTTGAGATCTCGGCGGCACCGAGCACCTGCGCACGTGTCTTTCAAGTGCACAGGTAGTATGAGATCTCTTCCATGTCTCATACATTCGCTTATCGCACAGCCTTTTCGCGAACAATGCGGTCAGCAACCGGCACGTACCTGCTCTTTTGTATTTTAAACAATCAGAACGAAAAAAAAATGATGTTGATGGAGGGGGGGGGGGGGCAGCAGGTAATAAAAAACGTCACAGGGCAATGAGGAGACACGCGAACCGTGTTTGACCTTGTAGCTGTGACGTACAGATGAAAAACATCCGCCGAACATGCCTTCATGAAAGGTATGCAGTGTGTATGTCTGATTATTGCTTTAGCGTCACTTCTCGTCCAACTTGTGATATCGGTAGAAGCTTTATCTGATCACACACCCCTCCCCTCTTCTAAGCAAGCCTGCATGTGCGTCTGCGGAGGGCAGACGTGTGCCGACACCACTGTCCTGGGCACAGTATGGTTGGACCAACACACTGACATTTCGCACATAATATAAATGACAGACACTAAATATCATGCATAAATATTAGGCAAAGTCGCGCAAATATAATGCGAAACAGCAGTGCACGACGCACTGCTGAAGAGCGCCTTAATTGTGCTCTCTGCACAGAGAAGATTGTCTCATTTGTACATATCGGCATTTTCCCGTTTGTATACATACCAGAAATATACGCCTGGATTACACTGAAGGTGTAGTTTGGCCGATACTCCAGAAGGTCATCACGCAGCTCCGCAGTCTCAACGAAAGGCTTTGTTGGCGTGTATGAATTACGGGCAAGCAGAGTGTAGGTTGAGAGCCAGAGAGAGAGAAAAACCCTTCTACTCCTCTGGTCCATTAAGTGTTTAGCGCTCGGTCTTCGTCTGCACTCGCTGCAGACTCTTGACCTTCAAAGCAGGTTGGGCCCCTCAGTCCAGGGCTCCACTGAGTCGCGCTGCTTCGCTTGCGTGCTCGCACCATTGCCCTTTGGGCGGCGAGCTCGCAGCTGACGAGCCGGCTCTCCCACTGCTCCGCACTCGGGGTTTTGTGTTGGTGGAACGTGTAGTTTCGCTTACACTCCCAGGCTAATTAACAGCGTGGGGGTCTGCCCCGCACCACGGGCATGTGTTCCCATACTGGGTACGATACATCTTGCTAAGTATATGTAAGTTAAAGAACGTTCCCGTTTGCAGCCGCCGCCAACTAGCTGCTTCTTGTTGTGTTCAGGCCCGTACTCGTGGCGGCGGCAATGTGTCTTCCTGCGGCCTCTTTTATAGCCTCCCCTCTAGGTATTCCTGCAAATCCTTTTCTGAAAACCGCTTCCTTAAGATGTATACCTGGATCCACACTGAGCATGAGGAGATTGAAGAAGAGACTCGAAAATTGGTTTTAGATATACTTAATGAAGTAGTCGGATGGCTGGATATCGCTTACGGGAATGCTGATGTCGGGCTCGTCGTCACTGGGGCTGCGTCGGCGTGGTGTGGCACGGGTTCGAAGAAAAGCTGGCTGCCTTCCGCAGCCAGGCTTGGGGCTTCCCTGTGGCTGCGCTGCCTTCGTCGTTCTCGCTAAGCTGCCAGGCATGAGGACGTGTTGGCGGAGGCCAATCTCGAGCGACGGCTGGACCCCGGGCTCCCAGGCCGTGGCGCAGTACCGGTCTTCTGCCTTGCTCTCTCCGACGGTCTCCTCCGCTAGCTGCGACCCCCCCCCCCCCCCGTCCCCCGTCGACTCTCTCTTTTATAGCCTCGGTTTCTTCGCGTACGGTCAACGCCTACGGTATGCCCGCCACCTCACATTCGTCCCTGTAGGTGCCGTCCGCTGCCTTTGTCGCCTCTCTTTTGTAACCGATGGGCTCTTAATGACGAGACCGCTTGGGCCCTACGCGAAAGGAGTCGTCGGCGGCTTCAAGTCTGGGAAGCGTTCCGCGGGGGCACGACGCCAGGGTGATGGGGTTAACAGCCTCCAGGAAGTGTCACTGACCGGGGCCTTGCGCCGGTACACGCGCACAGACCGTCACGGTGTCAGACCCTCTGGCGTCCAAGTCCGCAACTCGAGTGCAATGCCTCGCTGAATGCCTGCGCCCTTATCGCCGGATGTGTTCATGATGGCAAACAATTGAAGTTGGGGATATCGCTAGCCTGTGTGGCGCGTGCCTGAGCACGTCTTCACCTGATAGGCAAAGCACTGTTCTAGCATTATCGTATGTATCCGTAGATTATGATCGCAGCATTCGGAACGATTTTATGAGCAATGTTTTTACTGAACTTTTCCGGTTTTCTTCTTCATACGGTTTCGATGTGCGCGTGTAGCACTGAGCAACGAACTAAAAAAAGAAAAAAAGGCGTTACTGGTTCGCGTGTTCTGCAAAGTTATAGCGCAAATATGTGTTGATAAGAAATGAACCCACTCGCCGAGAGAAACAAGCGTTAAACCACACATGCAAAATGGGGGGGGGGGTCGTATCAGTGCTCCTATTTTGCTTTTTCTTCTTTGCGCTTTGCTAATGTTTCCTGGAATGCTGGTACACAAAGGTGCGCATGTTTCGAAGTGATGTTCGCTGGGAAGGAAACCCCGTGTCCTATATAGCATGAGCCTTTCCCGTGCTACAATTTCCGACCGACCCCCCCCCCCCCCTTTATATACTGAACCGCGTGCCTAAGATGGACAGTAAGCACGGAGCGTTCACTGTCTTTAGAGGTCAAGAACGCGTAGCATGTCATTAAAGTTGCGCATCTGTTCAGCATATTCCTTTGCATACGACAACAGGATGGAGAAGACTATTTCCTCCACATTTAGGACAAGGATGATGATGATGATGATGATGATGATGATGATGATGATGATGATGATGATGTCCTCAGGCTTAATGGCCCATACCCACGGCGGGAGATTGGCCAGGGTGCACTGCGGATACAAACGCACTCATGGGCAAGGAGTGGAGCATTTGGATAATTTTGTGTCTTATAGGACAAGGTTTTTCTACGTTTCTTCGTTCTTCGTTTCTTGCGAAACTCGGGTCTCGGCTCGCAGTTGTGATAAGACACGCTTGCAACATGCTGGCAATACGGGGTGATTGAGTAAAAACCCCAGCAACTTTTAAAAATGTCTTTTTTAATGTAAAAAGACGGCTTCTGTGACATGGTATAATAAACCATTGGCGGCAGACATCAGAAAAAAGGTGAATCATCTTAACTACCGTAGTAAGCTTAGTAAACTTCTAGTAGCAAACATTAAATTCTTGAAATTAGGTGTCTGGTTGCCTTTAGCGATTTGTAGCTGGTCGTTAATAGTAATTATATCAGTTTGGGGATTTTTAAAACGCGATTACGTTCGGTCTTGGGGCGCAACGAATTATTTTAAATCCTGCGCGTTCTATGAAAGTAGAGCGGGTTCTGAGAGTACGCAGACGCACCCGCATGCAAATGTCACCCGGCGATTCGTACTATGCGGCCTTGGGGCCTTTCTCGCACTGGGCCGACAACACCTCCTACCCAGTCCAGGCGGTGTTGGCTGGGGAGGCGTAGTAGTGACACAAAAATTAAGCCGCGAGCAGCGGCAAGCAATGTTTCGCGCCCGAAAGGGGTAGAAAAGTCACGTGACACGTCCGTCGCTGAGCGACGTGTGGATGACCAAAATTCGTTGCGCCACAGCAGCGAGGTAATAACGCTTCCGAAATACTAAGAACTGATATGGCTATTACTAGCGGCCACCTAAAAATGTCTAACTGCAACTGTGCACCTGAATGCAATAATTAAAACGTTATAGCTATTAGAAATAACGCTAACATGTATCGAGTCGATGATATTCTCTTTTCGACCATCCGCTACTATTGGCATTACTATGCCTAAAAAGCCACCCTGCTACTCTCCGCTTTTCCTATTAAACTTCGCTCTCTCTCCATCATGCTCTCCATCATTCCATCATGCTACCGAGGGGCGGACTAGCGGGCTTCTCTGCAACACCCGGTATAATTGCATCTCTCTTCTGTACACATCGCCATCCATCATATCCCTCTTTCTTCTCCTCTACCGCTTCCCCTATGCAGAGTTCCCTCATGCCGAACAGTCTGCCTTTCTCTCTAAATAAACCTCTCTCCTCTCTTGATGCACTTGGTCTTAGGACCCTTGATGACACTTTTACAGCGAAGCTGTTTACCTCTACCGTCCAAGGAAATTTTTGTGTCGTCGGCGTCGTGAGCAAAAAACGCCAGGCTAGAAATTGAATGCTACTCAGAGTGGAAAAGTACCCAACAGCATAGAAATCGTATGTCATATACTGACCATAAACCAGCCGTAATTTAAAAAGAAAAAAAAAGGAATGAAATTTTACCCTTTAGATATTTTTTAATGTTTTATTTCTACTTTGATGTATTTTTATTTTTTAAACTTATTCTTTTATATTTATTTGTCATTTTTGTTTTTATTTCTGTTTTTAATTAACAGGAGTATAAATCTCCTTTGAAATCAGGCATATAGCATACAGCTCAGTACTCGTTTTCATTAAGAAAAAACACAAAACATGCATCAAAACCACATGATGGATGATAAGGCGCGTGTGAACAAGGGAACCGTTTCACCAATGCAACTCAACCAACCACCATCCATGGTTCATGCATTGATTTAACCTCAGCATAGAATATCTCTACAGTTAGAGCTGAAAATCTCAGTGTATATCATGCTGGTCATAAAGCAGTCGTGAATGTCGTTGTGAAGAAATAAAGGGTCATATAAGTACATTCCACTTGTCTCTGGTTTCACTCTTTGTAGAGCCACGTGTGTGAATTTTCAAGTGACGTCGGAATGGGTGATTGGGTGTCGTTTTACATCTTCGCTTGTGCAACCACCTTCACAGCGTGGATTGGAGCCACATTTTTTTTTCACTGTGATTATCCTCAAGCACAAAGCAGAAACAGGATGCTGATTGCCGCCTGCATTGTTTCGCCAAGAGCGAGCCAGTGCATTACAATACGGCACAGATTTACCGCAGTCGATGCAACTCATGATCTCGCATCCGGATATTGTTCAAAGGCGCGCGGAGTCGCCGAACTCGGCCAGCCGATCTGGCTTTAAATTCTCGCTGATAGGGCACCGCGTTTTTGTGCTCGCTACGATTCGACTGAAGCTGCAGCTGACATGGCTCTCAGCGAAAGGCTGGCTCTGGTGACGGGCGGTGCAAGCGGCATTGGCGAGGCTGTGTGCCATGCCCTGGCGGAAGATGGCGCCACCGTGGTCGTCGCCGACATGCAGCTTGAGGCTGCCAAAAAAGTGGCGCAGTCCTTGCCAGGTCAGTCGATTATTTATTAGTCATCCTGGTTTTAGCAATCGCAACCGGGTAACCCTGGCAGGGTCCGAAATGATTCATTGTTTGCGATGGTTGAAATAAGCAATCACAACCTCATCTGAATGTGCTCTGCCAAGGCGTCAGGACCAAGCCAACCATGGTGTGTCGTTTTTTTTTTATTTTATAGATGCGGTATTCCTAGATCTAGCGCCCATGCCCATTTCTCTTCTTCTTCTTCTTTTTTTTTCAAAAGCAAGGAGGGCGCCCTGACCATCAGTGCGGACTACAGTGGTGCTAATTTGCGAGAGGGTATGTCCGAGATGCGAATGCATTTAGTGCCTTCTGCTGCTCTAGAGTAATAGTGGTTAAGAAAAGCTACACATAGAAGTGCTACTCGAACCGATGTAAACGATTTTTTCCAGTTATTGTTGTCTAGTATGGCAGTGCGTGCTTATGGCATTGTCCCGTAAAACAAACACTTTATGAAAGAGTTCTGCAAGTGGCTTACATGACGCGTCAGCCAGCATAAGCATTATGACCAACGGTCAGCATGAGTGACGCGCAGTTCTCTGCTAGCCCTCGTTTAATACTTTTCACCTCTACGTTGTGAACATCCTCCGTAGTCGATGAGCCTCCGGTATACCTTCCTAGTTAACGTAATGGTCTTCACTTTTAGAGTCTGTTATTTTATACCTTAACGCATCATGGTATTTGAACAACTTCTCTTGGAGGGTGTTTGTGGCTCCTCGAGGTTCCTGCGGCTACGCCCTGTACCATCCACACCTCCCTGCTCCTGAAACCCACACCAGCGGGCCGTATCTACACCCTCCAGACGCATTGTCCCTCGAGGTCCTCGCCATTGCGCATGCCCTCCAGTCATTTGCCCTCCTTCCCTCTCTCCAAGAGTACACAGTCTATTCAGACTCACAAGCCGCTATACACCACATACAGAAACGCACCCTGACCCCTTCTCTCCAACAGGAGGTCGAACGAGCGGTCTCCGCACTGCAGCCTTCCATCGTTTTCCTCCGCTGGGTCCCTGGGCATTCAGGGATTGACGGCAATGAGCTGGCTCATCAGCTCGCCCGCGACACACTTTTCCGGGCACCGTTGATCCCCTGGCCCAAGCCCTCGGAGAACGGTGGGAGGCTCACTCTTCGCCGCACCATAAAAGAGGTCTACCTTGAGCTCCGCCTCGACAAACGCCTTTACCCTCCTCCTCATCCATCACTCACGGTGCCGGAGTCTCGCCTTCTTCGGCACATTCAGATGAATGCAGTTATCACCCCGTCCCGCCTCTTCCTCTATCGCTATCGATCGGACCCTTCCTGTCCCAACTGCCCCTGCATCTATGCGGACCTGGCCCATTGCCTCTTCTATTGCCCGGCTGCTCAGCAGTCGGGTTCCTTCCCCCCACCCTTTCTATCCATCACCACCTGGCTCGACTGGCTTGGCGCTGAAGGGGAAGAAGAACAGCGGCTTCTGGTCGCCCAGGCGGTCGACATGCTCGGCCTATAAATTATGGTCGAATAAAAGTCTTTACTACTACTACTAGGACATCCCCAGTGGACAGCTGGCTACACTCTTAGGTTTAATTTCGCTGTAAAAAGAGCGCAAAATCCGCAAGAACAGAACATGAAGAATGCGTCGCATGCTCTACTCGCGCCTAATTCCTTTTTTTTATTTGAAGAAGGCGTGTAAACGTATGCAGAGACAGAACACAACATGCACAAACTGGCAGCTGCGACACATACTTCATCGCAATAATGAGTCGAAAATCAGACAGAGAGAAAACTTTCTTGTTTGTCCAAGGTCAGGGTCATTGGGTCAATAGGTGGATTGAGGCCGCAGCTCGGCACGGGGTGGTGGTTACCCAACGCAAGAATGAGGCTTTGTCTATAAAGGTGATTTCACCCCTGGTTGCACAAGCGACCAAAGGGCAACTAATGCAGTCTCTGCCTGATTTCGCAATGACCTGTCACCAGTGCTTGAAAAGATTTGAGGTGTTATCAGAGACGGGAACACTCCTATACTACTCATTCCAGTTCGCGGAAATGCGGGAGCCCTTGTCAGCTTTCATGGCATTATTGTGCTCACTTCTTACACTTCTTCTTACACCCTGCTCTTCTAACTATTTTTTTATATCGCTTTCATTTCTTTTCGACAGCCGTCCGAACAAAGCCACTCATACTGGGGCAGTGAAGGCGACGTCCATATCTCACCAACCAGTGTTATTTTTTAACCTCTGCAAAGTCCGGTGCACGTAACGGATTGCGGTCACTTTGTTCGTAGCTCGAGTTTCTTTCTCAGCCATCTGACCACTCTTTATCGACCTGGTAATCTTCCAACAAGCACTTGAAAACACCGTATTCGAAAATCTCAAGGCGTGTAAATGGTCGGCCTGGTTTTGAAAGCTTAGTTCCTGAGCATGGACGCAACTCAGTGACAACGAAGGTTGATGAGAAGAAAAGGTTTGGTTTATGGGGGTTTAACGTCCCTAAGCCACTCGGGCTGTGAGAGACGCCGTAGTGAAGGGCTCCGGAAATTTTGACCACGTGGGGTTCTTTAACGTGCTTTGACATCGCACAGTACACGGGCCTCTAGAATTTCGCCTCCATCGAAATTCGACCGCCACGGCCGGGATCGAACCCGCGTCTTTCGGGCCAGCAGCCGAGCGCCATAACCACTGAGCCACCGCGGCGGCTCGAGAAGAAAAGGGTACCGAATTCTTCACCGTTCATTATTGCGCAGAGCAAAAATCTGGCAGCGGTTTTTTGTACTATTATGTAGAAATGGATGCCAGCAAACATGACCCGTCAAAAAAAAAAAAACTCAACTTCAAGTTTAAAAACTATATATCCAAGCATCAAAGCACACTATGATGTTGGCAGTTTGTTGCTTGCCAGGTGTGGTATTTCAAATCCCTGTCTCCGGCGACCATATTGTATATCGGGCAGTCTGGTCGCTGTTTCAGATCATCGGCTCAGAGAACACAATAACGTCACGAAAACAGAAAAGGGCTGTTTCGCTACCGGCCGCGGTGGCTCAGTGGTTAGGGCGCTCGGCTACTGATCCGGAGTTCCTGGGTTCGAACCCGACCTTGGCGGCCGCGCTTCGATGGAGGCGAAACACAAAAGGCGCCCGTGTGCTGTGCGATGTCTGTGCACGTTAAAGATTCCCAGGTGTCCGAAATTATACCGGAGACCTCCACAACGGCACCTCTTCCTTTCTTCTTTCATTCCCTCCTTTATCCCTTCCCTTACGGCGCGGTTCGGGTGTCCACCGAGGTACGTGAGATAGTTACTACGTGAGACAGTTACTGCGCCATTTCGTTTCGTTAAAGATCCCCAGGTGGTCGAAATTATTCCGGAGCCCTCCACTAAGGCACCTCTTTCTTCCTTTCTTCTTTCACTCCATCCTCTGTCCCTTCCTTTACGGCGTGGTTCAGGTGTCCAACGATATATGAGACAGTACTGCGCCATTTCCTTTCCCCCAAAACCAATTATATTATTATTATTATTATTATTATTATTATTATTATTATTATTATTATTATTATTATTATTATTATTTTTTTTATTATTATTATTTCTTTTCCTCAAAACCAATTTCAATTTTCAATTTTTACTCTTTCCGCGAGCCAAATGAGTGTGAGCATGTTCTCGTATCTTATAACACCACTGATCTTTGGATAAAACGCAGCCCATCCATCACGGAGGGGATTGAGTCCGTGCTTACTGCGAAATAAGTTCGCGACTGCATCACTTGCCCCTCTGCGATTCTCATATGGGGTGAAATTGTATCTTTAGGTGGGTCCTGATTGTGACCTCGTGGTGATGTGCAGGCTTTGGCTTTTTGGTTGTTGGGATGTGGTACCTCTCGCGGCTGCGCAGTTTACGTATGTTTAATTCTGCTTCTGCGTATACAAACCTAGTCCTCTTCAATAAAGTTTTCATTACGAGTGGCGCCTATCCGGTTTCTGCCTGTTTCGATCCCTGTTGCTTTCCGCATTTTTCACTATGGAAAGATACCAACTCACCCAACTGTTCGCATAACTCTGCTTTCTTATTCCTCTGACGTCACACCCCGGAGGTTGTACTGCCAGAATAAATCCGCCACTGACTCGATTCACTAATCAAGTTGGCTCATTAATATACTTGAAGGGCACAAAGCTTCGATGGTCGTAGTACAGAAACAGGCCTTGAAGTGAAATGCTGCAGTGTAACCTCTTAAAAAAAACTGAGTGCAGTCAATTAGCCGAAGTGCATTTCCGAAAAAAAAATGAATAGCATCTAGAAGCGGCTTAAAAAGTAAAAACTTTGTAGTCATTATCATTGTTGTGAGCTTAGCGCTCATCTGCGTGCTGCGAAAATTCAATTAGAGAGGGGGATTATTGAAGGCATATAGGGATCGGCCCACAACTCCGGAGGGCTGGGTACGAAGAATGTGAAACCACACAATGGGTCGGCAGCAGCTATGGCCGTACATCGAAAGGTTGGAGGCCTTGCTCAGAGAAGCTAGAACCAGCCATGCAAATGTGGGACACAGTTGTCAACGTCAGCGAGGTATTTTCAAGAACAAGAAGTATGGAGATGCCGGACACGACGATAAGTGCGGGCCTTTGTCTTCGAAGCGATTGCGTCAACCAGCACTCAACAGATCTGTCAAACGTGCGTGAAAAATGTGTCACAAGCACGTCGCAAACGCATCACAAATGCGTCACAAATGCATTCAAAGGTCATACAACTTGATAGCACTGCAAGGCTACGTTTCTTTCGCAAGATCGTGACGCCTGCCGCCAGCGGTGACTTCGTGCTAGCGGTGTAACGCAACACTGATCGTGCGGGCACATCTTCAACGACGCTGCGACCTCAGGGGATTCGTGAATGCGTGTAGCTGAACTCGTTTCAGCTGACGCTGGTCTGAAATTAGGACAATTTCTTGGCAGTAGCCAGGTGTGAAGCTATATAGGCAGGAAGGCGATGCAGCTGTCGCATCATCGTGCAGCTTTCAAAGACGTCACCGTGGCAGACACTGACTAATTTTCGGGAGAGAATGCATCGCGGTACACGCCTGTGCGTGGCAGCTCAGGATTATTACACTTTTTTTCGTGTTTAATCTCTGACCACTTTTCTCTTGCTCTGATGAGTTCTCTTTACTGGCCAGCATTTGTTTTTGCAATGTTTCATCTATGTCAGTCATTCTCCCCGATAGGCTGTGACTTTACCGTACGCTTGGTGACTTTGCATGCTGACTACATTTTCCTCCTACTGCTTTTTCTCCTTCAACTTTATATCCCCTCATCCCTCTCCCCCAGTGCAGGGTATACCAAACTGTTTAATTCTCCCGTTTAACCTCCCTGCCTTTCATTCTCCTCCTCCCCGTTGTAATGTCGTTGAGGTGTTTTTTGTACTTTCATGAATTAAGCAAAACAGAAGATGTAAATCCTAGTGAAAACCTTAATTCCCCTAGATGATCAGGTGCGGAACTGAAATTCAAATGGAACAATGTGCCAAATGCAAGAGTTGTTTTTCCCATTCGAGCTTTTCTCTAATCCGCTACGGTTGCACTTGCGCACACATGTTGATGGTGCCCCGGGCTCTCGCACAGGAGACGTTCAGCATTCGGCCGAGTACGTGGACGTCGGCGACTCTTCCTCCGTGGAGCAACTCTTCGCCGCCGTAAGGAGCGCATCCACACTGCCGCTCAGCATCGTCGTCAACAGCGCCGGCATTCATCGGGCGGCGCCTATCGTGGACTGCCCAGATGAAACGTTCGACGATGTCTTAAGGGTCAACCTCAAGGCAAGATTGAAAGATGAATAATAGCCATAGCGTGCCTGGCGTCTTGCCAATAGTGGCTAATGCTATTTTTTACCTGCTACTTTTTTACTCGTATAGGTCGCATACAGGGTGGTATAGTTAGCCCATAGGTCGACCTGTTTTGTTTTGTTTTTTAGATCGCTAGCACTAAAACCCGCAGTCTCAGATTTCGCCGATGGTTGTCTGTGCGAAGCACCTATCGTAGACCTTGAGGTTGCTCGGAAAGATCAACGTGGTTATCACAAGTCCCACCGGTGGCAACACCTGCCATAGTGGTGCATCGTTTAACCGCTGCACGAATGCGCCAAGAGTGGTATGAGGATTCTCAGCGATCTATGAATGTAAAGTTGTGAATGTTTTACTCCGCATATATGGGCATTAACCCATTAACGCTATTGCGTCATACCCTTAAGGCGGAGCTCAAGTCCGATTTGATTGGTATTTTCCTGAAGCCTGCTTTACCTTAAACACCGAGCCTGATTTCAAAGCTGAAGTGCTAGTGCATCTAATTCTCATTTGGCCTAACCAAGCCAAATCGTCCGCCAT
Organism: Amblyomma americanum; assembly: GCA_030143305.2. Lineage (NCBI taxonomy): Eukaryota > Metazoa > Arthropoda > Arachnida > Ixodida > Ixodidae > Amblyomma > Amblyomma americanum. The sequence goes on from JARKHS020026287.1 coordinate 221,638, forward strand.
TGTTTAAAATTACGCTGTCCAAACTCGGGAGGCAACCAATACGTGAGCAATGACATCAAGGTGCGTATACGATATTATTTAAACATAAAACTGCGCAACGGACGGGGCACAGAAAAGATAAACACGGAAGCGCACCGGCTAACAACTGGTTTATTGCGTCAGCGTCTCCTTTCTCCTTTAACAACAAGGTGAAAATGCTCACCAAACACACAATGCCATCAAACGCGCAACCACCTTCTCAAGTCAAGAAAATCCAGTTCCTTATTGCACGTGTGGATGGAAGCCCCTCACTTACACATTTCTCGGGGCCAAATCTCGCTATCTGCAAAGCTTCAAGAATTTCGCGTTCCTTTCATTCCCTCGCACTACCGTGTTTGACCGAAAAGCGGCGTTGCATAGACTTCGTCGTGACGCCTGCAGAACTTGCAATGCTTGGGTAGATGCTGTCCGCGTGCTGCAGTTAAGGTGTTGGCAGGCTCTATGGTAATCGTTTGCTGACGCAACGGCCCGTCTGCCCTACACACATCTTTGCCACAGGTGGCAGGGATCTCATAGGTTACGTTCGTTCTGCAAGACACAAACTTGTTTCCGTGGTTGGTGCCATACCCAATTCCTTCTTTTGTCAATCTATCTAGATTAATGAGCACAAATGGGAGAGCTTACAGGGAGCACAAAAAAGAACGCCAACACACAATTTTCAGCAACCCTTTTCATGCCTTGCGGGACCTCGTGAACACAATGTACCACCTCGACCTTCCACCTCTCGCATGTGTCCACCCTTAGAGGTTTCGAGCTTGGACGTAAGGACCTCAACAATGCCTCAGCGACAGCCTGCAGAAGAATATGCGTTAAACCAGCAGTCGAAGGAGACCGACTTGAGCAGCAAAGCTAGCCTGAACCTTATGCGAACAAGACTTGACATATCAAGACCTGAATAACAAAAGTCTTCCATTTACGTTGGCAACCAAAGCAACTTGAAATAGGGGTGAAGAGGTGTTGTTTCTACCATAACGGTGAGCCTCTCTCCTCGTACCGTCTGTCACCGAGTGTGCAGAAGAGCAACATATATGTCGTCTCTCTGACAAACAGCGAAAGTAGAAAGACGACTGACCGGGCCATGCGGCGTTGGCATCGTCTCTTCCTAATTCTCCCCTTTTGTTCAGTGCTCTACCGCCTGAGCGAGTTCTGCCGGCCTAAAGTCTGACTCATAGTATCCTCAAAATCTGCGACACACGTCCTCCCTTTTTTTTTAGCATCGAGTATCGTTAAAATGCACGATACGCTAAAGGTGTATTTTCGATGCCCATATACCGATACTTCCATTTTTGTCAAATGATACCTAATACCGATACAGAAAACGTATCGAAAGAAAGTATTGAAGATACATGTATCTTCGATATTCCCCATGCCTGGCATTTAGGTTACCTGCTATGAGTGTCTAATGTTCTTTTGAAATTCTGCCGACAGAACTCCGGTTGAAACCGATTTCATTGCCCTTATATGGTATTCATGAGTTATCACCATTTAGAATGTTCAAGCACCTTCCAGAGTGTTATCATATGGTATTTTACTAATATGACCCCCTAATCCACCATAATCCATTTTTTGGGGAGGGCCTACTTCCAACATTTCGGCGATCTTTTGGAATTTTGAGGGGGGAGGGGGGAAACTTTGAAATTTTGGGGTTCCTCAGCTTTCCAAATTTGGTGGTGCCCTATAACTGATCCAGTGGTCAGCACGTGGCGTTCATGAAGTCACTACCATCTAAACTAAATATCGCGGGGAGCGTTCATACCACTACTGGCGCAGTGGTGCAGCGGGGGAGATGCGCCACTGCCCTGGCAGGCGGCTGTTTGAAACACAGCCACCGGTGGGGATTGCGAGACTCAGGTTGCTGCTCTTCCCAAGCCCCATAAGGTTCGTGCAGGGCTCCACAGTGGGCAGGTAGCTCACAACTCGGTGGGCAGACTGCCATGGTAGCCAGGTTGTGATGACGTCACAAGGTCGCGTGACCTCCCTCGACCAATCAGGAAATTTCGTGACAGAGGAGTCTGAATCTTTTGTGAGACGGCAACCTATATTCTACCGCCTTATTAAAGCAATCGCCGAATATCCTTGGTTGTCCGGTATTTTCGCTGACGATGCACTAGATATATTTCTTGCCTCGAGCGGTAACTGATGCACAACTACAACTACACAGTCACTGTTTTGCAATATGACCGTGTGAAGATTTCTGGGCGACAAATGAACAGCGACTGCTGGGAAAATCATATATAAATCTGCATGCGATGGTCGCTGATATTGACAACACTGAACGCTATACCAAAGAGCATACTTTTCCAACGTTATTACATTATTTTCTTGGTGTTCATAAAATGTGTCGCGAAACCGCTTTTTTTTTTTGTTCAAACACGTCCTTGCTTGAAACATGCCATGAAATCACCGTACGTTATTCAGAATAAATGAGGCGAGGCTCAACCACCGTTTGGCGCAGCAGGCCTATGCGGTACTAGGGCAGATATCGGTGCCATGGTCGACGGCTGCCTATTTAGGTTCACCTTAATAACAAAGAACTCCGGCAATGATAACTCAGGTGAACATCGCACAACAATCTATGACAGTGTGCCGCATATAAGTTTAATATGCCACCCATACAAGTGTCATATGCCATCCATACAATGTACATATGACTGTAGTATGCCGAAGGACACATTTTGAGCAATTAAAAAAAAAGTACCATCCGTTGGCTTGTTTCTTTAGGGAACGTTCCTGGTGACCCGGGCCGCCGGGCGAGAAATGCTACGTTCGGGCAGGGCCTTACCCGAAGGTGGCGCAGCCATCGTGAACATCTCCAGCATCGTGGGCAAAAGCGGTTGGTCGAACGCCGGTGCATACGCAGCTTCCAAGGCCGGAGTCATAGCCCTCACCAAGACGGTGGCGCAGGAACTGGCACACTGCGGCATCCGCTGCAACGCCGTGCTGCCAGGCTGGACAGAGACGCCGATGACTCAGGTTACGAGAGATGAGTGCAGGGCCATGGTGGCTTCTATGACGCCGCTCAAGAGGTCCGCCCAGCCGCGAGAGATCGCCGAAGCCGTCAAGTTCCTCTGCCTGCCCGCCGCCAGTTCCTTCGTCACGGGTGCTGTTATGGAGGTCAGCGGTGGACTATTCATGTGATCACGTCGTGACTCGTAACATACGCCTGTGTAATTTTCAACCCCCTCGCGACGGGTGCGGCTCGATTCTGTAAGACCTTAGCGGGACAAGCTGCCAGGTTTGATCTCATGGACCGGACTGACCAAGCCCAACAAACGGTGCGTGCTTCGGGAGACTTCCGGTTGCAGTGTGCCCGGTTTGACCTCTCGCATTTTTAACGAGACGAAGCTTGTTGCGCAGCAAACGGCTGAACTGGCGCACTCAGGGGTCCACGATAATAGACGTCGCTTCTAGACGTACCCTTGTTCGCGCCAACGTGGAACTGATATCATAAGCACGGACGTCACGAATCTTGCCCAATATTCTACCTGCTTTATGGACCTCCCCTTACAAAAATGGACATGGAATCTTTGTTGAGTTTTCATGGGGTTCTTATGGACTCATCAGGATGTCGACAGAAACATGAACCGCATTCCGAGGATCTACCCTTCGGCTCCTATGGCCACTCATGGTCCACCTTCCCGAGATGCACTTGCCGAAGGGAAACCACGCAACGGAGCATGTGTGCAATAAACATCTGCTTTCTCATTTGCTTTTGGCTAGAGATAAGCGTGAAATGTGAGAACAGGCTTTGGCCTTGTATCTTTTTGTCGCGATCATGAAGCAGCCAGCCAGACTGTGTACTCTTCTTGGGGAGGGACCTGCGAGCACAACGGGAACAAATAAAAATTGTGCACAGACACAGCAAGACCGTATTGAGCACTTAAGCATAGATCAGAGGTCGTCTGACGCGTTTGGGGACGTGATTGGTAAATCTAAAACCGGCGGGGCTGAAAAATGCCAAGGAACGATTCATACACAACTGCATATCCATTAGAGGGGGTTTTAAATCAGCTAGTTTGCTCATAATTCCTTAGAAATGAACGTTCTTAATAAAACAAAGAACAAGGCGCACGCAGATTGTGTGTGCCTATAGGTTATCCTCGTCACAAAAAGTTGACCTGCCGCTGCACGGATTCAAAAGTGCAGTTCATTGCAATCAAGTTGATTCTAAGGCGAAAGTAGAAATTGCAGTGTCTGTTCAGCAGGTTTCTAGCAAGAAGCAGGTGCGAAAGCGGCAAACTATGACAATGTAACCGCGAACTCTGATGACTGGAAACAGTTGCGGCGGCGCAATTTGACGTAGAGCGAAGCACCAAATTGACCTCCGTCTGGTTTACTTTGTCATTCAGCGCACCGCACCAGTGCCGTTCAAATCACGCGCTCTGGCTGGCTGGCCACGTGGCTGTAAAAAAAGAAAAACACGTTTCCCAGGATTTTTTCCAAGAAAACAAGGCCACCCTACTCAGCATCCTTAACCACATCAACGTAAGCAAGACGGACGGGGAAAAAATTGAGAACAAACATCCCTGTGGGCACTCTCGCCACCTATCGGTAAAAAAGTGTGCTCCTCAAACGTTGTTTGAGAACACCACAGGGTGACGCTAGCTGACGAAGTGTCGCGTCGTGCCGACTACACCACCCATGAACAACGTCTACTACATTGCAAGGTTATGGTGCGACTGGATTGAGTGTATGCTATTTTTTTGCTCACGTTGCCTGACTGTCTGCTGGGTGGAAGGCTCGTATTAGCAGCAGGTATCAAGAGCGGCTATGCTGTAGCGTAACCAGAAATTTCTTGTCCTAAATGGCGGGAAGTTAAAACGACTGAAATGCACTGTGCAGGTGCACCATGTGCACATGCTGCAGAGGTTGCCTAACGTCCTCACTTTTGGCTATTGTCATCAACCGTCAACATCGTCCTCATTAACGACTTTCACTTCAAAACAGTTGCAAGTAATCTACCGCCCTAGCGTCCACTCAGCATATTTCTTTCATCTGTCTTACCAGGGGGCTGAAACTTAGTACACATCCCAGCGGTCACGAATTACAAACGGTAGCGCCAATTCCTCCCTCAGTTACGTTCATAGCGCCTGGGCACGAGTTATCTCCATGACAACGGACAACCGACGCACGCGGCGCTGGGGGAGTTCGCATGGCATATGCTGCTCGCGCGGACAGGTCCAAAATCGGGCCCGCTAGGGGAGGTGGGTGGATGTATCGTCGTCTGCCTGCTGCGCGCGGCCGCTCTTTACGTGGGTTTTTTAGTACACTCTTTATTTGCTGTTGTGGCATGTCAAAATTGGTTGCGCTGCTAATCACCAATGGCAACCGCATCGCTGGGCCAATGTATAGAGAACAGAGAAAATTTTTCAATTGCTTTATTGACACATACATCCTTCCCGTTACTTTAAGGCAAAAAGAGATATTTCTCAAAATACACTGCATGTCTACGTTACAGCATTCCGCACAATATAGATAATGTGTGTCGACGCGCCAGAGGTGTTAAATTTACCTCAAACGGCGCAGCTGACATTTTCTGTACATCATTTCGCGGACCATTCACGCAATACATATGCTATCGCACTACCGAAGGATCAGTCTGTGCACAGTGAGTGCACGCAGTTTAATGCATGATGTATCTTACAATCATAGACATTTGCAAAAAGTTTTGTAGTATTTACGTAAACTCGTGAGAGCAAACTACTGTCACGCAATGACCTTCACTGTCCATGCTTATATATGCGACAACAATAAAATTCAGTTTACATACAGCTGCCTAATCGGTTCCTACGATACGCCGGCTCTTGCGGACCAAACCCGATGACTGCTTCGTCAACAGCAGTGAATAAATCATTGTTCATGGTCCACGGCGCCGAAATGAGTGGTGGCTCCCGAGAAAGCGAGCGCAGGTAGCGGTTCCCGCTGTATCCGTGCGGGTCTCGCTGCACTTTTTGCGAGGGTCGCGAGCACAAAACGAAACATCACCGTAGTTGTCGCAGCACATGAAGGAGCACGACCGCAAAGTATCTGCGTCCGGCGCCGCAATGCAGGCGACAGCGCCCGAGATAACGCGCGACTGACGGAGTTCGCGAAACACACGCAAAGCATGCCTGGCGACTGCAGGCCGCTCGGGTCAGAAATTCAAAAGGAATAGAAAGACAGCGAGAGACCTTTTTCTCCTTTCAGAACCTTCTTGCGGTTAGATCTTATTGTTTTCTGCAGACGCTAGCGCTAACTCCTCCTTCAGTTAAGTTCACAATGGATGGTGTACAGAGTAACAGCTTCATTGGCGGTTTATCAATTAGCCGGGACAAAATTGTCTCGCGCTTTCCTACCCCTGGTCTTACCTCGACCTCTCTCATACCATAGCATCTACGCGCGCACTCACGCAATTTGTTTTTTGCTCTTTAGAGAGAGCGTGGTTATTACGAGAGAAGGGTAGATTTTGCACTTTTCAAATTATTTTTTTTTATTCCAACCGGCAATAAGCGAATGCGATCACAATGCAAGTGCGTTCGTTATGCGAGTAAATGTAATAGTCAAAAGCCCGGCCTCGATCACCACACTTACTTGCAGACATTAGATGATTATAATATTGATGGCATGGCCTTTCGAAAAGGTCAGCGCAGCATAGATGCTCAGACCATGCGCAGGAAAATAAAAAGGCGAAATATAAAATCGCGACAAAATAAAAGATAGCTTTAAGCTTCACTGCTTAACGCATAGATTTCCGGCCAGAGGCTGTTTACTGCGTGCTGTGCTGTGCTGTGCTACTTTGTTTTGCAGAGCAGCTACAGCAAACACAAGTCCACTTTGCTGTGCTAAGAGCGCACGACAAAGAAAGGCGAAATTTTGGACTTTCTTTTTTTTTTATTGCTTGCACGCCTGGCAACGACGACTGTCATGCTGTTGAGCGCGGCGGCTGAGGAGAGCTTCTTTGTTGGCCAATGCGCTGGCAAATCTAAAGCTGCCGCGCGCGGTTCAACCACCTGCTCCTCTTAGCTCAGGGTCTGCGTAGCGCCAACTGCGGCTCCCACCATCTGCTTCTCTTGTTATAACTACAGCGCATTTGACGGTACAGAAGAAGGCACAGAGAAGATGAACACACACAACACACAGAGCGCTGGCTGACTACTGAATTTATTGGATGACCAGCAGGCTTTTTATACCCACTGGTGACAGGAAAGAAAAATTCGCGCAAAAATATGCAACGAAGGAACAGCGGATAACTGATATGCGTCAAATCTCACGATAGAGATGCTTGATTTCTTTTGCAGATGCTTGATTTCTGGCTCTCAGCAGTTTGGCGTCGGAGTTCCACTTAATCGCTGTCTTGATGTGTTTCTATGTTTTCGTGCGCTGTTTGCATCGTGACACTGTTACTTTTTTCATCCACGGTTAGGATTCCCGTTTAACAATATTTTTGCTGTCATCTCGGTCTCGGTTTCGACAGCTATTGGAGTTAGGTTTTCGGCTCTATTTTCCGCGATTGAGGTGAAAAAAAAAATCCATTCAATAAAAAAGTGTTGCTGTTCTTCGCTATGCTGTGTTGCTTGTAGGGCACGAGGACCTGTGAAGTGTCATATAGGCACCTTTTGTCTTACGTATCTCGGCAGATTCAAACCATAAACAGTAACTTTCGCATATATTTGTATTGTGCTGAAATAAATTACACTTAACATTCGGAACGGTTCTCAACTACGCTATTTGCATTCGATTAGGTTGCAAAGCTCGCCTGTTAGTACTCGATTCGGTTTCGAAAAAGTACTATTCGTACTTCCCTCGTTCACAGCCGTTCCTTCCACGTTGCCGTGAAAAGCTCCCTAGCGCGGGCATAACAATGGTAGGGCAACATCCTCTAATCCACGTTTCCTCCACCCTTTCCCTAATCCAGTTAGCTGGTGTTCCCCCGGAGCACAACAAAGGAGCAGGAGGCACGTGGGATACCCCTGTTTTCCCCCTAATCGCCCAGAGGCGTCACTAGCGGTATGCAGACCGCACAGCTGCAGCAGGTGGGGAGGAGAAGAGAAGGGGTGGGGGTGAATGACCTCGGTGATGACGCTGCGCTTGTCACTCGAGCTTTCGTGTTTGAAATGTTGAAAACGCGCTTGCCCCTTGCTTTCGCCTGATTTTGCAAGCAGAACTTCCCTGCGCACGTCGATACAACTGTTTTTTACTTGTTCAATGTTTGGATTACTTGCCAATTTATTAGAAATTTAAATTTGTGCAGCGTCCGTTCAGATATTCGTATGAGCTAATATTTTTATTTCTTCTCCCTTTTTTCACAAATTTCACGTGCTTGTTTTTCAATTTTTTCTTGCAGAAATAAAGGCGCAAATATATTCGCTGAGCAGGTTTTTCACGTCATGTTTTACGGCATCATCAGCCATAGTGTACAGATTTAGCTTCGCATTGAAGCAGGGTATGAAGACATGACACATAGGGGTCGGGGGAGTGGGGCTGTGAAGCGCCAGGCCACAGCAGCGAGCGTTGTGACACCGATTTCCGTGATCTTTTCACGTCCGTTACGCTAAGTTAACTTAGTTGTAACACATACGGACTGTGCGCAAGTATCGTGCACCACGAACACATATTTATAAATTCCTATTCGCCAATAAGCATGCTGACCTCATTTGTTTCAAAAGCGTTGCCGCAGTAAATCTGAGCGTGAACACCGCATTAGACCCCGAAAAAGAACTCCGCATTTTCAGGAGTAGCCGCTTCTCTTACTTGTTCCTGCTGTTCCAAATTTTCCTTGCTCCAACCGTCAATACAAACTCATAACAAACTCTTTGGGAGCGAATTCCGTGGCGAACGAGAGAGGGTTCACACGATGGCTTGTACAAGAAGCTCTATGAACGCGTTGATGTTTATATGTATACCCTAGGCACTGCACAGGAGCACCAAACCGCAGACGTCTACCGTAGCAGCTTCCTTTCCTTATATCTCCTCTTTAACCCCCTCTTCTACAACCGAAGTTATATTTGAGCTCGGAATTCACAAACGGCGCCACTTTCCGCATACTTTCGCCAAGGTGGCTTCGTATGTGAAGACGTGGGAGTGACGTTCCTGCTTTTCATTCTAAAATCATGCATACCTTCGGCCGGTTCCGCAAAAGTCACTCTGACGCCATATGGCACAGCTGTTCGTTGCGCAAACCGAAACGGAGCGGAACCAGCCCGCGCGGTTTCCGCAGTCCCTGCTGACGTGCTGCGAATTCCTTCGACCCTTGTAACCCCGCTTACGTATCGTATATCGACGTGGGAGCACGCACTATACTCTGCTTGGCATTAAAACTGTGCAGTGTTTTGCATGCCATACCTATCGTGGAACGTTCATTGTTACATAACCAGCGGTCCTAGCCGCTACCAGTGGTCCTAGAGCAGTGTGAGCATCAGAACCAAGTTCACAAAGCCAGTCACAGCTTTAGAAGTGTACGTGATCAGACGGTATTTATGATGAAGGGCGTAACCACGCGAAAGAGTCAGGACAGCATAAAGGAACACACACGGCACTTGGAAGCGCAGACTGTCGACTTTTCTTTTCTGCTCCGCCTAATGAGTATTGCCATCTTTACAGGAAGCAAACCGCCCACCAATAACTAAATGGCTAATTTTTCCAAAAGCCCAAGAACGAGGTGGCAGTTGCCCCACAATGGAGGCTGTCTATCCAACGGCGTCGACCTATATATTTTTTCGTGGCATTGCGATTAACCCGTGGTTGTACACTATACCGGGTTCAAGGGGATTAGCCACGATGCCATGAGAACCAGTCGACGCCATTGGCTGGAAGGCCACCTTTGAGGGTCATTTGCTTTGAGGGTATTTCTTGAGTTGCATTCGACTGCAATTTCTGGTGAAATTAGACCCCCGATCCATTCAATACTGTCAAAGCTGGGTCATTGGTGTACGGCTTTGCTGAATCACAATATAAGTGCGCTTGCTTACAAATATCCCTTTAAATTGCTGCCAAAGGGAAGTTGAACGTTAAGGAAAATAATGAAATTCGAACGACTGCAGGAAATGCTGTATAAAGGGAAATTATAGGGGAAACGTTAAGGGACAGAAAAATATAAAAGCCGCGTGCTTGAGGTAATGATCGAGGTAATGGCATCCTTCGGAAATTCACGAGGATCAAAATTACTTTGTCGGGATGTTCGATGTTGAGAATAACCAATAGCCTACCAGTGGCAGAGTGGATAACGAGAGAGAGAGAAAACGCAGCAGGGGGTGGCATAGAGTCATTAAGGGAGGTAAAGTTAGCAGGGATGCAATTCGGTTTTTGGAGTGGGTAACCGCGGCTGGTGTATGTAGAGGATAATTGTATACATTTGAAAGAAGACTGCGCTCTCCATTTGACGCTATACCTGGCATGTAGCACTGAGATTTAGCGTAACAGAGGCGTACCGTATTTTGCCAAAAGTAACCAAGCAATGAGGTTTAGTGGCAGGTCCACACCCCACCTAGCCCCGCATCCTGCCACTGTGCATGCGTAGCATGTATATGTTAATCCAATACAAGGCTACGTTAATGCGTCTCAGCTGTATGCTAAAACTCCCAACCGTTGGAGGTGATGTGGTGGTCGGGGTAACGGTGCCGATGAAGATGATGATAATGTTGTTCGTATTGGTAGTTATGACGAAATTTCGGCGCTTCTTTAAAGTACGCGGTAATAATTGACTCTACAAGTTGCACTGCGTGGCGGGAATTCAATTTACAGCTTTTGACCATATATGCATATCTGCGGACATCGCGAGGTCAACAAAGCTAAATTAAAGCTAAAGTAAAAGTAAAGTAAGTAAAGCTAAAAATACGCCAGACACGTGCAACATTTAATTGGTCAATGCTCACACTGCTTTAGGATCCCCCTGGTAGCGGCTAGGACCGCTGGTTATGTAACAATGAACGTTCCACGATAGGATCTTTTTCTGGCTTCCTTTTTTTTTTTCGCCCTAAGCTGCTTATCCATTATGTTTGCGACTCCGGCGGTGTCTTTCATCGGCCAGCGCCTGACTTCCGCCCGCACACCGTTCCCCTTCCGCTCTGTCCAAAGCGGTTCTTCGAAGCGAGTACGAGTTTCGCAACAGGCCAATTAGTAAGCGTTTTGAAACAATAAGGGGTAAACGTGGCGCTGCTGACGCACCAGTTATTAGCGCGGCCGTGAGCGCGGCACTCCGACCGAGCAGATCGGTAAGCATACGCCAGGCGATGCCAGCTGCGCACAGGAGAACGGCGGGACAAGGCTACGGGTACTCTCTCTCGCAATTTACCGGCACTGAAGCGAATCCTAAAAGTGGCGTCAGCAAATCACGAGCCGAACTGTCACAGCTGTTCTCGCGTTAGAACGGCAAGTAATTGGCCGACTGCCGAAGGCCGCTTGCCCGCCAGCCCGGTCCTTAATTAAGCGCGAGATTAAGTTAAAAATGGGGTTAGAAGGAACACGCAAGAGGCTGCGACCACAAGACCTTCTGATCGACTTATCTCATGCGTTACATAGTTTTTGTTGCCGCTAATCTCCTTTTGAAAGTATGATGCACTAGCTAGCACCAAACTGAGTTGCATGCGATGGGCTTCGATACATCTGCGACTGATCCACTTTTTTCAACTGTAGCTTCCATTAAAGTCATGGCCACTTGATTTGCGCTCAACTGCCAAAGCATGTTGCAGTCATGAAGCAGCTTTGCGAATTCGGCTTCTGATTTTTGCGCACGAGACATAGCTGATGAAACAGATGATAGGAGGAGGAGGAGGAGGAGGAGGAGGGGACTTCAATGGAACAGGAGAGGTCTGCCTGGTCGTCGGCTTAGCATGCTACTCCACAAACAGATGATAGGTTGGCATATTAAAACATAGCGACTACAAAGACCATGTTGATCGATAGCAACCCTTGCGTTCTGTGTTCCTTTTGCCTTTGTAGTCACGCTGTTTTTAATATACCAACTAGCCTAACTTCAGGCGTTAGTACAGACTATATGTATTGCACAACCGATAAACTAGACAAGCAAGTGAGTAGGAACCTAAAAACCAAAGCAAGCGGAATCAATCTATGCATGCGTCTATTAGTTGTAGTGGATACAAACACGGTGTTCGATATTTGCCAGTCAATAAATCAATCAATCAATTTTATTTCCTTAAAGACCCCTTTTTATGCGACAGCAAGTAATCATGCGTTATGATGATGACAAATAGCTGTAGGCTCTACGCGGGACAGGTTATCGCTGCAATGTCAGCGGGAAGGCCATTCCAGTCCGCGGCGGTGCGAGAAAAAAAAAAATGAAAGCTGCGAAGGTGACGGTGCGTGCACGTGGGCGGCTGATCTGTAGTTGATGGAGAGTGCGGTGAGATATGCGTGCCGGAGGGACCATGTAGGGCGCAGTTCATAGATGGCTGTAAAAAAACTTGTGGAATAATAAAAGACTGGCTGTGCGGCGGTGCAGCTCGAGTGGCTGAATGCCTGGAAGCGATTTCAGATGCATGACGCGTTGCCAGCAGCTCAAGCCAACCGAAGCGCAGTGTTATATGGCCCCTGTCATCTGCAAAAGGCAGCGGAAGGGGGCTACTTCCAGTCCCATTCATTCCCGTAAGGAGCGTAGCCTTCGGACAAGCCGGGCATCCAGGCGATTGCAAAGAAAACCGACCGGCCTCGGCGGAGGACCTCCCCAGCTTCCGTTTGATCTTGAGGGGAACAACTGATTTGCACTGGCAGCGCAGTACAAGCTAGCCTTGGCAACAGTTGCCAGAAAAAAAAAAAGTATTCCGCTGTCCTGTTGTTCATGGCCGATAGCACCGATTGCACTCAAAGCATGAGTGTGTAGCAAGTTTGCCAGACACTAAACTATATGCAGAAGCAACAAGTCAGCGTGCTCTTGGCACAGATGCCTCTCTCTGTTTACCGGTGACCTGCCAGACGAAATGGTGGAAATGCATTTTTCAGGCATTTGTCCCAAGGCAGCGAGGTAATGAAATTCAAGTGAAGGTAGTGCGACCGGAATTGTTAGCTGTCCAGTGTTGTAAGCACTCGTGACAGTTATCCAATTTTTCAGAACATGTAAGCATTTTTTTTTTTCAGCTTTGATATCCCGGTCTTGTTCGGGCCAGTATGCTAGACGCGACGCCTGTGCGGAGAGTCACAGCTCCAACAACAGGGTCAAACAACGAGGTCAATGACAGCCAGACTTGGAAAACAGTAATAACATTAGGAATTTTATTCACGCAAAACCCTACAGAGTAGGTAGGCCGTTGAGTCCAGCCCTTGATCAAGGCACACACACACTGGTCAATATGGCCACAGGGCCACATGCATTCGGAGACCGCGTCGCTGATCCTTGCAGATACTACCTCACTTTTTTTTTGTTTTCGTACTCTAGGGATTGCGTGACGTCAACACCTATCTGCTTTTTTTTTCCTTTTTGAGATCACGCAGTCGGCAAGACAAGTCTCAAAAACAAATGCAAAGGCTTGCTATTCAACCACGTTCTATATGTATTTTTTTGCAGTCCTTTTTTGTGCATTCACTATCGCTCACTTTGCGTTGGGGTTATCTACTCCCAGACGCCGATAATAAACTAAATGCCATTGTACAGGAACACCTCTTCTGAAGCGCCCTAATTTCGCTGACAAGCGTGCCGTGTGAGTTCTGTGTGTGCTTCTGCTGTCCTGCTTTTCCTCGTACGAAGGCGGGTGGAAAAGAGGAGGAGGGGGACGGAGCGAGCGAAACAACGGGAAAGTTTGTGCCGGTCGAGACAAGACGGAGGAGTCGGCCCGGGCGGGCGGCAGTCCTGCAGGTTCCGCCCCGGGCCTTCCGGGAGAGTAGCGAGAAGTGGCGGAGGAGGGAAGAAACTATAAAAACAAAAGCACAACCGCCGCGAGAGTCCGTTAGGCTTCGGTGGTCGTTTCGAGGAAGAGGGCGGGGGATGGCATCCGATCTTAGGGGAAGCTTCAGAAGGGCCGAGCAGCGCTGCTGCCAGCAGTGCGTCGTCGTCCTCTAGTTGCCCAGGTAGGCGGAGAAGAGACGGGAGAGCACAGAGGTGGGCTTGCCAGAGGGCTTGGTGCCGGGGGGTGGCAGGAGGGTGTTGCACCTGGCGTTGGCCTCGCCGTAGGAAGTGCACACCACGTTGGGCAGGTCGGAGGCGGCCATCTTGACCAGGATCTCGCCGAACTCGATGGCCTCCTCACCGCACTTGCTGGAGATGGCCTTGCGGGTGCAGCCCTGGTAGCGGTTGTACATGCTGCGCGAGGGAAAGAAAGAGGGAAGTTAGTCGCATTCCTCCCTACGCAAAAAAGGCAGCGTGGATAAAGGACGAGAGTTGCAGCGGCTTCGAGTAAGCAACGCTGAATACTATATGCTCCAGAATATGACAACTTTTTTTTTTACGTGCTCAACTGTTTCTCAAAGATGTTCCAACTCAGATGTTATGCTCACTTGCGGAGAATTTACAGCCTGCCAGCGAGCGATAATTGCTATGGTTGACTCCTCGTTCTGAGGTAAGCAGTAAATTACAAAATAGTCGCTCACTACGTTATGCGTTATAATACTGGAGAAAAAATGACGGAGTTTGTTTCATATGCCTCTCACTCTTATCTCCGAGGGCAAAAGCCATCGTCCGTGGGGTAGTATAAGTATATACTAGTGGCAGATAACGACAAATGAACCGGCGCTTTCGTGTTGACAACGGCCGGAGCTTGCTCGTGATTTATGAGCCAATAGAAGGACAGAAAGACGTACCAGCAGGCAGCTGGGACACGGTCGTTGAAGGCAACAGTGGAGACCTTCTCGAGACCAGCCTGGATGTCGGTGAGACACTTCTTCTGGTCGGGCAGAGTCTGGCCAAGGCAAGGAGCGTGCTTCAGGTAGTCTGCGGGAAGGAAGAAAAAAAGTGTTAAAATTCCCATTTTCATGTAATGCGGCCTCAGAGTGGTACAAAGGCTTTCCGTCACCAAAAGCTAAACTCCGAGGCGGTAGCTCAATTCGCTTGGCTGCGCCACCGGTTACGTCATGCACTGGTGAGTCTTTACCGGGTGCAAACAGCTCGTTCGCGAAAGTGCGTCAACAAAGACCCCAGCCAACAATAAGGAAAACAAAGCGGGTCTTGTAGGTTCGACGGCCACAGCAGAAGAAATAAAAAAAAGTATTTGCTTCTTTGCGCGAGAGTCACCCGATCGTTTTGTTTCTTCCTTTTACGACGACTAAGGAAAAGTTGCGGCCATGAATATAAGGAAGAATTTTTTTTCCAGGAGGCCAGGCAGCTAAGAGTATGCTGGAATTTTTCCAAGTGAAGAATGGATTACGTTTCAAAGTAATCGCTACCAAGTGCTGCGATATGGCATGGCGTCCGGGTTACTAACAAGTAAAGAGCATGCTTTGAAAAGCTAATGATACATTTGTATGTCAGGGTTCTCTTTGTCGATATTCTTTCGCGATACCATAGAGTTTAGCTGGCTCAACAGCGCCACGCTGATGTTTCAGAACACCACGCGACGTATTAATGTGCAGTCTTTGGCGTGCAAGGCAAAATCATGATGGCTACAAGAACTTCCGTATGCGCGCGAGCACACATGCGTTGGCGACTCGCGTTCTAAGCGTAATGCTTTGAGCGTGCTTTGCTGTTCGAGAAGATGGACAATGCTGGAAACAATCCCGATTCCTTGCTTTATGCTGAAGTCGGATTTATACGCGGGACCGCTTTGGCCTCGTGTGGCCAGGAAGGGGAGTTCCAGAAAGGGGTACTCACTGGTCCTGACGTCAGTTCCCTTGGTACAGAACTGCTTGAAGAGCTCCTGGGATCCCTCAGCGACGAAGCCGATCAGTTCCCTCTGCAGGGGGGTGGCGCAGCGGGAGGTGAAGTTCCTGAAGCACTCCTGGGACTCCTTGAGGAAGCCGCACTGCTTGTCGACCTCAGCGTCGGTGGTGGCCACTCCGGATGGGTTCTGGTTGAAGAGCAGCAATGTGGCTGCGCAGAGATCCAGCTCGCGCAGGTGGCAGTTGCATGCCTCTCCGTTGACCTGGTAGGCGGCTGCGGAAAACGAATAAAGAAAAAAACAGACAGCGATTGGTTAGTTAGGCTTGCCGTGTGAGAACGTAGCTAAGTGATAGCTTGCGCGAGAGATTTCGTTGCATATTGCATACAGCTGCAGTGCCACGATCTAAAGACAAGCGCGCAAAGAACTTGCGGTCACGGTAATAAGCTCAACAACTAAGGGTTCATGCGCTGATAACGTATGATTGGCGCCGCTTTGGTCTGTTCGACGCCGTGCGTTGTAAAGAAATGAGTTTGAGTGCGCCCCTTGAATACTGCTGTTGTGCTTCCCAACTGCTTGTACGTGACACGGCACATTTGAATGTATTGCCGCAAGAACGTGAGCAAGCGTTGAGCAGAAAAGGTTCAACGACTCTTTCCCCCTTTTGCGGGCGAAAGGGTGAATAGAATTTCGTTGTTTCGTATACCTTTTTTTTTGCATTTTAAACTGCTGCAGAAAGCTTCTTAATCCCCCCCCTTCCACCCTTCTTAACTATACTGATCTGTCTGTTTTGACAAGCTTTCGTGTGTACCTCCCCGTCGTGGCGAGGTCACGCGGTCGAGGAGTGTTTCTTTCTTTTTTGTCCCGCAAGAAGGCGACCGTAGCAAAAAAAGAAAATGAAGGGGAGAGGGGCACCCATCAGAAGAACGTGTACAGCTAGGGGCATTGACACACGTACATCCATCCTTGAGCACCAATCGCGTTAGGCAAGCATTCCAGAGTCGAAAGAAACTAGTCGCAGGTGCCGGGTCACAGTCGTGCGCCTAGGTTTGCTGTGGGCTTCCGTTGTACAGCTTAAGCACGTCCCGCGGCGCGTTTCCTTTCGGCACACCACCCCACCCCTCCGGTCTCCCCGCGTTTGAAGGCACCTCACGTGTTCGGAGGGGGCGGGGGTCCGAATTCTTCAGTGGCGGAGCGTTGGCTTCCTCGTATCCGAAAGCAAGCTCTGAGCAGGACAGTGGACGCGATCAACGCTCTCCCGTACCCTTCGAAGATTGTTCTCCCCGTCAGCGGCACGATTGTGTCGTTCGAAAGCGAGTGGTCTTTTCCCTTTCTGGGCAGCGTCGTCTAATGGTCTTTGTAATTTCTCTTTCGTTCGGGGGGGGGGGGGGGGGGATGCTCAGCAGGCTCGCGGGGAGCACACGGAACCGCTTTCGTCTTTCGTCTCTGCGCGACCTTCACGAGCGAAGTCGTCGTCGCATTCTCGAGATTATCTGTCCACCTGCCTTCGGGTAGAGTCTGTACGACTGCCGCCGTCTTCGTTTTTCGGGTGCGATCGGGCCGCACGCGTCCCGCACAATCGCAAGCACCAACGGCCGCGTATCGCTCCGTTGAATGCTGGCTGGCTAGTTGGGTTGCTGTACTTTTTTCCTCTCTGCCGAAGTGTGACCTTTATCTAAAAATACGCTGCAGCACAGCGGCGGCCTACATTGAGAAAAAGAAAGGGGCTCGTGTGGGCAGCGAACACTATTGCAGCTGGCCCGCTGCGGCGTCACGATCCCCGCTTGGAGCGCGACATGTCTATCTTATATAGCGCCCGTATCCCTCGCCAGATCAGCCCGGGTGTCCGATACGCTAACAGGGCGTGTACACATTAGACGGGACAGATCGCGTTTTGAGCTTTTTCGCGGTCTCGACGATAAAGCCTTTCGTGAGAAGCTGCAGCAGTATTTTTGCAGGGCTGCGCGCCAGTAGTATATATAGCTTTGGTGAAGTGGTGGCAGTACACGCAGTCGCGAGAAATTGTAGACTATCGGGGTTGCCGGCGTTCTGCCTCAACGATAGTCGGACAGCGTCGCGAGCGCCTCCTCAAGGTTAACTGCACCGTCTTCCTCGTAGGTGTATAATCAAAAAAGACACAGCCTTCCCCTTTCTGTTTGCATGCATCACTCGTCTCGTTGCGAAATGCATTCGACATCTGAAAGGCACAGAATGTCGCCGGAGCGCTGCGAGAATCTGAGGCTTTAGCACGTTTGCAATCTATGCATTGACGAGTACGCCAATACACAAGTGCGATGAGTGGATGTTAAGGTACGACATAGTCTACCCAGGCAATTTGCATGAAGACCCGCGGGTTACCGACCCTTGGCGTCGCGAAATCTCTATACATCGGCTTGCTAATGAAGCCAGAAGAAGACAGCGCATACGCGCCCAGTGGCGCTTTCTGAATAAGGAAGGACGGAAGGAAATGCATTTCAGACATGCGTGACGCACACTGCATACACACACTGCGCTTGCTGGTAGGTAGGCAGGTAGGTAGGCCTCAGACGTTGCTGGCTCGGGCCAGTCTTTCGCCTTTATCAGCTCATCTTTCTCGCGCCACGGGGAACCGACCACTGCCTCCTCCATCGCCGATGTCGTCGTCGCACACGGCGGGGCCTGTGCCTCGCTCCACATGAAAGACCGAAACCTTTCCATTGCGAAAGTATCCGCCAGCAACGAGATTCGAAGCGGCACGCTTGCAACACTGCGCTTATCATCGGGAGTGCGGGCACGTCCGTCCAGTGCCGCTGGTTTGAGTTCAAGGTGTTTCGGAAAAGACGCGTGTTGCGGTTACCGCGGCCGATCGAGACGGGCTCGCTGCTGCTGCTGCTGCTTCGCTCGCGATCGACGGGAGCTTTCTCGCCTGCATGCTGCGCGCGCGATTTGCATCTGCCTCTGGGCGCGTGCGAGGTGGCGCACTGTCAGGTCACGGCGCGGGGTGCAAAAGAGATTGCCTCCTTGTCTCGCTGTCTGGACGTTTACCTCGGCAGGTCTACGAGAAGCCTTGATAGAATGGGCACAGTCGACGGCGCCCCTGCGGGCTGGCTGGCGACGACGCGTCAATTGAATTCAGGCGCTTGAAGCGGGAGTGACGTGTGTCTTGTTTTTATAACCTAACAGTTCTGTCTTCTGGAAGTACTGTTTTCATGAAGTACAGTTTTCATGAGCGAAAATTCACTTCGACCGGAGTCCGCGAAATAGTAGGGTTATCCTCTGCGAAGCGGGGGAGAGAAGGTTCCTTCTCTCTCTCTGTGTGTATTTAAATATACTATGGTCTTTTCACCTATCTAATCTTTGCGGCTAGGCCTGGAGGTATGGGACAGAAAATCTCAGTGTAACTGTGACTGTGCAGGTCCCGAGCGCCTGCTACTGCGGACCTACGTTCAAATTAAGCGCTTTATCGGCACCATAGCGTCGTGGTTATATAGAAGAAAAAAAAAACAAGAATTTTCAAGCAGAGTCGCCCTGTGGACACGGCAAGCAAACGAATATGCGCAAAAGTATCTGTGCCCCGACTCATCCGCTTTGCGACAGAGGTCCTTCCCTGAAGGCGCGACCAAAAGTGCGAACCGCCTTTGCTAAAATCTCCATTGGTGGCCTTCTAAATTTGTTCGCTTCTACACACATGCTGCAGACTTGAAAAACGAATGTGGCAGAAGGTATTTGGGAGCCGGTGCTTCGTCACAGATCTGTCCAGCCCTTTCGAGACGGGATACACGAGTCGGGCACTCGGAACGCGTCCCGCACGTGCTGAGAACCCTCTTACGGCGGCATTAACGGGGTAACCCGGGAAAGAAGTGAAAACGCTCGTGCACTTGTATCTTTTTTTTTCTTTCCCTCTACGGTCCCCCTTCTGGGATGTGGAGGAGGAGAAGTTGGGCGGCGTAGCGCCGTGAGCGTTCTAGCGGGGAGCAGATGCCGTGTCGGGGTTCCTCTTACTTTTGCCAGCATCTATTTCTCCCTTCAGTGGAGCGCTACTGACGAAAGAAAGAAAAGAGCTCAAGGAGGTGGGGTTTTTTAGAAGCGCCCCGCCGAGGGGCCGATCCCTCGCCGCGAGAGGACCGCTTTGGGGTTACTGGGACACTGGTTGCTGCCGCCGCGCTCTCGAGACGCCTGCAGCACTCCTGACCGGCGAGACGGCAGTCGAGAGATGTAGATATATCCAAAGAAAATGAAAAATAAAAAGGCAACGCCGTCGTTCGCTTGAGAGTTCCTTTCTCTGCGTTCCCTTCCTACCGTCTACTTTTTGGTTCTGGCCTCAACTCATTTTGTCTGTCATTACATTTCAGGCTGATTTCTTGAGGGGCTTTTCTGGCTTTTGAGAGAGACGACGATTAGGACGGTGAGGAAACTCCGCTGAGCTCAGAAGGGGTGAAGACAAGCCATCAGATACAGAAGCAGCGGCACTGTGGGAATAAGGCACCAATGCCGCGGCATGCCATGTCCCAGCGACATCCCTGCTTAATCTTCAGCTCGTTCCCATTCATGTCTTGTATCACGATGATCTGTAAACTTCTTCGGTCCAATTGATCGCGCCATTAATATAAGATAATAAGATAGCAGCTATAATTAGATATAAAGAAGATATAAGATAGAGATAGAAGCTCGCTAAGTGTATTAGCCTAGCACTCCACTAAGAAACTAGCATGAGAAGAGTAAATCCGCCTGCTTCGGGGATCTGCGTAGTGAGGTGCAGTCGCTAAGAGAAATTGCAAAGCGGTGCGCGACTTTTTGCAGTGCGGTCTCCTACCGATTCCACTGCGACTGTGGCATGTGATAAAGGTTCCATCTTCGACAAGATAAGCGCATAGTATCGACGTCCGGACGCGTTCCAGCGATCTGCATCCTAGGGTGCCGAAACTGAAGTTCAGGGATGGGATGCCAAGTTAGCGCATAGGTGTCGAACGATCCGTAGTGGGCGTCTGTTAGCTACAGCAAACACTGGAACCGTTCCTTGCCCACGGGTGTCCCGAAGTCAGCCCTGTTTAGTTAGGGCCAAGTTCCTGGCCAGTAGCAGGCTTAGATGCACACAAAGTCTTGGTCACTAGATGAGATGTGATAAACCGAACCACGTGACCGCTCATTAACCTTCGTAACCTAATTATGGCTACTCCACCCAACCGCTAATTAGGGCGCAGGCTGTCAGGGATCGTCGGAAGGAAGCAAGTACTCACCGAAGGCGAAAACCGCGGCGAACAGGGCGAAGGTCCTCATATTGACTTAGATGAGTGGCGCGCACTGGTAAGTATGGGGGATTTGGTTGTGTGTGAGTTCCTCAGAGGCTGAGCACGATCTGGATGCCTTCTCGGGGAGCAGCCACGCTCTTATATACCGGTCTCCAGGCGGAGAATTGGTAAACAGCGCCTCTCTCTGAGAGAAGAAAGGGGCTCCCCCAGCACACCCCCGCCCTCTCCACCGCCGCTGCCACTCTCACTCGCTGCGTCTCCGACTCCTTCCCTCCTCCCCACCCCCTTCTCTCACGCACTTGCACTTTCGGCAGGCAAGGGGCGCCAAGCGAGGTGGTCGGCTACCGGCGCCCGGACGAGGCCACCCGCGGATGACGTGGAGTGGACGTACTCTCCTCGCGCCGGTTGTCCTCTGCGAAGCCGGTTTTATTTCTTTTTTTTTTCTCGGCTCGTAAGGTTCCGCGCGCGAGCACGTTAGAAAAATTGGCCTAGCCATTCTGTGTGTAAGTTTGCTGCAACCAAGAATAAACTGTACGTACTGTGGTCCATGACAATCTGCAGATCTTCAGTGGTCCATGGCCATAGAGGGGCTCCTAGGTACTGGCTAAGAAGTGGTTGTAGGATAACTATAGACCACTTCAGTTCTGGATTACCGGTGCGGCCATTTTGGTCCTTAAAATTCTGCCACCTCGCACACTTTATGCGTTCTGTTAAGCCACACTTGCAAAGTGCAAACGTGTCATCCTACACTTTTATTTCGGTTTGCACAAACCTTTTGAGTTAGTATAGTAAAATAAATAGAGGCCTGCCGTTGTTAGGCCATCTCAGATTCACCACGTCATTGTAGAGAAGTCAGGATATTTTATGTTTCCACACAGAAAAGGCATCTAATTTCTGTTTTATTTACTCTTTAATTAAAGAGATTTTGGCACCCTTTATTGGAGCCGGCTTCATCGCGTAATGTAATGAATACTTAGCAAAACGACAACGTGATAACTGCTAGGTACTTTTCCTCACTAGTGAAGACTCTGCTCATTCCCATCTACATAATTCACACAGCACACTAATGCGCTCTTCACATTCCTTTTACTCGTTTGCTCTAGTTATAGTACAGTCGTGAGTAAAAAAGATTAACACTAGTGACGTGCCACAGCAGCTGCAGATAGCAACGCTCGGCGCTGCTGTTTCGAACAAGCCGATAACAAGAGTGCCAGGTGTGTTCGCAAAGCACGGCGTCGCGACAGCCATGCAGTGCGATTTTCACCGCACCGGTGACGTCATTGTGCTAATCTTTTTTTACTCGCGACTGTACCTGTGACTGACACCGAGAATTCCGTTTGCACAGAATTTTGCTTCCTCCCTTTGTTCGTTGCTGAACAAATCATATGCTTCAAAACAAAATTGTTATAAAATACAATTACTGATTTTTCTTCCGTTCACGCACCAATCGCTCTTTCACTGTGGTCTTTATTCGTTTTTTGCAAAAACATTCAGCCGGGCGGAAAAGACACACTGGAGACTGGACGGCATGTCCACTGCGGTTCTGTGTGTGCTCTTCTATCTTCATTGCAGAAGCTTTATTACTTGTTAGAAATATTCCACTCGATTCTGAAACGCTCTTAATTCAGTCATTTTTCACGTATCAGAGCCACCGGTCCGAATTTCCAAAGGTTGAAACGCGCGCACGTCCACTCCACTCTGCCGGAATATTTCCCACAAGTTTCGGATGCTGCCGTACGGCCTGGGAAGGCACAGAGCTGGCTAGTAAAAAGAGAGGGAAGGGGAAACAAGCAAAAGCACAACTAAAAGGAAAGAAAGCGGAGTTATCCGCATCCATAAAGCATAAAACAAACTGGCCCAATAGCAATAAGAATATTAAGCAAGAGAGAGAGAGGGGGGGCAAGAAAAAAAAAAGGAGCTTGCTGTGGGCGAAATAAAAGTCACCGGAGGTGAGCGGCGAGTGAGGGTAGGCAATAAGGCTAGTCGCAAGCGGAGAGGAGGTGCGCGGGAAAAGGGCAAGACTTCCACCGGTGCCCAAGGTCTTCGCGACCATTTCACGGATCGCGTCTTTCCGCCTCGCCTCCAGCGCTTCCTCCTCTCCCCATTCAACGCTGCGCCGTTCGGCACACGTCTGTCGCGAGAGACGTCGCATCGCCATTGGCCGGGCGGACGGCTTACGTCAAGCGAAGACGTCGTTACGTGGGTACGCGGCGCGATTACGTTGATTTCTTTTGCATTCAACTTTTTCGCGTCGGGCCCGTCTTGTACGCGCTTCGGTGTGAATTTCTTCGGAACAGCCCCCTCCGGTTCGAATTGCTTATTTTTAATGACGGCCGATGAGTCACCGCCGCTGGTTTGGCTCGCACCACGGCTGATTACAGCTGCGAGGCGTCGCGGGGCGCGCCGTTGTGTACAGGGGCGTTGCGACATTATTGACGATATGTGACGTTCACGTACAGCGCGCAAAGGCAGGCGACACTATAAAGTGAGGTTGGTGCTCGATTTACGTATGTAACGACTGTTCCAGGAGGAGGTCGTCGTGGAAGCTTTCCAGATGGATTTCGGGTCGTCATATTCCGAGAAACCGAGCCGGCTTTCATTAGCGTTAAGGCGACTTTGTTTGCATGATGATCGCCTGCAGATATCAAGTCTAGTCAGTTGCAGGAAAGCCCGGTTAATGCAGAACAAGTTCTCGGACAGCGAAGACGAATATCAAGGTTTTTTTCTCGGTTGTAGAGCGTCACAGTGCCTCCCAGTTTTTCGGCGAAAGACGTTCAAGAACAGAAAAAAATAGTATTAATGCAAGAAGTGTATTGTCCTGTTACATTTTGGATTTCCCGCGTCTGGTCTATCGCTGTTCGATCTCCAACTGTCGGCTCATTTTTTGTCCTTCCAACTGCACTGCAGGGCCCCTGTGCAAAGAACCATATAGCGCTCCTCTTGCATCTGTGCTCATGCTGTGCACAGGTGCACCTTTGCACCTACGCGGACGCCAGACGTCGTGACACAGGCCATTGTCCATCAAGCAGCTAGCGCTATGGTACGTGGATTTCAATGGGAGCCCAACCAACGAATACAGGGCTATAAGCTGACCTGGGTAAAACAATATTCTGCTGCATTTCTTGCAGTACATTATTCCTTTTTTTTTTTAAGAGTGATCATGAGACGGGAAAGACGTGTTGCAGCAGCGATTAAATGTGTTCGTGCTTCTGCTAAAAAAAAGAAAAAGATGTCTGACTCAGTAGCAGAAGCAAGCTTGCACAATTATTGCACATCTATTGTACAACGAAAACAAGACTTCACTGACCGCCTCACTTGTCATCGACCATCATCCACCACCGTCATTGGCAGCGTCGTCTTCGTCGCGGCTACTGCCTCGAAGATTAATTCATTATCCCCTGGATGTATGGTAGTCACTCTTCGGTCGTGTGTCTTTCTGAGCAGTACAAATGAGTCTGGTATTCTTACGCTCTCATCGGGGTCTTCTGCGTGTAACGAGTTTACACCATTCTGCTGTGCTTTCTCAACATCATGTGCTGATGCATACTCGGTAAATGAAGCTATTTTCCTTGGCCGCGATGCCCTCTTAAGCCGCATTACAATGTTCGCCCACTCTGCTTTCAAAACTGGCCCATTGTTCGGTTGAGCACGTACCACCAAGTACCCTCTCCCGATTAAAAAAAAATTGCCTTGAGCACCTCCCGAAAAAAATATCCGCCTACGTGCCTGCTGGCGGTACAACATTAGTGTTAGAAAATTGCGGTAATCGATTGCATTGATGATGTACATTGCACCTTCAGTTTTTCAAATCAGCTGTAGAGGTTTAACTTGCGCGAACCGTGGTAAAACTACTCGTGGAACGAAAAGTAATGTGCGGCGATTCCCAGGAGCTCCTCGAAGCCGAGAATTGAAATCATCGGCACTTCTTCAGTCGACTTTTTGCAAGAGCCGCTGTTCGTCAAGAATCTTTACGTGTGATTGAATAGGAAAAAACCATTTGGGGCTGACAGCTTCACGACTATAACCTAGGACACTGCCGCTACTTCGAGTCCACCCTGAAATGGAATAATTCTGCTTATTTAGTTAATTAGCCTGTTTAGTGCTGCATACTAGCCTCACTGGATCTGCAGCTAGTGGACGCTAGTTAATGACATCGTAATCGAAATCATGAAGAAGAAATGAGCACGGGCAGGGCATGTAATGCGAAGACAAGATAACCGATGGTCGTTAAGGGTAACGGACTGGATTCCAAGAGAAGGCATTGCACGGAGAGCGATTTCACGGCCTCCTGGTTTGTCGCATGTGGGGCTGGTAAATTTCCCGAGCCGTGAGAAGGAGCCTCTGAGATGTTTTGCTCTGAACAGTTTCTCGCTGCCATTAGAAGGCGGCAAGTTCTGGTGTACATTGAAAAAGCAGTAATTCAGCGACAAGCGAAAATCGCGTTTTCTGCGTTTTCAACAAGTGCATGCGTCAAGTTCTGCTTTGGTGTCGTTTTTAAGTCAGTTTGTAAAAGTGCTGCTCTTTTGTTTCGCTCACTATTTTTATTTAATTATGTGCAGTGTAAAAAAAAACGATTATCGCGCCTATTTAAGGGCTAAACAAATGTACGATTGGGCCTAAGCCGTTCCGAAGGCCCTATAAAAAAGGAGAGAAGGATGCTGTCTCACTCATTCCATTGACAAAATGCGCGATATGCGTTTAATAATAATAATAATAATAATAATAATAATAATAATAATAATAATAATAATAATAATAATAATAATAATAATTGGTTTTTGGGGAAAGGAAATGGCTCAGTATCTGTCTCATATATCGTTGCACACCTGAACCGCGCCGTAAGGGAAGGAATAAAGGAGGGAGTGAAAGAAGAAAGGAAGAAAGAGGTGCCATGCCTTAAGAGGTCGAAGAAGAAGAAAGAGGTGCCGTAGTGGAGGGCTCCGGAATAATTTCGACCACAAGAACTGTTTTAGGACCAGATCACCAGGTGCTACTGTAAGCTTAAGAATGGGCTGATCTGTTTATCCTCATTTTATTTCGCCCCCCCCTACCCCTCCCCCCCCCCCCCCCCCCCAAAAAAAAAGAATAGAGCGCTCACTTCTTTGTATATATATATATATTCGTACCCCACTCTGTCAACAGACAGTGTTGAGTGTATACGTTTGATGATCCATCCCGGACAGTATAGCTCACTCAGTTCTTTCAAAAACATATATAAACCACCTTGTTCATGGTTCTTTCCTGTTATGAAACGAGAAAGCATGCAGTGGGCAAAAAAATTTTCTCTAGATGTGAGGCTATAGGAGATCCCTGTTGCTGGAGAGCCCAGTGGTCACTGCCAGCAGCTTACAATAAAAAGGGGCCCAAAATATGAATCGCAAGAAAAGTTGTTGTAAAGCATCGCCACTTTATTTCCCAAATATAGCTCATGAATGATGAATGCCTTTTCTCGAGCATATGTCTTTAGAACCACGCTGTAATTTGAGCCACAAAAAAAAATTATCGTGTTTCACCGCTCATGCACGCCTAGGGCGACTAACCGCTGGAGTAGGGAGCTATAACTTGACGCGCTCTTTATTGCGCACTGATTCAAGCAGTGAGCTCATTTATAGTAATTAAATCTATTTTTCCAGTCTTGAAGTAACATTTCGCTGGGCGGGGGGGGGGGGGGGGGGTAAGTAAGCAAGCAAGCGTGCTCATTTACGCACAGATGAGGTGTGCTTGTCCCCAAAACAAGCTTTCGGAACGAAGGCACCTCTTTCTTCATTTCTTCTTTCCCTCCCTCCTTTATCCCTTCCCTTACGGCGCGGTTCAGGTGTTCAACGATATATGAGACAGATACTGCGCCATTTCCTTTCCCCAAAAAACAATTATTATTATTATTAACCGAAGCGGGCATTTCAACAAAACAAGCGATAAACAAAATATCAAACGCAAACAAGAGTGACACAGCTAGGGGACGCTCGCATACGTTGCATGTCAGTATGACTGGGCCGCTACCAGGTATCGAAGGCGTTGACCATGCCGCAGACATCTTCCATTAATAAGTCATGAGTGTTGACCGGTGCGACACGGGACAAGTGGTGTGTATCAGAAGCAGGGGGGACTTCTCCATCTGATAGCGAATGCTGGAGGCGGTAAGACAAATACACAAGCAACCTGGGGGCGCAAGGTGACTCACAGGTGACTCATCCCTGCCGCGAAAGCATAACTCAAAAGCGAGAAAGAAATATCCCGAAGGGACATCGACAGCGTGTCTGTTACTCTTCCTCTTGAGCTCTTTCTCTTTTTACGTGACGGCCCGCTATAGTAAGCCCTCCTCTTTCTGACTTGACAGCGGCCTTCCTCTATCCTCGTACGCCTCGACTGTCACTTTGTTTTCTCTCTTTAACAAGTTTATTTTCTCTTTTTAATTTCTTTCCTTTTAAGCGCGAAGCTACTACCTATAGAAGGAATCAAACGGTCAAATTGAGATTGAGAAATTCCCTAGAGTCCTTGAGCTTAAAGCAAAACCAGGCTTTTTACGGTAGCAACGAACGTTACCTTGAACCTACCGGAGCGTGCAGAAACTGTGACGTGGACTGAGAAGAAACGTTTACGTCGCAGTTTCTGGAAGGCAGCGGCTGAAGCGTGAAGAAGGTGCAGGAAATATTCGGTCATCAGCCTAAATCACGTAGTAACAAAGAGGGGGTGGAACATTTGCTTAATGTTTAGTCAGCTTAGTTGGTGCTGCCGCGGATATGCGATGAACCCCGGTTCGATCCCCGGATCGGGACAAATTTTTCTTCACCTACGAAGTTTCTGAGAAATCTGCATATCTTTTCCGCAATGCTTAGCTATACATGCTATTGAGTTATTAATCGGTTATTATAAATTGACTGACTTGAGGGGCCTTTATTATAACCTTACTCACTTCAGGGGCTCTCCCTGAAACACTGAACTACCGTTTTCTAGTGTCAGTACTAAATACTTAAGGGCTGTACAGTCCATTCTTGAATTTAACAAGTAGACTCTGCTTTACTGACTACTCACCACGATTGCCCTAGCTTGTTGCTGAAATGGGAGTGTTTGCAACCTCACAGTTTACTTCCATCACAAGTTGAAAAATGTCACGCACGAACGCGTTTTTCAAAGATACCAGAAGGAAGGTCTGCTAAACGCTTAAAAATGGCTTTCAGTGGAGCCACTACTGACAATTACTCTTCCGTGCATTATGCCACTGCCAGTTTGCAGCGCTTATTTGGCTTCCAGTATCCAAACTGTGCTTCAAATCTGCAATACCGAATACTTTTCAATCATGATGTGTTGTCATTTTGTCATTTACAATATAAGAGTACCCTTGGCAAGTCGTCCCAATGCTCCCTCGATAGACCGTTTCTATTTGTCTGCCCGTCAGCAGAAGTTCGTGTGGTAATTCTAGCACATGCTAGTGTCTTTTGACTCAGAAGCTGCTGCAAGCGGAGGTACCCGAACTAAGAAATCCTCAGTAGATCAACATCCAGCACAGCGGCCTGAGAAAAAAGATAACTTTTGTGCACATGATATACTTTGCTGAAGATTTAGCTGGCGCTGCTACTTGATACGCTGCTCATAGCAACCAAGAACCAATAACCAGCGTATAAGTTGGCATTTGTCCTGGCAGTCTCTGTCTCAGGCGATTTTTTTTATGATTGCGATGCTTGGTTCATCGATAAGACAGCGATAACGAGGAACGGACGATGCGGTCACGGCTCGGCTGGAGTATAGAAGCTGCTTGCTGCCGCGGAAAGGCAGGGATACACGCTGAACGCTTGATTCCAAGAAGGGGAGCCGTGACCTGGATCATGAAGCAGAGGGGGTTTTAAGCATGCTTCCAGCTTTGCTGTTGCCCAGCCCACTGGCGCGAGATATCTTCGGGGGCTGATCTATACCGCTCGATGTGGTCACGTGGGGTGACGTCGCTCTAAGCTGATCCCAGCCGATTTTTTTTATGATTGCGATTCTTGGCTCATCGATAGGCCAGCGACATATATGCAGGAACGGACGGTGGGGCCACGGCTCGGCTGGAGTAGACGGTGCTTGCTGCCGCGGGAAGGAAGGTATACACGCTGAACGCTCGATTCCTAGAAGGAGAGCCGTGACCTGGATCATGAAGCAGAAGGAGTTGTTAAGCATGCTTCCGACTTTGCTGCTGCCCACCCCATTGGCGCGGGATGTCTTCGGGGGGTGATCTATACTGCTAGATAAGGTCACGTGGGGTAACGTCGCTCTAAGCTGATCCCAGGCGAATTTTTTGATGACTGTGATTCTAGGTTCATCGATAGGACAGCGATACATATCCAGGAATGGACGGTGGGGTCACGGCTCGGCTGGAGTAGCCATTGCTTGCTGCCGGAGGAAAGCAGGTGTAGGGCCTAAGCTGTTCTAAGAGCCTCAGACAAGACAAGACGTCTGTGTAGTTCGACCGTTTATTCTCTGTGTGAAAACGGAGCTGCAAGAGCGAAAAATGGAGGAGAAGACAAGAGCGTGCCAGGCGCGTGAGCGAGCGCAGTTCTGTCTCGTTGGTCTGGATGGGCTCAAGTGACACCGCAGACTCCAACCGCAACAGAGTTCAACTCACCTCGCCGGAGGTGCGGGATAGAAACACGCGTACGTTGTGCCTGCGAGAGCTGGCGCACTACAAATCATTAAACCTTTGCGTGGTCGTTGCATGCTTGGCTGCTTGACAGGGCTAGCATACCGTATATGAATTGCCGAGTGGAATAAATGCTGACTGACTTCATCATAAACAACATGAACAGTGCGTGCGGCAAGGTCAGCGTCGTTTTTGTTTATTGTTTTGTTTTGTCATTAGACTAGAAGGGTCTGTCTCGGCATAGCAGCGTCTACTTTTCCAGGGCTATTCTGTTTTGTGGGATGGCATTTGTCACAGTTGCATTATATTTCCGCAAAAAAAGCCTATCAAGATCCGTCGGGAGGAGGGAGAGACGATTGATTTCTTGGCACAATGATCAGTTCATTCGCCTTACCGGCTTGCTTAATTATGCGCAGGCTGTGCTGCTGCTTGTGAAACCAACGCAAAGAAGCGAGACGGGTAAGAAGCGAGACGAGTGTAACGCGTCATCTCTGCCTGTAGAATTTCAATTGTCTTGGGAATTAACTGCTCATCCTTTTACACTTGTTCGGTGAGAAAAAAACGAGGGAAAACGGCAACTACTTCTTCTCAGCGCTGTCACACATTGGCAGTGATGGTCATTTGCCATCCGCGTGGAGAACAAATTTAGCACCCACGAAAATAAAATGTCCGTCACTAGAGAATGAGCTTTCGAGAACTTTCTGGAATTCGTTGTACAAACCAAAAAAATTATATGAAAGGTAATTGACGATTACCTTTACTGCATCCGAATGGACATGTCTAATTTTTCTATGCAGTATTGAAATGCAGGATCATATTTGATCCTGAACAGCTCCTACAATATTATGTCCAGAATTCTTTGACAAAAAATTTGTGACATTGGGACACTGTAAGGTACTGTTAAGGAAATATTGAAAGTAATGGTCCATTCTACCCATGCGTAGCAATATCTTTCTTTTTAATCGTTTTCCATCGCTCGCATTGAGCAGTTAAGACTGCCATATAAAACCAATGTGGAACGTTTTTGACGATATCAGAAAAGTTAATAGCAAAAAAATGCAAGCCTACCGACGAGAGATCTGCAGATATATTGACTGTTATAGTGAACTCTTACAATATATGAAAAAGCTGCGATCGTCAACTATTTCCCATTGAAAAATGCTTTAGTCCACAATTCCTCGGTATGGCCCGTGACAACACTGCACAGTTCTGCGGTGTTCTGAAACACCGTCATCGAGGTAACTTTTCTTTTCTCTAGTTTATGAAATAGGTGGGAGTCCAAACCAGCAAAGTCGCGTCCAAGGTTGACGGTGCATAGGTGCCGAAGAGTGCAAGCAAAAACGATTGAGTCCTTCAATAGCCTCTACAGTTCAGAGGGCGTACAGCGCTGGGGAGTCGGCCAAGTGTAAAATCCAGCCATTGTGAGAAAAAAGGTCTATGCCTCCATGATATTTTCCTCCTAAGTTAGCTTCTTGGAGGTTGCGCACAGTAGCTTCCCATTATAGCTGAACGCATGGTGGCAACATGATTACAAAACAATGGTTTTCAATAACATGCCGAGCGCATGCCCTCCCTTGAACTTTGTTTATCCTTCTCCTTCTTGGAAGGCGGACCGGCCGCTCACTTGAACTGGCTTCTTTCCTGCTTGCCGAAGGTCCATAATGATCCACATCATCATCATCATCATCATCATCATCAGAAGCAGCATAGCTGTGTGCACTGCAAGGCCTTGCCCACTGACCTCGAATTGACACTTTGATGCGCCAGATGCGGCTACCTTGTCAACTTGCTAATCTCATCCACCCACCTGACTTTCTGCCCCCCTTGTCACGTCTAGATGGCTCCCCTTGGAATCCACTTTGTTACTCTGTAAGGAGCCGTTGCTTAACTGCTGTCCGAATTACATGCCCTGCTCATGTCCTTGAACTTTCATTAAATTTGCGACTCTGTAAAGAAGGTCTCATTTAGCTCTGTGTGGTTTCTGCAATGGCCACCCATCATCTCTCGATCTGTTTTGTTGTTTTCACTTTTTATAACATTCGTACATTCGAAGCAGTCCCCCCCCCCCCCCCTCGAAAAAAAAAATCCAGTCAACAATACATTGCGCAGCACCTTTTATCTACTGTGTGGTTCCTTGATTGGTTTATTTATTACACTGTACCACTATAGTTTAGTTTTTCACGCGACAGCGTTAAACGTCCCGTTACGCAGAAAATCCAGTGTCGGCGTTGTCGGCGTTATAAGCGATAAATAGGGCGGCGTAGGGTGGCTTAGGCAGCCACCCCCAGAGAAGCAACCCAGGTGGGCAAGCTACGATCAAGCTATCTTCACAACCTACTCACCGATTATGAGCAAACTAACCAACCTGGCAGGTGGCAGTTAAATTAAAGGTTGATCGCTACAGGTTGCTTGGGAACAGCAACTTGGGTCTCACAATATTCACCGGTGGCAGCACCTGTCATCGCAGGGCAGTGGTGCATCCCTTAAACGCTGCACCACTGCGCAAAGGAGGTGTACGAGGACTCCTGGGAGCATATGGCTGTAAAGTTGAGAATGGCCAATTCCGCTTATATCGGCGCATTAACGCATTAAAGTTATCGCGTCATATCCTCAGGGCGAAGCTTCATGCAGTGTCCCCTCCAAACCTTTATTTTATTTTCTCCTTTATCCGCTGTACAGGACAATTTGTTTGTGTGTCTGTGTTTGTGTGTGTGGGGGGGGGGGGGGGGGTGTCTTTGCCTCTTTAGCCTCATCCTACAGCTAGCTGCACTCTCAGAGCTATTCAGTAGCTGGAGAGCTGAAAGGGTAGCGAAAGTGGGAAAAAATATTATTGAGAGCCGTTAAGACAAATAAGAATCAATAATTAAGACAACCGCGGCCGGAAGGTCGTTCCACCCCGGCCTTGTTTTTGGCACGAGGGAATTGAAGTAAGTCGGTTGTCCATCGGTCCTGTCTTCTCATTTCCTCAAGTGGTTTCGTCCCTTCTTCCTTTGAAAGAATAGAGGAACAACGGAGCGAAATACATTTCCCGCGATCTCTCGATCCCAAAACATCTTTTGCGCCTCTCATACTCATCTCAGGGGCTTCATTTATACTGCGATTTTTTTCAGTGCAGGTGTTCTTCACCGGTGCACAAAATTTTCAATACTCACGTTTAGTCTTGCGTAAAATTCTTTTCGCGTATCACTAACGTGTGTTTAGTCGGTGCCCTGCAAAACAACAATGAATCTCTGTGCGAACGTAATAATGCAGTTCCAGACACGCTGCTCGGATACTGTGTGTTCACACATGATAAAGAAACGCTGTTAGTTTTGTACCTGTGAATGAGCCCCGAAGCCTCGAAACGTTTAGAGCGTCCTAGTATAAGCGTGAATTTTCCGGAAAATCGTCGCAAGGCGCGCGACATTCTTTACTTTACATTTTGGTTGAAAAGAACAGCTTTAAACTGCAATCTTGCTTGTTGTGTCGTCTGGAGGTGCCCCTAATTTCACAGAGACCATTGTCGCCGTGATCAGCGGTCACAACCTTGTCACGTGTTCTGAAGGGCGGAAACCTTTTCCAGCTTTTTTGAAGGTTTTCAATTTTATTCGTTTGTCTTCCATAAGGGAAGGGATAAAGGAGGGAGTGAAAGAAGAAAGGAAGAAAGAGGTGCCGTAGTGGAGGGCTCCGGAATAATTTCGACCACCTGGGGATCTTTAACGTGCACTGACATCGCCCAGCACACGGGCGCCTTAGCGTTTTATGGAGGCAAAACGCTAAGGTGCCCGTGTGCTGTGCGATGTCAGTGCACGTTAAAGATATCCTCAGGTGGTCGAAATTATTCCGGAGACCTCCACTACGACACCTCTTTCTTCCTTTCTTCTTTCACTCCCTCCTTTATCCCTTCCCTTATGGGGCGGTTCAGGTGTCCGCCGATATGTGAGACAGATACTGCGCCATTTCCTTTCCCCAAAAACCAATTATTCGTTTGTCTTCCTTTTTATTTTATTTCCTGCATTACAGCATCACTTTTCACAAATTCAGCAAGCGTAAGGGCCGTTGCGCTTGTACGAAACACGGGCAGCTTCGAGTCCGGCTTGTGCCGATCTATGTGAATATCACTGATTCCTCCCCTCAAAAGTGCTCATTACGACCCTCCTACTAACTGCTGCGGCCCAGCCGAGAAGCTCCCTTGAACGCCTCTGAACACAACGAGGGTTGATTCTCAGGTCCCTTTATCAACGAATTCGCCCCCAGAAGGACAGGCGTTCTCTAGAGTTCGAACTCGATTTGGAAACACGGGAGAATCCCGACGTCATTGGCCTTGGTCCGCACACCGTCCGCGGAGTACAGACACGTCAATAGTGCCGTTGGCTCCTGAAGCGTGCTGAAAAAAATAGAAAAAAGCTTCAGATATGCTGATGAGGATGGAGGAAAGGACTTCTATCTCCACCGTGAGCCGGCAGAAGTCAAGGGCGTTCGTCGGAGCTGCGAGTGTCCCGAACGCCGCGCACTGTCTTGCTATTCGACGCCTAATTGAATTTCACCCCGAGTGCACCGCATAGCGGTCGCATCCCGCACGGCCGCGCTCCAAGAAGAACAAGGGAACATCACGGGAATGTACAAAAGTGCGAAACGCGTCAAAAGACTGAGGGCAAGGCACGGACAAGGCGCAGGAAACAGAAACAAAATACAGCACCGACAGAAAGAAGAGAGAAAAAGGAAAAAGGAAAGAAGAAGGAAAGGAACCGGAGTGGTGTGCGTGCGTGTATGTCCGTATTCCTCTGGTGGCAGCCTGCACGCGAATCAGCCGTGTGCCAAAGCAGAAAAAAAAGCATGCCCAATGGTTAGTAAAAGAGGAAAAGAAGAAGAAAAAAAGAAGGGGGGATCAGACTGTCTTCGCGGTAAAACCGCCCCGAAATGACGAGGAAAATCGTCAAACCCTTCCTTCGTCCCCTTCTTCCAGCCGGGCACGACATGTGTCGCGCGGCGCTTGGCGACTCAGCTCTCCTTCGCGTAGTACATACAGCTCCAGCACACAAGCCTTCCTCCCTCCAGTTCCAGCCGCCGAGACAGCCGTTCCTCTACCGCTTTCGTCCGAGCCGTCGCTTGCCGCCGGGCTTCATCTTGTTTGTTTTTAACGCGGCCGGTGGCGGACGGCCACTCATCCGCTGCATCTGCTGTTGCTGCTGCTTCTCTCGGTGCCGCTCCTCTCGCTACCACCGGTGCCGTTTCTGCTGCTGCTGTTTGTCGCTCCGCTAAGCAAAAACTCAAGGTTTTCGCGTCAGCTGCGCGTAGGAAAGCTGCCAGGCGGTGAACGTCAAGCAGCGTTGCGCAATGCGGCTGTAACTTGGTCATGTCGCTGTCTTCTTCCTCTCGCGCTCAATTTCTCTCTCGCGATTAAAGAAGAAAAAGTTTTTTTTTTTTTTCTGGCGTCCCCTCAGCACAGGCATTTGATAGTATTGGCGCGCGCTCCGCGAAGGGCTGCTGACAAGAGTGACGACGGCGGATATGCAAATGAAGACCTTGTACTTTTCTTTGCCACCTAGCCGCAGGTCAGAGATGTTGCAGAAGAGCCCAGACGACAAGCCGCAGTGCCGTGAAGAGAAGGCCCAGTGACGGACGCTTCTTTCTGCCAGACAGGGCCGAGACTGAGGGAGGTTAATGAATCGGCTAGAGATACAGCCGTTCTGCGACAACGATTACCTTAGCCAGTTAATAGCAATGTTATGACGCATTTGATTAGTGCAGTCAGTAAACTCGCTGCCACAAAAAAAAAAGTGGAATGGAAAGTCTTGTTACAAGTAGGCTTGATGTGGCTTAATTGCTTCTCATGTTTGTTCCTTTTTTCATAAAAGGAGTTGGCGCAGTATGTAGAAGCATTGAATAATACATGTCTGAGTGCCTATAGTGAAAGCAGAAAACAACGCTGGCAGTGTCGGCCTTCGAAATAGCTATTTGCATTGTTAACAAATCGAGGGAACAAATTTACGGCTCCTGTCTGGCAGTGGCTCTGGACCTTGAATGGGCCTTAACTTTTCTTGCGTTGTGTTCATTGCTTGTTTTTTAAAAGGGATATGGGCGACCAAGGCTTTTCAGCAACTGAATCTAGCGTTGCTCAC
This sequence comes from Amblyomma americanum, assembly GCA_030143305.2. Classification (NCBI taxonomy): domain Eukaryota; kingdom Metazoa; phylum Arthropoda; class Arachnida; order Ixodida; family Ixodidae; genus Amblyomma; species Amblyomma americanum. Next base: position 257,357 of record JARKHS020026287.1, read on the forward strand.
AGATCTCGTTCAGTCCATTAACGCCCAGTCACTTTTCCGCGCACACAGGCGCTTCCGCGAAGATGTTATTCTAACGATATTACCAAAACAGAACTAACGTAATCGAATCCGTTTTCTAAATCTATTTTATCCTACGTTTCGCCGGACACACTATTTTTGGAGCTCTTTCTTTAGTTTGTATGCAAAGGATCGAAGCCTCCAAATGGCCCCTCAATGTAAAATCAGCCAAGCGTTAAACGGCACACCTTCCTGACATAAGATGCAACATCCCTGACTGGGGTTACCGTCAGGATCACCTGTTATAGTTTCGGTCAAGCCGTACACGTATACAAAGAGCGCCCTGTTCCACACTTTGCGCTTTGGCATTGCTCTTTCTCATGAAGAATGCAGCTAGTCTCTGTGGGCATATAACATATACATAATAAACAATAATACGCTTATATGGCAGTGTAAAGGGAGTAAGCTGTCTCAGCTCAAAGGGCATGGCTAGAGGACAGCCTAATTACTCCATTTTTACTGCTTTATGTTTAGAGTTTACACTGTACCATCTTTGCTAAAACTAAACAGCCAACAGGGTTTGTTCTTTTAAGACATGTAGCGGACCACTTATGACGCACCGTGAGCTCTAAGTGTTTGTAAACTGAGGAGAACGCTTATACTCTCCTTTCGAACCTTCTGGTCATTAAGGGTGTCATGATGGCCCCACTTTACAGCTGAGAAGCAAATCGCGTCGCCTGGTTTATTTTTGGCAAATACGATACATAGACATGCGCGAAGATTTCATGAAGCCGGCTGAATACCCTTTCATTCCGTTGCCCAGTAGTGTACTCCCATACAATACTCCCCAGCATGTGCCAAGTGTGACCAAAGAGCGACCCTAGATCACAAAACGCGGGCCTGTCCGTAGGACCCGCCACCTTCGCACCTAGCACGACCAAGAACCCACCACAACCTGATGACGAATAAAATTTTTCCTCCTCCCGTGGACAAGTATGTTTTTGTTTTATTCATTTGGAAGTGCATTTGGATCAGTGTTTGAGGACCTTCCAAGGTCTCGGAAACGTAACTTTGTTTAGTTGCCACCATAGTTGTCATCATTTTCATTCTCCTCATATTGTTTCACATCACTTTTTGTTCCTTTTATTTGCCGCCGCAGTGGCTTGGTGGTTGCGGTGCTCGGCTGTCTGACCCGAAAGACGCGGGTTCGATCCCGGCCGCGGAGGTCGCATTTCGATGGAGGCGAAATGCTAAAGGCCCGTGTACTGTGCGATGTCAGTGCACGTTAAAGAACCCCAGGTGGTCGAAATTTCCGGAGCCCTCCACTACGACGTCCCTCACAACCCGTGTCGCTTTGGGACGGTAAACCCTATGAAACCGAAACTGATCTTCCTTTTATTTATTTGCATATTTGTTACACTGCTGCCGACATGAAGTTCTGACCCGAAAATATTCTTTCTTGTCTCTAGAATGTTATCAATCGTCCCCACAGTAACCGATGATACTCCATCACACCCACCATCCTGCTCTGTTTTATGCCAGCGCCATTTCTAGTTGCTCGTAAATAGTGAATGATTTGTATCCAATTCAGCGATGAACGTTGAAGAAAAAAGGATGAAAGGTTCATTCAGAGAACGCAGAAACCTGCAATCAGTCCTGAACGCAGTGCTTTCAGCACTGGCATGTGCTGCATTCTAAATGACACGTTCCAGGATTGAGTAAGAGATGTCTAAGCAAGCGCATAGAAAGAACTGCTTAAAAAAAAAGCCATAGAAACTGTCATCTGATTCATAACGCTTTTCAGCACCGCGTTTATAGAGCTTAGTAGAAGGCTTACAGCCAAATTTTACATTCCGTGTTATCCCTTATAAAAATAATTTATGGACTCTCTCTAGACTTCTTATAGACTCTATTGCCTTATTCCCTTCATCTATAGACTTGACTGTCTATGGACAAAAGTCTACTAAAAGTTTATGGCCATAAATCTATGGATTGTCTATAGACTGTCTATAGAATGCGTATTGCCTATAGACTAGACTATAGAATTTGTCCAAAGAAAGTCTATAGACTTCGTAGACAAAAGTCTATGGACAGTCTATAGGCTGTAAAAAAAAATTCTGTAAGGGTTGTAGCCAACGACGTTAATTTCTCGCCGAACTCTTCAGGACCACTACTCTGGCAAGTAAACGATACGCTTGAATATCAAACAACGACCTTGCGTGCGTCCGCGGCTGCAACTTCTGTGTTCTGTGCGTTCTGGAAATGGGCAAGTTCGAGCTAAGTACAGGCCCACAGGTTTGTAAGGCTCTGACTTGAGGACGTGCAATCTAATGTGAGAACTCTGGTTCCAGGAGCTCACAGGCGGTGACCTTGGCGCTGTCCTTGGGGCGCAATGTACACGGGGCATTGTGCATGCATGGAAAGGCAGCGTGGCTGGCATTAGACTAGGATACGCGTGACGGCTCTTGACTTAATTCAGTCGAGCAGCTAAACGCAGGTATGAGAGCGGCGTCAGGAGCTTAGTTAGAGCTTTCATATGCAAACGACTTCCGCCTCGACGCAAAAGTGATGTTAGAATGGTCTTCAGTGCAAACAGTTTAGCAATCTTTTTGTTTTCCTTTATCTCCTAAAACAAATGACTGCCAATTAACGAAGTAAAGGCCTTGCAGCATGCAAGTCATCCTTTCTGCGTATTATGGATCACCAACGTGGCTTTCATTGATGCGACATATATAATTGGTTTTTTGGGGAAAGGAAATGGCGCAGTATCTGTCTCATATATCGTTGGACACCTGAACCGCGCCGTAAGGTAAGGGATAAAGGAGGGAGTGAAAGAAGAAAGGAAGAGAGAGGTGCCGTAGTGGAGGGCTCCGGAATAATTTCGACCACCTGGGGATCTTTAACGTGCTCTGACATCGCACAGCATACGGGCGCCTTAGCGTTTTTCCTCCATAAAAACGCAGCCGCCGCGGTCGGGTTAGAACCCTGTTTGATGCGACATACGTCATAGTTTATTGGCCTTGGCAATGCATATCATGGCCTAACGCTGCAGACCCCCCTTTTTTAGTGCAAAAACACTATTTCACAAGGAATCCTGAAAAAGGTGATATTTGTCTGAAGCCTCGAGGAAACCTGCAGAAATAAAATAAATATTTACCGCGCTTTGGCAAAGAACCAGCGGTGGCGCGAACAGATCAGCTTCGCTGGCCACTGCACTAGGGCAGTATGCTATCGCCACACCCGATCATGCCTCGTGTTAAACTGCAACACACACTCGCGCTGCGCATTGCAGGTTGTCGTCGTCTTCATCAACTTCCCATCTGTGCTCAAAAGTCATGAAACGGAAACAAACGAGCAGAACTGGCTCCCTGGGTCAGTGGACACCTCAATCGCGCTTTGAGCTTCCTGGCGGTATCACAGAGATGTGCGCTGCTTGCATTTGCGCTGACGATATTTTCGCAGATACGCGGCACTGTAGCAACAGGTCGCCGGCGTTCATTTGGTTCATTGACGTTGGCGTTAACAACATTGTCGATGCTGTCCATTTTGAGGGAAGGAAATGCGCATAACTGGCTCCCCGGGTCAGTCGACATCTAAATCGCTCTTTCAGGTACGTGGCCACGGTGTCTGGATCTAAAAATCTGCTTTCGCTCAATATTCCGTGCTTAGCAATGCTGAACCGCCAACAATGTTTTGTGTCCTGAGCTTTTAGAACACTGCAAACTACATATTCAAGCACGTGTTTCATCCGAATGGGAGAATGACAAGGGAAGGCACGCGTAGCAGAGGCGGCAGAATGTTAGATTGGGGTTAGTTAGGTGGCCGTGGCTGGCGTATGGCTGAAGCTTTCGTCCTGCAGTGGGCGCAGTCAGGCTGATGATGATGGTGATGATGATGATGATGATGACGATGAATAGGATAACTGTTGCATGGGCATTAAGGGACACAAGAGAAGTGTGTGCCTCCCTGCTCCCCTTTGTCGCGTGCAGAGCACTGTATGAGCCTCTCTTGTGTCCCGCCAGTATCAGTGCTTCCTCTGCATTGATGCACTGCCTGTGCCTCCCCTATGTCGCGACAGTGCTACTCCCTCCTCTGGGCTGTCTACGCATCCTTTATGCTGTGTACCCAGCAATTCTGGACAAAAGCATTTTTGAGTGGGAAATCTTTGACGAACGCAATTTTTTTTATGTAATCTATGATTTCACTATAACAGTCTTCAATTTTTTTCTATTAATGTTTTGCAACCGTCAAAATCGTTCCCCATTGGCTTTCTATGGCAGTCTTAATTGTTCGATGCTATCGACGGAAACACTTTAAAATAATGAGTTTGCTATACATATCAGAAAAATGGGCTATTACCTTCAATATTTCCATAACAGCGTCTTACAATTTTTTCAATTTTCAAAATGTTTATCCGAGAATGTTGGACATGTTGCTCGGTGTCAGCCATGTTGTGCCAGTGTTCCGCTATGCAGGGCCAAATTGCCCCTGTGCTATGGACCGCCTGTGTTTCACCCATGCTGTGCAAGTGTCTGTTCTACGCACGCCTCAGTGTATCTGTCGTCCACTGACTGTGTCTGCCTTCAGCTGCGCCAGTGCATCCTATATTCACAGCCTGTGAATTACCTGGCAAAGCGCACTAGTGCGCTAGAGTGCAGCTTACTTAGTTTTTACTCATTTAGTCTCCCCTTTAGCGCACTTTCTTCTGCGCTAGAGGTCGAATTACTTCGTTTTTACTCCCGTTTATGCGTATTCATATTTCGTGTGAAGAGCAGTGCTTTCCCCGGCCTCACATCTCCGAGCCTTGGGAAAGCTCTCTCATATCAATCCAAGACAGAAAGGTCTTTCGCCTCCACTGCTTGAAGCCATTTATAAAAGACAGCGAAGAAAGAGTTTGGCTATTGCGCAACAAAAAACAAAAACAAAAATCCGCAGCTGCGCGCTTAAAAGACGGAGCTATTGTCAGAGAATCGCGAAGGGCACGCATGCTTCGGCGGCGTCTCGAACTCATCGGACGAGGAAGCGCATGAGTTTAACCGTCGTCAGGTTCAAAGGAAAGAAACAGAAAGTAAAAAGCCGCGCTGAAAAAGAGACAAAAAGAAATAAATGCGAGCCATGACGTCGCGTCGTCGTCTTCGCTGCCGACTTCTTTTTTGCCTCTCGCACTACCTATGCATTCTCTGTCTCTATCCCTCTGACTCCAGCACAAAAAAAAAAAAAACGCGCATTGAGGAAGCGTGCCGCCCGCGCCTTTTTTCCTGGCTCATCTGCAGCCGAAGTCTATATGACTCACGGGCACGATATATACGCACGCCGTACAACCATGCGCGTGGGCACGAGCAAAGCGGGACTGACTCATGCTAAGCCTTGTAACGAGGAAAAGACTTTTCGGCGACTGCTGGCGACACACACCAATCCACCCTGCAGCGAGCGATTATCGCAGAGCGACACTTTTATTCCAGTTTCCCCTCGAGGGCAGCTTTGCAGCCGTAGAGCGAATGACGCCCGTAGCTGATCATCTGTTCTCGTTCGCGGCGTCGTGGAAATACCCGGCGTTACGCGACTCGAATTGAGCTGCTGTGAGCGCCCCTAATCGACCCATTTGCTGCCTACACGTTTCTTTGGGAACGCTGTGGAACGCTGTGGGACGCTGTGGGACGCTATCAGCTCAGTGCGTCGCAGTGTTCACATATGGGCGCGCGAGCAGGTGGATAGTGTAATAGGATTATTCCATGTAATATGATGATTCCTTTCGCTACATATCAATTACTTTGGTATCATCCCCCACACGCCTTCTGGCCAATTCCGGTGATAATGTAACGAGAGCCATGGCCGGTGAAACCCTTCACCCAATCACGAATGAAAGAGGCATTGAATTAGAATAGGAATCGTTATTTTATCCCGACCGAGGATCTCGTTGAAGTCTTGCCGCATTCGGCCTCTGCTTGCATGGAAACCGCATTTCACGCAATAACGGGTTGTGACCGGCTGACAACCGTGTACTGATCGATCGCAATAGTCAACGATGCCTACCACCACTGATGCTCCGGTCAATCCCGGATCACTGCGAACATTCTGCGCGATATTTAGTTGACGCTACGTTTTGCTTAGTTACTGCCTCACCTTTTTTTAGCTTGATGGAGTAAGAACCGACATTTGCTGACTTGACGTGAAAAGTACTTACAGGTCGAGGCAGTATGAAAGGGAACGGTTTATTAGCGCGCGTACGACGACTCCTCCCAAACAAATAATTAGGAGCGTTTTTTTTTTGTACAGAATTTTTTTGTAGACGCATGATCCCTTCAGTCCCTTTGCAAGTTCAGTGTGGAGGTAAATATCATCACAGAGCAGCGCTGCCGTGCAAACCTGGTACTTAATTGTTGATTGAATGTTTCCTATCACATTGCTATAGTCAGATACAAGTAAAGAAAAAAAGCTGCTCTGCCCCATCAAAGAATCCTATTCCAGCAAATGGTGTAGGCCAGTTTTCATGAACCTGCTAGCGTGAGAAGCGGGACAATGTAGGGAGTAGCGTGACAATGCAGAGAGAGGACTGTCCCCGACAATGCACAGAGGGGACTATCCCCTTTCATCTGCCACTCCCTGCATTGACACGCTAGCATGATCACGAGAATCGCCGACGCCATTGGCTGCAAGGGGGTCCTTTGACGGCTAAAAGCCGCTTTTTTCTTAACATGTATTTCACTATGGTGCCTGCACACTCCGCACGTTCAATTACCATATCGCAGCCTAGCTTCTGCGAAGCGCAACCGCGCGGCTTCGCGACGTTTTTTGCACGTGTGCGTAAACTTCTAATCCAGAGGCGTAACGGTGGAGAAGCGGAAGGAGCCCTGTGTACTAATTTATACCACCCACTACTCGTCATAGCCACCGCGGTGGCGGTGTCGCCTGGTGGGCGTTGGTCTCTCTTCTCCACTTTGGTATGCCACCACCGGCGTCGCCAGCCAAGTCCAGGAACTTTGGATCAGCGACCTAACCTAAACCCCTCAAGCACTGCACGCTTGCTCTCTGAAGTTGTCTGCAACGGAGCGAAACCTAATGTTATACTCTAAATGTCTACATCTGGAGTATGAAGACCTTACTTTCCGGCAAAACCTCGTTTTTTTCAACGCTGCCTTGTTGCTAATATCGCGGTAGTAATACAGGACCATCAGCATGAAGCTGCACGTTTTTAAAACACTGAATTAGAGTCATTTTGAAATAATTCTTGAAGTTTTCTCAGCTAAACTGAGTCCGTAGTTCACGTAGAGGACCCAGTGATCAATCTAGCTAATGTTCTTGCTGCGTTCCTGCTCTACAAGTAGCCATGTAAGGGCCCACACGTACAAGAAATGATATTCCCAGACTTTTAGTTGTTTCTCTGTGTAATTAAGTTCCAGTGATGTCGGTATCGAACCCACCTCGAGATCAGCCGCATCTAAGTCGACGGGGATCATTTGATTACAAAAGGGCTCTCTTCTGCAGCGGATCTTTCCTTTATAGCGGAACACCCGCTCCACAGAAATCCCGACATGGCTACCATTCTAAGAAGAGGAATGTCAGCGAAGATGAGAACGAAGCCGCCCTCAATTTCCGGTAATTCTGCTGATCTTCTCATCAGAAATGACGTCACGGAGGGCAAAACATGTGCGTCATGCTCCAGAAGCGCTTCAAAACTCGATCGAGGAAGGAACTGTTCTATGAGTAAATAATGAGGCGTCTGGAGAGCCAGAACGCAATCGTAACGGATTTCGGTACGCACTTACTACAAGATGAGAATTCTGTTTCTCATACTATGATTGGAAGCTGCTCTGAATGTAATATGCAGCTGTAAGCATACAACTAGGAAGACCTTACCGATCGGTGACCGCAGTGATAGCTTTGCCAAAAGTGTCAGCAATTTTTTTTTTTTCTGTGAGGCACAACTGCTGCATTTGTCCATAACTTGCACGCTAACCTTGAGAGGAACCAACAGACCGACGCCATCTTATTAAACTTCGAAAATGTCTTTAAGAAGGTACAACAGTGATTACTACTTAATCTTTCTTATTTAAACATTCCTCCTAATAATTGAAACCGGATTTTAAAAAATTCTGTCTAACCTAACGCGAGGTGCCATGTTAATCTTAATTCTGATTCCCTTCCAGCAACTTCAGGCGTACACCAAGGATCAGTTTTCGAACCTTTATTATTATTAATGACTTGGCTGTCCACGTATCTTACCCCAATGATATGTTCGCACATGGTAACGTCATTTACGGCGTACTATAGCATAGCCAACACACTCGCTTGGTTTGGAAAAGGCGACGACGACGTGAACCAGATAACACAGGCACATTTACCACTTTAGCCTGCTGAGAATCATCTCTACCATGCGCTCAAATGTTGCCGGCACATTGCACAAGCAAATGGCGCGACAAGCGGTTTTCTGGCTGTCAGCAGCGGCCGTGTCAGCAGGCGCGAAACAGCGACATCATCGACACATGCATCTATAACACTGCCTGGAGAAGACAGAGAACTTTGAGGGTTAACGATCAGCGTAGCGACAACAGCGTGAGAGGGCGGAACAGCCCGCACCTCCACCAAATGTAACAAGGAGCTTAATCTGGGTACTTTCTGGAATCGGGATTCGGGAAGCGTCCACGGAACTGGCCTAGCGTTCGTTCTGAAGCAGAGCAGCGTGCTTGGGGTGTCGTCGCCGTTATCTTCAAATTCAAGAGGGTGTGTTTGTTATGCTACAGTACAACCGGACTATTATTAACATTTCCCACCATGAAACTCTCTAGAATGCACACACTACCACTCGGTAGTGGTACGAACTTTGAATGATGACAACCGACAGATTCAAAACTGAAATTTTCACTCGTCGCACTAAACTCTATTTTTCTTATATCTCACACCTGAATGGAAGCTATTGGTCCATTTAAATACTTAGGAGTAGGAGTCACGATGTCCCATGATCTTTGTGGGCGCATATTTCAAATGTAATAACATCCGCGAATATGGACCAAAGCTTCCCGAAACGCCATTACGTCATGGTACTCAACACGGTAAACTCCTGGCTTACCGGTCGCTAATCAGATCTGAACTTGAATATGCATCTGCCATTTTAAATTTTTACCTACTATATGTCTTACGCAAATTCCCTTGAATTCGTCCAGAACAATGTCGTTAGATTCACTCACAATTCCTAATCATGTCATTGAAGGAAACCAACAGTCACCGAAACCGTGGAAAATATAGGGGAGTGTTCGTTTTTCTTTTTTCGTTGATTAATGGCAGGTTAACAGGGTAATTATTTTACTTTTGAAAAATAATTGATTATAAATCAGAAGAGGATAGGAACACATGACCTCCGTATTTGCGTACGGTACTGCACAAACAGCGGCGGCTGTCCAATCTTCTACTTGCGGGGGTATTTACGTTACGTGTAACCTAGCCTTGAGAGTAATCCACAGCGCCACCCTCGTCCATAGCGGAGGACGTAGAACGTCTTTTATTTTTTCTTCTACTTTCTAATCAATTATCTTTCAGCCACAAAATAATTACCCTATTCATTTCCCATTGATCAACGTAAAAAAAGAGAAAGAAACATTCCCATTTGTTTTCCTGGCTTTCGGTGACTGTTGGCTTCCTTCATAAGTGGTATCTCATAACGAGCCCCTCATTTCAATAACCTTGCTTGCTCAACCACTCATACTGTTATTGTGCCATTCCTAAATGTAAAATCCGCTTCGTCGCCGCATTGACTGTCTCACCCTGTTTCATTAGCTTTTTTACGCCACCCATGACTACGCAGGCTAGATCACACCACCAGGTCGCATATCACCGCACTGACCATATTATTGCAAGTTGCCTTACTTCGTGTCCATATAAACACGTTCATTGCCCCCTTCTTCCTCTGCGAATCAACAGAATGGAACGGCCTTTCCAACGGTATCACCGCTAGGATCTGCCCATCAGAATTTTTCTGAGTAGTAACAGGTCATCACTGACGTTATGACATGCATCCATTGTACTTATTTTTTGACGCAAATTCCACCCTCATATACAATAACCCTGCGATGGTTTTTATGGTAATAAACTGAACTTAACTGGAATGTTTTACATGTGCCCCATAAAGTTACATACACTGCCGAGAATGATACTTTTTCCGCTGCCTCACCATTTTGTCTGGCGATACTTCACATACTATTTCAAGCAGCTGCATCATGTCGCTCGCTGCGACTTTCAAGTTGAGTGTCATGGCCTACAACGTAGGAAAACTATTACCATCCTGTAAGCCCCCCTCCCCCCTTTCCAGCTTTTTTTTAACAAATGGAGTTAACCTAATGTGATTAGGATCGATGTAAACCAATGCGGTTGATACTTTACAGCATGCACAACTATATGGTCAATTCAGCTAAATCTGGATGCTTCTCTGAAGCCTACATTCGCTCGTGCGTCCATCTACAAGAGTAAGAGAGTAGCTTTCAGCTAATACTGCAATTTCATAACCCACCGCGGCAACCTCTCACTACGTTATAAATCACTAGCAAAAATTTTTTAAGAAAAAGAAACCTCGTGCTATTCCACTGATAACGCCGACTTTCATCAAGGAAGTGGAAAATAACCTGTCTCCGGTTAGTAATTTGCCCGCCATCAGATAGATTCAGCTGCTGTAGCCCGAATGTCACGCTAGTGCGCTGAATTTCAAACTCTCCTTCTCGATATTTTAGCCCCAGCATTAGCTCTCTAACTCTTTCGTGGAAATGTTCCCGACTCGTAACACCGCTAAACTTTCCTTCTCTAATCTGTTTTCTTCGTTGTCAGGGGCAAGTCGCTTTCCCGCTCGCTGGTCTAGTACATTTGCCTGCTCACACACTTAAACGTAGCATAAGGAACTTATTCAAAATACGCAGCTTTTTTTTCTATCGAAGTTACGAGTCTTCCAAGTAAAAGTTGCTGCAAGGATCAAAGAGTAATCCGTCTTATTGGCACAGTTTCGTTTCGTTCCTCAAAGCTGTGACTCAAGCGCAACGACAAAGGTCATATGCCTGTTATTCATTCTGCTTTCACTCAGACTGCTCCAGGGAATAAATATATAGTCAGTGTTTATTGCATAGCGGCTACAAAATGCCGCAAACGATTGCTGCTTGTTGCTTAGCCTCGAAGCCTTCGGTGCGCCCCCTTCGTGGCTGTACCGGCCTCGGTCGCTCGGCGACAATGACGTTTTGCTTCTGAGCAAGAGGTCGCAGGTTCGATTCCAGGCTGCGAAGGCCGCACTGCGATGGCAGCGAAATGCGAAACGCCCATGCACAGATACCTTGGTGCTCGAGTGGTCTAGGTGGTCTGAATGATGGTCTAAAAAAGGTAGATGCGTGTGCATTTCGAGCCTGTTGTATTATTTGAGTGCTTTGTGCAGACTGTTGCCTTATAGACGGCTCCTTACCAGCGTCAAGCTTCTTTGTAAGTAGCTTTTTTTCCCAGGGGCCTATGTATCTTTAAGAGGAATAAAGTATGTTTTGAATTGCAAAAACTGAAGTAAAAAAAAATAATCTGGAGCCACTGCCTGGTGTGCCTTATACCCCATGTGTAAATGATACATGCAGAAATCGATAAACTTCTTCTTCTCTCTATTATATTAGTCATATCTTGCGACATGTAGCGCTGCCCAGACTGGGAGACAAAAGTTGTCTCCTGAGTAGAAAACCAGTTACATCTTTATTTGTATAACATCAGATATATTATAGCCGGATGCAACTCCAAAATGCAACGGCAAATTCTTCTCAGAGGAAGCCCTCCCGCGAATGGCGTCAACCTGCTGTCATAATGTCGCGGTCAACCACCTTGTGCCTGCTGGCATGCGCATATTTACGGCATTTTCCGCATCTTTCTTGAGTTGTATCTGGACACGGTGATGTTGGTGTGTCTTTTTGTAATATAGAATCTTCTTGGTGGCCGACTTCTCGAGACAATTCAGATATTTGATTAGTTTATGTTTGGCTGGAATCCCTGCACTCTCGATAAATTTGTTTTGACGGAGCGGGCCTCAGAACAGAAACAGTTGCCTATAGGCAACCGTTTTGAAAAACAAATCACGGGTGGAATGTGATTGCTACTCTTGAATCCCGCTGCGCATACGCACTGGCGGTTATAACTTGATCCCCTTCTGAAAGTGCTTTGGCATGTAGCAAATACATGTCTCAAAAAGAGGTTGATGGACACCGCCAGCATCGGTTTATTTATTTATGAATAATCCAACAGCTGCGATATGATCCGTGCACACAAGGGAAACTCTGATGCTTAAAATCGATTCTGTTTCCTCGAAAAGCCTCGGACACGAGAAAATCTATGAGCAAAGAGAACATTCCGCACGAATCCAGCGTATGTTTCCCATTAAACGTTCTGTAATGTAATCGCGGTGTTTGCTTGAAACGCAATATTTCTTGGGATAAAACCACCTTCAAAGTTGTTTGTTCATTTTGAAGCGTGTAATTTAGAGGCAAGCTGAAGTTAAGGAAAGCTTGCGCAAGCAGAAGCAAACCGTATAAACTCCAATTTGCATATATTGTGTAAATAGTTTTTTGTGTATATTACCTATCCCCCATCCTCTGCCTGTCTCCTCACCTCTTTCATTTCATGTCTTTATTCTGCCTGCTATCCTTTATTTCCGCTGTCCCAGCTCAGGTGCTTCAGTATCGATGGCAGATGCCGGGGCTAGCAAAAATATTTTTCTTCCTTTTTATTGTTATTTTAATAAAACCACTTACTACTACTACTACTACTTGACTGATGCGTCTGTCCGTGTGTGCGGGTGGGTGTTCGTGCGTGAAAAAGTGTGCGAGAATTGTATGAAACCCTGTATAAAAAATAAAAGGAAATGACGAGGCGATAATATGGAAGCCGTTTTGTCTGCAAGGCTTGAGGAACAGTTTCTGTCCTGACGTATATTTATTTAAACGAGTCCACGGACTATCGTCGAAATGCCTCTCTATATATGCCACAGTTACGCTCGGTCAGAAAAGATTAAGTTGTGTAGTACGTAAAACGCGCACACGAACAGTATGACATCTGTTCGCGATACTCGGTGGTTCACTGCGGTGGATAGCTTTTAAAGCGAAAGCTTTACTGCGCCCGCCAGCGAGCCATTTCGGCTCGTCGCGCCGCATGCCGTATGTAGGCAGCCGTATGCCGTATGCCGTGTGCCGACGAACGACCTTGAGCCGCCGTTGCCTAGCAACACCGCAGCCGCGCTCCAACAGATGGTGCCGCCGTCAACGCCACTCGCTCCACCAGATGTACTCCGTTGGGGTAGAGGGAGAGGAGGTGTCGCCTCGGGGGGGGGGGGTATATTTGCGCTTCGCCTCAGTGTATTGTAGTCGTTATGGAGAGCGCGAAAGAGACGCAACAGCGAAATAACGAAGCGAGGAAGAGAGACGCCAGAAGAACGCGCCGCACGACTCGAGAAGCGTCGTAACGAAGATGCGGCTAGAAGAAGTCGTGCCACGTCCCGGAGTGACTCTTCAACTGCGGAAGAGACCTGTTTGAGTTCTCGAGAGCGTCGGAATGAGACGCTACGTAGACGACGTGCCGAGGAAAGGAAGGTTTCGCAATTCAACTAGGGTTAACCAGAGCTAAACCACAGCCAATTTTTTTCTTTGTATATGAAATGAACTCACCACAGTGTCGTATTACTATCAAGCTTACTTCCTACTCCACTCCCTACTTCTGGTACATCGGTCCCTCGAAGAGCACAATTTGAACCTAAAATTCGACAACAAGCGAAGATTCCCGTCCTTGGCGTAAGCCTGATAAACGCCCCGTACTCCACGCGGGCGGTTTGGTGAGAGTTGATTAATTAACGATGCAGGTCGCGTCGAAGACAACAACCGCGACGGCTGCAGATAGGACTGGTCTCTTTCGTTGCCGCCTCAGGTTCTTCTCCTCCTTTTGAGGAGCAATCACCCGGCCTTGGCTCGGACCCAGTTTTGGAGCATTTCTGAGAGTATAGCATCCGAAGCGTAGAAGCAGGCACACCGCACCCGACCAGAATCTTATTTCACTTGGACAACAGGTGTCCGACGAGAGTGAATCAGTACTTGTGTCATGTCGCTTGTGTCGGGAGGATGGACGGATAGCGGTGCTGACTTCCTTGTATGTACGCCCCCTCTGTGCATGGATCGAAAACAATCGAGCCTGTATATCCACCTCAGACCATGCGTACGTCGATAAAAATGATAGAAATGCTTATAGAATGATAACGAACAAGGATAGAAGAAAACAGCGCAGATATTCGGACTTGCTAGTTACGGATTTAATGGCAGCGCTTGACTGCCAGCAATGAAATGCGTGATATACGCCAAAAAGATTCAGTATAAATCTAATGTGAAATTCACAGCGATATTTTACATCCTTACACTACATTGTAAACGAGCGCGACCCTACTAAATTTCGACAGGCATTAATCAATCATTGCACTGAATAAAAGATATTGCACATTTGTCTCAAACTTCTTCAACCAGTTACACTTATTCTTTTTCTTGTTGCTCTTACTGCCTAATACAGCCTTTTTGCCAATCAGCATTGACCTACGTCTTATTGTGATTGTATCGCTTTCCACTTTATTGTATTACATTTTTTTTTACTGTATTAACGTTGCATTCTACCTATTTCAATTGTGTTTACCTTTCCCCCCACCCCCCACCCTTATGTAATGCCTCAATAGAGGCCTTAAAAGATAAAATAAATGATGATGAACAAAAGGCGCCAGTTCGTCACCTTAATGCGGCAGGAAATCATAGAGTACAACCCTTGCTTCTACGTGGTCACCTTTCTGAAAACTGTAGTGCAAGACGGGCTCTCTAAACGGGCCTTCCAAGTCGGTTAATTTGTTTAAGGGCTCGGTCAGACTTGCAAGTCGCGAAGGGCTAGCAGCCGTCTGCCATTTTCGATCGACGAACGGGTCAACAACGACGATGGACACAGTAGCATGCTCGATCTGTGGCTCACTTTCCCGAGTAGTGTCGTTCTGAACGGCAGTTGTCGGCCTTGACTGTTGCCGGCAAAGACAACCAGGGTCTAGAACAAACTTCCGTTCATTTCCGAAGCGCCACTGATTGCTGCAGTTGTTTGCGACTCGCAGTCGCATGGCTCGAAAATCTAGCAGCGTCTGAACGTAGCCTTCCGACCAATGCGACCATTCGCGAATGCCGCTTTTCTACCATAAACGGTCGCACACAACCTCTGCGATTCGTAAATGTGAATGGGCCTTCTTAAATCACTGCTCTCCCCCCCCCCCCACCCTCCTCCAATCCCCTCACACGCCGAATAATCCCCCCCCCTTTTTTTTGCTAACAAAAGGTGTGGCAAAATAATAATAAAGCTGTAATAAACTTTTTATTCCAATATCGATTATACAGTTTATACGCGCATTCTTTATTGAACTCAAAATGCGTCCTAAGACGTTGTTGCATATTTCTGAAGGCTTAGTACCCGTAGTAATGAGTACGATGAAAGGTGATAAAGGAAGAGCTGTTAAGATACGGCTGCAGAACTCTTTGCCTGCGTTTATTCGAAAATCTTGACTTGAGAAATATATTTTGATTTACGCTAACATACTGAGCTTTTGGTCACGTCTCAAGTCAATGTTCTTACAGCGAGCGGCGTGCTCTAGATTAATATAGCGAAAAGACGGGAAGCTAACCAAACGAAGGAAGTGCTACCTCACACGTGGCCCTTTACCAGACTGCCTTTCATCTGAAATTGACTAAGTGCACTCTGAAAGTACCCGCCGCGGTGGCTCAGTGGTTAGGGCGCTCGACTACTGATCCGGAGTTCCCGGGTTCGAACCCGACCGCGGCGGCTGCGTTTTTATGGAGGAAAAACGCTAAGGCGCCCGTGTGCTGTGCGATGTCAGTGCACGTTAAAGATCCCCAGCTGGTCGAAATTATTCAGGATCCCTCCACTACGGCACCTATTCTTCCTTTCTTCTTTCACTCCCTCCTTTATCCCTTCCCTTACGGCGCGGTTCAGGTGTCCAAAGATATATGAGACAGATACTGCGCCATTTCCTTTCCCCAAAAACCAATTATTATTATTATTATTATTATTATTATTATTATTATTATTATTATTATTATTATTATTATTATTATTATTATTATTATTATTATTATTATTACTCTGAAAGTATGGTGATGTCCGTATAGTTACGCCAAACTCAAAGCGCTCGGCTGGGCGAAAGGAGCTGGAAAAACCGGCGCACCTTTTTTTTTTTTACGCATTGCAGTCTTCGTTTTCACGCGCACGAAAACAACGATAGGTGAGAAAAACAAGTAGCAACCAGATCTCTATCCGAAGTCGTCGTGGTGCTCTGTTGAGTCATCTCTAGAGACAGCCGGAGCAGGGACAGGAAGCCACTCCCGTGGCTGGATGATGGATCGGCGTCGTTCGTACAATGGCGACCTGCTTTGTATGTAAACGGGTCTCACCTCGCATTACGGACACGCGCGAATCTCGGCACGTCTTTCGTTGGGACGCGAAGTGTTTGTTTCTCCCCAGGACCAACAGCCAGCACTGGCACGACCTTCTGGGGGTTTCATGCGCACCCCCCCCCCCCCCCTCCGCCCCGTCTTGTTGTCAACGCACAAGCCTGTTTGGATCCTACCTTTCATCCACCTTACCGTCAACCTGTGGTGCTGTCATCGGTTTGCAGAAGTCACAGCGCAATTCGCTACGCGTCGTGGTCGGCTCCGCATCTGCAGACTGTACAGACGACAAACAACGCCCTTCGTTGCACGAGAAGTGGGCAGTTCTGATTATTTTTGGCCAATCAGTCTAGCGCGTTAGAAGCCAAATACTTAAACAAAAAGATGGATGTTGGGGGGGGGGGGGGGGAAGATGTGGTTGGCACTTATTTACTCTTCGCTTCTTAATTAAAAGAAACTGAGGACAAGTCCATCAAAATTTTGGTTTTAATAAAAATCGATTACATATTTACTGCTGAAAAAAAATGGATCAAACATTTTCCCGCTACTAGACTCAAATTCATGACGTCTAGATCTAAAACAGACTTCGTGATCACCATTTTGAAGTCAATGGAGAAGTAGCCTACCCTCCGAGATCAGCACAAAAACTATGTCGACGCACAAAGTTTACTTGCGAAGTCGGTCGGGGATGGCGACACCTGTATTTTATTTGTTTGCCTTCTCTAGCTTGTGAAAGCTTCAGTTTCAGTTAAAAAAGCGTATTTGTCGTTAGAATGCGGTAATGTATTGATTCTGACCAACTTCAATTTCTCTTCAGTGTCCCTTTAAACTCCTTCACTTCTTTGCCCTTAACTGTACCGCTTTTCACCTCCAAGCCTTCCCTGAATGCGTTCACTGCCTGATCGCCTAGATCAAAGCATAGGAGAGGGGAAGTAGCGGTGGCAGTGATGGTGATGACGATGCTAGTGAAGGCGACTCTGCTTGGGGATCAACTAATAGCGTGTTCAAAGTGCGCAAGAGAGAGATAGAGAGAGTGACAACGTTTTATTGCACACCAAATTAAGGCTAAGTTGTGTAGATCGCGCCAGCTGCCAGGGCACGTTGTGACTGCCAGGTGCTCCTGCGGCTTTGCTGCGAAAGCCAGGTGTAGCAAGAGTAAGAAACAAAGAAGAAAAACTGCACAAAAGCTCAATATACAGCAACAAAGAAATGTAGAAAATGAACATAGCACGGGTAATGCATACAATTTACTGGAGAGCCAATACGAAAACTCCTATACATAATGTGCAACGCTTAAAACAAAAGGCACCAGTAAGCGGATCAAACCAATCAGGGAAACAAGTCTTTGATGAGTGATTAAGTGAATTTAAATTATGGTGTGACTTGATTTCGGATGGCAACGAATTTCACGCAGTAAAAATGGCTTAAAAGTATTCTTTTTGCTTTCCGCGATTAGTTACTGGCCTTCGGTAGTAGTAGGCAAAGTGGTCCGGCAAACCTAATGCCAGCGTCCTTAAACAGTTTCGATGACTCAGAACTGCCAAGATCAGTATTATTACTACGTGCACGAAAGATTAGTAATGCCAACCTGAGATGAAGCTGTGATGACAGCGGCAGAATGCTAAGAGTGCGGTAAAGATCAAGAACGGACGACGGCTATTCCTTGAGTATCAGGGTATAAGTTATTCGAAATGCAACGTCAGTCGCCATTAATAAACCCCGTGGCAGGATGGATGAGGAGGACGGCTGCGCTGCATAGAAACTGCAATGCTGATCTCCGCCTCGGGTTCTGAGTAACCCTGAGGTTACGGTCGAGTGGCACTCGCACAGCCGTGTTCGTGTCTTTCTCGCCCTGCGAGCCTCCTTCTTTCCGTGTAGCAAAGCCTACACAGGCTGTTCGATCATGCTTTGTCAACGGGGCACAAGAAATAAATAACGAAAAGAAAGAATCTCTTCTTCCAGGAATGGGCACGACATGCTATATGGACAGCAGTGAACTTCCTCGTTCAGAAAGGCTGGCTGCGCTTTTTTTTTTCCTGCATTGGGGTGACCTTGACTTCTTCCGCGCGCAAAGCTTGAATAACGCGAATGGACCAGAGATAGAAATCGAAGGCGGGTTTGCGCAACGCATCGTCTTCATCACGCAGCGACTGCAGCTGGCTCTCTGCGGCCGCCCACTCAAGAGACAGAAGGTGGTACGTAGACGCGCCCACTACATGACTCGCTCCAACATTTGCTGACAAAAACACCGGCTGCGGGGCAAATCTCTCGTGCTATGACGCGGGAGTCTTTCATGATGTCAACGTATAAGTGCTTGTTCGATTATGTAATGTTCGTTTCACTTCCTCGTCCACTACTGGGAATAAAACTGATATATGGAATGCTTTTCGAGCACGACCGAGTGCACACAGACAGCGACAGAGATAGAAAAGAGACCACTAGTTTACTACACAAGCTACTACACAAGAGCTGCGCAGGTTATCCTTTAGGTTCAGGTTTGTGCTTGTCTGTCTGTTCTTTCTAGTGCCCAAAAAGAATGCAGCAACAATAGGCCCAATAGTCAGTGCAGAATACTCTGGAGCTCAAGAACAGATCGGGGATAGAAGACAAAGAAATCGAGGCGTGTAAAAAGAAAAAAAGTCTCGCCCCTCTCAAGAAGTGTGACTTTGTGTGGCACTTCGTGTAGCACTTCGTGTATAAGGTTGGCTAAACTTTGCGCTCATAGTAATCGAATTATCCTTAGAAAGCCCATTGAACTGAAAGCGAAACATATAGAATGTCGCTGTTTTCGAAGGACACACCTTCAGAATGCTCTTCTCTTTTATGCAGTTTCGGGTTTAGATGCGCAGAATACTGGACGGTCTCGTCCACGCATTCCTGCCTTAGTGTGTAGCGCATAAAAAAGAAATCGCCAGACTTTCTCGTGCATATATAAATATATTGTGATGATAACATGCACCGGCCCACTTTTGACCTCGTGGGATAATAGGGAATTAACTGTCGAGGTATACGCTGGGAGCATTTCGTTTATTGTAACAGGGCATATAAAAGAACAAACATCGGCCGGTTAGCCTAAATTATCTACAAATGCACTCTTGTTGAGCTAAATCAGGCGGCTAAGTTTCTGCTATCGATTTTTGTTGCGCAAGATTTTTCGTGCCGTAATTCTTGTTACTCTGGCTCGAAATGAGCTTCGGCCCATTGATCGAAGGTATTGAAGCCCCTAATTTGTAGTCATTCGCACGTATACCTGGAGGTAATTAAGGTGACCAACTGGATTGCCTCTTCAGGATTCCAAGGCAAGACCACCGAAGGCGACTTATCGAGCACTTAGCGCATGAATAGCTTCCTCGAGATGCAAGCATAGATCAGCAGCAGCAAATCATCCTCCTTCAACCTACAAGCCGAGACCACTGGATGGGGCTTATCGAGTGATAGGGGCAGGAGCAAACGTAGATTGCCAGCGGTAGATCATCCTCCTTCAATCCTCAAGTGCGGCCAACAAACCGATGGGGCAAGTGAAGAATTCGCTTGCATGAGCTTAATTGCAAGAAGCCAGCGGTTCGCACATATACATCATGGTCAATAACGTGGCACTATATATGTGCGAATGGTTTCTTTTCGTTGAATGGCTTGGTTTCCGGATGTGAGATGAAACATGCGGCGCATTGCGTCCGCCGCTTTCCGAGGACCGTCCAGTATAAACACATTTTATGTTTTATTGGGTCACGTGCTGTGACATTTACACATGCGCTTCAAAAATGTCCTCTTGATTGAAAGATGTTCTCTCGCTCGCCATCAAATTCAATCGGGGACAAAAGTGCTATGTTGTGAACGTATAACGCGCAGTGAAGCCAGCTGATGGCCTTCAATTGAATTGCGTTGGGGAAATCATCGTCCCTTAGGATCCCCGGCCGGTGTGGCTTAACAGGGCTGGAGCTGCTGGCGACTCGAAACCTCAAAAGTGCAGTTGCCTAGAAAGGCCCGGATGAACGCCGAGGTTCCTCACCCGAGACCGGCTTGGACTGCACCGTTCAGGACGGTGGAATGTGAGACGGTGCCGATTGCGTGTCTGACATGCACACTATTGGGCATGATTTGTTTGGAGAGGGGCTACCCATCGCCGTATTGTGTAACAATAAAGGATCCCGTTCATCTAAACCTCTCCTCATCGTTGACCCCAAGCTAATGTCTCATAAACGCCACGCTAAATACAAAGACGCTGTGGGAAGAGACTAGAGAAAGGTCAACAATACCAGTGCTTGTCGTGTCTCTTCTTATCTGTGTATTTGTCTTTCACGCTGTCTTCTAAGACGCTACGATAGAAAATAGCCTGACTATCGGTGTTCCCAAGCTAAAAACCACCAGTTTCAGCACGCATTCCGGGTATCGGAGATTCCGCTGTCAAGACTGCGGTGGGAAAGAAAAACACCCTGGTGCAATCAGACGCGTCGTTGCCGCCCTGCTAATTCACTACGCCGCACTACGCGACAGCTGCGCGAACAACTGCGGGGCGGAAGAGGAAAAACTGCGATTACGCGTGCGCGGCCTCCGCGCTCGCAGGCTGTGCCACTATCCGAGCCTCGGCGCATCTGTGTCACGGCAAAGCTCTTCGTTTCTTGCTGCGATGACTGCGAACGCCGTCGATCTGTTAATTGCCCGCGGCGCTTGCAAATGAGTTCTTTTCGCCCCTCAAATTATGGCCACTGTGTCAAGGCGACAGCCCCGCAGGTGGAAACGGAGAGGTAAAAAATAAAGCGCCGCCGCTAATGTCTCTGGCTTCTGACTCCCCGCGATTCATGCAATCCCGTGCCTTCACTCTACAGTCCGAGTTCGCCTGATTCAAAACCATGCAACGTTACGGGAGCCGAATTCAGCGGCTTCTTGTGTTAACACGTTCGACGATTGAACGTCATTGTGGCTATCTTATAGCTTCCCACTGCAGTTGGTCACATTATAATACCAACCAAATAAACCACGAAGCCCTATTGGCAGCAGCGCTGCGGAACTCGACAGATTTAGTTTCTCACGTTAATATAGTCCGTGATTGGCTGACGTGGTAGCTATCTTATTGTTGCCTACTGTGATTAGTCAGATAACGAGCGCTCCGGCCAATCACAAGGATTTCTTAGGTACGAAGAACTTAATGGATACGGCTCCCGGTCGGCCGATACCTTCTGTGGCCTACCTTCTCCAGCGCTGCACGGTTCTGCATCGAGGCGAAGCATAGGTCGGCCGCGTTTTCTGTGCGCTTCAGACCTTCTAGCCTGGAGTAAGGGCTTCGTGTTGACACAAAACTCATTATCGAGCCGTTAATTACACCGAGACGGTTCACCTTTCACCTCGTCTCTGCGGTCACCCCCTCGGCTTGCCCTGGATAGATCGCAGACAAACTCTGCCGTGACGAGGTGAGTAAATGAATGAATGCGTGGCCGATCTGCTGCGCCCCCTCCCTGAATGTGCGCCGCCGCCCCGACAGCAGACGCGGCTGACTGCAGGCGAGCTCGCATCGTGGCCCTATTGCGTCAACGAGGTTCTTCTTCCTATTGTTTATTCTCGACCCCCGCGGCAAGAGAGACATCTGGCCCTCTTTGCTCGCTGTCCGGGGTTAAGTGAGCTCCGCAGGATTGCACGACGGAAATCGGTGTTTGAGTTGTGCTCAGGCGTGGATTTCCGCAATCGCAGCTGTTTTACGATGTCTGTGTGACGACACGTGTGAGCCGTTCAGCGCTTTTGTGGAACGTCGCGTTTGAGGGCCGACTGTGCAGGTCGGTCGGGAAGTGCTTCTCTGGCATGACAGGAGACTCGAGTGCGATGCTGTGGCAAAGAAAAAAATAAAAGAGCGAAAAAATTGGTAAATGATCAAAAAGCTGTTTCGCTGATTTTTTCTTTAACGCTTCGGTATTACACGTACACGCGCACTTAGGCGCTTATGGAACTCAGTATTAGCAAAAAATAAATAAATATTCCATTGCCCATTTTGCGTGAAGTCAGCAAGGGGTACATGGCGGCCATTTCCGGAGCATTCTAGGTTTTCTAGCCATTCAGGTGCTACAGTTCATTGACATGCTAATTGCACGGATGCGGACATTAGCAAGTTGTAGTCGAAGGTACACTGTTCTGGTGTACGGAGAGGGACATTACTACGCAATTAATGTGTTGTCTTTTCGTCCCATCCTCGTTTGTAAGGAAAGACGCATCTTGAAATGTCTTCAATCTTCAGGCAGAATACTTTTATTGCTAACAAATCTCGTAGAAACCAGCAGCTTCTAGCAAAATTATGACCCTAGATGGCATTTATTTTATTTTTTAGCCGCTGTTAAGTTCAACCCAGCAATATTCTCTATTATACAATAACTTCAGAATACAAAAAAAGTGGTCTTAATACCCTAAGTAAGAATCTTAAAATCAGAATAAAAAGAAACAAATAAGAAGATATAAATCACAATCTTCAAGAAGGGCTTCGAGGAACCTTTTAATAATGTTCAACGACAAACCTTTCTACGTTGTATACATTCAACAAAAACGGACAGTTCAGGTTTGCTTGAGGTAGTACATTGCTGATCCACTTATGTATGGGAATGAATACAAAAGAAAATTTCTCCAGCGTATTTACACTATTTCAGCTAGTCTTTCCCTCGCTAAAAGCAAACTGAGCGATAAATTTGAAAGCAATGTGTATACACGGAGTTTCGTTTAAGACAGCTAGCGTATTCTCGCAATTTTTTTCATCGCCACACTCAAGCGTACGTTAACTTCTGGAAGCCCCGTCTCCATTGCGGAGTGTCGTGAAGCATGCTAGTCTGGCACGCAGCATGCTAAGTCTGGCGTCCAATGGCAAGTCAACAGTAAAAAGTTGACAAACAGCTGAAAAAAAGAAAATGAAGCGGGAAAACGCTGGCGGTAATTCTTCGTATACGTTGTTTACTACCATACATGTGCTGTCAATCATCGTCCAACGGATAAACATTCCTGCCGGCTCGCATCACCGGGATCTTTTCTTCGGGCGAAACAAGCGTGAGCATATGGAAGATGGACAGTGTTCTTTTCTATATTTCACCTTTCTTTTTCTTGGCACGCGTCAAGAGAAACTCTCCGCTTGACTCCCAGAAGACCTGCGGCGGGGAGAACAGTTAAGCGGAATCGGCAGAAAATGGAAATTAGGCGTCTGCGCTTAACGAACCTGCGTCACTGCAGTAGCTCGCTATATGGCAGCGCCGTGAAAGGCAGGGAGCTCTCTTATACGCGAAGTGCTAAATATTCCGTACTTTCGTCATGCTGCGTGCGTGTGTGTGGCGCGTTTTTGCGTGGACATTGATTCTTATTTCCATTCAGCCTTGGCCTTGGGGCGGCGTTTACAGCCGCCTTCGCAACTCCCCGCGCCTTGTTAAAGGTTATGCAAACGGCCTGTAGGCCATTTCTCGCTGCGACAGCTCTCCTCACTATCTCCAGGCGGAGTTCTTGGTGAAGCAGCACTGGTCGCTACGTAGTGTCGCTAGCAGTTCCAATATACTTAGAACTGGCACGTTGCTTGAGGATCCTTCGGAAGGCTCACTGTGTTCAAAGTTTTGATGTATGGCCGCCTGAAATTTGCTACTGAAGTGATCACTTGAGCCTCTGTTTCCTACATTTAAGTGCTCCATTGCAGCTTCTCATTTCTGCGATGAGGTCCAGGAAAACACATCCGCGTAAACCGCCCCTTGGTTCTTTGAACTTCTTTCACAAAGTGTGGCCTGCTTGACGAAAAACGAACTACTCACCCTAAAACCAGAAAGACATGAGACCTAAGAGACCGTTAAATTAAAATAATTTGACTAAAATGTCAGTAATAGAATTAGATTAGACTTATTAGTCTAATTTTCCCGCACGTCATCAGCCACTGTGATATCGTTTCAGGACACAATACAGTAAAAACCCATAACGCGCCTTTCGTAGAACTAATGACATTTCTTAACTTTTCCTGAGCTCTGTCACTGTGTATGCAAATAACCTATAGTTCAAGAGCTCTGCATAGCAGCTTTTGAGCAAGAAAGGAACCATTCTATGTTTCACAACGAAGAAGACGGGTAAACATGTTAAATTGAAAGGGGAGCCAAACTACAATCTCCGCAATATTGCTCATGCTCACGAGATTATGGTGAAGACGGCGTGTTCGTGCGCGTGAGGTTAACGAAGATGTACCCGAGAGCTGAAAAAGGTGAGGATGAACGCAGCAGTAGGTGCCGCGCCTTCCTATTAGTTCGAATGAGCAAACGCCATGAGCGTGAACTTCACGCCGTTGCAACGGTGATGCCCTTAAAACTGCTTTCTGGTTTCTGGGGGGTTTAGCGTCCCAAAGCGACTCAGGCTATGAGGGACGCCATAGTGAAGAGCTCCGGAAATTTCGACCACCTGGGGTTCTTTAACGTGCACTGACATCGCACAGTACACGGGCCTCTAGCGAAATTCGACCGCCGCGGCCGGGAACAAACCCGCGTCTTTCGGGACAGCAGCCGATCGCCATAACCACTGAGCCACCGCGGCGGCATGTCCTTAAAACAATCAAGTGACCAGGTCAGTACTCACGAGGAGGTTCATTAACTTTAAAAGGAATGACCTGAAGTCCTATACCCGTTGACAAAAACTAAGCCTTGCTGAGGGGCAGACGAACTTCAGAGATGGCTTCATTAAGAACGTTTGCTCCTGAAATTTGTTTTTCTGGTTCCGTAGATTTCCATTCAGACCTTCCACTTATGAAATCATGCTGCCAACATTGAACGTCTGTAGCCTCTTCTATTACCTCAACAAGCGTCGCCATTAAAATGCCGTATTAATTGGCATCTCTCAGTCGCCCTGGTTATCCTTCTTCCACTTCGAAAAAGTTTACTTTTATTAGATTCTCTAAAGCAGCTCTCTGTCTACGTCAAATCGGCCTGGCGCGGACAACCCGGTCCCGATAAACTCCACTGTCTCCTTCTCTTCTCCATGTCCGATAGGCGATCTCTAGTCCGCAACTAATAAAACACAGCGTCTGGGACACCAGCATGAGCTCTTGTCTTAGAAAATAAGGAGGGATATGGTAAATAAAACATTTAAAACTGGTGTGCTGGCAAAAACATTGACTATAGAGAGGCGACATTAACTCACTACTAAAAGAGCTATAGTGTGTTTTTTTATTGCATATCTAAGGGCCGAATTGAGGTTTACAAGTAAGGCTGAAAGCCTTCTTTCACAGCGACATCTTGTGTGAAGGATTTTTTTTTTACTACGGGGAAGTGTTAGTATGGCGTAACCAAGTACATCGCGTACTCTCAGACAGTCGCCATGAATGCTGACTTTTTACTTTCATATCGCTGCACACAGCGAATATAATAGCGCGTTGTAATATCGTAATATTTAGACCAAACTTTGCTTTCCGCTGTTGTTTTTGTGTATCCGCAAGTGTTTATTACTCCATGTCAGTTGGAAATAAAATGTACCTAATATTATGTAACCCGTTCCTTTCTTCCATGTTGTATCCCTTCAATGTATGTATAAATAAAATTTTAAAAGACAAAATGCTCCCCAAGTGGACCTCAGCCATAGAGGGCTTGTGAGCAGGGGAGCGAACCCTTTGTAGTCGCGTGATAACTTAGTAATGGAAGTACAAGGGAGAAGAAGGGATGACGTCAGAGCTTGGGAATGGTGTCGTACCTGGGCTCTAACGTCCCAAAGTCACACATTAGCTATGAGAAACGCAACGTGCACTGGCGCCGCACAACTCAAATGTTCTTGCGTTTAGCCTCCATCTAAATCGCAGTCACAACTTGGTAACGGACATTGGTGGACGGCCAGTAGGCTCCATTTCATTTTGTGTTCTCGGATAGTAAATGTTGATCCTTTTTCGAGTTTCGACATAGAGTCCTGAACCTACTATGTGACAAAAAACTGTCTTTCTGGTGCAAAAAAAATTACAATCGCAGCCTGCACTTGAACAGCCTGAAGTATGAACAAAGTAAAGTATAGTGAGCTCCATCACATCACCTGTTTAGAGCGTGGGATAACTGACTGTTGAGAATGTATTCTTATAATAAGATGAACGAGGAGTCTTCTGTACCGTAGTGGAATGCCGAACTTCCTAGCTCGATCAGGATTTTTACTATCGAAATGGACGGTACTCCGAAACTACGCCTGCATAATTTCCTATATTCGAAACTGGCTGGCTTTCGTAAGGTACGACTGATGCTATGCTCAAAAGTCTTAGATACTTATGACGGACCCCAGTGACTCGCTCTGCGGATTACTCTTGCGACTAAGTCTAAACTGACTGTCTAATTAGTATTTGGATGAGAGTAACCTTCATATCGCCTTTTTTTTTTAAGTGACCAGTTTGACGTCACAGATTGACGTCATTCACTTACGGGGTAGTATAACGCTTTTCACTTTAATTTAAACAGAATCTCTACTTGAATACAAATGAACTTTCTCCTTGAACGACGCACAAAGCTTAGCTGCTCTAGTACGTGTTCCTCATCTCTCTGCATTTCATCTTAGTTTGCTAAGACTTCGCTATGACGCCGCGCGCATTTGTAGTATTTCGTGAAGGAGCTTTATATGCGAATGAAAGTTCTTTTCTGTCTCACTCCTCATAATTTGAACTCGCCGACGCGCCACCTCATGCATCGTAGGAAGAAATTTACTTCTTAAAAACTGCATCAAACATGACTGATATTATGCCATTGCGTGCAGGAAACGCATGCTAGATTCGTGGAAGGAAACACTCTAAAGTGAGCATTAGATCGAATAATACAGGTGCGACACGTTCTCTGGACTCTACTGACACCCCGCCATCTCTGCTCGGCGCTTCATAAGCTTGGCTCCGTTTGTTGTCAAAGTTGTTAGAGCTGTACGTAGTCTCTTTCGTCTATATATCTTCGGCTTGGAGTGAATTATATATTTTGTCTGGCTATGCCGCCATTATCTGCACAAACTTCCATTCATTCCGGAATGCAAACATCACTGCGCAGCATATGTCTGCCTCTTGGGAAATCACCTTATGCTGCATGAAACTGTTTAGCGTGGCATTTCCAAGAAATTGTTCGCGAATGAAAAAAAGAAACAAAAGAAATGAGATTTGCACAGCGTTTGAGGCTTAGTAATTGAAACAGGATTACACGGGTCTAGGCTACGAAGCACTTCCGGAGTTCATATTTACCTTACTTGCGTGCGTCTCTCCAAGAGCCATTAAAGCCTTCATATTTTACACGAAGATGACTAAGTATAAGGCTGAGGGTCTTGGTAGGGTGCGTCAGTCGTGTGGCTTTTCCTAGCATGAAAAATGTCCAGTTGCAAAATCACCTTTTTCAATATCATCGTATGAGACTGGAATACAAATCTAAAAAAAAAAATACTGACGGGTTGTTCGCAACGTTTTCAGACAGGGAAAAATCTAAGCTGGGACGCTCAACCTGCACTTCGGTGTCCTGAACTGACCCCTTGTTTCATATTTGTTGTCTTGTGTGGATGACAGAGGAAGAAATAAGGCTTAAGGATAGTCTTAAACTTACACACTTTCCAACCCGATCTACTATTAAATGTAAATTGCGTAATACGTAAGTACATAATAAAATACATCTCAGTACGTTTTAGTCAGGCGGTTTTCCATACCCTACTGGTTTTCCATAATTTACTTGGCCCTCTACCGACCTGCCTGCCAAAGAATTGCTATACAAGCTGAACGCCGTACTGAAAGTCACCGTATATTTCTCAAGACCACCAATTTGCTCCGAAGGCTACAACGGCCTGAAGCTTGAAAGTAACATGTGATTAGTTTTACAAGATCGATAACGAGAACATAACCACCGAGTATTTAGCATTTACCGGCTTTGTCGGAAACAAGCTTTTTTTTTTTTTGGCGGGAAGAAAGATAAAAAATTTGAATTTGACGAGATCGGGTGCGGTTAGAGAACAGGTTCCGAATGAATTTCTCAGTGAAATAGATAGGAATGCATGACAAAGCTCCGTTTTTGCGTTTTTATTTTTGTTTTACTTTTTCGCTCGTTCAGATTGAGATCGCAAGCGTTAAATGATAGGCCACGCACTAGATGCCCGAACTTATCCTGCAAAAAGCCGAGGACCGCGCAGAATTCGAGCTGAAATATCTGCTGCTTTCCTGATGGCGATCGTGTTGAAAGGTGTTGTTGTTGCCGCACTATGACATCGAATCTCAAGAGCCGAGGCACGTATTGAAACCGTATTCCCGACATTAGCAGCGTTGTCGGATTCTACTCAATCCAGCGGCTTAGTTATTTGTAAATTCAGGCCGAAAGTAAGCAAATAAACAGACGAAAGCCAAGTTTTCTTGACAAATACAGTGAATGGCGATTCGTCACGCAAACATCGACGACAGCGACGCAAATCATCTTGTGCCGTCTCCGCCGTAGTATATTTCAGCCAAGCATCACAATGGTTACAGTTCAATTCGCGCGCAAACTGAACCGATTGCGCTTCATTTCCTATAACCAGTTTTAATTTTATGTATTTACTACTCATTCCAAAGTGGGCGTATTTTTTTGTTATGCTCAATGCAACAAAGTCGTCATAAACGGGCTTGATTTACAACCACGGAACAACTTCTTATCAGATCAGCCACACCACACTGCAAGTAGGTGTTATTTAATATCAGCACCATCAGACTCTGGAAAGCGCTTAAATGCAATCTTGAATTTGCTTGCACATCGACAAAAGATCATAGCATTGTGACTGACCTTTCATCTGAACACAGTTTCACTTTTTTGCATTAATCAATTAACAATGTTTGTACAGTGTGTGCAAACGGGTGACTCTGAACATCACTTATGGGAATCTTAAGCACTTTCCCGAGTGAGTGTGGTAGCGCCAGATGGCTGTCCCTGTCATCACCTCTTTTTGGCTGAATTTCTTAGTCCGATACTTTTTTTTCAGTATTAATTTTTATTTCAATAAAATGCGAAGCAATCTAAAATTATCACTGCAGTGAGATAATTTTATCGCGTGCTAGTAGTACATAAAGGTGGCATGCGTACAGTCGTAGACAAAAGTTAGAGGGGCACAGATTCGCAGAAAAAAATTTTACTTCCACATTGCTTCGCTTGCCATTTAGTTAGTCTGTATACTATCACATGATAAAGCAGGCATGTTCCATCACACTTCAGTGCTTTACATTGACCTGCTTTGTCTGACAACACAGAAATATTTTCCTTTTCTACAAACCCGTGTTCCATAACCTTCTTTCCATGACAGTACAAGCATTAGACTTCAACCACCTCGTCGAAATCGCGACTGTTTTTCTCATGTGTGTAAGTTCGACAGGTGCGTTGGTTTTACTGCACTGTCTGCAGGTTTTACGAGCCAGGCGGCACTTTACTTTAAAAAAAAATATGGTAGGGTTTTAACCACGCTGGTTTTAACGCAGTTAAACCGATTAAGGCGTGCGAAAGCTTTGGGCACATATGGGAGTTGGTGGATACGACGACGTGCAGTGCACAGGGCGAGAGTGTGCTGCAGTTGAACACGAAGCGTGATAGGCTGCTGCAATGCAATAGCGTTCTCGTGCTGTGGCCAGCCAAGCTGATGTGTTCGCGCCTCCGCGGGTTTGAAACCAAGCCGCGGCAATATTTATTTTATTTCTACAGGTTGACCAAGGTCAACCTCAAGGTCATGCATGCCAGAAGATTATTGGTTGGTTTTGACCTTGTTAAGTAGCGCTTTCGCAATAAAATGCCTCACGGAGCTGTATTATGCTCGTCATCCTTCATCCCCACTGAACAAGTAATCTGGAAGCACATGCCATCTGCAACTTTCACTCGAGCGCAGATCACTAGAGCCGTCTCCGCGGAACACACATCAAATGCGATCTCGGCATAGGAGGAAAAACTGATCAGCTGGTATTGGGAGCCGCACGCACGTATAGAGGCAACTTGTGAATGTCTGTTTCTCGCGCTGAACTCTACACTTCACCTCGGCATCACGAATCAGACTTCAGAGAGTCGGTTCCAATAATTCGCACTTTATGCTTGCTCAACCAGATTGCGTTTTTGTTTTCCCTGCTTTCAAGGGCCCATTGTGCTGAAGGACAACAACAAGGTCAACGTGACTAAGCTTACGGGATGAAACTTGCTCGATGGCTGCTTGTACAGATTGCGCGTCAACTGGCATTTCACACAAAAACAGCGAGTCACCGCCGCGAGCACCAGCTGCACAACCTGAAGCTTGCCGTTCTCAGAAGCCTTCAGGCGTTGCGCTCTGAGTGATTGCGATTTCGCCTGCGTTCGAAGAAATGAAACGTACTTGGCGGGTTGAAAGGGTGGCAGAGAGAGAAGGCCGTGAATGCCCGCCTAACCGCGCGTGTGAAATAAACACGTGGGTACCACGTGGCTTCAGCCATGCGTCACATTATCACCTGTGCCATCTCTTTTCCTGCACTGCAACCCAACATCGAAGGAAGGAAGTGCGGAGACGAGGCGAGAAAACGGTTGAACGAAAGAGCGTGAATGCCCCGGGCGAGCAAGGACGAATGAAGGAGGGGGAAATAAACGGTGCGATAAATGAAAAAAAGAAAAAGGTGACTCCTCTAGGGCTCGTATAAGTACGTTTTGGCGGCGGCCTGGCTTTTGTGGCCGTACAACGATGCGCAAACGCTCGCTTGGCGGACGCACAACGGCGGAGCGCTACGAGTCACGAAGGTGATGACGTCATCAGAGAAGAGCTTGTTTGTGGACGCAATGGGAGCCGCCGCGGCGGAAGGAGAAGTTGCCAGAAGAAGGCGAGAAAGAAATTATGTGGAGGAGTAGAAAAAGGAAATAAAGATAAATAATGAATAAATCAACGACCACCGCAACTAGGCTCAGAGGTCGAGGGAGAGGCGATGATTTGAGGCCGCTCGATTTAGCGATTTAGCGCTGTGCTTTGTAAGCGCGGGAAAAGTTTCTCACCCTTTTCTTTTCTCTCTTTAACCAGTCTATATGTCGCGTCACATTTGGCGCCTCTCCCACATTTCTCCTTAATGTTTTCCCGCGCTCCTGGCCTGCTTTTCTTGTTACTGGATTGCGGCACAGTTATGTAATCCGAGCCTAGAATCGATTTGCGCGAATTTAGTGCGCTTCCTCGGTGGCTGACGGTGTTCTCGTGACGTCATACCAACGGTGTCTCGTCTGACTGAGGACACAATAGAGGGAATCGGTGGGAGAAATAAAAAACGCCCTGGGAATTGAGCTCGCGGTCCTTTTGGCGCAGTGGTCCTCAGCTGGGCCCAGCGATTGCTCATATTTTTTTACTACAAGTCGCGAGCTTGCCGTTCACTTCTCTGTGCTGACTGCCAAACGGCCATCGGCGATGTTGGGACGAGGGTAGAATAGTAATAAGGGGTCGACAATGATCAATATCTCTATAGTGTGCGCTATTAGAAGGCTATATTTAGGCCTGCTTATACAAAGTAAAAAGATCCTGAAGTTGCCAAGGATATATGTAGTACGTCGTGAACACAAGCTCCGGCGCTAGCAGGAGAAATAAAAATTCGAAATATATTGATGAAGCTGGCAGATTTTTCATATTTTGTTTCGCCTAAACGGTGCAGTTCTCGCCATAACTGACCGGTTATGTTCACAGAAGTTTGAAAAATGCGTATGCTGTTGGTGTCTAGACTAAAGAAAAAAAGATACTGGGTGATGTTTTCTTATAATTTGTAAGCAAGAAACGCCGTTCGCGCAAAACCTGAGCCTACGAATTTTTTTTAGTTTATGTTTTCAGGTAGAAAAACAAAGCGCATGTTTTTATGTGGTTACAAGAGCTCATATGTGTTGCTGGGCCTTCCTTAGCTTGATGTTTGCGCACACTGATTAGGATTATACTATACTGCCGCATCCAGTAAAAACTACTCTAAGCAATAAAAGAGCGCCTTAACATTATGACGCGTTATGATCACGTTGGTGGCAGGGCTTGTGCCGGAGGGGAGACCCGGAAAACACCCACTCTTCTCTCCTACTTACCTCATTGTGAAAGCCGCTGATGGGCCTTGAGATGGGTTGAGCTCTCTTGACTGCCTCTGCCTGTAATAGAAATTCTGGCTACGCCGTTTCACCTGCATCGTTACCAAGATTATTAACTCGGCTATGCACTAACGTCTCACGTCTTCATCTTCGTTTTGGGAACACAAGGCTTCATCATGCACACACGCGTGCACGCCAGAAAAAAAAAATAAGAAAGAAGTTGTTGTTCATCAGTCGGCTGGCTTTCCTCCTTCAATGCCAAGAAAACGCACTGACGCGCACAAGGCGTGCGATCGAGGTCACACCGAGGGCCTGCTTAAACTTAATGCGGTCGCAGATTTGTCATCCTCGTCGAAAGAAGCTTTAAAACAAGGACTATGAGACGTATAAAGTGATGCGCTGTCTTGCTAATGCTATCTGAGTCTCTGCTGCACATAGGCTGCTGGGGACTTTATAGTGGTGGATATGTTAATAGGTGTCCGCAAATATCTGCCAACTTGATTTTTTAAAAAAAGTTAATATTACTGCCCTCAGCCAACTTCCCGCCGGTAACGTGCACAGGAAAATATAGCGAAGTCTCTTGAAAGACAGCTATATAGAATTGTAGATGTGGAGGCTATTGAACTCGTGAAATGACAAGTCGGTTAAGATATATGCCACTCTCATGTGTCGTGTGTACACATCAGGAGAAGTAATTTACGCACGAGAACCAAATAATACATGTGGTTTGGTGCATTCCAACCGTAACTAAAAGCCTTCGCTATCGAGTTTAGAATCTTGCCGCCTTTAAGACACTGAAAATAGATCTTTTTTGAAACAGAACAAAGTTTCAGCGCATGAGATTTGGTTTCAATTGTGTCCACTTGTAGAGACGCCTCGATGAAGCCTAGGCAGGTTTGTTTGGCTTGGCATCAGATTTAGTTCTAACGGTACTGATGTAGTGTAAATTAAATTAACAAGTACCTTCTTGAGGTAAAGCACACTATAAAAAATTAGTGTTATGCGACAGCATAGAAGTCTAACCGGTGCAAAAAGCCGGCGGCGACCTTCCGGCATTGTCCAGAAAAAATCCTGATTGGTTGGCAGAAAGTGACGCCATCAGTGACATCACCGGAGCAGAAAAATCTCATTGGCTAAATGACCGCGACGTCACCAGCCCGGCAGTAACATCATCAAGCAGGAGAATGCCCATTGGCTGGAGAGAAGTGACGCCACCAGACCAGGTTTGTCTGTAGGAAGCCTCCATCTGTCAACCGTGGCAGGTGGAGATTTTTCTGTGGGAATCCCCCACCTGCCAACCGTGGCAGGTGACAGGTGGTGTACGGAAAGAGCAACCTGGGACTTCTCAAACCTCATCAGTCACTTCCGGTAAAGGCGTCAACAGCTTCGAATGTTTGAGCGTTGCCAACATATAGTGAAGTTAGGTGTCCCTGTGTTTTTGTTTTTCTACTAGTAACAAGTTTGAACCAAAATAACCCGGAAGAGTTGAACAGCCAATCATTTAATAATTAAATAATTGAAAAAATCAGAAACAATAACTGTATGAATTTACTGAGCGAACCATGAGCCAAAACAGCACTTCTCACTTTCTCACTGATGCTAGCAGAGATCACAGGCACGCGCACATCGGCATCTTCCACTCTACGTCGGTATTCTGTTCTTAAGAATCCATAGATTCCTACACACTTTTATGTTGTATTCGTAAGAAAAACAACCTTCACTAAAAGTGAAATTCCAGTCATTCAACCTTGGCCTTCAGTCTCATTTTAAACTATGTTCACAAACCCTAACTGCTGCATTGGAACAGGCGAAATGAACATATTACTAAAATCCAATAGAAACGGTAACAACTAATTCTTCGAAAAAAGCAGTCGTGCACTACTAACTCATTATTCTCACCACAACCATTGTTCTCACTTCTTTCTCACTCCCCAGATGAACCTTTTTTTTTTCAGTTATAAAAGTTTCAGATAATACCGAAACGGGTCTCGTTCAAATTGATCCCTGTGTAATGAAAACTGTCACTCATGAGCTTTCTCCCATATTTTTTCATATTATTAGCAAAATCTTAGCGCCGTGTTCCCAGAAGTCTTGAAGTAAGGTAAAGTAACTCCTGTTGTCAAAAAGGGTGATCCTAGAAGTGTAGCTGTAACTATCGTCCTATAACTATGCTCATCATATTTCAGCAGACAAACCGAAAAACTTATTGTCGACCATTTAATGCGCTATACCCATAAGTTTTATTTTCGTACGCCTAAGCAATTCGAATTTTGTTCTAATCACTCCTCAGGAGTTGCTCTAGCAGAATTTCTCCACAATATTAAAAAAAATTCTCGATAATGAGCTTTGGGCATCTGCTCCATTTGTCGACATCGTTAAAAAATTTGACAGATTTGTACATAACGTGCTCTTTTAAAAACTATATATATTACGAAGATGTGGACAAGTACTTATTATCATTCCAAGTTACTTGACTAATAGGACACATGTTGTTCACTTTGAAAATGAATTATCCGACCCAATTACTATTAACGAAGTAGTACCAGAAGGTTTCATTCTAGGCAGGTTACGCTCCCTCATGCACATTAATGACATACCGACTGTACTACTCCAAACTAAATGCATTTCATATGCAAATTATACAACGATATATTCCTCAAGTGAAACTATTGGACAGCTAACTGCGAAATAAACTGCTGACCTTCAGAATGTTGCTTTGGAGTGTAGAAATAATGCCAGTCAAATGAATCATACTAAAACTAAGGCCACTCCTACCACAGACGGCTCTTAATTATACCAAACATTCACTCTGACAAACGTAATTTATCCTTATCTCTCAGTAACCCTCCTTGCAATTGAGCTGTATTCATGGTCATTAATTATATATGCGGTACGCATGAAGAAAAAGGTTTTGGCACACGTGTGCTAATCCGCACAAGGTGATAATTTCCGCAGTATATACTTAAGTTATTGTACTACATTTTTTATAATCACATTAATTACTGAATATCATAGTAGAATAACACACATTTCACTCCTAGAATGCCTCAGACGCCTTGAAAAACGAGCATTTAGGAACATTACCTTCAGCCGATACATAGCACCTTCTCTTCCCATTTATCATAACCTTAACATGTTGTCATTTTTATCTGTACTAAAAGCAAGATTAGGCTTGATCATAAATTACTTGCATAATAAAACTTCACACCATCTCAAATCCAAAACAATAATGTCACCATATTTTCAGCACATACTATTCTACTTTTACCAAAAATGAACAATAATTATCGTAAACGTAGGGTATTGTTTACAGCTGTGTCAGTTCGGAAGACACTGCCCGTGTTAATTAAATCATCTCGGTTGGCACATTTGTTCAAACAACGCCTCAAATTGCAGCTAATAGAAACTTGCCTGTAACACCGAAACTGCAAAACCTAACTTTTCAAATGGTTTACGAACATTCTGCACTGTTGTATTTTAATTGATCTCTTATTGTGTTCATACATCTTGTAATTATTATAAAATTTCCGTTTGTTTGTTAAAATTTTCATATGCCCTGACACTCCGCACTTTTTAAGAGTAGGTCCCCCTGGCAGTTCTACTTTGCACCATTCCTTTGTATTTGCTTGTGCAAAAAGATTGTGCCTTTAAACTGAAAAAATAATGAAAAGCTTAATCGGAATGGTCCACAAATCACATACAAGCGGGAAAGAATACCCTACTGTTTTCTGGAGGAAACCCAAACATTTCAGGAAATCTGAATTTTCCTGAGGCAGCTCGGGCCACTGGAGTTCTAAAATTAAGGGCCCCACTAATCTGATAGTCAAGCAACTCAAGACCGCAGTTTCTCAATAAAGTTTATTCTCACTTGACTCCGTGAAAGGCTGGTCGCCGACACCTACATCAGATTTCAAACGCAGTGCAATCATAATTGTCTGCACGATAAACGACAGCCAGGAAAACGCTTAGCTATCACGTCTCCTTGAATAGCTAATCTCTGTCCTAATGTTTCTAAAGGGTATACGCACATAAGGAAGGTGTGATTTAGTCGGAAATATCTACTTAAGCGAAGGCATTTAGCGGTAATTGCAAGATAGCCCAAGTCGCTAAGAATCGCATGAAAAGGTGGTCTTCCGGATGTTTCCCGCTAGAAGATGAGGCGGGAAGTATTTATCTCGCCACTTTGCTCATTTCCAATGTGGCTGCTCAAGCGGTATAAGAACGTCATTGAGATGATGGATTTTCGAGGCCTTTCCTAAAGCCACGTGCATTCATCCCTCAAGTGCTCAATAACCGCTTCTCTGCTGTCGTCGTTGGAGCCAACGAATTGCAACACTCTATAAGGGCATTCGCGTATGTACCAGAGTTTGCAAGAAACTTGATAATATGCTTGTTTGGGCTGTTCCCAGCGCCAAGCCTTGCAGCAGGCGTGTGCAAATATAGTAGTGCTTTTTCGAAATCGAATCGAATACGGTTAGTCCTTCTACGGTGCAGAAAAGAATGCGAATCGAGTAATGAAAGAACCGAATCGAATGCAAATCCAGTAGTTTAATTATTATTCATTATTTGGGCAAATATTTGTACAAAACGAAAATTCATGCTAAACAGCTAAGAGCTAGCGGCAGCGCTGCAGCGCATCGAGTTAAGGCTGGAGCAGTCGAAAGGCGCAACAGTGATTTTCACTCTGAGACAGGCAGCACGAAGTGGCTATACTAACTCTGTGAATGTCATTTCATGTGCGTAGGATAGTTACCTTATGCTGCCGACTATGTCTGCGAGCAAACTGCGAGGGTTATCAGCCATGGCCTCCGAAATCAGGCTTGAACGCAGGGTTCGCTGAGCCTGCCTGAGTGAGCCCTGCCTTGTCGCTTAGTATTGGAGGCCATATGTTTGAGCGTTGCCACAAGAATGAACCGCGTCGCGGCGCTGAACGCGCAGACGAATCGCAACAGCATGCACAACGATATCGACGTGGGCCCTGTTTTCTAAACAGCCATCGAAGAAGCTCACAGCGTGCTCGATTCGAACGCTGTGTCTGTTATTCCAGAACTATTCGAACACTTGAAATTGTATTCGATTCGTTCCGAATATTTTTGAATGTGCACTATTTGATTCGTTCAGTTAACCGAATAGGAGGATTTCCGATTAGATATTCCGAAATTTCGAATATTTTCACGTCCTTACCTTCTGGCCTAGGAAACTAAAAATGCAGAGCTGATAAAAACGTCACTCCTGAAGCAAGTAAACAAGTATTCACGCAGTTACCTTTCTCCTGCCTTGTCCTTGATTCGCGGCGATTTTTTTTATTATTACTGCTGCTCCTATCCCATCGAGTAGCTGGCCACTTCATTCTTGTTAAGCCAACTGCATGGTATCTTGACGAATCCGGCGTAGCAGAGGCTGTGTAGGGACCGCGTGTCTACATAAGGCTCACAGTTTCCGTGACACCGCTCGACTTCGTAGTCTGCAATCATGGTATCGCATCGCAGTTACCGCTTGCGTGAGTTCGCGAGTAAATTGCCATGTAGTACGCTATTCACCTGACATAAGCATAAGTCGTAGGCAGCACGAAACTTTTATTCCTTCAATAGCGGACCGGGGCAAAATAAGACAGAAACGCTTGCGGATTTGAAGGATAAAGCCAAGCAACCTGTACTCACTGCTGCCCGGCACAAGAAATACTTGTAAGCACACCACCCAGAGACTGTTACCGAAAGTCATCTTTCGTACACAAGTTTTCGACTCGTGCGTTCAAACGCGCTGTCACGTAAGACAAGGCTGTGTATATGCGTTTGTCTTCAGGGTGACTTCGTGTGTCCTTATACAAACGTTGGTTTTTAGTGAGAAAATAATATTGGCATCCTAACCTGGAAAATGCCGCTGTGTGGTGAAGCCTCTCAAATTAGTCGCGTGATGCAGGAAATGGCGGGAAATAAACGAGACTTTTAATGAGGGTGACGTTGGCGTGAACAGATCAGCTTCGCTGGCCACTGCACGAGGGCACTATGCTATCGCCGCAGTCGGTCACGCCTCGTGTTAAACTGCAACGCACACTCACGCTGTGCATTGCACGTCGTCGTCTTCAGTTTCCATCTGTGCGCAAGTCACGAAAGGAAGGGAAACGCGCTTTCAATCGCGCTTCCAGGTATGTGGCGTTGGTGTCCACCTGCAAAACCTGCTTTCGCACAATATTTTGTGGTTAGCAATATCCTAAACCGCCAGCAATTTTTTTTTTGTTCTCAGTACACCACCTGACAGAGACACACAGTTTTGCGTTGGCCGTCTCCATGCCTCGACTGGCTCGAAAAACGAACTCGTCCGCAACGTAAGCATTCCGCTGGACTGCTCGCAGAGCGCACCCCCATG
Organism: Amblyomma americanum; assembly: GCA_030143305.2. Lineage (NCBI taxonomy): Eukaryota > Metazoa > Arthropoda > Arachnida > Ixodida > Ixodidae > Amblyomma > Amblyomma americanum. The sequence goes on from JARKHS020026287.1 coordinate 296,172, forward strand.
CAATGGCGGCGCGAGCAAGTTTGGCACGCCGACAACAACACAAGCAGCATTTAATGCCCGCTTGCTTTCAACGCGGCGATAAAGTCAACGCCGCTTTATAGCAAACCAGTCTGGAGGACGCAGTTTGTTTGTCTCGCTCCTGCGCGTGGGCTGCACTGTGAATCACCCGGCCAAGGACGGGCTCAGCTTTGCAGCGCCGCGGCCGTGCCTCGCTTAGGACCCGGCCACACCGCGAGGCCTGCAAAGTAGTATATGTGGGTCAGATCTCCGATGCCAGTCGACGGAAACGGCAGGGTTCGTAATCACCGGAGATAAAACTTGCCACTAAAGGGTATTTGCGAGAACATGTAAAAATTGGCTGTGGTTTAACTCTGGTTAAACCTGGAATGACGCGATAGCTGCAGCTGGCCGAGTGGAACTTGCTCAGTTGAACTGCGAAGTCAGTCTTTCGCCGCTCCGTTTCGCTGGGCTTTCCTTCTTCGTCTTCATCTTCGTCCCTAGACGTGGATTCAGTATCGGCGGCTAGGCGCTCTGCGCAGCCTGCACCTGCTCCGCACTACGAGACCAACCACGTGACCAGCCACGGCGCCGCCACGGAGCTCAAGGGATGCCACGCAGCTCAAGGGGTGCCACGCCGAAGGCTCTAAATGCTAACGTAATGTCGCTATCGCTACAAAATGTCCAGTGACAGCGCCTTCCTTCCTCAGCACTTCACCCCAAGCCACTGCAAGTGAATACAGTTGGCACCAAAAGTTTGCGGGATGGGTGTTCTTTGGGAAAAAAATCTAACCGAGTAGCGCTTCCTCGCGACTCAGTCGCCGGTATTGATACCAGCGGACGCAGCATGCAAATCCCACAGTAACTGAAGGCATTTTAAGCGATTATCTTCGGGGAAGGAGTCAAAATATTTTTTTTTCCGGCTCAGACTCATCCTGTAGACCCTTGACGACTGCACATGGTCCTCGGCGCACCTCAGTACGTGGACACAGGGGGAGCCATCTCGAGTTAATCGTTTAATCACTGAGCTCTATCACGTATATAATGCCCGCTTTGTTGTACAACCCACCTGCACAGACCACATCGACGTATCTCTCGCAGGGTTTAAAAAAGCGATCTGTAAACACTTAAAAGAAAACGCGTGATATATTAGACAGAGTTGGCGCCGAGCAGAGGCTCTTGGATTTATTATATGCGGACAATATTGTGCTATTCGCTGATATCCAAGATTTGCAGACTGTGGTCAATACTCCTGGAGAAGAGTCAGACGTTTTAGGCTCTAATTATAGCGCCATTAAGTTAGGTTTGATCATATTTGTGGTGGTGGTTTGACCTATATAAGTAAAATTATATGTGCATGGTTAAGACTGTTAGATGTGGGCCCTTGGTTCGCCTGTGCCGTCTCTCGCCAAGGTCGATGTCCACGGGTTCCGGATCGGGAAACTGCTGCAAGGGGTGACGAAGAGACGACATGGGCTGCGAGATGGAGAAGAGACTGAAAGGGTTTATTTACATTTTTACATAGTTCGAAAGAGTGAATCGGGAGCTGGCTGATCACATGCCAGATCGCAGCTTAAATAGGGTCCCCTGTCCCCCGGTCTCTAGTTGGGGAATTTTAGTTCATTAAAAATGCGTCCAAGCACTGTGATCTCGATCACGTGTCCAGTGTTTAGGATCCGCCTTCCAGGACGTCCCCAACAACACTGTCGCCACTTCTGGCAAGTTATGGTGCGCGCTGTCCCTGCAGCAGTGATGAAAAGCCCGAATGGGGACCCAAGGGGCGTCGAAGGTCAGTCACCTGCAGTGCACAGCGCTCCATGGGAACGAAAGGCCGCCGCGGCACTTGCACAGATGGTTCCACGTAAGGGAAAGCACTTAGGGTAAGACGAGGGTCGTTTTCGAAGCACGAGCATTCCGGCGTCGTTGGCTAAGTTAAACACAACCGCGTTTGCCACGGCTCATTCGCAACCCCGCGCCGCTTTCCGCCTCCCCCGTCGTCCCTTCTGGGAGAACGACGTCGTTATGTCCCGGGTGGGTCCGGCGTCGTGAACTAACGAGAACCATGCTCCCAAAAACGTTCCCAAGCAGCGGATGGCCATTTCACCCCGTAAACAGGAGGGGGGGGTTTCTTGTAGACGCACGTCGACGGCCCCTTTGAAGCATCTGTCGATTGATGACTCCCAGTCGCTTGAACACTCTTGGCGTGTTGGCGTTCTCCAATCCTAACAAGACACAGGAAGACAGCAGAGTGGGTGAGGGAACAAACGAGGGTTAATGCCATCCTAGTTGAAATCAAGAGGAAGAAATGGGCTTGGGCAGGGCATGTGATGTGAAGTCAAGGTAACCGATGGCCGTTAATGGTAACCAACTGGATTCCAAGAGAAGGCAAGCGTAGCAGGGGGCGGCAGGAAGTTAGGTGGGCGGATGAGAGAAGAACTTTGCGGGGATAGGGTGGGCGCAGGTGGCACAGGAGAGTGTTTATTGTAGAGATATTGGAAATGCATTTGCCCTACAGTGGGCGTAGTCAGGCTGATTATGGAGATCATCATCATACTTAGCGATTCCACAAATCAAATGCCTTCAGTACAAGGACACTTCCTTGTACTGAACATGCCCTTGTACCCAAACTAGAAGAATACAAACATCTCTGGAGTATGGGTAAACGATGGACAGACACACATCTATAATCCCGAAAAGATTGCACGAAAGAAAAGGTGAATAAAATGCCGCGTTTATGAAACACGTGCCATTATGGGGGTACAACAGGTTAGAAATACTGGGAGGTATTTGGAAAGGGATAATAGCACAAGGGCTTACTTTTGGGTAGGCGGTTCTTTGCCGGAGGGTACAAGTTCAGTCGGGGCAAGAAATAAATTGCTGCTGATGGCAGAGTAGCACTATGTGCGCATGGCAAAGCCAAAAGTGAGGCAATACAGGGGGACATGAGCTGGGCATCGTTTGACACGGGAAGGTCAGAGTAAAATTTTATATAAGGAAGGCCTGAAGAAATTTGACGATAACAGGTGGGCCGCTAGGGCATTTGAATGCTTGTACAGAAAGAGCGTCGAATCACAGAGGCGAAAAAGGACTGTAAAAATAACCAGTATGTATAAAGGAAGCCAGGACAGAGAAATAAAGGGCTTTAACCGATAAATAAAAAGCGCAGAGGGCAAGAACCGGATTAATTAAATGGAGAAAAAGCAGTCCCTAGACCTGGATATAAAGTGAAAAAGGCAAATCAGGAAGGAATGGATCTATGATATCTCAAGAGGCAGCGCCTCACTTTTTGAAGGAAGACAAGTGAGTCTTAGAACGCGAAGCTACAAAAAGGAACTGAACCATGAAGATGACACATGTGCAGTGTGTGGTAAATTCGAGGAAAAAATGGAACATGTTTTACTGGAATGTGGCAGTTTCCATCCTGTTGTCGATACAGGCACAATCACTCTTCCTGGAGCACGAGGGGTTAAAGATAACAAAGGTAATGTGAATTAGTCTGCGGTAGAGGTTAGCAAAAAGCGATTGCAAGATTGGTGACTCAAAACCAGGCCGGTTATGTAAGGATACAAGTTCACGATTGAAAATTGGCCAAACGTAAAATCAAAATTTGTTTTAAAGAAAAATGTGAAGTTATATATAATACCATTAAAACTAACACGTTGGCTGAGAACTAAAGAAGATAATACCGAGCATGATAGCACCTGCCGCCACCCCGATTAAAAGGGGACGCTCCTAACATCAATCTATCCATTCATAGAAAGCTCTCAAGTGTCCCCGCTTGTTGCTGCAGAATGTCATAGCCAAGTCAACAATCTAGAAACGAAGAACAGAAAATGCAGATAAAGTTCGTGACATGACATGCTACTTCGCGGTTGTGATATTCGTTAGACACCATGGCGATTTCGCCATCCAACCTTCGTCTGAGTGGTAAAGCCTCACCGGTGCACATTGGCCACAGCACAAGAACTGCTCGTCGACTTTCTGAGGTCGGGGTGATGGAAATGAAAGGAAAGTCAGCGAAATGTGTGAGGATATGAGAAAAGTACGTAAGAATCATGCTAAGCTCTGAAATAATTCGCTTATGCGCACTATATAGATCTCACTAGGCGTTCCCCGTACAATGACGCCCGTATCGTTGTTATGCAGCATTTTTATAATGAAAGACATCGACTATTTATGAACCCTCCTACGGAGCCTGCAGAGGCAGATTCATGGCACATCGTAATGCTGTGGTTGGCGCGGTTATTTTTCGCAGCGTCCGCGACGGCAGCGCACTGGCGCCTACGCCAGCCGGAGGGTTTGCTTTTGTTCCCTTCCTCTTCGTGCGCCGTACAACGTCGGCTCAGGCCGCCGGTGGAGCTTGCCTCACATGGCTGCGTTCTGCCGCTGCAATTCGCTTAATCGACCAGCAGCAGCAGCAGTGCGCGTGCGCCCATGGGCCTTGGTGGACTGATTATACCGGAAGGGAGGTGCCGGCGGCTAGTTCGGCACCTGCAAGTGCCGCATGTGCTCGTGTATTAGTCTCCCCGGTGGAGCCTTCGTCCTGACAGCATTGTGCAGGGCACTTGCTACCCCGTTAAGTATCCATAAGAGTCACTGAGTGATAGTAACTACGACGGCGTTCCGCTAATTCACTCTTCACTTCCATTAGCGCGCGCGCGCGCGCGTGTGTGTGTGTGTGTGTGTGTGTGTGTGTGTGTGTGTGTGTGTGTGTGTGTGTGTGTGTGTGTGTGTGTGTGTGTGTGTGTGTGCGTGTGTGCGCGCGTGCGTGTGTGTGTGTGTGTGTGCGTGTGTGTGTGCGTGTGTGTGTGTGTGTGTGTGTGTGTGTGTGTGTGTGTGTGTGTGTGTGTGTGTGTGTGTGTGTGTGTGTGTGTGTGTGTGTGTGTGTGTGTGTGTGTGTGTGTGTGTGTGTGTGTGTGTGTGTGTTTGCGCGCGCGCTCGCGCACATTAGCGCGCGTGAGTGGATGCCTTTGTGTGCATGCGTGCTTAAGTGAAATTGACATCTCTATGTACCGAGCTATTAAGCATTCCAAGGCATCAAAATTCCTGCGCCCCAAGCAAATCGTCTTATGATTGCGTTTTACAGTGAGGGCTATTTTGCGGATATTTCCCCGGCAGTCCAGGATTCATTGACGCAGTCCGCCGATTTCTGGTCACGTGCTAGTCAGGAATCATACCCACATATCCAGGAAAGGCGCATTTTTTTTTTTTTTTTCAGCGGGAAGTTGTTTATGAACGCAATTTTTCGCATATTGTAAGAGTGCACCTTAACAATCAGTATAAACGCAGATCCCTTCTCGGGACGCTTGTAGTGTTCTGCTGTTTATTGTCAAAAACGCGCCCGATTGATTTTCCAAAGCAGTCTTAACCAGTCGGTGGCAGACTTGACCACTCGGTGCGAGCACATGATTAACTTTAAAAACAAAATATTGCTACGCATCGGAAGATTAGACCACGTTTAGATCACGGTTCGACCATATGTCCATGACCGTATATTACAATATGCTACACTTACCTCACAACTGAAAATGATGTCCAAGGAAACTGGACTTGTAATGGTCATGTGACCATCGCCAGGGACCTGATCGAACTCCCGCTGTGGTCGTTGCAGTAGCAAGCACTACCACTAGGCACTAAAGGCATTGTCTGGTTTCTGCTTGTACCTACATATACAGGACATCTAAAAAGCATACATTTTACCACTTTTTCCCGTAGTCACTGGTCGCGTTGTTTGCAACCTGTCTTTATCTCCGGGATTGTGGCCTTGCATTGGAAAGACAAACAAAAAAAGCCAACGCTGTGCGAATGAAATGGCTTCTCGGTCTCTCGAGCCGCGATAAACGAGAGGTCACCGCCTTTCATAAAGATTTGACAGCGTTGCCTCCAGCGCGCCTGCAGTGCGTTCTTGTTTTCAAGGCAGCGCAACCACAGCAAAACGAGCGTCGTGCTTTCCTCGGCGACTTTTCTTCTTCACACTTCCGCTGTTCTGAGCGGCCTCGCTCACGGCTTTCGCCGGCCGTCTCTATTGAATCCTTTCCTTCAACTTCCGCTCTCGTTTTCCGCTCGACACGTGGGGAGGCGTTTTGGGACGCAATTGAACTTGGCACTCTGACATGAGCGTGTACCCTGGCACAAGCTCACATTTTCACTCCGGGCAAAGGCTAACTGCATGCAGAAAATCGTCAGCGAAAGGTAGTTTTGCTCGCACGTCAGCTTCAACACGTTTCATGGTCGCGTTGCACGTCACAACTGGTTTGATAGTGAGTTCTGAGTAGTGCTCTTTGAACTGGTTGGGCGATGGCACATAGATATGCATTCTTGACATGTGCCTGCCGCGACGGCCCGGCGGTCATGTTTTCCTGCTGAAGCCACGCCTTAGACGCGTGGCCGTCGATGCTGCATTTGACGGAAACAAACTACGAATTAAGACGCTCGTGGGCCGACAGTTTGGTGCGGTTTAAAGAAACCCAGCTGGTGGAATACACGAACCGTAGTTCTCTACTGCAGTGTCCATCATAATCCACGGCGTTGGAGAATTCGGTTTCAATGCGTTCGCATTACAAACACGACCATGAAGAAAAGGTTGGGCTGAGGCTTAGCTAAAGTGTTAAGACTGGATATCTCGAAGCGAAAAGCGTTTAGCAAGGCGTGCCCCTCGTGATTCTGGCGTTTCAGCCGCTTGTCTAGCCTTGCATTTTTCATATTTTCGCTGCTTTTGAGCCAACTTCCACGCTACCACTTCCGGGTCTTCTTCTGCTCCTTCCATGGCGAAAGGTCAGACGACGGAGGCAGCGCGCGGCGGCGACGACGGCTGCGGCAGCAGCGGCCACCTGCGCTCCACGTGACGTCACTCGGTTTAGCGCATGCGCAGCTGTGGCAAATCTGTAGTGTGGCTCACGCGAAGCCGTGTGTTGACGAGCATAGTGAAGCTTTTCGCTTCAAAAACTCGCAGGACAGTTACGACTGCGTAATGCGATGTTCAGCGATTGCTGGTCAGGCGTTTAGTCATGTGACCACTGGTGTAGTGGTCACGTGGTGCACCCCTGCACTGGCTGTTCCAAACGGAGCCACCCGTATGCTTATGTGGCCCAGGTTGACCGTGACATAAGGTGGTCACGTGACCATGACATTAACGCACCCACCGGTTACGCCGACGGCGCCGGGAAAGACAGGGACGGACGCCTAACAGCTGTCGCTGTAAAACTGTTCGGCGACCGGAGGCGTACTGCTGAGTACAGTGCCCGCCTTCCGCCTGCCCCGGTTGGTACAGGGAAGAGCAGCCTGCCACAGTTGGCAGGTGTCAAGGCGGAGAAAATCCCCTCTCTAGTTGTAAGGGAGAGGAGGGAGAGGCTGGAAGGTGAAGAACACGTGTCCGGCGTGCGGCGCGGCGTAGTGTTGTGTACACTTGCTACCTGCCGCGGCTGGTACGCGGAAGAGGCACCTGTCACCTGCCAGTATATAAGGTGTGGGGTTGAATTGGGGAGATAAGTACTTTCTCCCCACTCAATCGCGGCTGACACGGTTCAAAGCCGCCCGGACCCCACCCCGTGATCGGGGATACCAGTGTATCCCACAAAGGGGAGCAATTAAAAGCAAGGAGAAGATATAATGCTAACGCACTGTTATCGCATAATGATAATTAGGTGTCCCCGTAATTCTTTTTTATGTTTCTAAAATTCGGCAGTCATTTTTTTCTTTCCGCGTTTATTTCAGAACGTGGTTCTCGGTATCTTTCGACGAATATTATTTGCTGTGAGTGGATTACCGGGTTCTTTTATTTTCGGCGATATAATGCGGTATCCCTGTGCGGTCAGTAGTCACTTAGAGACTAGAGTTCATTTATCATGGCTTTTTTGCCAGCACGAGCATTCGATTTGCCACTAATTACACACCAGTGGTTGTACTTAACATATATAGAGGCTTTGCATGAAGAAATAAGTTTCATCGCCAATAACGAAAAAGTAACGCAAGGTAAACAGTGCAGCCGTCAGACATGAAAGTTTACATCAGAGAACCGCGTTGTCATGTTATCGTTGGCTTGCTGAGCTGAGCTGAGTGAGAAGTTGGGGGCGGAAGGAGAGGGGGGGGGGGGGGCGGGAGGGGGGAGTGGCATCACATTTTTTGCGTGTTTACGGCATCGATGAAACTGCAGCTGCACCGTTGCGGCACGCGGAACATGACACTGCTTCGTGACGCTTATGCATGGTTTTGCGTCAGTGTCCAAACATGCAGTGGATAAACCTGCTTGACCAAATAACTGTCCTGACAGGGCGAAGAGAGTGAACAAACATAGCTACGTTAGCATTCGACGAGAAGATGAAGCCTCCCTGTCTGCAGAGGCGCCTAAGACAGCGTAGCAATGACTCAAAACTCACAACTGTTCCAATCCAACAGCACCAACACCTCACCACGGCCGTGTCGGCCGTACTTCGTTAATTTACCTGTCACGTGCGTGTCAATGAATACTGACCTTTCTCGGTGAAAACTAAATCTCGAAGATTGAACTTTGCTTACTAACTTAAGTTGTTTTTTCTCGTTTAAACCAAAAAGTCCGGCCTTTTCTCATAATCCACGGCGCTAACTTTAAGACGTAATACGTTAGCTTTCATTCTTTACTGTTTGTTTCTTGATGTCTTCTTTCGTGCATGAGAGGCATATTGTGGCCCTCATGCCTGAAAGAGCCATGGCACCACACTGACATTCCTGGGCACTGCCGGACTGAAAAAATGAAGTGATTCAAGGAGGTGGAAAGAAATTCTTCACGCTCAGGACAGGGCTAATGTGAATGAATCGACGGTAGTAACCTACAACCGTATATCTTGTCGGTGCTCGTCTTCAGTCTTGATTACCAGAAGTATACCCGGTTTTCAGGCTCTGCGTGCTGCAATCATTTCCAAGTACACGTGCGCGTGAGAAAAAAAAAAAACGACGGAAGATGTTGGCTGCCGAGAATATATTTGCATATGGGAGTAGCGTATTACACTGTCAAGGGAATAGCGGAGGCCTGGGCACCCGACTGCGCTTTCGCCTCTTTTATGTTTACCCCGTCGGTCGCGAGCGGCTCGGCGTTTACAACGGTGCAGGCCGATGACGTCCGACGCCCTTCGCCTCAAGGTGCGCCGACCGAGGTCAGAGCTTCCGCGCATGACCTCCAGTCTCCCAGGCGCGACCCTGACAGGTCACTCCTTCACGTGCCGGGTCTTCTTTTACTCGTGGACTTGTCTCAGCGAAAAAGACGACAACCTCTCGGCTTGTAGGAACGGGCGACTCTTACGACATGGACAGTCCGCCACAGCTTTGCCACCGTCGCTGTTACAGACTTAGGCGAGGCAGAGTTGGTAACCGTTAACGGTATTTCGTATGTTTTCCATCGGACTGCTAAATACAGCCTTGCATATTCGAGCATATGCGTAAAGGGGAAAAAAAAGGAAGGCGCAGGATGTCTACTATTTCTTATAACCTTGTCTCACCCAATCCACATCCTGAATGTCAAGTAGAAGCTTTATTTTGAGGGGAGTGGGAGGAGATGGGATAGGACAAAATGGTTTACTCAACCAATCTTACCATATAATCAGTATGCTCTGGATCAGCCCGTAAAGAGATATCCTCTCTTCTTAACAATGGTCATGATATTGCGTTAACAACACTCCCTCTGCAGCTTGCGCTAGGGTGACGCGAATCTATTTAAAATTTGCGCATAAGCTAAACAAATAAAAAAGAAGGATATATATATATATATATATATATATATATATATATATATATATATATATATATATATATATATATATATATATATATATATATATATATATATATATATATATATATATATATATTGACACAGTGCATTCCGCATTTTCGCTTAGCGCTGACCTGAAGCACGCGCCGTCTCGAAGAAGAGGAGGCGGAGGTGTCAGCGATCTTGAGCTGTGGTGCAGACGTTCGTCGGATCCTGCGTTGCTGTGTTCAGTGATCACCGCATTCACGCGTGACATTTTTGGTGGAGGTGCTGGGTAGTGCACCCCATGCTCAGGACCCCTCCAAGAAGCTGGGACTCCAGCCCGCTTGACACCTTGAGAGTCGAAGTTACGCCCACCCATCAAAGTAGCCGGCGGCTGCAAGGACTGTAACCAGAGTTCGGGCCTCTGCCCTCAACAAAACCTGCTGGATTCTTGAAGCCTATAGCACCACCATCGCGGCATTTCCAGCAGATTGGGATGGACATGCTGGGACCATTCCCTCTTTCTCATTCGGGAAGCAAGTGGGTCATCGTGGCAACTGACTATCTGACCCGATACGCAGAAACATCAGCTCTGCCAAGTGCCACAGCCCTTGACGTAGCAAAATTTTTCATCCATCAGATCGTTTTGCGCCACGGTGCCCCGGAGACCCTAATCACCGACAGGGGTACAGCTTTCATGGCCGACCTCCTACAGCAGATTTTACTCCACAGTCATACAGACCACCGAAGGACGACATCCTACCACCCTCAGACGAACGGTTTAACGGAACGCTTAAACAAAACGCTAGGTGGCATGCTCTCCATGTATGTCGACGTTCAGCACAAAACTTGGGACGAAGTGCTCCCATACGTCACCTCTGCATACAATACTGCCGTTCAGGAAACGACAAACATGCCACCGTTCCGTCTCGTTTACGGCCGCGATGTGACCACGATGATAGACGCCATGTTACCGCATGTGGACGAACGACATCGACCCGAATGCGGATCTTCACACCTTCCTGCACCTCGCTGAAGAGGCTCATCAGCTGGCCAGAGTGCGGATTCTCGACCAACAATGCCGAGATGCCCAACACTATAACCTCGACGCCGTGATGCTCGGTACTCATCAGGAGACCGTGTGTGGGTCTGGTTTCCCATTCGCCGACGCGGACTTAGCGAAAAGCTCCTCTGCCGGTATTTTGGACCTTACAAAGTCATCAGGCCACTTGGAGACTTGAACTATGAGGTCGTTCCTGACGGCTTTCAAAAGTCTCGGCACTCCCAGCACCCTGAGGTGGTACACGTTGTCCGCCTCAAGCCTTACTACGAGCGGTAGCGCTAGAGCTGGACTTACGGCCGCACAACACGTGAACTTCCCTTGGTGAACTTTTTTTTTTCGACACACCTGCTACGCATCGGGACGATGCTATTTTTTTTTCCGGGGGCCAGTGACACAGTGCATTCCGCATTTTCGCTTAGCGCTGACCTGAAGCACGCGCCGTCTCGAAGAAGAGGAAGCGGAGGTGTCAGCGATCTTGATTTATTCAACTACACCTTGGCCAATACCCCCGCGTGGGTATGTGCCGTATACCTGGGGTGAAGAAGAAGAAGAAGCGATCTTGAGCTGTGGTGCAGACGTTCGTCGGATCCTGCGTTGCTGTGTTCAGTGATCACCGCATTCACGCGTGACAATATATATATATATATATATATATATATATATATATATATATATATGTGTGTGTGTGGTGTGTGTGTGTGTGTGTGTGTGTGTGTGTGTGTGTGTGTGTGTGTGTGTGTGTGTGTGTGTGTGTGTGTGTGTGTGTGTGCGCGTGTGTGTGTGTGTGTGTGTGTGTGTGTGTGTGTGTGTGTGTGTGTGTGTGTGTGTGTGTGTGTGTGTGTTGTGCGTGTGTGTGTGTGTGTGTGTGTGTGTGTGTGTGTGTGTGTGTGTGTGTGTGTGTGTGTGTAATATTTATTGACAAACACTTAGGCGTTTATTATTAAATTCTCTCTCCAGGTGTGCTCCTGGCGCCTGGCACGGCTTTTTTCGTTGCAAACCCTCCTAAAGCCTTCAGGGTGTTCACTGTAACAATGAGAGACGGTAGTTCTCTTGATCTTTGCAGTGTAACCGCAATGGTGGCCTAGTGATAAAGAAAAAAAAGCAATGGTGGCCTAGTTGTTTGAGCATCCGCATCGCATGCGGGACGTGCTGGGTTCGATCCCCAGTTCCGCCGGGTACCCACCGAAGATACAATGGGTACAAGCTTCCCCCTGGCCTGGTGCTCAGCTTCTCCCCCCCCCCTACTCCTCCGATCATCTAAGGAGTGATATTACACACTCTCCCTTCTAATTTTTCCCTCATCGTAATCATTCCTCCGTGACGCTAATTATTTTACTGACATAGAGGAAAAGGTTGTTAACCGCCAGCATATCATCATTTCGTCTTTTGTGGCAACCTTCGCGCCCATACCGTTGGTGTGACCAGTTGTTCAGTGCGTAAAGCACAGTAGCCCCGTGCCCTGCCCAAAATACAGGTTCGCCCTAATGCGCTCCCCCATCGCTTCAATCTCATCTTCTGGCCAAGTATGACAGGTCACGTAATGCACATATTATCGCATTCTCACGAAAGGAGGCAGGTGTCTCCAGTGATCGTAGTTGCTAAAATGAAAATAACCGTACATGAAACGAGGTTTCTTGGCCGCTACACATATACCTGCGGCTCGCAGAGATGACATGACAGGCTGTCACTTTAACCGTGGCTCGAAGCACACCAGAATTTGAAGGACCTATCCGAACCACTCTCAAGCAAAGCGAAGACATGCACGTTCGGAGCAACGTCTACATTTTGCAATAGGGCCCACACAGTACGTTTGCAGAGGCGGCAGTACTATGTAGTGGTCCATTATCAGAAGTTCGGAACATGCGCTTCTAGTTCCCTTGGTTGCCACCATGTGGCGCATGGTTTCAACATTCGAAAATGGTGCGTTGACATAATCTGTGACGTAAGACAAAAAGTGGTAAGGTTTTCCCGTACTTAAACCGAGTAGACGTGGGAAAGCAAGTGTTTAGCCTGGTTGGCTCATGGTTTTGCCTTGTTGGGTCGTCGGCACCTCTGGCGACGATATTATTTCGTTAGTAGTATTAGTTGATGCAGACGACAATGTGCAATGCATAGCACGAGAGTGTGTTGCAGTTAAACACGAGGTGTTATAGGCTGCGGTGATAGCATATAGTGCTCTCGTGCAGTGGCCAGCGAAGCTGATCTGTTCGCGCTGCCGCGGGTTCGAATTCCAGTCGCGGCAGTACTTACTTATTTACGGTTTGGCCAAGGTCACCCTCAAGGTCAAGCTTCGGAAAAAAGGTCAAAGCCGGTTTGACCTCGTGAAATAGTGCTTTTACACTAAGAATCTCGAGAATAATCGAGGGGCTGCAGAGCAGACTGTGATATACCGCCAGGGTAAGCGGCGCTGCCTGGGCGCTGTCTCGTATTCCTTTTCTATAATATTCACAATTCACACAATTTTAATACTTGCCAGCCGACAGACGCCATAGCATGCAAGATTCGAACATGCACACGTGTGGAGACAGACCAAAGGGGAGCCTCGTTCACACCGCTCGCATGGCGACAGGCCACTATGTTGGCGCGTCGGCTTGTGTCACCTCAGGGAAGCGCGTTTGCATGAGCGCCTCCGAGGCACGGCTTCGAACCGCCAGGAAAGTCCGCAAGGTCTCGCAGGCGCACGAAGATCTCCAGCGCGGCTTCCTCGATTTGTATATACCCGACGCCGAGCGACAGACAGAGGGAAAGCGAGAAAAGAAAAAAAAAGTCCGAAAGAAAAAATAAAGACGAAGAGTCCGCTCGTCGCCGATATGCGCCTGTTTGCGACATGGCGTGATAAGGCTGGGGAAGACGGTCAAGCCCTTTTTAATTATCGCTGGAGGAAGTTCTCCCCCTCGGCTGCCTGCAGGCGGCTGGTCCTACATGTTCGGAGTTTAGCGCTCTGCCGTAGGTGACGCATATTGCCGGCTTATCTGCTGGCACGCGTCCCAATGGCCAGAGAGCTAGCTGCGTGCCCTCGATTGCTTAATTTGCGTTTTCGCGGTCGCGTCAGCGCATGATTTGCATGTCTGCTACGAAAGCGTCGTGTTTTTCTTTTATCTCAAAATTACATAATAGCCGAGCCAGCTCTCGTGTCCGATCTGAATAGCGTAGCCAATTTTGCCCCACGCGCGCGTAACCGCGAACCCGTATACCTACGCCACAGCGTACGTACTATCTTATCTCCTGCTGCAACTGTCTCTTTCTCTCTCTCTCTCTACCTGCGGCAATTGTGCGGGTTAAGAACAATTACGTAACGAGTGCGAACTCATTGCCTCCGTCTTTGTCACTGGTATTCTGAAGCTTCTTTGCGTTTTTGGCTTGCTGCACCCAGCCAGGTCCGGTCGTAAGTCAAGAAAAAACAAAAACAAAACACATGAGCACCTCTGGAACATTCTGTTGATGGATCCAGGAGGTCCGCAGACTCCTTCTAGCCTTGCAAAGTGGCGGTCTGTGCGAGGAAACTGGGGAGTTAATTCAAGTGTGTTTGCCGACCTCCTTCGGGCGATATTCTTGGCCGTACGACGGATGTCGTTGCGTAACTAAACGCTGTTGTCTCGAGCCTGTGATCCAGAACATGAATGTACGTGGCTCGCCTTGGCCAGTTTAGAGACCTGTCGTTTAGAAGTTAAAGGAAGCATGCCTGTCATGCTGGAATCAAGCTCGAAATCTGCCTGTGAGCAGAACTCAATCTCTTAACTTTTTTTACAATCAGCCATCCAGTGGGTGCAGCTAGCGAGGTTAAAACTTATATGTGAAAACTCCTGCGAAGTGCGCGTGCAAATTCACCAACCGCTTACGCATCGTTGCCGTACAGCCCATTCCACGAATAACGCGAAGCATTGTCGGCGTTTGAGTCTGCAGCGTAGCAGTACTGTCAGTCTGAACCGACATGACTGAAGTGGAGGTTCGGCCGTACCAGTACGTCTCTTCTGAAAGTTAACCTAACATGCACTGCAGTGAAAGCTGCTGGACGGCAGGATAGGAACCATGCAGCCTATGACAACGCCGGGGTCCACGGACAGAATGCCAGCTGGACAAGAATGTTGAAGTCTAAGCTTGAACCTATGAGGTTAACGCTAACTACAACAGAAAGAACACAGATTACCAAGCGCATTTACTTTCCACGGTTCCGCGCAAGAATAACCTCTATGAGGAGGTTTTTGTCTAACTTGTTAGCGAATCAGCGTCACTGACAACCTTGATACTGTTTAATCCGCACTGATAGAGGCAGATCACAGCTGTAAATCTCAGTCAAGTGGAGCAATATTTCGTTAGGTTAAGAATAGCTAACATTATTCTAAACTCTGCGCCGACTGGAGAACGTTTGTGAGCGTGCGTGCGTGCGTGCGTGCGTTTGCGCGCGCTCGAAAAACTCGTCTTGTCCTTCGTACACTATAGACACACACGCACCATCGAATCTCAACAGTTCAGATTCGAAAGCGACCGAAAATTTCGTCGAATTATCTGAAATTTGAACTAAGGGTAGTTAGGTCATACATGTGATGTGAACGGAACCAAGTGTTGGAATAAACCTAAAGATCACATCAAGCAGTTTCTTAGTATTCACTTTAGCAGTTTGCCTTTATTGTGTCTTGTATCTATGCGCTGGAAAGCATTACCTCTGTCATCTGAGGTCAAGCGCGACCTTACATTATTTAGGCGTTATCCTTGTCATACATTGTGCACATTGAGATGTGCTCTCACGGCTCGTTAGCGCCCACAGCAGCGCTGTCGGTGCGCTCTCATTCATATGCTCATGTCGCCGTCCCCTTCACCTCGGGTGCTATTCATTACGCGCCTTTTGCGAGCGCGTAAGTGGTCTTTTGTAAACATGTGCGCATATTCGCCTTGAACCGTTTCTCGATTACCTGTAGATTTCCAATGAGTAGGTGCAGGGGAGGATTTATCAGGCGGCAGTTTGGGGGGGGGGGGGGGGTGGCAGCCGTCCCTCCAAGCGAGAAATTTTACCAAGCAATACCATGCTGAACCAAATTTTTCCCACGAAAAAGCCCAAGAAATGCATGGCTGAAATGCGACCCCCCGCCCCCAACCGCTCTCTCAAACAGTGATGCATGAATCCGTGCCTGAGGAAGAGCATTTTTCAATAAAACTTAACAAGACAGTCGCCTACTCGTCCATATAGCTGAAAAGCACCCCTGCCCTAGACTAAGGAAAACCTTAGCGGCATGCCAGCAGTTCAACGTATAGAATCTCACCGGCTGCCGTAAACTGGGGAACAATGCCGCCTTCTTGAAAATTTAACATTGGTGTTTGGGAAAAGGAAATGGCACAGTATCTGTCTCACATATCGGCGGACACCTGAACCGCGCCGTTAGGGAAGGGATGAAGGAGGGAGTGAAAGAAGAAAGCAAGAAAGAGGTGCCGTAGTGGAGGCCGTCTTCTTCTTCTTTATTTTCTGCCTTCATTCGCATTCCAGCACCGTGCTTCAGATTGTCTTGACAAAAAAATCAGCCAAGCTGTAGCCGCTCAGAAAACCATTCAAATTGGTGATTAGGGGCTTCCAAAATACTGGGAAATACGCGCAGCTAACGCGTCGAAACAATCGAGAAATTGCGCACTTATCCCGCACCACGCAATGAAATAACTGTGATGATTTTTCGAGCATCCGTAACCTGAAAAAGAAAAATAAAGCTTTTGACAGCTAACACATCACACATATTGATCACAGAAATATATAGCCCAAGAGATGGGCACAATCCCACTGAATAAATAATTATTCACCGACAGTAACGGTAGTGCCTATTTCCCTATTTCAGCGTGGAAAATGTGCGGAGAGCTTGGACAACTATCTGCGGACAAAAAGATCGAGAACTCTATTGTCGGTGCTATAGCAACATGCTGACGGGTACTCTCATTGAATCGTAGCAGCGGGCTAACGTGTGCCCTAAATCCTCCATTCAACCGTCTGCCATCATTGCTTTTAAGAGCAGGATGAACTCATTTAGCAGTGAGTTGAACATTAAACGCGTTATAAGCGGTCGAAGACTTGGAAGTTTCATGTGACGCTACATCACCTGCAGCTGCAGCTCAGGACTTTATATGACCCATGCATGACCTGTTATATGACCTGTTACATATGACCTGTTACATGTCGCAGTGTTTTCATAAAATTCCCTTCAAGTGAACCGAATTCCAAGTGCCTGTTCATAGCTCTGAGAGCTGCGTTATTGTTCTTTTCCATCCTTCATTTCAAAGACAGTATTGTATGAGGCGGATCGAGTTGGATGAGGCGGATTGAGATGGATTGAGTTACACGCTGATCGCTACTGGCGTCCAACAGGTGACGCTAGTTGCTGAATATCCAGGATAGCTAGACATGTCACTGCGTGGTTCAGATGTTCCTTGCGTGCTCAACAGTTACTGTGCCTTTAGTTTCCTTTTTAAAAAAAATCCATTTTACATATAATTAGTAAAGATGATATTCCGTGCTTCACTTCTGATCAGTCTCCTAGAGAAAACCGAAATTTTCAGGAATGATTATTGCCTTGAAGCCGCTAACAGTATCAGTTACGCCAAAGCCTCAAGCGCAGCTGTCTCGTCCTCTCATTACTCCAATCCAAACTTTGTGCATCCACGCAGCTCGACAGTCGACGCACACCAACTCATGAGCGACACCCCACGCGGCCGGCTATTCCAGTCGGCGCCACGAAAGCGTAACGCCTCGGCAGATATATATGGCGGCGCGGCACCGTATCTCACGCTGCACCAACAACCAGAACGCACGAAAAAAAAAAGATAGACCAAATCCAAGGCAATCAGACAAGGGGGAAGCGAAAGTGTTCCGGGAACTTGACCCCTTTCCTTTCCCTCTCCTTCGGGGACACCGACTTTCTCGCGTACGCGCCTGTCTCCCGTTTAATAAGCCGAGATCGGCCGTCCTGATCTGGTAAGCCGAGCTCGGCTAAGGCAGAGAGAACCCGCATCGGGTGGACCTGAATGAACGACGCCGCCGCGAAGCTCGCCTTGAGGCCCAGCTGATACCTGCCAGCCGCCACAGGCTCGCTCCGCACAACGATCCCTCCGACGACGACGCCACCGTCGCCAACGCCTTGGAGGCCCGGGAGCGGCGCGCGTGTCATACGTGAGACCGAAGGACGCCCCGCTTTCGAGCGCGCGGCCTTCTTCGCTTCGACCCGCGTTGTTAGACGACCTCCTCATACCCTTTCCCTCCCTCTATCCTTTCCCCAACTTTCCTCCTCGTCCTCTTTCTATTCTATCTCGGCGTACACGACAACGACACTGCATACGGACGCTGCCTTGACACGGACGAACTGAAGCCGGATGACATCGTGACACGGAGGCGAGCTCTGCATTAGGAGTGTCGACGCTTCTTAATGACAACGCGGCTAATGACTCTGCTCGCATCATTCGTACGTGAATAAAGGAGAAAAAGATATTTGTACTCGACGTGGGTGGAGATACTTAGGGGCGAGCTCCAGGTCAGAAGAGGTGCGCGCTGTGCAAGGAACGATAATTAGGGCCGGTTACGCCAACTCGTCCACCAGCCTTGTAAAGCAGCAAGTTTTATTTGGTTTTAGACCAAGGTCTCACCAACGCAGTTTCGCCGGTGTTGGGAATTAAAAAAAAAAGCAAAGGGATATAAAGTCATTCACCTCGACTCCGCCGTCATGCTTTTGTCATTACTGTTCGATTTCAAGTCCCTGGGCGATGCAAAAGCTTCTACTGGACTTGCCTATTTGACAATACCAAATGTCTCGCTGTTTGATCCAATCGATGCTTTCAGCAGTACTGCGTATGCTGCTAACTAACTTAACAAAAATATAAAAACATCAGAACTTCCCGTTCAGTGCACTCTTGTGATATCATATAGAAGATGAACATTTCGAAACCGTTTTCACAGAAAGTATCTCACAAAGTCTGCCGCGGTGGCGCGTGTGTCTTGCTTCTGAGTACGAGGGCGCGGCATCGAATCCTCACTGGGGTGGCCGCTTTTTGATGGGGGCGCAACGCAAAAATTATGGGACGATCAGACATCTGATCCGACAACTGTCCGAAAGCAGTTGGTTTTATCCCCGATGATTCATTTGATGATTTCGCTCTAATGAATGCGTTTATTATCAGGATTTTCTGGACGGTGAGTCGGATGGAGGTGGGCCAGGGGGTGGCGGTGAGTGGGTGGGCAGCATCCTAACACATATGCAAATACACCCGTGTTTCTTGGGGGGTGTCAAAGAGATTTTGAGCACTCAAATTGTCCGTAGTCACATGTTCACCGTAGCAATATTCTTTCGCCATACAGTGACATAGGTAGACCGGAAAGGCGATTCTTGGCCTCTGGCGAAGAAACTTCTCCCCAACGTCTTCTTCCGAGTCGCAGGGGCAATGCCTCCCTCCGTGCAGTATATATTCATGAGGCTCCACGTAAAAGCGACGCGCCATATACTCGGAGCTCTTCAATTTCGGTTACTTGCCTTTCGCTTTCTTTCAGGCACCTGAAGGGGGAAGGGACACACAGAGAGAGGGGGTTAAAGGGAAAGGCGCGGCCCGTCTGGGCTTCGCGAGCTCGCACTGCGTGACGGACGCGCTCAGGTGCTCCAACGCTTGCGCGCCGGTGACGTCACGCTGCCAGTTCCGGTCGGAAGCGATAAAAACGCGTTCGCATGCTTTTGCTTTTCCTCCAGCAGGAAGGAAAGTTTGGGCCGACGAAAACGCTGACTGCTCGCATCTTTTTTTTTCCTTCCTCTTTGTTTATTCTTTGCCCCTCAGCCTTTTCCAATGTATGTTCTGATGCAGGCATGTTGAACTTCCCTCGTCGTGTTGAGCTACTTTTCCGGCGTCTTCGGCGAACCAGTGCAGAGTCAGTGATCCTATTTGGATGACGAAGCTGGCGTTTAGCCGGCCTAATAGGACCGAGCACAATTACACAGTGCAGGCTAGTGAAACAACCTCTTGTCGACGTTTTCTTGCCATTTTACTTTGCCACTTTTCTGTGCCTCCCGGATGACATTGCGCAAGCCGCGCGTGCCGTAGCGGGAGGCAGCGGCGCGTGCTAGAACTAACGATCCATCTTTGCTCAGGGCGCTCCTGCCTGTGTACCGCTCCGCAACCTTAGACAGTCCATAGATTTTCCATAGACTTTCGTTTATAAAGTCTGTAGACATTCTATAGACAAATCTTATAGTCCATAGGCAAAACAAATCCCTTAGACAATCTATAGACAGTCTGTAGATTTATGGCCATACACTTTTAGTAGACTCCTTTCTAGAGCTTGTCATAGGCTATGAATAGACAAAAGGAAATATTTATAGGAAGACAATAGAGACTATAAGAAGTCTATGGACAATCTACAGACCATTTCTATAAGGGCAAAGACTTGTGCGTTGCGTAATAGCATGTGGGCGGGGCGAATGCGAGGAATGTATCTCACTGCTTTTGTTCCATAGTAGCGGACAGGGAGGCAGCAGGGATGGAGAGTAGAGCTTTCCAAAGAGGTTGACACTGTCGTAAAGCTCGGTTGACGTTGGCCCCCGTGAATGACAAAACAGGCCCGCCCCTGCGAAGCATTAAAGATGCGATCCGAACACGGTAAGTCATACTTCTCGTCTGCACTTCACGCGTCCTTACAAACTATACATTTCTTAGCCTTGCTTCGTTTAATAGAAACCACCTCTCTCCTACAAAACGGCATGCAAGAGCTATCCTCGCCAACGCAACGACGTGTTCAGCTTGCTTATACCTTTCAGCTCTGCTTGTGCGAGAAGAAACAGCTCAATACGCAAGGCAATGGTGTAGTCAAGATTAATCACAGGAGTTAAGCCTGCTGTGTGTTGCCTGAGAACCGGAAGGTCCTCGGCTGTAGCCCCTACAATGTCGCCACTGAGATCAGTGTTCGCATCAAGGCAATCGCCACGGAGGGGGCACGGTTCGCATGGGCCGCCTCAATCCTGTCTCCCATCTTTTGATCACCAGGGCCATCTCGTCCTCTTTTGTACGGACGGCGAGGCTGGCGCCCCCTGTCACTCCATCGTCCTAGAGAGTCAAGTGCCTCCAGTGTTGACAGTTACAGAGCAGCAGAAAAATGCTCCCATGTCCCACACCCCAAATATAGTAACATCATCATCATCAACAACAAGCCGATGTGGAACCCTGTTCTGGTTCACACAGATGTACGCGTTTAGAAAAGCGTATCACCGCCAAATTGGATGGCGTATCCTTGGATAGCCCGACAATCGTTTTAAATGGAATGGAGCTGTTTGACAGCTCCTGTATAGGCAGAAGTAGGAGATCTTTGCTTTTTGACATTTTTTTATCGACACCGACACTAAGAATAAATTTGAACAAGAGTGAACACGGGTAGTGGAGAAGCCACTCCGACAGGGCTCACCAATACATGCGGATGGAATATAGCCAACGAATAGTTGATTCCGCCTGCTTACGGGGACAAATGGTGCAAGAAATTAACCATTTTCTGGTTTCTTTTTTTTTAATGAACTATTTCCCTCGCTTGATTTGAAGGGCCTTAACTATGCGTACGAGAGACTTGCGGCGTATGCTAAACGCAACTGCGATTTTCCCCTTATGTGTTCTGTAATTCCCTCCACACCCTATTGGTCGAGTAAGTAAATACACAGGGTACGTAAAGCCAAAGCCGCCTTTTCCGTTAAGTTCCTTCGCACATAGCCATCGCTACAGCTTTGGTTGACTCTGTAGCATGCTCTGTTACTTCTCTGTGATCACTTCAGAACTTTCAGTCTTTTTTTTTTCTTGAAAGATTGCCGGATAAAATAACGTTAGCTTATATCGATTGATTACCGCGTTCTGAGGACGAAGGCGTTACTTTTACTAAAAACATCTTTTAAAAGCTAGTACTGACCAAAAAATAAAATAAAATACAGGTATCCCCGCCACTGCTCGTTTTCACAAGCTAACTCTCTCATGACGCCAAGTGCTTTATCCGCTGCGAATCTCTGAGGCTGGACTGCACTGTCATCCACTTCCTGCCTGCGATCATGAAATCACTTAACGGATATGACGTCACCATCAACGTCAAGAATTTAAATTGAGTGGCGGGAAATACATTGGGACATTTCTAACTGTATTTCTCATCAATGAACACGTATTTCGCTGCCGAGTGAACGTCAGCAAAGCCACAAAAAGTATAACACAAAACGAATCTTGCTAAGAACAAGAATCGGGTACAGCTGTCCTCGGTGAACTTCCTGGAGTGCATAGTGTACTGAGCCATTTGCTTCGAGGATGTTTATGGGCAACACAAACCGGGACACAGCACGTTATCTCTCAGGAAAGCGTCATTAATGCGAGACCTCAACCCACATGGCGGGCCGCGTGTCCGAACGGCACGGCGACGCGCTCGACCGCCGACGAACAAAAGATGGAAAGAAGGCGGGCATCGGGGGATGCAGAAATAGACGATACTCTCTCTGACGTCGCGAAGCTTTCCAGGTATCGCTAATATTCCCCCGATGCGCAGTATGTGGTGATTAAGGTTCGCCACTTCCGCCTAAGCCTTCGTTTTTACTTTCTTGTGCGGGGGATTACGTGCCTTTTTTTTTTTGTTGTGGAAAGCTTTGGAAAAATGACTGCTGCGTATAGTGCTACGGCAGACCGCAGGTATACGCAGCAAGTCGAAAGCACCATTTTTGACCGGAGAAGGCTATAGTGGTAAGAAACATAGCACTATGGTTTGCCTGGTTGTGAGCTAGGATTCAGAGTGCAAGCACGTGTCCAACATTCTTGGGCAAAAATTATGAATGTTGAAAAATTGTGATTGGTACAGTTTTGTAATATTAGATTGGTACAACCATGCATCACGCCAGTGAGCATGAGCAGAACAATAACGCCCTTCTGGTTATTGTTCTGCGCATGCGCAGCAGTGGGGCGCTATTCCCCCATTCCCATAACCGATAGGGACCTCCCTTCTAAAACTCCCGATTTGCGACCTCCCCGGCTTCCACGCTGCACAGCAGCCATTGCTTGCGTCATCGTGCCCTCGCATTCCTCTTCACGCCACCTCTATGCAGTGGTTCCCTGCGAACCGCCCATCGTCACCCGGCTTTGTGTGTCCGCAGCCCTATCCGCGCCGCTGCCTAGCTAGTTTACACAGGCATTTCCTTTGTCCCTCGTGAGGTCTGCTCGCCGCAAAGCGGATATAGCGTGTTCTCTGGAGCTATTGTAGTTACTGCGTCTCATCTGACTTATTGAGCTTCCGCGCCTTGCTGCTGACCAGGTTGGAGGTGGCTCATGAGCCCTAATTGTGGCTCATGCTCCCTAAACTGGCTGAAACGACTTTATTTCTCTCCAAGGGCAGGTGTGACTGCAGCAGGGGTATACGTCTCGAGCCAACCGCAGCAGTAACCAGCGGATGTGGACCTCCCCCCTCTCCCCCCTCTCTTGCTCATGCTCAGCCATGTATATGGACTTACCTGTCACCGCACGTCCCGCCGCCCATTGTCATCGTCTTGTTCCAGCTGTGGTGCGAGGGGCTTGCTGCTTCATTCGACTCATCCCTCAAATGTTCTCCTGGGGTACCACTCAGGAACGACATTCTCCCACCCCCCTGCCCACCAGTCATAACTATATGACCTGAGATTCATAGATATATGCTCACTTTAAAGGGCATGAGGGCTGCAAGTCTTTATGTCCCAACGCAGTAACAATAATCCTCCTCGCCTGTTCGCATTCGTGGGTTCGGTATGATTTGCTTCTTTTATAAAATAAGTACACAATCCACCTTTACTCTTGCTAAGGTAATTGGTTCACCGAACCTGTGTAATCTATCTCTTCGCTTTCCGGATACGCGAAGGCACGCAGCATTTTTTTTTTTCATTGGACCGGAGCTTAACTGACGTAAGCTGTTTTTTTTTTTTTAGAGAAGAAGCCGCCATGATGGCCCACCAAGCGGGATGCGCATGCAACATCTGATTCCAAATGATTTTGACGCATGACTTACGCTATTTTCGCTTAACTGTTTTGCTTTTGTGTTGCAGCCTGATCGTCAAGAACTTTGCGGCTTATAGAGAAGATACCACGGAATGAAGGAGTCATCATGTCCTCGTTTCGAGACATTACAGGCAATGGCATACATACTGTGCCTATGTGTCTGTGTCTTTTTCTTGCCTCGTCCGTGCTTCCACTGCGCTGCAGTCCTCAGCTTCACGACCAACTAGCCAGCCATTGTGTATTAAGTGCAGACATCTGACAAGATGACTCGAGCAAAGGGGCAGCATGCCTCAGGAGATTCCGAATGGGATTTTAGCTGTTTCTGTCATAATGCTGCTTTTTTCTTCTACAACATTCACCTGCGTCCGATGCTGGTGTTATGATTTCTTTAGGCAAGCTCGAAGGGTTCCCGTAAATCATTTGCCGGTACATGCAAGGCTTGTATCCTTGTTGCATACATGAAGAACAAAGAACCATCACCAGCCGCTAACAGAGCTGGTCGTAAGATTACTCTGCATTATGTCGGTTAATTCGTGCTTAGCCAGAGTCATGCGTTCACTGGCTAATACGAAACCGCCCTTATGCACAGGCGCGTTCAGGCGGGGTCGTTATAATAGAAATAGTTATTTTCATTCAATGCTATTTTAATCTGATTGGTTCTATGCTAACTCGCTGGCGACTGCCCTATAATCATGCTATAAGAATTATATTGGTGTCTTCTGATACGTTCCGCCCTTCGTGACTGGCCTAAGCTGTGACGCGTCATCGCCACCACAGTCATTGGACACCTGGCGTCGCAGACGGAGAGAACGGAACAGAATGAAAGGAAAAGAATTGTTGCCTCACGCCGGCCCTGAAGAAAGGAACTCATGCATAACTTGAGCAGTCTTGGCAAACGTGAACAGCGACAAGACTTCCTTAGAAATGATCGGGCGCCTGAGTATTGCTGTTCTCGAGGTTTCGCGAGCGTTGTAAGGTCTCTGCGCTTTGTTTGAAACTGTTTGAAGCGTATCTAAGGACGTCGACAGTACGTATGTGGCCAGAGACTTAACCAAAAAGAGAAGCCGCCATGCATGTCATTAAGCCTTCCGTTTAAGTCTCTCAGTCTATAGAGGTGCGTGCACGCTCTGTTTGCAAAGCCTTCCTCATTTGTGTACGTGCTATCGTGACGTCAACCCCTATCATTCATCAAATCTTTCTGCTTCACTGTAGTAGATAATTGGCACTTCGACAAACGAAGATAAAGATTGCGTGATAAATGAAAACAAAGAGGACACTCACTGGCCCACTGTTTGGTACACCCCAAGTTAGAATAGTGATCGTGGCCTCGATCTTAAAAACAAAGAAAGTTTATTTGCTTGCTCTGCGGCCAGAGGAGGGTAGCTTTCTGTGAAGCGAGGCTTTGGAGAGCGTATCACAGCGCTGAAATAAGTGCAGAGGTCGCTGAGGCAATAACCTGAATCGACTGCTTAGGGGAGTCAGAGTGCGGAAACATGGCGGCCAACAAGAACCCTGTCAAAGGTGGCCGCTTTCGGCCTAACAAAGAAAAACCTATTTCGTCCAAACGTCAAGACTGGACACTCACGATAACCCTTGTTTGTTAGATGATGCATTGATGACGCAAAAGTTGTCCATACCCAACAATTCTGGACAAAAGCATTTCTTAACGGAGAAAAGTTCATTAATGCAATTTTTTTTATATATTGTAAGATTTCACTGTAACAATCAATCAATTTAAGCTGGCATTTCTTTTTTATTTGCTGTCAACATTTTTGTTATTGGTCAAAAGCGTTCCCCATGTGTTTTCTATTACAGTCTTGAATTACTCGATGCGAGCGATGGGAAAAATTAAAAAAAAATATTTTGCAGCACATGCGAAGAATGGGCCATTAGGTTCAATATTTCCATGACAGTGCTGTACAATTTTCCAATATTCAATATTTTTGTCCGAGGATGTTGGGCATGAGTAGGCGTATTAGTTTTCAACTTAGTCACTGTATGCAACCACGCGAGCTGCTCACAACAACATGGCGGATACCAAAGCGGGGCCCGTGAACTGAGGAAGTGAGACTGCACCATTCTTTCATCATATGCGCATCGAGGCTTTGCTTCAGGCTTCCGTTTGGACGCACTCTTCGGACAAAGGGGTCGACAGGAAACAGGTCCCCAAATCGAAAGCCTCATCTGCATAGCCCTCGTGCTTTCTCGAACCCCGAAGCGGACGTGAGTGCAACATCCGCGCTTGTTCAGACGTCGACGCCGACGTCGCGGAATCACGGTCGTCCTTTCCACTACGAACCGACCGCCGCGATACAGTCGAAGGACCGAGAGAAAGAGGCCGAACAATGGCGAAAGTTCATTTCGACACCGCGCAAGGACGTTGCCCGCGCAAGAGAAGATCGCGGTATTTGTGGCGACCGTTGCTTTCTTTGCCTTTTTTTTCTTTGCTTTTCTCTTTTGCACGTTCTACTTGGAAGAAGTCTTTACAGGCTGCTTCTCTTTGTCGCTTTCTTTCTAGTGATTCCGACACTGTGTATAGCCCGCTGTATAAGGTACACGGGAGCCCGCTGCCGCACAGATGTCGCTGCAGTGTCGATTGCAGGCCATGCATTGCGCAAAAACGCTCATCTATACCTTAGGGCACCTCTACTTAGGTATAGTTTATTTATTTTATTTTATTTTATTTTATTTACAGATGCCTTACAGGCCTCCGGAGAGGCATTGTGTAGGGGGGGGGGGGGGGGGCGGTCAAATACAGAAGTTTGTGCAAAATAGGTTGGAAACCAAAAAAAACATAGTAAAAGTACAGCAAAACACACACACAAAAAAAACAAGTGAGTTCAGATATATGACATCGCAATTCACAAAAAAGTGATAAAACCAAAAACAACTATGCGTCATGTAACAAAAATAGGGGAACTGCACGAAGAGTTATGCAAAAGCAAAAGAAAGTATATCAGGCATACATGAGGAAAGCCGTGCATCAGCAGAACCAAAAAGGCAATAGTCTCAAGCAGCTGAAAACGAAGTTATATGAATCGTGAGTATATAAATGACGGGCTAGCATCGCCGATTTACGACTGGAAGTGATGAGAAAAGAAAAAAGAAAGTATTAAAGTCAGCGCGTGTGGTTCAAGTGAATTTGCAGGTCCTGATTCATAGCGACATCTTTCGGCGTCGAAAAAAGAATCTCGAAGGATGGATTTCTAAGGTGGCGCGCGCGCGGATGTGTATCTCAACTCAGAGATTTGCAGTCAGAATAGTGTATAACTGATTCTCAGTATTCCTATTAAGAGTGACAAGAAATTTGTTCAAATGGGACGCGACAGCGTTGGTGGTCCATTCCTACCTGATAAAATTATGTATACACAATCCAGTGTCTGACAACGTAAGCCGGCCGATGAATCAGCATAGGATCAACCCGTCGTTGATAACAACTGAAATGAACAAAGGAATGGTTAACCGCATGGCTCACCGCCTGCGATGCAGAACAATCTATAAAGGCATTGTTTATTTATAAATTATATTGGGAAAATTGTGTCCGGAATATCTTCGGTCCGGAATATTGCTTTCGGATTATTCATTTTCATTATTAGTTGCTACTTCAAGCACTCAGCCATTTTGATTTCAATCGACCGCTCGTTCGACCACGTGAATTAATTGAGTATTGACTCAGTCGATCGATCGATCGATCGATTGATTGATCGATTGATTGATTGATTGATTGATTGATTGATTGATTGATTGATTGATTGATTGATTGATTGATTGATTGATTGATTGATTGATTGATTGATTGATTGATTGATTGATTGATTGACTTACTTACTTACTTACTTACTTACTTACCGACCAACCGACCGACCGACTGACTGACTGACTGACTGACTGACTGACTGACTGACTGACTGACTGACCGACCGACCGACCGACACCGACAGAAGCCTGAAATGGCTGATTGATTAAAATCGCTGCTGCTGTTGGTAACGATGGCTGATCCATAAGAAATAACGCGGAACACAGAAAATAAATTTTCGCAGCATAATTTCGCCGACCAGAGTTCAGCCCAAACGGTTTCATGGGAACCGTTCACATGAGAGTTGCCTACTGTGGAAAAAGTTTCCAGGCCAACTAACCCATGCCCGAAGGGCAGTCGCACGTGTCTGTTGCTGAAATGGATGAATTTTTTTTTTATAGAAGACTATAGATACTCTCATGCGCAAGGTGTGTATCCCAGCCTGTTCACCTTGAGCTTAACAGTTAATGGATAGCATCCTGTTGGTGCTGTTAGCGGTTTCAGCAGCTGATAAAGCCAAGCAAATTTCATTGTTTTTTGTAGTCACAGAAGCTCATTCGATTCATATTCAAGTAAAAAACACTACTAGCCCCCTCGGTGTTGTGACAGAACTGTGAGTGCATTAACAGCCCAGCGAAAGCCCATGTCATTATGCTCATCCGCCTGAACCTGAATCCAAGCATAAACAATGTGGCTTTAAAGCTGTCCTCTTGATATATCTCTGCACCTCTCATATTAGTCCTGGCGACAGGATTACTTTTGGGTAGCGTTTGCTGAAACACTGCTGGAATCCATATGTGGAAGGACATACAGCTGTCATAGGAGGGCAACGACAGTTGCATGTCCTTCCACATATGGATTGCAGCAGCGTTTCAGCGTGTGTCACTCTTTCGTGTGACGAATCCGCGCGTACACTTGAGAGGTCGAGAGCCTTTTAAGTTATAGAGGAATGGCCAAGAGATGTCGCAACACCGAGTCTGCGTCCAGCATTTACTCTCGATACATAAACCTTCGCAATTCTCGCCCGTCTCAGGCAAGATCGCCTGGATGAACTGCAGAGAGAGAAGGATGAAGAGGGGGGGGGGGGGGGGGATGAAGGCTAGAGAAACTAAAAGAAACTATGCTCGCACGGGGGATCCACATTCCTCCCTATTCAGTTGAGGAGGAAAAGCTATCGCTTTCGCCCTTGACTGAGATCGGCGAGCGTCTGCGCTGCATGTGAACGCTGTGTCTTCATCGGAGAAACCCGATCAGTAATCACTGCATCGGCCGATATGGGCGTCCCGTCTCGTCAGTACCGCGCAGCGCGCTGTGAGCGATCAGCATGAGTGAAACAGGTTCGCTCGCTACGATGCAGCTACATGGCTGGGAGCAAAACGGTTACTCGGATCAATTCTATACACGCTTCCTAGCGGTTACGGCATTACCCCTGGTACAAACGCAGCAGGTAAGTAGCGCAGGAAGTGCAGGTGCACTGCGGCGCTGAATCAGGTTTTTTTTTCTTAACCGCGTGACTGGCGAAATATATGATGGAGACGTCTCCAGTTAAGCGGTAAGGGGCATGCAGTTTTCCTTGGTAATGCTCTGATAAGTAAGTGTACCTTTTGTTTGGTTATGAGTCGTACCGAATGAGGTATATCAATATATGGCACATGCGGTAGTTAAGTTTGCGCCTATATAATGTGAATATATAAATACGTCTATGCCATAACGACCTACCCACGGCATAACGTTCGCTGGAAACGATATAAAATCATTTGGAGGTCGACGCTTGTCTCTGCCTCTCTGCCATCCCTTCAATGTCTTGTTTGGCTTCCGTGTAGCCCAATAGCCTTAACTGCAGGATAACGAAAAAAACTGCGACTCATCTCGGACAAGCCGCTTTGAGCCAGGTAAGATCTTATAAAGGCGAGGAGTCAAGAAGTGGTATATTTATTTTGGAAAGCATAATTTCTCCCGATGTGGCCGGTATTGAGCTGCAGCCATGCTATCACTGCACGCAACTAGAGCGGCATAGTGTACGCATCTCCTTTCTCCCAATGGGGGCCCCCGCTTGCTGGCTGGCTGTCGCACCCAGTTGCAGACACGTGACGACCGGCCGGGCCCCGTGACGCGCGCTTACGTATTCCGTTCGTGCATTCCTAGTCGCGCTGAAATGTCTCAATCAAACTCGTTCCCATTTCCCGCGGGTGTTGAGGAAGGGGGCTGGTGCCCCGCCAGACCGGTCATCCGGCTCGTCGCAATGCCAGCGATTTCGGTGGAATCGCAGAGTGGCCCGGGCTTCCTGTGTATCCTATCTCTGCTTCACTGATATATTTTCTCGTAGAGTGCACAGTCGAACGACGTCATCCCTGATTGTTGTGCAGGTTTATCCCTGCAGTGACGTCACGATGAAAGGACTGAACGTGTTCTGACGTGAGTGCTTCGTTGTCGATAGTTCGCAGCTTTAAGATCTTCGGGCTTTTTCAAGCGTCGCAGAATCAGGCCTACTAGAGGGATGACTGAAGTTCGGTATGGTAGGTTAAGGACTATGATAAATTGTGAAGGTCTAACCAACAACTGAGGAAGTACTAAAGGAAGCACTGTTAGCTGTTGCTAACGTGCCAATTACCACGGTATTTGGAAGTAGAATGAGTGCAAAGGCAAATTAATTTCATTCAGCTCAGGGAACTAACTGGTTTCCGGAAAGGTACTTTACAGCTAGTCACATTCTTGCTGTCAGGATACAGACAAGGGTGCAATACGTCGCAGGGCTTTGAGCAAGCGTAGAGGGGCCACAGGAAACCTAGCCTTCGAGATGACCACCGCCGATGGCTCATATATACAGCGTGACGTAGCCAGACAACCATGAAGCGGGCCAACCGCGCATTCCGCGAAAATCATCCCGAGGCACAGCAGCGACAAGAAAGCACTGCAGACCAGGTCAAAGACCGAAAGCCGCTACCAAGCAACGCGTTCTTGAAAATCGCCTCAGCCGAGAAGGGCCCAGGACGGGGCAAAGACCCCGCAGATACCACCACGTCACGCGAGCCGGTCCCCGCCGTTTCCTTTGAGTTTCGGTTCGCGGGGGAGACATTTGCTGAAAAATTCGGCAATCGGCTAATCCGCTTTTGTCGCTAAGAGGCCTCAAAAAAAAAAAAAACCCTAAACCCGGCGGCCAGGCGTTTTTCCATTCCCCTCTCTGCTCAGCGTGCCTCGACGCTCGTTGCAAAGTAGCCAACTCGTCGCGAAGCGATGGCTAACGGCCATAGCTAGAGGGGACGCTCCAACGAGCTTTCGTGAATACTTTGCCTGAGTACTTATTTTTGGTTAATATTCAGATTGCGTGTGATGTAGAGCATTAGGACAGGTATTTTAAGTTAACGTTTAGCCCGCATTCTAGGGACCAGACGGCCTACGCAAACAAGCTAGCATGCTACAACAACAAGCTAGTTGCACATATCCTTCAGTGGCGCCGTAGGCATTTGCTCTGCAGTGGACGTCGTACGCATGATCGGTGATGTCAGTGATGGTAATGGTAGTGGCGACGACTACAACGATTATTATTTAACTCGTCCAAACTAGCGCCTCTTCTAGTCTTCTGCGTTTTTCTTTTCTCTCTCTTCATATCTCTTATTTCCTTCTATTCTGGTCTACTAGGCTGTGGACAGATAGGCCATGGACAGAATAAGAGATCAGGCTTTGTCTCATGCACCCAAGGCATATCGATCACCCATCTTCCAAATTCTCAACAAACCAGTCTTGAGATTCCTCCTTGTTTCCCAGGTGGCTCGGGATTTCGGGCTTTCCGGAGGCCCGCTCCGGAAGTGTCATCTGTGGCGAAAAGCCGGTCGGTTCGCGCCATACTTGGATTTGAACTGAACACCCACGGCGCCCCACAGAAGGATATGTGCAACTAGACGCTAGCCTGGTTGGCCTGGGCCGTCTGGTTCGAAATGTGAGCCTGGCTCCCCACTCATCCCTCAGATGCGGGCTAAACTTTAATGCAAAAGCTGCCAGCAAGCTTGTAACGGTTCCAAGCTGCAGCGAAGCCTGTCCCGTTGCTGTATTTCCTGTTCACGTGCTCTCTTCTATACTGGTCTACTTCCAGGTAGCACCGAAACATTACAGCAATGTTACTTTTTTGTTTTGGTCAAGCGTTAATATACTGTTCTTAATGTTCTTTGCTGTAACGCTTACGAAATATTATAAATAAAAGTTGTAATAACCTTGCCGTGACATTAATTAAAAGTTTAAACAACATAAATGCAACTTTCTCTAAAATTCTGCAGCAACATTGCAGGAGTATGCAGGCCCGGAAGTTGTGCGGGTACATAGCTTGACGCTTTGCAAGTACCAACAACGGTACCGACATCTGGGTTCTACAATACACCACAGCCAATAGGTTGCATGCATCTCTGATGCAAATCGCTCATCTCTCGAACGGCTACCGTGGAGACAAGCTTATATAGCGATTATCGAAGGGTGTACGTCTCATAAATGACAGTGGTTAATAGGTAAAAAGCAAAATATTGCAATATAATAATGGAGCTGTGCATGCGATTTATGACAGGCGTATTGAGAGAGATTTATTGCATAGCTAGTTGAAGAATATATTAACTGTAAGAACTGAGGGAAAAGTTTTGGGAGACTGCGCTTGAAATATATTTGTTTAGTTATTTTATTGCTATGATTTAAGCATTACATTTAGAACGCTCTATTAGAACAATGTGTAGTTTGAGGGTTAATTAATCTTTGCAATGCAACATATAGCATTATTTGTTAATACTTAACGTTATATCAACGCTTAGAATACTGAAACAGCACATTAATGTTTACTTTGAAAGTTAGGCTCGAAAGACGCCGGTTCGATCCCGGCCGCGGCGGTCGAATTTCGATGGAGGCGAAATTCTAAATGCCCGTGTACTGTGCGATGTCAGTGCACGTTAAAGAACCCCAGGTGGCGAAATTTCCGGAGCCCTTCACTACGGCGTCCCTCATAGCCTGAGTCGCTTTGGGACGTTAAACCCCTATAAACCAAACCAAACCAAAAGTTAGGCTATCTTTATGATACAACATACAAAGCTATTTGTCAATTTTTAACATTAAAATAAAGGTCCAATGCAACATCTAACATTACTTCAACTTACATAGCAATTTTGTAAAATTATTTTAGTGGTCACTGCTGCCTGGGCTGCTATCACTGTGCTATTAGTGGCAAGAGTGGGAAGGGAGCTGCCTCTACCCATGCAGTTCTTTCCTATTCTTTTTTGTTAACTGCCAGCCTATGCTTCAGTAGATACGAGTTTTCCTGTCGATATGTCGACACTACTGACAGCATGGTGGTCTGAGCGACCTATAAGGAACACAAAAATAGCAATAAACCTGCAGGCGGCTTTTTCACCAAAGCTCCGCTTGAATTGGCGCTGTCAAGTGATCCGCCACACGACCCCTGGGTGAATTCGTTCAAGGAATAAGGAAAGTGGCGCATGATATATACAGAGATTCAAGAGGAACAGAAGTGCTAAAGAGGTAAGAGGAAGACTAAAAAAAAAAATGAACAGCCACGCAATGCAGGACCCTCCATGATTAAGGTTTAGGCGATCAGCCAAGAATCACGGAAATAACGTGCCACGTGTATAGCTGCTAAGGTCAACGCGTAGCGTTTCAAAGGCTGATAGATCTGCCCACTTGTTGGGACGTCTGCTGGGACATAGGATGAGAAACAGCTGCGGCGCTTCTGCACGCTTGTCTACCGCTTTATTTATACTTTGTTCTTAGCAGCGTCTGCGCTGGAAGCCCTGACAACAGTCCTCGGATAACGCAGCTATTTGGGGAAGGTGGTTAGGCTAGAGCTATATAGCTACTATAGCTATAACTATAGCTAGAGTGCGGAAGGAGTAGAAGACATAGTGGAGAAGACATGACAGCGCGCTGACTAGCCAGTGAACTCTTTATTTAAATCTTTATTAGCCAGTATAGTTCTCCAACGACATTACGATGCATGGTGTGTTCTTTGCTTCTACTGTTGGTCATCAGTGTAGTATTCCCTGCCGGTAAAGGTCACAGCTGTCAATGAGCGCTCTGTTATCCACCACACGGCAATGTGCTTCGTCTACGTTTGTAAAGCTGTATCTACGCTTGACAACAGTTTGTGCCCTTGGCATGAATGAAAGAGAAGAAAAAAAAACAAGGTAGGGGGGAGCTTAAGGCAGGGCTTGGTACACAAAGAGAGGGGAATAAAGGAAGCGTAAGAAATGGGAAAAGAAAGTTTAGTTTGATTTGTAAAAGCAGCATTTCTGAGGTCATTGGCCCTTCGAGGATAATATGAACAAGCATAACGCACTATAGCTGACTCTTCGAACCCCTGTAGAGTTTGACGAGCACTGTGTGCAGATCAGACAGCGCAAGTGCATGAGAGGCAAATGATTGCATGAATATTTCAAGATATATGAGCACTATCAATATTCGCGCCTGTGTGGTCGAGGTACTTTGTCGTGCGCGCGTCTTTTTTCTTTGCACAAATGCGCGGGGAGTGTGAATAATGACACTATTGTGTAATTGTTGTGTATTCAAAAATGCCCTCCAGCTGTCCTCTTGCGAAGGTAAAAAATATCTATGTATACAAAGACAAGATGACTCATCAAAGCGACGCTTGACTGGTAAGACCGGTTTAAAATGTCTTTTTTTTTTTATGCACACGCAACACGCACGAAACCTGCGGCCACATGACAAAAGATCTAACCGAATGATTATTTCCTTTCATTTTTTTTTACCGCTAAAGGAGCAGTAAAGCCCACGCTGTCTCTGGTACAGACTCCGCTAACGCTACAAACGCAAGCTACAACTAAATCAGTCTCTGGCTCTGTTTAGCACGTGCCGCTGCCTTCCTTTTCAGGCGAAAAAGGACTGTGAGTGGAGCGCTCGCACGCACATCAGAAGTCCGTGACGTCATGAACCAAGAATACAAACTACTAGAAGGTGGTTATTGAGCGCTTGAACCTGGCGGTAGTGAAGTGCACACCGTTTATGGCTGAGACGTCTGTATAGGCACGCACGTCATCATGTTCTCAGGAGAGGAGTGTGCACTCGGCCGTTCGCGTTCATAAACAGGAGGACACGAATGACAGGGGTGCTTGTCGAGGTCACACGCTATGAATAGATGTGCTGCCCATTGTGTCATTCGTCTTGAATAGAACACACTGAGTGACGTCCGTGGCAGACAATAGCACGAAAGAGTACTGCCCCGCAGCCCCAGCAAGCGAAGAGAGACAAGACAGGAACGCTTTAATGGAACGGACGCATGAGCACACAGAAATGCCCAAATCCTGTGCTCTCTGAAAAAACGATGGAGGGGCAACACGAATTGGAGTTCCTCCAGAAAAAATAAATAAATAAATAAACACGGACACCTAATTCCAATATGTATTAACAATGCAATAGCATTCGAAGCTGTTGATGCCTTTGCCGAAAGTGACTGGTGGAGCTCGTGAGACCTAGGCTTCTCTTCCCAAGCACATTTTTTTTTTTGTACACGTGTCCTCCCCCACGCTGCAAGCCATGTACACGGGAGGTTCAGGCTGTTTCAAGTGGAAGTTGTTTCCAGTTTTTGCCTGAACCAACCCTCATCATTTTGTGATGAAAATAAAACGATTGATTGATTGATTGACTTGCCACCTCCCACTTTTGTCAGGTATAGTCTTC
This sequence comes from Amblyomma americanum, assembly GCA_030143305.2. Lineage (NCBI taxonomy): Eukaryota > Metazoa > Arthropoda > Arachnida > Ixodida > Ixodidae > Amblyomma > Amblyomma americanum. The sequence continues at coordinate 331,419 of JARKHS020026287.1, forward strand.
TTACAAGCGAACCTGGTCTAATGACATCACTGCCGGTCTGGTGACGTCACTTCCATTCAGCCAATGGGCGTCCTCTTGTATGGTAACGCCGCGTCCCTCCAGTTAGTGAGAATTCGCTGCTCAGTCGCCATCACTGATGGCATCACTGTCCGCCAGCCAATCAAGATTTCTTTTGGATAACGCCGGACAGCGCCGAGTTTTTGCCCCAATGAGGGTCTGTACTATATATATATATATATATATATATATATATATATATATATATATATATATATATATATATATATATAAGCACTCCTCTGTCTCGTGTAGAAGCGAGTAGCATGTCAAGGGACAGTTCGCACCATACTGAAATAAACATCTAATTATCTCTATGCAGAATCCAACGTCGGAATACAAGGCGCCTGAGAAAATGGAAAGGAATGAGGGGGAAGGGAAAAGGGGTGGGGGCAGAGTGGCGAGAGTTTCTCATTCGTTACGCTGTGTTTTCTTGAGGTGTCTGAAAAATGCATGAATCCGTTGCCGTGAACCCTATCGCAAGCATATTCTGCACATCTGGCCATCGCGACTAAGCCTAGGCTAGAGAAAAAAAACCACCAAAAATATTTTTGTTCTCTGGCTAGTTCCTTTCTTTTCTCCTCTCTTCCTTTTCATTCTTCTTTATTTTTATTTTCTTTCTCCCTTTTCCGATTAACCGCATTAAGACAGCTCGTTGTATACGCGTATGGCCACTTGGGACAACATCACTCTTCGTTCCTTTTTGTGTGGCTACTCAAGAATCCCCGCATTAGAAAGTTAACACCCTGCAGTAGTAGTTCTCCGGCATCGCCATGTTTAAAACAGCGGCCCAGCCGTGTTCGCGAGTCAAGACCATAGCGGAGAGTGACAGCGAAAGTCCGCGGATGCCACTCGTTCCGAAACGGGCCCACAGCCGAAGGCAGGCACCAGTGTTTCGTGTTGGTGTACCTCTTTAAACCCCTCTGGGCTGATCCGCAAGCTAAGCGCTATACAAAGACGCAGCCAACCTTGTGACGCCAGCGAACACGTAACAGTCTTGAATGCATGAACGGTGTCATCAAAGCCGATGGCAGACGCTGCTGTCAGTAGTATATGAGCGCATTACACCGCGCCTCAGTGGGCGGGCTGAGTCACAGCACAACGGACATCGAAAACTGTCAAGTCTGCTCTTAGCAGAGTACAACTCCACCTTGAGAAAAGGAAGCAAGAAAAAGAAAAGGCGGATTCTTATTTACGGTAGCCGTCTGTCACACGGATGGACGCCTGTATGTAGCCAAGTGCGAAAGGATTGCGTGCTGCGAATAATCGCGCGCGCACAGCCATAGCGCTTGTCACGGATCGCGACTCGACGGCTATCTTCAAGGACAAGACCGCGAGGCGGCCGCGATGCCAGCGGCCCGCGAAGGGCGGCGATGTCCACGCAGGCACCGAGAGTCATTCCTGATCGTCAGCACGGGACTGGCGTTTGATGTTTTTTTGCTACTCAGGATCGAACAGAATGCATCACTCCATCGTGCTGTGAAATCATACTGAGTATCCGTCGTCCAGTGACTATGCAGCGTGCCATGCAGGCGTAGGCCTGAATATTATAGCGTAGAGGTCTCAAAGACGAGGCCCGGAAAGCCTTGTCATGAAGCCCACGGGAGACTTTATCCTCTATTCTGGTCAAATGTCACTGCCCCTTTTTTCGCTCTCGGGTGACGTATAGTCGCAAATAGTAATTAAATTTGATATCTATTTATCCCTGCGGACGTCAGTTGTTTGCTTTTCTTGAGAGAGCAAGAGAGCAATTACAGGGGCTAGTTGGTGGTTCATCGTGTGAACCGCGCTGTGCTTAAACACACAAGACACACTGCATAAGGACGACAGACGAAGCGAGAACTTTCAATTAGTTTTATTCCGGAAGGGTTACGCTTTTTATGTGAAGCAGAGAATGACATGACGATTTTGGTTACAAAGAAAAATGAAAAAGTGAAGGCACCGCAGTCAAGAACAACCATCACCCGTGCTTATTACTCAGCGCGAAGAACTCAGTCACAAAAATTCGCTATCTTCAAGTGTTAATGATTTTGACACAATTTTCTGTACCGGCGGTCCTAATCTTGAACACTTCGATTATATCCCTTTCTGTTTGTGTTTTTGCGTGGCCAAAGATTGTTGTGTCATCAAAACGTGGCTCGCATTTTCTGCAGTTTTTACAATGATGACAATGGTAAGCCAGGTTGCCTGGGTGAGTGATCTGTTGACACTTGTTGGCATGTTCCTTGAGTCTTGTGTTTACGCACCTTCCAGTTTGTCGCCGAAGGGCCGAGAAACATTAAATATGACTTTTTAATGAAAAAAAATTGTTTTTTCATTAATGGCTCTCTTAGGCAGATGTTTTTACCCACTCACTTTGATTTTACAGCACAAGCTATTGTACTTTTGGTTTAGCTATACACCGTTTTATGAGCGCCGCCATCTTGGGAAAGTGGCGCCATCTAATGTCTAGGCTGGGAACTACCGCCTTGCTGGTATGCGTGATAGCATTCGCGGCGCACGCACCAAAGAGGATGCAGGTGACACAAACCGAAATTTCGGAGCTTCCGCGTTCATTTTTTTCGTTCTAAAATCTCGCACTGGCAGAAAAAGCTTTTCAAGCATCAGTGAGGCCGTCCTGTCAAGAAATGGCCTCGGCGGATGATGGCACCGCAGGTGCCTCCACCGTCATGATGACGACTAGTAATGGGTAAAAAAAAAAAAAAACCTGACGAGTTTGGTGTAACCTACGTGGTGAAAAGCGGCGTAGGCGTAGCGCTGGTTGCGACCAACGTTTATAGATATACTTGAGTTTCGAAACTCTCCCGCCGGAGCCGGGCGCGACTTGCCCCTAGGGAGTGTGAGGGCGCTGCAGTCGACGCTTGCGCCGTCGTGGCCGTCGCGCAGTGCGGGCGACAGCGCTCATCTCGTTGTATATGGTGGTATAATATTTCCTCTACGTCCAGTTTTTTTTTTCTTGAGATGTCATGCCATTCATGGCTTTCAGTAACGGCTAGCCGTTCTCCTTCGCAGTTTGATATGTATCAACGAAAAGTTTGAAAGGTGTAATGGACGACACTACCGCTCATGCATATGCACCCGCTTCCTGTGACCAGGAGGTGTTATTCTTAGTGAACTTCCGAGCGTTTAAGTGGTGCGGCACTGTTTCATCCTCTCCGATTGTCTGATATTCAACAAATATGACTGCCTGCTTCATGCGCGGTTGCACCAGCGGCTGATGATATGTAAGAATGGCCGCAATTTGCTCACTATGTGACCTTCTGTTCCTGAAAAAGGGAGAAACAGGAAAATCCCTGCGCTGCCAGGCTGCTCGAGAAAACACACAATATATGTGACTAAGTTTCAAACAATCACTTAGCGTAAAAGCGTAGACATCAATGGTGACGTCGGGGAGATACACAAAGCGCACTGAAGAAGAAATCCGTTTCTACGCGATTTCCGATCAATCCTGCCTATACCCCTGTCGTTTGCCTTCAAAAGGGGCGATCGCCGAAGAGGGTGGACGGAGTTTATAGCAGCACACAATCAGTATCTTTTAAGTCGTGTTAAGAAAGGTGAGTCACATAATTATTTGGAGAGCACTTATCTCGCAGCTATTACCGAGAACAGTGCTTCCCACCCTACGACTTCCTCAGAATTAGATCTCGCAAGATCAAATTACTTTATTGCCGCTTTTAAAACCGGAGCCTGATCTTCTGCAAGTGCATTTTCTTATGAAACGGAAAGAAGAGACTGTTTATCATCAAGAAAATTGAGCATCAGTTTTCGATAAGCTGCTTGGAACGCTAGATAAGCCCAATTTGTTCATTTTTATTCGGTAACACACATCCATTTTTTTTTTTTTGCGGAAGTAAGATGCTGGAAGGGGGGGGGGGGGGGGGGGGGGGCCGGTCGCGGCCCACGCTGTCTTCCACGCCGGCACAGATGGGTTGCCCTGCGCCAGGCCGAACGTCGCGCGCGACCTGTCTGCGTGTGGGAGCATCGATGCTCGCACACTCTCCCTTGGCCGTCGCGCCGGCCGCTTAAAGTAAATATACCACACGCTGCGCCAAGAAGTCGATTTTGGCCATGCGCATGGATGGAACATGAGGGCGTTCGAAACAGCGTCAGAGAACGGAGGGAATCTGTTCTGAATAAGATTCTAACAGAATAAATATATTATCTCAACAGCGAGCGCCCAAGCTGGTGTTGGCAACATTTCCCTCACAGTTTGGTCAGAGGCAGAGTGGCATCTCTTTCAAGAGCGCCATACCTGACGAAACGGACACGTGACAGGAGAACATCATCATCATCATCATATGTCCACTGCATGGCAGAGGTCTCCCTCACTGACCTCCAAATAAGCCTGTCCTGTGCCAGCTGCAGCCAGGCCACCCCCGCAACTTTCCTCATCTCAGCTGCCTACTCGTCTGTCTACCTTTCCCTGCTACGCGGGTGCCTTCTCTTGAAATCTACGCCGTTGCCCACAGAAATCTCAGATAGGTCTACAGATTTCGCTCCTAAATGAAAAAAAAAGCAGTCGGAAACTTCCCGCAGCATACGTAAACACCGTTAGCCTAAGCTCCACCCAAACGTCATGGCTTTTGACGAATCGCGGTGCCTCGAAATCGGTCTTCAGGTGACCACGCCTGTAAATCTTTATCTCAACCTTCGTTTCTCACCGCCGAAGGTGTATATCGATCAGTTTTTCACATTATAGTCTAAATTTCTATGGCCAGAAGATTTCCTTAAATAGTTTTTTTTTTCCTGGTACTTTTGCGGCCTATCAGTATTACACCTGTCGGCGACGGCGCACTGCGGTGTGAATCACCAATCCACCAAGTGCTGCATGCGCCAGCATGCAGAAAGCGCTGGTCCATACTCTGGCGGGGAGCAGTGTACAGGAAAAGACACTAGCACAGTATACTACGTGACCTGCGTATTTTCTCATTTTCCTCAGATCGTGGAAACCGATTGCAGATACGACCGTGGAGATGGTTGTGCGACTCCTTCATCTCTCATTGAATTGGATCAGTGCTCTGCGGTGTTCTTTCCTTCACGCTTATTTGCGCCTTGTCTCCCGATTCGTAAGAAACCATGCGGAAACTGCTTAACGGTGCTTAAAGATGTCTGAGAGGCAACGACCTGCCCAGACACCTGTGACGAAAGAGGTATTTGCAGTCTAGTGTGCGAATAGAATGACGTGTCAGTGACAGCTCTGCAAAGCTGCAAAGAGCGGATCTTTTCAGCGCAGTACTGAAGTCGTTTGTAGGCTAAAAGGCTTCTCGGGGGCACCAGTCAGGCTTTCCTGTCACTAACTACACACTAGTGCGTAGTTAGCGTCCGCATTGAGGAATATTTATAGTATAACGGCGGAGTGAAAGTTCATGAATGTCATTTTCAAGGTAAGCTTTAGTTTGATATAATTATACCAGAGATATTCCTCATCGATGTTCGAATCAGTAACTGGACGTCAATATACGCTTCCATTATAAGAACGTTTCGAACAAATGATTTGTTTAAAATTGTCGCGACAAGCTCGTTGGCAACGAGAACTCCCGGTGAGTTTTCTAGGAAATTATGGTTCTCATAAATTGGGCGAACGACATTCCAGAACTTTTTTACTTTTATTAGCACACGTGGAAATAGAGTTATTGAAAAATAGATTTAGCTTTTTTTTAATTCTATTCAAAGCAGTCGAAAATTAACCGATAACAGCACAGCGCAAGTCAATAAGCGAATTTTTAGCGGAACTATAAAGCCGCCTTATTCCCTTAGACAATCACCTGATATGGGCACCGTACCAAGCGATTGGGAATTTAAAGTGACGGTTTGGAATGAAACATATCGATCAATCATCAGTTATAGCTCACGAATTCCGACTGCAAAGATTTTTCATTTATCTTCCACGGAACGGTTATCAAAATCTGTCAAAAGTGTATTTCAAAAAAATAAAAAAAGGTTATTCGCTCCTGATGCCATGGATGTTTGCCTTTTTGCGATCTCGCGCTTTTTCTTTATTAAGTTGTCTTGGGGGATGGCGCGTTAAAATTTTGAAAAGTGAACCAGGCAGTCGTCACTTACGGCGGGTAATTGCGTTGTAAAGTATAAATCATGTCGATAATAAATGAGGCAATAAATTAAGTCAGTAATGTTGCCACTTTTGCATAGCACTCTAGAAGCTCGGTCACTAATCGCGGCATTGAGAAGGGTGTGCAAAAATGTGCAAATTCATTCTTGCTATAAGGGTCGACACACAAGGAGGCTGAGTGCTCCAGGCTTTGTTTGGAAAGTTAAGATCAGCTACTAGTTATAGACGGCTACATGGTATGGATGGGGAGTTGGGGCCGGGGGAGGGGGGGGGGGGGGCAGGGCATAGCATGTGCCTATATTATTTTGCGATGAGCGAAAGTCATGAAAGGACACACTGTCTTTAGTTTGGTGCTAACGCTGATGCATGACGATGTAATACTATGAAAAGGCCGCCACAGGGGCTCAGTGGTTATGTCTCTCGGCTGCTGACCCGAAAGACGCGGGTTCGATCCCGGCCGCCGCGGTCGAGAGGCTCGTGTATTGCGTGATGTCAGTGCACGTTAAAGAACCCCAGGTGGTCGATATTTCCGGAGCCCTTCACTACGGCGTCCCTCATAGCCTGAGTCGCTTTGGGGCGTTAAATCCCCATAAACCAATACTATGAAAAAAGACGCTCACCCCTCTTTCCACGAGGTCCGGGGTGGTTGCAAAGTATGCACGTCTGTGTCAGCGGCATGTGCGGGTAACCGCGTTTCGTTTAACGCGATAAAAATTTTCCGTTTACATTTGTTGTGTAAATCGGGAAATTCAGCGAGAGCTATAGCGTAACCTTTGCCTATGCCATGAGTCAAGTGTGAAACGTCGTCAACGCGGACACTCGATACAGCTCCGAGTTTTCCGCATTACGCAGCATATATATGGCGTAAACGCTGTCATTTTTTTTTTTTACGTGATATGAGTGGGGGGGTTGCTTTCGGGCGGCACGCTTGCGAGCAGCGTCCCAGTGGCGCGTGCTCTCGGCCTTCGACCCGCTCGCGTACATGCATGGGGACCTCACCTGCCGGCTACGTGCAACGCGGCCGAGAGGTGTTTCGTAAAGCCCCTTGATAATAGGATTTAGTGTTTCGAATCCTTTGGCGCCATCTTTCGAGAGTGCGCCCCATAGAGTTTCTCAATATTACCTAGATGGAAAAGTGGCGCCGCTTTAGTTCGTCCACCATAGGGACGCGCAGGAATGCCGGCAAGATGAGATGTTCGCATTTGGCTTGGCTATTGTCGGATATAAAACGTGGACTGAACCGTAACAATACTACTCTTCTCGCTGCAAACCTAAAAAAAACGCTGAGAAAGTTTCCGTACCAGCCTAATGCCGAAGTGAGTTGAACTCGGCGTTAGGCTGGTATCGAAATTGTTATGAATGGCTGATATGGAAACGTAAGTGAACTTCACTTACGTTAAATTGATTGTAGAAGTGAAAAACGCCGTATTAAAATAATTTGACCTGCGCGTATAGAAGAGCATGAGCGACGCAGCTCGGATTTCCAGGCCGAATGCACGTCTTCGGTTCAACCCTGGCCAAGCGAAAAATGAAACCTTATCTGCACGGCATTCCCGCTGCGGGTGAAGTGCCCTTTAAGAAACATGCATAGACAGTGGCGCCACCACGCTCGTGGCAGGGGTGGGTGCGCGCAGGGGGTGCTCGCGGGACCACGGGTGAGGGCACGCCTGACTGGAGCACGACGAATGTATCGCAACACGCCCCTTCCCGTCATGCCATGCTTCCCCCCAAGCGCAGTGCATGAAGGCATCCCATAAACAGTTCTCGCTGCAATACGCATACAGCATGTGTCCGGGTCCGGGTTCGAACCCGACCGCGGCGGCTGCGTTTTTATGGAGGCAGAATGCTAAGGCGCCCGTGTGCTGTGCGATGTCAGTGCACGTTAAAGATCACCAGGTGGTCGAAATTATTCCGGAGCCCTCCACTACGGCACCTCTCTCTTCCTTCTTTCACTCCCTCCTTAATCCCTTCCCTTACGGCGCGACGAGGGGCTCGATGGAAACGAGGCCGCGAACAATCTAGCTCGAGGATATACAAACCGAGCGACTAACCTCCCCGACCTCACCCCTCTCCCCTCTACGTACGGCGAGCGCCTCCTCCTTCTCCGAACACAAAGACAAGTCTATTCCCCACCACACCGTAAGCTAACGGCGGCAGAGGCGAGGGAATGGCGACAACTACAGACGAACACCTTTCCTAACCTACACAAGTACCACACCATCTTCCCCGACAGATATGACAGCATCTGCCCCTGGTGTGGCGGAATTCCAACAACATATCATGTAACATGGGGCTGCTCTGGTCCCAAGCCCCCCGAACTAGACAAACATCACTCCGAGGAACAGTGGGAGTCTGCCCTGCTCAGCTCTGACTTGGCGACGCAGCGAAAGCTGATATCCCAAGCAAGAGCAACTGCGGTGGACATTTGGGTCCTGAAATAAGGACTCCACCCAAAATCTGTATTTTCGCCTCTCTATCCTACCTTTTTGGAATAAATGTTTTCTACTACTACTACTACTACTACTACTACTACTACTACTACTACTACCTTACGGCGCGGTTCAGGTGTCCAACGATATATGAGACAGACTCTGCGCCGTTTTCTCCCCCCCCCCCCAAAAAAAAAAACATTATTATTATGTGTCGGTGTTTCATGATAAAGAGCTAAATTTATTCACAATGCTTCTAACACCACTAAAAAGAAAATACACTTAATTCTGTTACGATGATACGCCACTATCATTCCCACCTGCATTGCCGTCTATTTTGAGGCAGGCGGTGAACTCACAAGGCTTACATACGTTACATGCGTGCCCCAGCTCCATAACACAGTCAGAAATAGCATCGTAAACATTAACTGAAATTAAAAATTTTGCAACTATATCCGTGCTTGCGGCAAACATGTCGCATATACGTGTTCTTGCTTTCTATGCCAAGAGAAAAATGTGAGGGGTTTCCAGCCTGAACAAGTCGCAGCTTATGTCACCTTTTCGCGGCGACGCCCGTGAAGCAACTTTCGTTTATTCTTAGGCGGACCAGCGGTGTTCCTGCAATGACGGCACTTTTCTTCGCGCTTATCCGGCGCCGCTGAAGCCCTGCAGTGCAGCCCTTTATTAAAGACTGTTTTCAGTAAACAAGCTTCATTCTGTTTTCCACCTTCCTTCTTCCTGTTTAAAAAGAGTCAGCACATCACACCCACACGTTTCTGCAACGCCAGGACAGGTTTAGTAACGTTTTCTAGGTTTATTCTTAAAGCACTACAGTGATGCCTGTACTAATTCGTTTTGTTTGAGAACGAATTGTGCTCGTTTTTATTAAGTGCAAGGATGCCACTGCGAGGTCCATGGGCCAGGCTTTGCCGATTTTTTTTTTTCCCGAGCCATATCTTTCACCCATTGCCGTTCGTCAGCCCATATACCTTTGGTAACCGATCCAGCAATACGCATTGCTCGTTTTGCTTTCGGTCATGACGTCCCGAGTAGCAACTACCAAGGGTAGAAAGGCAAAAGAAGCAGGCGTGATTAGAACCGATACAATTTAAAGCACGGCCTTAAAAGCCGTTCGCAGCCATTCCCAAAATGGTCTTGCGCAGGAAACAGTAAGAATGAACAATTTTGGGAACTCAGCTTATCACATCGTTTTCTGCGTGTTTTTATCGCGCTGTCCGCCTATTTAAGTGGCCTAATGACGCAAAAAACTGCAGTTTTAAGCAGGTACTCATGTGCTGCTTCGTATTTCTATCCTTCGTCTGGTTTTCACTGTTTTAATTATGAGTAGCCACCAACTCGCCCAAGCTTAATTCGCGCTAATAACGATGACAGTAGTAGTACTAGCAGTAGAACTCCAACGTTTTGATGCGACACGTGGGCTATGAGAGATAATGTAGGTCAAATGTTTAGGAGAATATACCAAGGTGGAGTATATTTCTAGTAAGGAAGTAATTAAGTAATTACTCATTGGCATTCACCCAAGCGCAGCCGTACAGCTACAGAGGAAAACTATACAGCTTTCTCAGAAACTTCGTAGTTAGAGAAACCAGGATGAACCACGAACCAGGACATTTTTTTCTTTCGCTACAAAGGAAAGCTATACAGCTTTCTCAGAAACTTCGCTTTCTTAGAAACCAGGACGAACCCCTGACCAGGACGAGTTTTTCTTTAACTACGAAGTTTCTGATAAAGCTGTACAGCTTTCCTTTGTAACCGTATGGCTGCACTTGGGTGGATGTCAAATTAGTAATTACTCCCTCATTAGAGACAATGTAGTGGAGGGCTCCGCGTTCATTTCGGGGGACACCGAGGACGATTGCATGCAATTATTGTTCTCAGCAAATTTATCATCTGCTTCTCTCTGGATACGCTGACGTTTGTCCAGCAGTAAAAGATGCACTTATAGCCGAAAAAAAATTAATTTATAAATCTTCTCGTTTCAGTTCAAATTCGCGACGTCCTTGCCGGAAAGGAGAGGTTGTCGATATTTTGAAGTGAATGGAGGCGTAGCGTAGCCTCTGAAATCCATTAAAAAAAAATCGGTGCCATGCGTTTTACTTTCGATGGCGCCACCTGTATTTTATTTTAGGCTAATTCTAACTTATTTATTGTTTTATTTATTTATTTGTTTATTTATTTATTTATTTATTTGTGACGCTAAATGTGCCGCACGGCATAAAACGTGATGTCATTAACGAACGTTATAATACGTTACAAAAAGGCATGAAGTCCGATTATGTATAAAAAGTCACATAATCTCTGGGCGTAAATGTTTTTCTTTAGCCACAAGTGGAAATTGGAGTCATTGTTTGAAGACAGGCCTGTCTCTTGAAGAGCGTGAGCGTGCACCAACGAAGTTCCTGGGCGGGCCTCCGCGGTGGCAGAGTGGTTACGGAGCTCGGCTGCTGGCCCAAAGGACGCGGGTTCGAACCCGGCCACGGCGGTCAAATTTCGATGGAGGCGAAATTCTAGAGGCCCGTGTACTGTGCGACGTCAGTGCACGTTAAAGAACCCCAGGTGGTCGAAATTTCCGGAGCCCTTCACTACGGCGTCTCTCATAGCCTGAGTCGCTTTGGGACGTTAAACCCCCATAAACCAAACCAAGTTCCTGGGCATGTCCACAATAGGTGATGGACAGTGGTGTCAGAAGCGGGTGCTTTGCAGTGAGGGCATTTTTCCTGCGCAGGAATTTTCTCACTTTGCCACTGGTGGCGAACTGCAGGCGCAAGGGCCACTCCGACCCGCAGCCGCCTCAGAGAGACCTCCTCCACCCGTGATAGGTTAGCGGCAAGGGGCAGGTACACGGGGGAATAAGAGCACGTGTACGCTGCCTAAGAGAGGCTGAAGATGTTAAATGTGTCAGACGTGGATCTGGTGGCAAAGAGGCAAGGGGAGTTTGTGGAACGTTCGTTAAACGGGGTATCATGTCCGGTGCGATGCTATCGATATCTGTGCGAGCTTGAACCCAGCGGGTGAGTATAGGCACCGGGTAAGATTGACAAGCAGCATGTATGGCCTGCGAAACCCGAAGGGTACCATGGACTTTCTTAAATGCTTCAGAGCCTCTTGTGAATGAGTAAATAGGTGCACCTGGTTATAAGGAGGGTCATCAGGTAAAGCTTCTATGGCATTGAAAATCGCTTGCAGCTCCAAGGAAAGAGATGATGAAGTGTCAGTATATACAGTAGGTTCGGCGGCTTTAGAGCTGAGGGTGTGTCGGGCTTATAAAAGCAGTTGATCCCCCCGTTGGGGTTATGGCGACATCTGTGTAAAGGATACAGCCATCATGTTGCGTAGAAAAAGCTGGTGGTAACGGCGGAGAGGAGAATTCCGACTTCCTATGACGAGCAGGTATAAAAGCTCCATTTTCGGTAGGAGTAGTATCTCTGATATTCGATCGTTAGCGATGCCGGTCAACTGCTATTTGTCTTCAATGTCCTCGGTGTCTTGCCTGGATGTGTTGCTTGCGTCCGACAGACATATTCAGCCCCTGACACGGTTCTGCTGTCACGATACTTATCTATTGAAGTTACGATGTAACCAGGCTCTGGGCGACTAAAATGCGCAATTTCTGCTCAGTCGAATCCGGCACCAGCTTGAAAAGTATCGAAGGCCGTGTGCGTCGCAGTGTTTTTCAACATGGTTTACCCGAAAGAAAATGCTTTCTTTCTTAATCATCTTCAACGCAAGCAGAATCTGACGCAGCATGACGACGTGCAAAATCTAAATGCAGTTTGCTGTGCATTGTGTTTTCTTTCTTTTTGTCTTTTTTAAGCTGCGCAGAACAGCTACTTTCCTGTTGCTAGGCTACGATTTTTCAGAGGTGGGCGCAAAGCTGGTGACCCTTATCGCATGGTAAACGAGCGTTCACTAATCGCCGCTGTCGTCATCGTTTCCTTTCTTCACGAGAAAACTGCGCCTAAAAAAAAAAGGAAACTGGATAAGCTAGCGCTGTACACAGCCACTTGAACAGAAAGACACTCGTTATCGGCACTGCACGTATGCATACACGCACACACGGTTGGACGCGGGGAGAAACCGGCGCCTGCTAGTGCCTACTTGCGCACAGCGCCGCACTGGACAAGACTGCAACCAGAGGTCAGTGAAACAGCAGCGGGCGCCGCGAAGTTCTCGGTGCCTCTGACGTAGTACGCCGCTCACTCCGTGCTTGCCATGTCGAAGCGACTCCGACAACGCCACCGAAGCGACTGCTTCTGCGAAACCGTTTCGATCGGTTTACGTCTGCAGGATTCCCCACACCCTCTACACAGCTGCAGCCGGGGCCATCACATATCTGCGTAATGCAAAACGTAAGCTCCGGACCGTTGACGCAATGTGACAAAACCATGCGTGCATGTACGGCCAATCGCAGAGGACAACCTTCGCGCGAAGCATGCTAAGTATTCGTAACGCCGCCTCGCGAGTGAATTCAGCCGAGGGCTAAGTGAGAAAATCTAGAACGTAGCTAATGAAAAGATTAAGGAAAGAGGTAGCGCAAAAAAAAAGAATCAGTTTGAAACTTCGCTAAAAAGAAAATTCCCATTAACCGTCACACCGGCTCGCGTGTAATAAGTATCAAGCTGGCACGCCGCTCGATGCTTCCGCGAAGTGGCGACTGCAGCCGAACCCTGGAGGCTCGCAAGTGTTTTTCCTCTTGATAACAGTCGAACTTGGCACCGACACTGCATTGCTTCGCAGAGGGAATTTCAAGCAGAACTGCTCGGTTCCCCGTGCACAGACACTGGCGGAGTAGAAAGCGCACGCATTGCATCGAGTACTGGCAGCAGTAAAATAAAGAGATCCAATAGGCACTGGAACTGCATTGGACGTCTGCAGCGCGCCCAAACGTACCCACGATGTCCAAGGGAGTGTCAGTGCCAACTGGGCTCGAGAGGGCGCCCTTGTAGCTGCTTAACTATGCTTAACGGACTTGGACCAAGAAGCAAGGAAACGTTGTCAAAAGCTCTGGAAACAATCATAACAAATAGGCAAATTCCGGTAAGCTGGCGACAGTTTGAAATAAATTTTAGGCATAAAGAGAAAATACACAGGATGCACATAAAATCCTTCAAACCAATTCCAATAACATCTGTTATATACAGGCTGGCAATGCAGGCGGCGAAATTCAGTAGATGCTCGGAGAACTTCAGAACGGGTTCAGAAATGGTAGGCGCTTAGATGATAGCCTCTTTCGTGCTTGTATAGTGCATAGAAATAGCTAGGGCGGAATACAGATCTCTGTATTTAGCCTTTTTGGACATAAGCGGTGTATACGACAATGTGAACAGGGAACTCCTGTGGAGCATACTTAAAGCTGAAGATATTAGTCATCAGATAATTGATTTCCTACAGAAAATATACCGAGATAATAAATTTGAAATTACATGGGAAGGGATAAGAAGCACAAGTGTCGAGGTTTAAGGATTAAGGCAAAGTTGTCCTCTACCACAGCTACTGTTAGTGAATATGGTAAATATGTAAAGAAGGGACTACAAGAAAATAATCTAGGTTATAATCTTTCGTACATGGTTATACGGATAGGTCTTATAGAAGCTGCTTCCCGGTTTAATGTATGAGAACGGTGTTTGACTGTTAGCAGATAGCCAGGAAGATTTGCAAACTCTATTTAATTCCTGTGAGGATTAAGGAGACGCTCTAAACTTCTCTTCTAGCGCAATTAAGTCAGGTCTGATGATTTTCAACGATTCAACTGATCAGGTGCTCACAGTACAAGGCCATGAAATACCCAGAATGGCAGAATACAAATATCTCGGGGTATGGGTAAACGAAGGACAGGCATACATGGGAAAGCACGAACAGACTGTTAGGGCGAAATGGCGAAGAAATGCCGCTATAATGAAGCATTGGGCAATATGGGGGTACAACAGGTATGAAGTACTGAGAAGTATTTGGAAAGGTATATTGGTGTCATGGCTTACTTTCAGGAATTCTGCTTTGTACCTATATAAAGGCACAAATTCGGTCGGGAAGAGAAATAAATTAGAGAGCTGTTGGAAAATTAGCACTAGGTGCCCACGGGAAAGCCACAAGCGAGGCAGTACAGGGGACCATGGGCTGATAATAAATGCTCATAGTAAAATATTGTACGAAGAACGCGTGAAGAAATTGGACGGTGACAGATGGGTCGCTAAGGTGTTTAAATACTTTTTACAGAAAGAGCGTTGTGGCAGAAAAGAAATAGGAAACTAACCAGTAAGTATACGGGACACAGGGACGGAGAAATAGAGCTTTAAACGACAGGCAAAAAACGCAGAAGGTAAAAACTGGATTAATTGAATAGAAAGGAAGCAGAGTGCAGAATTGTTTTGAAATTGGAAAGTGCAGATCAGGAAGAAATCGTTCTGTGATAATTCAAGAGTCAGTGTACTACTCTGAAACTAGATCAGAGTGTCTTATAGAACGCGAAGCTGCAAGAAATTTAGCGAAGAAAATTACGTACGTGCGGTGTGTGGTAAATCTGTAAAAGCAATTGAACATCTTATACTCGAATGTGGTGCTATCCATCCGTATGTCGATGCAGGCTCATTCACTCTCCCTGAGGTCGGGCTTAGAGATAACAATGATCATCTGGATTAATTGTGTGCAGTGGAAGTTAGCAAAAAGCGATTGAAATATTATTGGCTCAGAAGCAGAGAGGTGACATAGGTTATAAGTGTAGGATTAAAAATATTGTTACGAAGACGAAGAAGAGGGCAGTGGCGCGGGACGGAGCTCTCGCGCTAGGCCCGCAGCCATTAAATCATATTTTCATCTGTCATCATGTCATCCCGTTCCTTGGCTTGCCACCTCGTAACATTTCGTGCGAGGTGCGGGTTCCCCATCGTCATCCTGGTCCCTGGAGCCTCACCGCCTTCTGCTCGCCTTCGTCGTCGGCCGAGGGTACCTGGACTCCGCCGGCCGGCTCAACCCCAGCTCGACCAGACCACAACCGCCCAGCCGGTTTCCCCGCCCCGTCCCCAGCCCCGACCACAAGACACGACGACCAGGACCAGACGCACTATGACCCGACGACGACCCGAATCGAGACGGCACCCCCGCCCAAGCTGTCCGGCGAGTCCTTAAGCCTTCACCTTCGGCTGTGGGCGACCGACCGCTGGACCTGAACCTCTGGGGACTACCGTTCATCAGATCATCTCGTTCATCTTGGTGGCAAGCGTTTCATCTTCTTCTATCCTTTCTGATCATGATCATCGTCACCTCGCCATTCAGAATTCAAGCAATCGATCGGGACGATCGCTCGGAGGACCCGGGTAATGTTACGAAGGCGAAGAAGAGGGCAGTGGCGCGGGGCAGAGCGCTCGCGCTAGGCCCGCAGCTATTAAATCATATTTTCATCTGTCATCATGTCGTCCCGTTCCTTGGCTTGCCACCTCGTAACGATATATTTAAAGAAAATGGCGAATCTTTAGACCAAATTATTACACCGTTAAAAAAATAAAAAGCCGAGCATATGGTGCCAACTGTCACCACCCCGTTTCAAGGGGGACGCCCCTATCTTTCGGCCATTAGTGTTCCTCTATGTATGCTCCCACAGCATGGCCAGCAGGGAGCAGAGTTGCTCAATTGTTTTGCCTGCGCCTCTCGTAACACTATTCGCGGAGCGGCGATTTCATGATCACGCTGACGTTCAATGTGTTCCAATTCGTTTCGGCTCATACCCAACGTACGAGCTGGAGGGGGCCAGCCGCTCCTATCGTGAGCGCGCTCTGCTTTGTTATCCGACTGAGGGTGTATTGCATAGCCACCACCGGGAAGAGCAGGAGTGCCTCCAAACTGCCTTCTCGTGTGGCTCCTGCCACACGAGAAGCGGCTTTTCCGCAGAGCTTGGAACATATAACTGACCTTCGCGCAGCTTTGCTTTTTGTGGGAGCATATGCAGCACATCCATCCATCCATCCATCCATCCATCCATCCATCCATCCATCCATCCATCCATCCATCCATCCATCCATCCATCCATCCATCCATCCATCCATCCATCCATCCATCCATCCATCTCTATCAGAGAGATTTAGCATATCCGAGACGTACTATAATGTTTACCGTTCTACCGGAGGCCGGCTGCGCATGCGCACTGGCATGGGTGCGGCCAGGCGGAGCCACTGCGCATGCGCAGCCTGCGTCGGTAAGCCGGTATGCGTCAATTTCTCCGCTAGGCTAAATTGGCTAAATCTCTCTATATGCTAGCCGGTTCAGAAAGGCATTCAGATGTTCTTGCGCGCGGCTTTGATTGGCTGTGTCCTCTCCCAATCCAACCCTCCCTCCAACTCCCATTTTTCTTTCTCCTTCTCAAAGCGATGTCCCGTGCGAAGGTGGCAGAATAGAGCATCATCCCCAACATCAACGAAGTACCAGTCTAATGAGCTAAGTGGCTTTGAAGAAAGAGGTGTGGAGAGTGAGCAGCAGTAAAGAAAAGCCAAGCGGTTTGTTTACTGTGCCAGCCCGTATACTGCAAGAGCTGCTCACTGTTTTTGTTTGATCTCCTTGATATCGTGCACCTGTCAAAATAAAATGTATTGCCGTGTCGTAAAAGTTCCCGCAATGAGTCGATATCATATGTTTTCACGGCTCCTGACATTCTCGCCAGATGATGGCATTGACGAGGTTGTATAGCGAGTTAGCTATTCTTCATAGTGTCATTCGTTTTATTGAAATATGGCATGCACGTGACGTCACAAGTGCTATGATGGAGGGCAACACATGTCTTTCACCTTCCTTGAGAGCGTAGATAAAAAGTTTGTGGTTCATTTTTGTTTAGGTCAGGTGCTCAATTTAATGTTGTTATTGCCCCTTTTTAACATTTTTGTAATGTTGCAAATAAGCATTGGAATAACCTTTTCCTAACATATATAAACATTTAAACAACATAACTGTAACATTCTCGAATGGTGAAGCAACCCTGCACGAGCATGCGCACCGACACTTGTGACGATATACAGCTTCCAACGCTTTGCAAGTATCAACACCGAGGACGACACTACAGCTCGTAAATCGTATACACTCATCCCCGAAAGGATACCATATGGAATCAAGCTTATATACCCATTACTGAGGAGTGCCCCGTGAGCATGGTGCAAGAATATCTTGTGCACGCGAGTAATTGTGGTGAATGGGTAACAAGCGAAGTTTTCTAGCAAAATAATCAGGCTGCGCATGCAATCTATGGCGGTCACAATCTATGATGTTTAGAAGCAAAGTAATTCGCTATTTCAAAAACATTTTAACAGTAAGAACATTTGGAAGTTATAGAACCCAGTGCTCGAAATATATTTTAATGTTGTTGTATTGTTATGATTCGAGCATTCTAATAACGTTTAGAAGCCTATACAAAACTATGTTTATCTGGAACGTTAAACTAATGTTTATGACACGACACATAAAATTCATAACATTTTGAAGTCTGCTTCAAAATAACGTTTACTTTAAATGTTTAACCAATGTTTCGATTTGACAGATAACGTTATTTGATAATTTCTAAAGTTACATAATGTTACGTTGCAATATATGTTACTGCAACCTACATTACATTTTTATAACATTGTTCTAATGTTCGCTACCTGGACCGCTTTCCAACGACAACTGAAGCGGTGCGGCTGGTGGTCGCGTTGAGCAAAAATACTTTTGGGCTGGTGTTCTATTATCGTTAAATATAATGAAAGACTTTCACTTCGTTGAAGATTCCGAAAATCTTTCATCAGCAATTCCTAAAGCACCAAAACTGGCTACAAATGACACAGTTTCTGAAAATAAAGCTTCAGTCTAAACCTCTTTATTTTTTTCATGCTTACAAGCATAGAGTTCTTTCCTTCCTTCATGTTTTCAAGGAAAAGCGTGAAATATGGGGCAGCGGTAAGGAGGAGGAGGAGGTAAACTTTATTAAAGAAGAGGTCTTAGGCGCGGGTTAGGGTGACGTTCCCCTCCCCGCGGTGGGCTCCTCTTCTAGGCCGGACGCCAGGTGGCCGACCGACGATGTCGTTCGGCGACCTCTTCGGTCCGCTCCGTGACTCTGAGTGGAACCTCCGGGTCCGAGCTGAGCAGCGCGGCCTCCTACTGCGATTGGGTAGAGAGCTGCAGACTGTTCGACGGCTTGTCTTGATTACATGAGTATAGGATGTGGGGTGTGTCTGCCTTATGGTGCCCACAGAGAGAACAGACGGGGCTGAACTGCTCTGGGAACAGTATGGAGTACATGTACGGATTAAAGAATGTGTCTGTTTGGAGCTGCCGCCAACTGACTTGTCGGGTTTTACTTAGAGATCTATGTGGTTCTGGGAAGATTTGTTTTTATTTCTTGAAGTGGGTAGTAATTTCTTTGTAGGTCGTCACTCGCTCCTTGGCCGACCTGAGCTCGGGGTAGCGCACCTCCCGGTTAACTACGAATACTCGGGCAAATTGGTGCGCCGCCTCGTTTCCAGGATGGATGGGCGGGGACCCAGATCAATGTGATCTGGCGGGTATTAGAGATTTTTTGTAATATTTTGATGGCTGCGGAGTGAGCCCTTCCTTTGGCAAAATTTCAAAATGCGGCTTTAGAGTCGCTGATGATGTATTTGGCAGTGTTGGAGGTAATGGCTAAAGATATGGCAGTTTCTTCCGCCTCCTCCGGAAATTTTGTTTTATCGATTGTCGCCGATGCTCGACAACTGCCAGGGAAAAGGCGTCTCTGTCGGCATGTTCTGCCACGTCCACGTACGCCGTGTCTTTCTCAATTGAAAATCTTTCGTGAAGTTTTTGTGCCCTAGCCTTTCTTCTGTTCGTATCGTAGTGTGGATGCATGTTTTTGGGCAGAGGATGGACTATTAGGTGTTCGTGCACGTGCCTTGGAATTGGCAAGGTGTGTGCACGGATTCCTTCATATTGTATTCCAGCTTTCTTTAGGATGAAACGTCCCGTTTCAGTGCCTGATAGTCTTTCGTATTGTGCGGTGAGGTGTGCTTCCATCATTTCCGCTAAGGTGTTATGAATTCCTAACTGTAGTAGTTCTTCATTTGGGGTATGGCGAGGAAGGTTGAGCGCAATTTTGTAGGATTGTCTAATTAGAGAATCCAGGTCGTCTCTTTCTCTGACTGTGAGGGTGACGTACGGTGCAGAGTAGATATGACTCTGCTAAGAACGAAGGCTTGGACTAGCTTCCTGGTCTCGGCTTCTTTAACTCCTCCTCGCCTGTTCGCGACGCGTCTGATGGAGAAGGAGATTTGGTTGAAGGTGTTTCTCAGTTTCTTAATTAGTGTGTCGTTTTTTTTTTTTGGTTTGACTGTATCAGCATTTCCAATATTCTTAGTGCTTCCACTTCTGGGATGGCTGCCCCTTCCGCGTACATTTTGATCTCAGGCGCTTTATTCTTTCTTTGACGCTTTAGGTGTAGGATGAGGACTTCAGATTTTTGGGGGGAACACGCAAGCCCCGCGGGTTGTGCTTCCTCTACTACTACATCTGCCGCTTGTTGTAGCGTATCCTGTACCGTGCCTATACTCCAATCGGTGGTCCAAAGGGTGATATCGTACGGCAGCGATATCAATGGCAGCGGTAAATGCGGTGCCTCACGGAGTATTCGAAGCACGCGCTTCTGTTGTAAAAATTTTGAATTTCGCGCTACTTGTTCAGTCCGTGAATAACGCCATCTGTGAACATGTCCTGGCGTCTATAACTTTATCAATGATAATTTTCACGCAAATCTGGCTATGAAAACTTTTATTTACCTAACGAATTAAGCTAGGTGGCCGCAAACGATGCTGCTTCAGTTTCAAACCCTAACAAGTACCAGAGCTTTTCCTTTTCATTTCCTATTTTTTATTTGAATTCCTTGGATCAAGTAGAGTCAGTAGTATTTCTTAGAAACTTTATGGCTCGAGGCTCCAAGTTACGTTGAATGTCAAGTAACCTGACCCGAAAATGCTCAAGCAAGTGTCAAATCTAGACAATTTCAATAACAACCGGCAACCAAGATGTGGATTTCATTGGATTCTTTTGTGGCTTTGAGTCTGTAGGTATGGATACGTCTTGCCCTGTCTGCTGCTGATCGCTACTTCCTGCAACTTGTGCCATTCCTCCGCAAAATTGTTGTGCGTGTGTGTTAGCGATGCGTGTTTAGTTCTAGCAAATCGACGATGATAAAAGCAATATTAGTCTTCAACAACCACGGGAAACCCAGGCTCACTAAGTTTTATCAGTATTACGTGAGTATTCGCCCTTCGTTTATGACAACACTCGGGTCGCTCCACATGAAAAGTGCGTGCGTGATTTATTGACTGTTTGCCAACGCCTCGCTGCCGGGTAAACTAGTAAGCCGTGAGCTGAATGCTATCACGGTGAGAACGCGAAGTATGTGTGCAGCATACGGCACCATGCCACAATATGCAAGCTGTCCAGTGACAACTTTCGCTTAAAAAAAAAACTTCAGGTCATATTTGTTCTCTTTCTTACTTTTACCTTGTTTTTGTGATATATATGTGTTTATTTTTTATTTGTACAGCCCGAAGACTCGCAGCAGCAGATCATTCGGGAAACATTCCAGCTTGTCTCCAAGAGGGACGACAATGTGTGCAACTTTTTGGAGGGAGGAACGTAAGTTTACTATTCGAGGGGATTTAACGGTGTAGAACCGTTTTGAAATATTCTGTATAAATTAATTTGAAGGTCATTGAATTTAACTGAATTTAACAATTAAAGAGCGACTTGTACGTGGCATATAAGTATAATGCGTACAACTGTTGACCACCAACTTAGGCTGAAGTGACTAGACGGATGCCAAGAAAAATGTAACGTGGTTGGGGACGATAGAGGGTTAGGTGTAGCGGTGTGGTTGAGAAAGGCTCTAGGCTGGTGCAAGACATGGGTAACTCGAGATCAGTGTTCCTGTCATGAAGCAGGCTGATGACGATCTGCACAAGATGCCAGCAGAGAAACCCATTTCCCCGTTAGCTTTTATATCAAGTCGTTTGTTTTGCTGGTCTTGCTGCATGAATTACATTCAGTGCACAAACTGCTTCTTGGTACAGTTTGTTAAAGCCCTGTAGAGTGCCCATATCCATGTCCTTGCGTGGTTTGTTAAATAATTTACTGATGCGCCATTTGTTGCAGGCTCATAGGAGGCTCGGACTACAAGATCATTTACCGCCACTATGCTACCCTGTATTTCGTTTTCTGTGTGGATTCCTCAGAGAGTGAACTTGGCATCCTGGATCTGATTCAGGTGAAGAAGCACTCATTTTGTCAAAAATGCACAAATATGTAGACTGTTGCAACGCTCAACACGCACCGTAAAATGTTTCTCTTTGTTAAACCACTTGCTTATTTGTGCTGTAATTTGATGCAGAGATGGCATACGACAGTCTTACTTTTTCAGTAACTAGTTTGGATGATGTACTTTCCTGATTTCATAGAATTAATTATAAATCCGCGTCATCTGCAGCATTGGCGACTCCCCATAACAAACAGCTTTCGCATAGTGCACGTTTAGCAGTGCAACAGTCTGTAGGTATGCATGCAGATGAGTTTCAGCAGCATTTCATCTATCGGTAATATATAGAATCCAAGCTGCTATGTCACCCCAAAAAAATAAGTCAGTTGGTACGTGCTTGTAGAAGTTGTGATAGATATTGTAATGAAGGCTGCGGAAAACAGAGAATTATGACAGATTATTTTCTGACTACTCTGTGCAATAGCTGGTCATCCATTACAGACTGGGAGTAATTAAGTTGTGCAGGATTCATCTGCTAAGCACAAGGTCTACAGCCAAATCTCAGCCACGGCTGCCTTATCTAAGGGGGGCTGTCCTGTGTTAGTGCATGTTAAAGAAACTTGCTACAGCACTTCTCATAACGCACATGCATCTTCAGAACATTAAAGCCTACATACCGTAGCCAGCTATTGACCGAGGCTGTTGAAATACCATGGCCATGTGTTGACTATCTCTTGACCGAGGGCTGATTGAGGCGGTGCAGCACTCTTCCTGGTGCTGTCTCATTTTGTCACCTTTTTTTTACACAACAGAGAGCGCGGTTCAATATGAGAGGTACTATGTGAGCTTCTTTTTCATAATTTGCGCTGCATGATTTGACTTGTCTTTGTCAGTCATATGTCAGACGCAGTAACTGGTGACTCGCTGATATAGTACTCACGCTTGCATTTTTGAGCAGGCAAATTGTTTTTCCTGGTGCGTTCCATTCATAGACGACAAGGAGCACAAGTCACAAGTGCATGTATTTTATTTTTCATAATAGTAGTCCCAACTGTACAAACTGGCTAAGTTAACATATATATAATGTTACATGTCCATTGTTCATGCAAAACAAGTTAGAAATCACAATGTTAACAAATGCTGAAAGCGAAAATGGTTGTCGACAATGCACATTGAACTCACTGCACTCATTTATGTGTGCACGATTGAGGTTTAATACCATTTGAATAGTTATGTACAACCGTGGTTATGTTTGGCTACAGCTCTGGTTAGGTGAAAGTGGTGTGGTGCATGCCAGTGGGCATTTTATTGTGAGTACAGCATATTTCACATATGAGTGGTTTGAACAGCTTTCTCCCATTTTTTTCATCATGCAGGTGTTTGTAGAAACACTGGACAAGTGCTTTGAGAATGTGTGTGAATTGGACCTGATCTTTCACGTGGACAAGGTACCTATTCGGCAGTTTTACTAGTCTTATTTCATGTGTTTCTCACAGTACAAATCAGAATATTTTGTTAATCTATGTATCCCTGATGTTCCCATTGAGCTTGGCAAGATATCATTTGCGACAGATGGATAGTGCTGCTATGAATATCTCAACGATGTTACATGATTCTACACGGTGTGCAGTGTTCACAAATACACTGCTGAAGTAGCATCTCATTTGTTTCTTAACCCTTTAAAGCCCAGTAGCGAGAATTCACAATGTACCATTTGCACGCTTTGTAGAAACTGCATGGAGCTTGCATACGAGGTTTGATGTCAACATGTTCTCAGCAGCCAGCGCTTACCGCCAGAATGTTTGGCGTCACTGTGAGAAATCTGCGTGAAAAAAAAGGGGGCATTAATGTGCAACTACCAGCCAGCATCCAAAAATTCCTCGGGCTCTCATTTCCTGACAAACGTTTTAGAAAAAATTGGAAGGCAGTTGTTAGATAAAAAATAATTTGTTGTCTCTCGGCCTTTGAGTTGATTCGTTCCCTTTGATTTAGTCTTTCACACAACTCAAACTATCGGCTCAGAATTGACCAAATGGAAATTTTTTCTAATTGGCAGTGTGCCGATTTTTGAAATTTTAGCTGTGCTAACAGAATTTTGATATTGGCTCTTGATTGTAGGTATTTAGATAGCATGATGTGGAGGTATTGATTTCTCTCTTTGATTCCTTCGTAATTTGGGCAATAAAAGGATAAGGTTCCTCTGTGACATAATACTGCAGCTGTTGATAAGGATAGTTGGCGCTCACATTGATTTACACACTGCCTCAGGGGAGCCGATAGCCCAAGGCAGTGGGGCCAGCCATGGCTTTAGAAAGCAGGATGGCCTTGGGGACTCAAGTCAAGAGAAAGCAAAAGAGAAAATTCAGATTTAGGAAAGCAGCATAAGCTAAATATTGTGCATTTTATTTGCCTGTTCATGTTGAGCGTTTAGGAAAAACCTCTTTTGGCACGACATGCTGTCCTGATCATTTCACAAGATCATCCTTGCTGCTTCCAAGCCATTTCTTGAGATCATCGAGATGGTGCTTCAGGTGTCTTTTAATGTTTATTTTTGTGTGCTATGAAAAGTGGGCTACACTATCCTAGAAAGGGCTAGTGCACACATGTATTATTTTTGCTTTGACATATTTCGTAGATTTGGACAGTGGAATGCAAAAAGATATGATTCTGGGCATGTGTGACCATTTGTACATATGGAATTCAGTGCAGTCTCCTAGAGATTGACTGCCCAATTCATAATTCAGGGCACATCGTGTTACTTTTAATGTAAAAATGTGATTGCCCAGCTTGTTTCTTAAACGCAGCCAACCATGCATACCAACCATTATCGGTGTCTGCACACTGGTTCTCTAGTACCCCTTTCAAGCATGCAAGTTAAGTGCACTTACTGGGAGTGCACTTTGGCATCTCGAATCACAGTTTAGGCTATGCAGTCCTAAATGGGAAAGCAAAGTGCACTCATAGTAAAAAAAAAAATGGCCACAGAAAATGAGCGCAGTTTTGAAAATGTCGACGAAAAAAAGGAGGGGCTCTTAAAGATTGATTGTTTGACTTGATAGTGCAAATAAAACGAGCTTAAACAGTTTTTAACAATGAAAAGAAAAATAAAATGAGAAAAAAAGGCCAAGACCAGCCAAGACTATCCAGAATGCAAAAAAGACGAACTGCGCAACAAGAACACGGACGAAAGGGAGGCAGACACACACTAACGCCTCCCTTTCGTCCGTGTTCTTGTTGCGCAGTTCGTCTTTTTTGCATTATGATCAACCAACTAGCCCGACAAGTCCTGTTGAACTATCCAGAACTTTGACAACATACAAGATGGTGGTAAAGTGTACTGGAAGAGGTGGCGTGCAGCGGAGTTGCATCTGATCACTTTCTTTTGTTGTGCTGTTTCGCTTGTAGCTATAACAAGAAGTCTTTTTTAAAAACAGTGTTATAGCAGGTAAAATTGACTTGTAGGACTTCTTTATGCACTATACATACTGTGCCTTGGAAGTCACTGGTGTCGAGGCTGCGCACTCGGCCCTCAAAATGTGTCCTGTGAACGTTCTCCGACCTGAGTGCACTCTTCGGCGAGTGCACTTATATTACACCATTTATCTGTGCTCGAGTGCACTTTCAGCAAGTGACGCACTTCATAGGAACACTTTATTCTGCATGCTTGACTCGGGTATTACAGGGCTTTGTGGCAGCAAGCGTTCAGCATAAAGGGGTCACGTTAACCACTTCAGCTTACACTAAGCATTTAGTTGTCTTGCATATTTATTATGATCTACTATCTTGTCACTTGTTTGATCTGATTGCATTGTGCACTCATTGAATCTCATGCTTATATGCAGCCAACTGTTTGTTATACATGTGTGCTGAAAAACACGTAATTATGTATTCAGCTTCATGTTTTTTTAGTACTTTAACTGGAAGAGGCTTAACTAGCCCATGCAGGAACTTAATACTTGAACTTGATCTTTATTTACCAGAAAGGCTGGTGGGTCAGCATGCAGTCAGCTGCATGCTGACCCACCAGCCTGCATGCAGTCAGCTTGCCGTTGCTTGAGAGGTAAACTGTGAGAGCTAGTAAGGAGCTGCTTTTACAGTCCTTTCTGTGCCCTTGTTGTGTAGAATAATTTGATAGTGTAACATTACTAGTGCAATAAAGAAGCTTGCGCAAAGAAGGTTTCAAGAAAATATCTTGGTGCCCTTTTAGTTCTTATTCATAGTTATTTGAAAGAGTAGACAGAAACTATGACTCCCATTTTTTGCAGTGAAGGTGTTAATGGTTCACTTAGCATGGGAATGGTGTTGTTGATGTAACACATCACGTGACCATCTTGTGGTCATGCGACCATGATGTCACTGTCATAGGGTGTCATGTGAAATGTTGTATGGGGACATTACCAGCAGCTGTGCTGGTGAAACACATTAATGAGAAAGTCTAATCATAGAGGAATTTTTTTCTGCTGCCTCTTAAATTAAGATGTTTTCTCTTTTCACTGTAGGTTCACTACATTCTCAACGAGCTTGTCATGGGGGGCATGGTCCTGGAAACCAGCATGACTGAGATCATCACACGAATCGAAGATCAAAACAAGATAGAGAAGCAAGAGGTATTATTGCAGAAAAAGACTAGACAAATTCAGCAGCCAAGTGGCGGACACCAGAGTCTGCTCTTGGACCTTTCCTTTCAGCACACACTTCTCACGTCAAAGCAAGACCTACTGAATTTCAGACTCTAACGGATATGCTGTTCTAGCACACTTACTAGGTTTAAGCTTTGCAAATTTACATGCTGGGGGTGACCATCAATGTGGTGTGTTGAGTAATGTCATGTGACACTTTGCCACAGTTGCAGCGATGGGTGTGAACAGGAAGCACCAAACTGCAGGGCGAAACTGCAGCCTGTAACTGTTTTTTTTCCTTGTTGCGGTCATTAATTACAGGCAGTTTTTCTGTCTCAGTGTGAGTGTAATGATACTGGCTGGTACAGGCTGCCTACAAAAAGCACACACAGAGTGGTCATTTACTGTTTGGTGTGCTGCTGCTGCTATGCTATGCTACTGAGCCCCGCGCAAGCTTTCAGCTGTACCTGAAGGATCAGCAGCAGCAATGAGTGTGGTTAGTCAAGAAGAGGATGGATAAACAACCCTGCTTCTCCCTTTGAGGGTGCAGGAAATAGTCTGCTCACACAAGCACTGTCTGAAGCTGAAATCTCCAACCATCGCTGTGAAATGTCCTGCTCTGGGTACAGCAAACACTGTGTACTTAAGTGTTTTTAATATTGTGGTCGTTTTCTTCTTTCATTATTGATACGAAAATATAAGAGCTGAATCTTTCAATGAACACTCCACCTGGCTCACAATTAATACCACCGGTTCACCCCTCTGTATCCGCAAGCGGCAGGGAAACAGGTCACTAGAAATCCTTTAGCAACTAAATGCAGCTGCTAAGGGCACATTGAAAAGCTAACAGCAGCCAGAGCTGCTGAAAGAAAATCTGTGTGCACAACCTGAGCACCCCACCATCTGTGCGCCACTGCGATGGCTCAGTGGTTATGGCGCTCGGCTGCTGACTCGAAAGACGCAAGTCCAATCCCGCTCATGGCGATCGAATTTTGATGGAGGCGAAATTCTAGAGGCCCGCGTACTGTGCGATGTCAGTGCACGTTAAAGAACCCCGGGTGGTCGATATTTCCGGAGTCCTTCACTGCGGCATCCCTCCTAGTCTGAGCCGCTTTGACATGTTTAACCTCCGTAAACTAAACCAAACCACCATCTGTGCAGTTCTGGAGGCTCAGTCTGGGCCACGGGCTTGCTTTAGCTCAATTTGTTGTTAAAGGGACACTGAGGACAACTCCACCCGTTTGTTTCTCTTAGGAAAAATCGATTGTTTTGCTTTTTGTGGCTTTGTTGACATCCAAAAGCAAATCGTGCATATATTGCCATGAAAACGGAATATATTTTTCATCCCACTTGGACTTGAACTCATGACATTGATGGTGAATGTCAAGAGAATTAGGGACTGCATGATCACTGTCTGGTAGTGGATGGTGGCCTGGTCTGACTTCAAAGGTCCATTGATAAAAATATATGACTTCAAATCGCCGTCAGTTCTTTAGGCGCCTAATTTTATTGCATGTTTTCTTCATCCAAATGATGCTTTAGACCTAAGAATACATGGATACAAATGTGGTATCCGCTTGTGACCGCTAAATAATTTATTATTGAATTCCGTCTCTCATGCTGTTTCGGTTTCGGTTTCATCAATGGAATGATGGCTGTGACATGTAGCTGACCTGTGGGTCACACAAGGCATGAAAAAACTTCAATATAAATCAGCCTGCTTCGAAGCTAGAATTACAACAAACGACGTATCAGCAGTTATATTGTCATTTTTTCATGCCTTGCATGACCTAAAGGTCACTTACACATCTCAACCATCATTTTGTGAAACCGAAACCGCATGAGAGAAGAAATTCAGTTATAAATTATTTAGCAGTTGTAAGCGAATAACATGAGGTGCTCCATGAATACCGAGGTCTAACACATTGTTTGAAAGGAGAAAACACACAAGCAAAAATTTGGTGTCTATAGTCTTTTAAAGTAGGTGTTTCTTCTGAGATTCCAGCTGTAAGCTTGAGCGGTTTGGTGGGAGCATGCAAGGATGTGACATTCTTGCCACAGACATCTGCATTCAGACGTTGCTGCCTGACGTTCAAGCTTACGTATGCGTTGGCAGCAGATTTGAGGTTGATTTTTGCTACCATAGGACAAAAGAGGGATGACGGACATCAAAGCTCTGTGTGTATTTTACATTGGCTAAATGCTGCAGTAAGGAATATGAGGTAGTGCTTTATAACTTTTAACTGAAGAATGCAGTGTTAGCGTTGTTATTGTTATAGCAGTGTTATTGTGCATCTTTACAATGTCTTTCGGGCTTGCAGTGCACAATGTGTTTAATGTAAAAGAGATCACTTAATTGGCACTCAGATGCTAATTGCATCATGGTTTGTGTTCAGCTGTCAGTATCTGCCCAGATTTCATGTTGAAGAATAGACTCCATGATGCTTTTCTGAAGCGGCTTTGACGTAGGCTTCTGAGCGCTGCCTGGATACTTCCTGGAGCATACTTTATACACACACTTCCATGACTTCTCTTTCTGTATCGTGCTTGCAGGCGGGCCTCTCAGCTGCTCCTGCAAGGGCTGTGTCAGCCGTCAAAAACATGAATCTGCCGCAACAGATCAAGGACATCAAGCTGCCAGATCTGCCATCCATCGGAAATCTCAAGTTTTAGTGTTCACCAGGCAAGTTACCTGGCTTGCATAAAGCAGGTTCTTGCCATATATTTAAGTGCCACAGTAGTGCTTTGTTTAATAGCCTGGATAACTCTTGAAGGCACACTGAGGACAGCTCAATCCATTTTTTTTTTTCTGAGTAAAATTTGATTGTTCACATTTTTCTCACTCTATTGACTTTCAGTCATCAGAAAAAGTCTTGTTTATTGCTGAGAAATTTGCAGGGAGTGCTTTTCTCTCCCACTTGATTCAAATTCTTGGTGTTGATGAGTGCATTTCGAAGTTGATTTGCAGTGTAGTCTAGCCTTGGATATCTGCATAGAAAAAATGATGGTCGATTTGTGTAGTTAGGCCAAATAGGTATTATATGCGCTAGCACTTCTTTCAGTTGGGTTCTGGTGTTCAGATCCAGTGTTCACAGACGGCAGTTGTTCGGATAGCGATAATGGGTTAATGTACATATATATGGAGTTGGTTATTCTCTCCTTTACATTCATAGGTCCGTGGGTGTCCTCATACCGCTCCTGGTGTATTAATGCAGCGGTCAAGCAATGTGCCACCCCAGGTGCTGCCATCAGTGGGACTTGAGTTGCTTGAGTTGCTCTTCCCGAGCAGCATCTCGGGGTTAATTGAGCTGCCACATCTCACTCACTCACACACACACACATACATGCATGCACACACGCGACACCACATACCTGGGCAAGTTGCCCACTGCCCAGTCGGAAGGTGAGCAGCTTGCTACAAAGAAGGCTTCAGGTAAACAAGCAGGCAGACAAACAAACACACAGCAGCTAAATGCAGGGAATGGCCACTATAAGTGCTAGTGTACTATAAAAATAGAACTCGATGTCAGTACAGTTTGCTTGTAAAAATGACCAATGTGTTAGTACCTGTATCTCATTTTGTGACTTTTTAGTGCGCTAGCACTTACAGTGGCCATTCCTCACATCTGGGCATTGTATGTTTGTCTGTCTGGTCTGAAGCCGGTTTTATGGCAGACTGCTCACTTGGCCTTCTTGTTAGGCAGCAGCCCATTTAATCGTGAGAGGTTGCTCAGGAGGAGCAACCTGGGTCGCAACCCAAGTTCCACCAATGGCAACACCTGCCTTAGCACCTGCCTTGGGCCGCTGCGCCCACCGGGTGGCTTACTTGCCAAGGTGTAGCTGCTGGTAACCAGGCGAGAACCTGGGGTGCTAATTAGGCAGCACCGCCCCTAGTGCGCTGAGCTAAGCGGAATGAGCAACAGCATTTAGGGGAACATGATTCAAATGATGCTTGGACAACAGCTAAAATGAAGAAGTTGGGTGGTAATTAGGTAGTAACCCGGTACCACCTAGTAGGTCGCAGCTCCAACCGACAATTGACGCCTTGCTTGTGCACATACACGCATTTGGCCTGATTACCCAAATCAACTGACATTTTTTTGCTGATTGACAAATTCTTTGCTTTCATTGAAAGCAGCCTCTTGGTTATTAGAATGCAGAATCAGTTGATATAAGCGAACTGCAATTTGTCACTTGCAGCGCAGGTTTTATTCTTTGAATTCATCGTGTGGGATGTGGTGATACTATGCTGATGATGAGTAAGAGTGACAGCACTGTCAAAAAGAACCTGCTTGCTACCTTGTGCATGCTCGTGCCTTGACATAATGCAATCTCAAACATTGGTGTGAATTATGTTTGATCCACACCAACCAGCCTGCATGATTACCCTGCTGCAAGCTCCCACAGCATGCATGCAAGGCATGGTCCTGACTGGTAGCGACCACTATCATACCTGGGCAAATGTTACAGGAGAGTTGAATATGATTTCCTTTGATCTTTTACAGCATTAGCTGTTCTTAGCTCTTTCCTCAGTTTTGCACCGTTGTCGGCATCTGCAAGGCCACTGCCAGGCACCAACTGGTACAACGCATCTTCCACCCAACACTTCCAGCATCTCTCAATGCCTCCAACATCTCCCGACACCTCCTACACCTCCCATGTACAAAGCGCATGCACTAACCACTAGGCCACTGCTGCGGTGGCGTAGCGGTTACAGCATCCACTCTCATATGTCTCCATTTTTTCTTGATCATAAGCCAGCTTAAACTGGATCATTCGCGTTACGAACTCGTAACCATCCTGTTATTTCTTTTATCCTCTTGTATTTTGAATTTTATAAGCAAGATAACTTTCATTTGCGCCTGCCACCATTCCTTTTGCACTGTTGTTGTCACTGCAGAAAATTTTGACTTAAACTGTGACATGTTTCATTTATTTGCTTGCAGGTGCGGTCAAGCATGGAGAAAGTTTTTCTTGCTCTGTGGGCTCTTTGCCAGTGCATTTCATTCTTACGCAACGTCGTCTGAAGTATTTTCTCGTTTCCTGTAAATAAAACAATTGGAACTGCGCAAGCTCTCATACCCTTGTTGCAATTTGTCCAAAACATCCATTTGAAGCCATCAGAAGTGATCAGGAGGAAACACATGCATCGTGATGACAGCTGGTGTGGACAGCACAAAAGGTTTGTTTAGCAGCAGCACGAAGGAAGTATACATTCTTTGCTGGAAGAGGCAGTACGCAAGTTTGGATACTTATAGTTTTTTATGGTTATTTTTTAGACATCGTCACAAAGAGTGAATAAAGAAAGGGGGGTACGTTTTTGACTCGAGAAATATTAGAATGGAATGGAAGCGACCACGAGCTGGAACGCACAATGGGCAAGGCGAGCCGATGATACGTCCGGTAAGGCGATATGCGAGCATGGATGCGCAAAAGATTAGAACACTCATATGTTCCAAAAACAGCTAGTTTTTTCTTTATCGTTGCACACACTTACAAAGCAAACCATGCATGTGCCCCTATGATGACGTGGCCGCAGCAAAACCGAAACTCGGAAACGTCGGCGAAAGCTGCGTTGGTCTGGCGACACTGGTGTCAACATTGCCAAGATTCGATTGTCCGGTTTCGGGTGGTGGTCCCGACGCTGCCGACAGGCCGATTTATGTCCGCCAGGATGTGGTGGTCAAGTTTAGACAAATATTTAAGCCCTTGAGAACAAGCTAGGACAATTTGTTTAAAGGGCTGCGCGAAGCTGACATCGCGCCATGTCGCTTCTTACAGATTTTCTCGTCGTGACCGTGTCGCAAGTACGTACTCGTGCTTTCTACGTGTCGATGTAGACGCACTTTCGGAGCTGTGTAAAGCTTAGCTGTGAAAGCTGCAAAAATTTTACATTTCTTGGTTTAAATCGGGCTGTTTCTAGACAATCGGCTCGCCCTGTTGTCACTTTATGATCGGATTTTCACAGCACCAATGTGTTAATAAATTTTGCTGTTTTTAGTCATTTTCCCAACTATTTGAATCGACTGCGGCCTCAACCTTGAAATTGTTTAAATGATATTCTAGCTGATCATGTTTCTGCTGAACTGGAATTGGGCATATTCATTAGTCTTGTATTTGTTACTGTGGTGGAAGTACTGTGACGCTTTTAATTGCTGAACCGTTCTTCATGCAGATGACACAAAAATGTCATTTGAAAGTAATTTTCAAAGCCGCTGCGTTTCCCACCTGATTCTGTGCTTTAGTGCGATTTATTGCATATGTTTTCCATGCGTCAAAGCGCAGGGCCGACGTGTGAAATCTTTATTAAATGTTCGAACGCTTGTATTTCAGGTATTCTTCTTTGCGGGCGGATGGGTATTCTTTATGAAGAAGCTGTTCAAAGACTATGAGGTAACTGGCTCATGAAATGAAAACCTCTTGTGTTGCAGAATGTCAACTGGTGGTTTTGCGCTGGTTTTGCTTTGCGTGTAGGAATGAAGTTTGCAGAAAACATTTTCGCAAGCAGCAGTGTAGTATGCTGAATTAAATTTTCGAAATTCGGTTCTAACCAAAAGAGGTAATTATCATTAACACGCATTCTATATTTAGCTGGATGTTGATTAGGAGATACTCAAAGAAGACAATTAACAAGTACATAAGCAAGGGCCATGGTGGGACTGCAGTACTTTTGGATTGGCATGTTGTGCACTTTGAGGCAGTGCTGCGCTACTTACACGCTGCTGGAAATCAGGAGGCTCCACCTGCTCGCCGTCTGCTAGCAAAGCGCTAACTGGTCATGCTGACAAAAAGGCCAAACTAAACTCCAAGTACTTCACAGGAATGCCACATTATATCACTGAACAAAATCGGTTAATCACTTGTTGAAAATAACCTTCTGTAAAAAAAAAACTGCATTCTGGAATAAATACCAGAAAAATTCCACCAAATTTTCAAAAATAAAAGCCGAAAATTTTAGCTTCTAGTTATGCAACAGAAGTAGCACAAAGTGTTAACTGGTATATGTCTTGTAATGCACCTGTTCTGTTACACAACAAAACACTGTCCTTACTTGGATCTCTTACTAGGGCATAACAGTCTTTTCTCAGCCTTGTGAAACTGCAGGCTTGACTGGAGTAGTGTTGCACGATTGCATGTTCCTTTCTCTCAAACACATGACACCCCAGGTTCCAGTTAAAGGAGTATAGACATCTAATTTTTGGTCCTGTGTTTTCTTCTTTGCAATTATGTGCAAGACATTAGTAATATGGAACACCACGTGGTATTTGTCTACGACCTCTAAATAAATTATAATTGAATTTCTCTCTCGTGCGGTTTCAGTTTCAACAGCCAGACTATAGTTGTGATGACAAAGATCTGTATAGGTCATGCGAGGCATGAAAAAAAATATTTAATCACTGCTTCGTTGTTCTAATTCACTACAACGCTAAATCCAGCCTGCCTCAAGAGCTGGAATGGCAACTAAAGAAGCAGCGATTAGCAGCCATAGGTGAACACCACATAGTGATTCATGTATAATGATGTGTTATGCATCATTATAAAGCAGAAAATACAGACCCAAAAATTAGTTGTCTATCCTCCTTCAAGCAGTGCCGCCCACCAGCAAAAAAGGAGTCATTTCATGAGAGTGGAAAACAACACTGTTCGAAGCAAGTGTTTGCATCAGTGCTGTAGCACAGTGGGTTAGCGTTACATTTCTTGCGCATGCGAGACGGCATTTCAGCTTTTCTTGCTGTAATTGCTTTTTGTTTTGTGGGCAGTGGCATGCTCAAAATAACCTGCATGCAAACTATTCATGGTCTCCCCTGTGTGTGTGTTGCCGTTTAGGAGAACTATTGTGATGCTCCTACGCCAAAATCTTTGTTTAAAAAGCGGTGAAGCATAACCAAAAGTTGCGGTGCTTTGTCTTTTAGATAACGAAATTACGCCTTCATGATCGCCACTTGGTCCAATGTTTTAGGGGAATCCCCAAGGTGAAGTAGATTTGGAATAAGGGAGTGATTACTCATTAGCATCCATCCAAGCACAGCCATACGGCTACAAAGAAAAGCTATACAGCTTCCACCGAAACCTCATAGTTAGAGAAAAAAGAACCCCGAACCAGGACGAATTTTTACTTCAACCATGAGGTTTCTGTGGAAGCTGTGTAGCTTTCCTTTGTAGCCGTATGCCTGCACTTGGGTGGATGCTAATGACTAATTACTCCCTTATTGTGATTGCCACTTATGGCTTCAAGTCTATTTGAGCATTCATTTGATCTGAGCTGCTAATTTTGCATAAAGAAGTGTGTTTGTCTTTTTGCTGCTTTTCTTTCTTTGATGACTTTTGCATTTATACTTTATGCACAGGTTCATCACTTGTCTGTACAGCTGCTATTTTCAGTAACCTTCTCGTTGTCATGCACAATGTTTGAGTTGATCATCTTTGAAATCTTGGGATTTCTCGATACAAGGTAAACACATGCGTTTTAATAGTGCAGTTCTCTTGTTTTATGCTGTCGTGGCATCAGCTATTAGACCAGCAGCTTATGATGCCTTAGTTTAGCCAAAAAGGCTAAGAAAAGGCCATGATGTGTTTGTACTCACATCCATTAAGAGGGGCAAGTTATGTCTCCTTTATCATTATAGTGGCCACTGTGTTGAAGAGAGCATGGCTAAAGGCTGCCCATTTATCCTATCTGCTTATCGCAACCTGCTCTGCCATGCACAGAGAAAGTTGTCCACAGTGCACCATCATGGCGCCCATGGTATCGCATGGTAGGCATCTGTTAAAACCTTTCCAGAGCACTTTCCTCGGATGTCAAAACCTTTCCAGAGCACTTTCCTCGGATGTCTTTGATAGCCAGCAGAATTTGTGAGTGACCTTTAGGCAATCTTCGAGAACCTCAGAATGCCTCGGCTTCCTCTTCTCCAAGAGCTTGCCTTTTCCATTCCACCACTCCTTTTCACTTGGTATATGCAGCTGCACAGGCCATGTGGTATGCGGGCATCGGCATGCCTTTCTGCACAGTTTATTCACAGGCCCACTTTGGTGATGCCTCCAGCTCTGCTTTCTGCGCTATGCATGCACGCACTGATGGACAAGTGGACAAGTTCTGTAGCACATCAAATACAGTGTAAAAATGCAGGGATGGAAAAAAAAGAATCTTAGCTGAATGCTGGTCATATGGTGCATGCCATGGTAACAATATTGCTGTATTATTGTGTTTGCAACTGTGCTCCAGATATGCACTGAAGAATAAAATGAAACTATTGCCACTGCACACGCATCGTCTCATCTGCACTTTGTCACAGAAATGCAGTCATTATTGCAGAGATTTAAACTGCATTGAAAAGCCAGAACAGTCGCCGGCAGCAAAGTTAAATGCAGTGTTTGTATTTGTCTAATATTAAAATTTTCTACTATGCTCACTGTAAGTAAACTATGCATTAGGCGTATTACTCATTTCCACAGTCACATAACTGTGACTGTTGCTGTGCAAAATATTATTCCTTACCCACTCTTCAAGAAAGAGAATGCTGATTTTTTAACAGAAAATACCAATTATTGATTTTTATATGCACATAAAAAATTTTACAAATTGTCAAAATAGTTGGAAACTGTACCACAATTTATGAAATCGGCACTCTAGCGGTTGTAAGACCATTCTGTGTTTTGACAATGCACTTTACACAAAAAATACACAAAAAAAGACATCTTTACTGGTGGCAAAATCTGTCAAAAGAAGCACCCTATTCGCAAGGTAAAGAATGCTAAGTTTGCCTGAAACGAAGAATTTGTGCTAGCTAGAGCAGACTCTGAGAAAAAACTGTGACTTCACAATGTATGCAGTTATGTAGAAAGTGCCTTTTTAAAAAGGTTAAATTTCAGCAGCACACATACCATATGCGAGGTGCGTGTAAAAGTGCAGACATGTTGATTTTGCATTCTCATGTGTTTTTGCTGTTTAGAGAAGAGTTGCTATAAATGTTTGGGTCTAATGACACTGTAACACCAATATTCATCACTTTGTAGCATTCATCTGAATTGATTTTATCTCTCCTGGTTTTCTCAACATGTTTGAATTGTGCTTGCAAAGTTTGTCACGAGGGAACCTATAAATATTGAAAAGAATTCTGCGATGTTATTTTTGTTGATAAAAAGCTGATAGAAATCTGCACAAAGTAATTTAAAGGTTTTTATTTTTCTGGTGCACTGTATTTCTAATGTATATATTTGTATTAGAACAGAATTTTCAGGGTCTATATTGTTGTTTTAATTCTCTCTCTCAGATCGCGATATCTGCACTGGAAGCTTGGATTGTATGCAATTTTGTTCATGCTGATAGTGCTCCTTCCTTTCTACATTGGCTACCTTATTATAAGCAACACACGTTTCCGTAAGTATGTCATCTTCAGCCTATGGGTGTTATTTGCCGTGCAGTACTGCATACTGCTCAGCTCTGCCACATGCAAATTTGTAGCTTTATTTGTCTTTTTCTTTGGTTGCACACTGTCAAAGCGAAGTCGCTTAACAGCAAAAGCACTTGATTAATTGAGCAAGCATAGGGCAGGAAAAGCCCTTTGTGGCTGTCACAGACACACAGTCAAGTCCTCATTTGGTATTTTGGCAGCGAATGAAGTTGTGAACATCAGAATCCATTTATAAGAGCCAAGATGGCACTTGACACGAATTTCTTTAGCCAACTGATGAGAGTGGTATTGGGGATAAAGTACTTGTATGGGATTGTTGGTTCTTGAAGAGCAAACTGGATGAAGCCAAAATGAATTTCTCGCTGAATTTCAAAATCTGTTCCTTTCTGAAGCCATCGAAGTTTCATTGGAGACTGGTACAGTGGACTGTTGTTAATTTGAACTCGCTTAGTTCAACTTATGGTTATTCAAACTGGTGCATTGGCCCCATCAGCACCAAAAGTATTAAGGATGCTGAAAGTTTTGGCACTAACTGGTTACTCACCTCCACCTTGCTATGATGTTCGGATAAGCAGGAGCACTGGCAGAACCGGGCCATGGCCCGGCAGAACTGATGGTATTATATTTGTTGTGTTGTGGCACTAGAGCAGTGGATCACGTGAGTTGCCATCATCATTGTGATCATCATGATCGTCATGTGAGCTGTGGGCAAGGCTTGACAGTCAGTCTACCTCTGTCTGCATCTGTGCTGTGCAGGCACTGCAGGTTGTAAAACTGACCAGTGTCCCTTATAGAGCTTGTGCTGTAAAGGGCTCTGGGCATAATTCAAACAGATTTGCAAACTGCTCTGTCTTGAATTATCGAGGGTCAACTGTGGAGGTAAGTCTGTGAAATATAAGCTTGATGCATGACAAGGGAAAGTGCAGTTGTTTTGCTTTTTAATCTGCAAGTATCTTTTGTTTGATTGGTTGGTGTTGTGTAATTGAGCGTTGTACATAATAGTAAGGGTATGGGTCTAATGACCTTGCAGCAGTTATATTCACCTCTGGTTAGCTTTCATCTGACGCACATGTGCTGGGCACCAGTGATGTCAGATGTAACAGGGCTGAGTTTTCTTTGCATGTCAGAGGTATTCAAAGGAGCGATCACTGAAGTTTGAGATCCTTGTTTTCTTTGAGATCACCAAATATTTAGTGCCGAGGTCCCTGATTCCACAATCGTGTTGTTAGAAATCGTGTTGTAGAAGACTTTGACCGGAAACTTTTCTGCCAGTGAATGCGCTTGTTTTTTATGTGTCCCGATGCTGCGAACGATGATCAGTGAGTGCAATAGCGATAGCTAGCCGGCAAAAGTGATGAAATAAAAACTTATGTAGCCTCGGAAGCCAAACAGCAATTAGACAGCTTTAGTACAGCTTAGCACCCATTTGAGTGTCCACACCAAAAGCTGTTTTGGTACAGCGCCGTACGTGTCGAGAGCAGTTTTAACGGATCGTGGTTAACACTTCAACCAAGGAGTGCAAAACACTGACCTACCTTCTAGTGAAAAACGCTTTTCTTCAAAGGGCATACTGAAGAGAGTGCATACTTTAATGGATATGGAAACCACTCTGAAAGGAAAAAACAGGAGGCACATAACTCCATACAAGTTATAGATTACCGAAATGTGATTACTTGGTGGAATATGGTGATAATGGAAAACTTTAACAGCAGTGTGTCTGCATCAGCTTGTTTTTTGCAATTTTCAATGCCAGATTAAAGTGGTAAATTCTCGTTTCTTCAATATTTCAGCATTCCAATCTTACAATATGAGGCATGACATGTTTTCGACAGTTTTCAGTCTCTTTAATCTGCCTACTGAAAGGCTTTTTACAGTGATATCTGTTGGGAGGACTTTTATCAGGCATAAGCAGCATCAGTATCGCCCTGGCATCATTATATGTGGCAATTAAAAGGTCCCACTGTCACATGCTACCTATAGACAGCGTGTGAACTTACAACAATTTTGTAGATGAGGGAGTGGGCACTCTAAAAAGTGCACCACCTATGGTTTTCATGTCCAGAGGGGCCGTGGATGTGGGTGCACTTGAGGTGATGAGCTGTCGCTTTCAGTTTTTCCAAAGCACAAAAGCTGTGGCCAAACTGCAATGCATGGCATGCACATGCGTGCTTCCAGATGTCGTCACCCTTCAGTTGTTTTGAGTGCCCTGATTTTGATTGTGTTAGTGATGTGGCAAACTTTAAAAAAACTGTTTCATGTGTGCTGGCGGCAGCATTTCTACAGCACACTATGCCATTCTGTGTGAGTCTGCTTGAAGTGCCATTATGCCATGACGTGCTGGCATACTTTGTTGCCGCCGTACAGTAATGTAGGGCACCAAACACTTATATACTGGACACTTCGGAAGCCTCATCTTTAAAACAAGGCTCAACTGACAGTGTTTACATCACAAGAGTCTGAAGGAAGGCGGTTTACATTGCAGAGTCCTGATGCACATCACAGTGTACATTTCCTGTGAATGAAGATTCGCAAAGAGGAAGAGATTGGCAAATAAAGACTTCTGAAAGGAAAAAAGCTGAGACACTGAGTAGAGCTGGCCTCCAGAACACTGTTCATTTTGCACTTTTTGTTCGAAGCAAGATCTAAAAAGCTGTCTTCGGTGTTCGGAGACAAGAACACCTACATAGTTATTGGCTCATCAACATGTTCACGCACACCCACCAAAAAGCAAGCGACCGTTCACGCGCAGCAGCTGCAATACACTGCAGCATCCT
This sequence comes from Amblyomma americanum, assembly GCA_030143305.2. Classification (NCBI taxonomy): domain Eukaryota; kingdom Metazoa; phylum Arthropoda; class Arachnida; order Ixodida; family Ixodidae; genus Amblyomma; species Amblyomma americanum. Next base: position 371,041 of record JARKHS020026287.1, read on the forward strand.
GTGGTGCTAAAACATTAACCCCCGGCTCACAAGAAATGGTTGCAAGAGCTGCCACAAAATGCATTGGGAGCACACACTGACCAGTGGTGCTGTCGCTTGGAAATGTGCCCCATTGCTTATAGCCGAAATCTAGGCAGGCATGGGTACTCGAAGGGTTGCCGACAATGGGGAGCACATTGCATTTCCCACTGGCTCAGTTAGGCAGTGTTGGGATGAACCTTGGCCACAGCTGCTGTGCTTCATTTGTCTTTTCTCTGCACCTCTAAGTTTATGTGCCCGATTGCGCCAGATTGTTCATCCAGAGTTTAAAAAACAGTGCCAAGACAGTACATGATGGAAACCAACACAAAAAAAGCACGTTGCGCATTCCTGTCATTTTGTGTCCCATTTTTGTGCCTCTTTTCAGCTGGTCATAGTTTAGAATCTGAAAGGTGTAGTCATGAGTTAAGAGTGTTTGTGTATCCCATATCTTTTTCATAACTTTTCCTTCGTACTTTGCAGTGCAAGCAAGGCTTGTCAAGCCGCTCGCTCTGGGATCGTGGCTGGTGTTCGTCTATTTATTTTGGAAGATTGGGGACCCATTCCCAATCCTCAGCACAAAACATGGTTAGTCGTTTTCTTTCTTTTTTTGTGTGTGTGTCCCATGCTGTTCTTGACCTCTGGGCATGTGGTTACACCTAGATGTTCTTTCTCTTGCTCTTCACCAGGTATACTGTCAATAGAGCAAGTTATCAGCCGTGTGGGTGTCGTCGGTGTCACACTCATGGCCGTACTCTCGGGATTTGGTGCTGTCAACTACCCCTACACCTCCATGGCTTACTTCATGAGGTAAACGATAGTAATACTGACAGCTTCAATTAGTAATGCACTCATAAGAAGGTGCTGCAAATAGTGTAAAGTGTTCATTGTCTGACGCTCTTTTTCTGAATTTGCTGCTCTTACATTGCACCTAAATTATGCAGCCATAGGTTGAGGCCTGTGTTGGGTTGCTTGCAACAGAGAGTAAAAATAAATTCAGCAGTGGGAAGCAGGTAATGTAAAATTGTAAGCACTCTGGGACATTGTGCCCATTAAAGTGCATTGACCTTTAGTGCACTAAGGCTGCAAGGTAGTCTTTTAACGTAGTCTATATAAAACGACCTTGTTCACTTCTACAGGTTGCCTCTTGCTTTTCTCTATACACTCAGCAGTGAAATGATTGAGAGGAAGTGAAAACGGGGTTTACATTTGTATTTCTGGTGCATTCACGTTTCAGGAATTTGATTTTATGCATATCAGGTTAGTGCACATCTTGTGTTTCTCGGTTGCTGGTTATTCCTCCGTTTTGCACACACAAACCTGTGTGGCACTAAAATGCCATGCTATGCCATGCCAGTATGCAGTAAGTAGTATGCCATGCATACTGCTCAACTTGTATTGTACCATTGCAGTTCCCAATGTAAAGCATAACTTAAGAAAAAGGATATGGTTACTTAGAAAAAATGAAGTTGATGCTGAATAAAATGAGGCTGTCTTCAAATGGCTCGCACCTACATTGACCAAGCTCTCTTGGGTCTTTATAATAGGAGGTATTCACGTGACGTCATCCGCAAGGGGCGCTAGTGGCCGGTGCGGCATTCGCCATGTTGGTGGTCGCGCGCGCGGCAGCCGCAGCATTTACCTCGCTTGTGATGTGTGAAATGTGAGTGTATTTAGCGTCTTGCCGCAGATCATTTCTGTCCGACCGGTAATACCGTGTGACTGAGTGGATATGCCGTGAACTGTGCGAAGCAGAAAAGAGCGGGCACGCTGAAAATGTTACACTTTGTGAAAACGTCGACGCGTAGGAATGTGCAGGTGCCGGCGTGGTGTGCGACGTACTACAAGACAGCTGCCGTGCGTTGAATTCACCCATCTTAAGGTCCGCCTTGTGCACGGCATAATTTTGCCGACAGGCCGAGGAATTAAAGCATGCAAATCTATGAGAGGGTGCAATTGCTTGACAAGCGGTCGACCCCACATCCGTGCTGAGGGTGCCGACGGACGAAGTGCCGTTTTTCACCTAGGTGAGTAGTTAAACGTGTCTGTCCGTTTAGCTAGCTTAACTTGTCATCTCTGTCTGCTGAAAGTGACGTGTTACTACTGAATGTAGCGGAATCGCTGCACATCGCGTTGCTGCGAACCGGCCTACAGATTCCAGGTCTTGTGCACTGGAAGCAACGCTACGTTTCTACAATAAAACCTGCAAAACATTCTTGTTATGTCTGCCATTCGTGCTGCGAGTGCATGACAGTATTTGCTCGACCATTTTATCGCGTAAATAAAGCAGCTACGACGCAATATGCGTTTTTGCTGAAACAATAAGGCTTCGGCAGCTCGCGGACTACAGCCGCTGGAAATATGAGTTTCTGCAACGTCCGTTTAGGAATATGGGTAATCAATCATGTGCTGTGTTATCCACCATGTGTCCTACACGAGTAGCTGAAAGTTATGAACTGATATTAAAAGCGGCAAGTCGTGTACATTCTTGCGTGCAATGCAGCCAGCCAGTTTTGCTGCCGAGTTGCGGCACGCAGCTCGGTTAAATTACGGCACAGAATTCTGCTGCAAACTTGATGCACAATAAGCGTTCCACAAAGAAAAGTGGATGTTGGCGCATTTAACAACGTGCAAAGATGTTACGGATCACTAACAATACAGGCCGGATACCTCACGCCGTACCGTGACATTGCGCGAGCTTTCGTGAAACGACCGCAAACATGGCGCGTTTGTCGTGGCGACGCTCGCGCCGTCTGGTAGCGCGGCCTCAGTGAATACCTCCTATAATGAGCAGTGACACACTTTGCTCAAGCATAAAAAAGCAAACTACTGATTATGCAATGATTTTGTATCTGCCAAAGGTTGCATTGATAGTATAAATCTTTATAGTGGAGTTTAGAGGTCTTTTTCTTGTTGCAAACTCAGCTTGGCTGATGATGGCGATAATAGTAATGACAGTGGCTCTGCTTGCAGGCAGTGGCAAGCTGTTCATCACAAAACATTACAATAAAACAGCACCATCTTGTGTAACTTGAATGCAAATGAGCCTGGAGACACCGGCCACTGCAAATGGCAGTCACCTGCCAAACGCAAGGTCGCAGATTTGACAGCCATTTTGATGGAGGCAAAGCATCGAAGTGCCTGTGTACTGTGTGATGTAAGGGCAAGTTAAAAAGACCCCAGCTGATCGAAATTACCGTATTTACATGATTGTAAGTCGACCTGCTTTTCAAATTTTGAAAATTCGAAGTGGCGGAATGGAGGGGGGGGTTGGCTTAAGATTGAAACTAAAGCATCACACCATAAGTAAAGGCGAGACAAACGAGATATCAGGCATGCCACAGCGTGGTTGCATTTTTGCTCCGCGGCTCTGTCACATCGCTTTTGGTGCTGGCCTTGAGCAGCTGCTATATCAACGCACAGAACCGGCATCCCCACCCCGCGCACGGCGGCCGATGGTGGCTGTTCATAAGCAGCAAACCGGCACCAGCACCAGCCCACTCCCCACACGTGGCCGCAGATTGCGGTTGCTGATAAGCGGCGGCGGCGGCCCGATAATGCATTCACGTTCTACTCTTAATAGGCGTCATCCAAATTTGTTTTTTTTTTTTTTTACTTTCAACCGCGCACTCGGCGCTCAAGGAGCGTCGATAGTTGATGGAAGGGCCGCTGTTCCAATTGCGGCAGAACTGCCACTCGAAACCGCAGCAGTGCTGGGGAGTGTCGGTAGCCGACGGAAGAGCTGACGCCACTCCTGTATAGTTTCTCTTTGGCTCTAGTGCATTTGGCTACTGTCAGGCGCGTTTCACATTTTTAATGTAGTGCTTCGTCATTCGCCATTTGTGCTCCGGGCCCGGTAAGCGACCGGTGCTCGCTCACAGCTATATTCAAGATGGCCGAAGAAATGAACAACTGCGCTCCGGGCTGCAAGTTCAATGTTCGCAATGGGTGATACAGGTGTGGCAGCTGCAGCGAGACAAAATTTTCAGATGTTCCACGTGATGTCGTGGTGTGGCTGTTTGCGAAGTGTGGGATTTCACTGCACGATGATCTTAGAACAACGAGTTGTGGGACCGCAGTAGCCGAGTTGTGGGACGGTAGCCGATAGCGGCTGGCGATAAGCGGAGGCCGCAGGATAGTGCTGTAGCATACTTTCATTAAAGGCCAAATGTAAACGACCTGTAAGTTTTTTTTTTTTCTGAAATGTGGTGTGGGGGGTAATGAGTCGAGTCGATATACAATCGTGTAAATACTGTAATCCGGAGCCCTCCACTATGGTGTCCCTTATAGCATGCAACTTTGGGACTGTACCCTACTATAATATACCATACGATGCTCATACACTTTCTGTTAGTGAACCAACACTTAATTAAAGTGCAGTGTTTTTCTCTGCAAAGTTGTAGAAAACCGTGAGGCATTAATACAAATCCAACAGGCTCATAACAAATACAGTATACTGTCGCATACATTTCCTTGCAGGGTTGTCACTACTACTGATGTTCAAAACATGGAGAAGAAGCTCCTGCAGACTCTTGACGTAATCATCATGAAGAAAAAGAGGTGGATCCTTGCATTTGTGTGCTTTGTATGTCTGGTGCGAGCAAGCATGTAAGGGGAAGAAAATGATAAGCAGTGTGTACTGTAATTCTACTAGCTTTGATGGCTAGTCATCAAGTGTATATTTAAGGTTGGTTCTTTGTTTAGCCTCTGAGAGAGCATTTCCTCCTGTTATTGGCTTTGGCTTTGTGGAACCTAGGGCTCTGAGCTGGTGTTACAAGGGTGCTCTTTTATAGTACATTAACCTTTGGAGACCATTTGCAATGCACTACTGAAATTTATATTCAACTAGCATGTTCTTTAGTGGCAACATCTTTAATACTAGAAAGCTGTTGGTATCTTGCACACTGAAGTCTCATAGTAACAAAGTAGCATTCCGTAATAACATTCGGAAATATCACCCCTTCTGTCTTCGGTTGCCAGATTATACATGGTTGTTGCGACAGCGTTCTTTTTTTGTTGTGTTGTTTTTATTTTTTCTGACTGCAGGTAGCATGATGAAATGGTGTGATGAGTCGAATCTCATTATAACAGACACAGATATTGCAAATTATTGCCCATATCAAACTGCTCCGAAATATTTTTGACAAGCGCGAACAAATATAACATTATATATCCGCGGCTGACTATAAAACTGGTAATCAAACTGCAAAGCACCAAGCTATGCCCACTTGGATGGCAGGCAGCAGGCTTTGCCTCACTACATGAGTGACTGATGGTGATGCAGCAAGTGTTCGCACTAAGTTCGCGCTTTATCTCGCTCGTGCCAACAGCGCCGCAGATGATATAGTGGGTGAAGAGTTGGTAGCCACGCAGTCAGCACCCGTTTGCACTTCTTGAACCCATTGATAGTGCCTCAGAACCAGCGGCGCTGTAGATTGTAGCCTTCCAGTAGGCATCCTGTGCTCGTGTCGACTGTCGTGGAGGTGGTGAAAACGGCGATGGTTTTCGTTCTGGCGCCCGATTTTTCACGCGACGCTGCCGCAATGTGGCGAAGCTACCCTAGCTGACTTTTGACCTGCCGCCGCTGCACGCTGCTAGTACTGTGCGGGGAAGCCAGTCTGATGTTTGACGCTCAGTTCTTTGCGTCCTTCGCAATCGCCGCAAGCAGCATGGAAATGGTGCTAAAGCTTTTGAAAAGCTCCCTCCCACCTGGCATCCTTTCAATGACTAAATTGCGCTTCTGCGCACGTTACTGGCAAAATTTTGTATTACGAATTTCGGATTTATCAAACTATTTTACTTTCTTTTAAAACCTGTTTGCTTTAAGGAGGTGTTGCTGCACCATGGAAGCTTCGTATTCAGTGAGTTGGTTCATTTCAGCTGTAACTACCAACTGATGATACTAGTGTCATTCTTTGTGCACTTTGTCTTGTGCTCACCATTTCCAACAAGCACCTTCAGTTGCATAAAACCAGTTTTCAAACCTAGCACTTGCTCCTTCCCTCGTGGTCTTCATCAGGATTGCCTTGGCCTTGAGGGAAAAGCAGAAGCAGTCAGCATCAGGCCGGCAGACCTCTGGTATCTGGGGGATGCTGCAGAGCGTCACTTCACTGCCATCTGGAGGCACCGAAGGTGAGTAAGTGGCAGCAGCCAATAAGGAGTAAGGGGCATACACACTTTGTTCATGTTCGGTCTAGAGATGTTCAGTATATGTAACATCTCTGTAAAGGTTAAATATTTTGTGGTGGAGTCCAAATACCTGTGGCATCCTGCTGCCATGCCCGAGTTCATGAGATCAAGCCCTGGCTAATAATAATTGGTTTTTTTTGGGGGGAAAGGAAATGGCGCAGTATCTGTCTCATATATCGTTGGACACCTGAACCGCACCGTAAGGGAAGGGATAAAGGAAGGAGTGAAAGAAGAAAGGAAGAATGAGGTCCCGTAGTGGAGGGCTCCGGATAATTTCGACCACCTGGGGATCTTTAACGTGCACTGACATCGCAGGGCGCCTTAGCGTTTTTCCTCCATAAAAACGCAGCCGCCGCGGGCGGGTTCGAACCCGGGAACTCCGGATCAGTAGTCGAGCGCCCTAACCACTGAGCCACCGCGGCGGGTCAAGCCCTGGCTGCAGCATTCGCATTTTTTGGGGGACGAAATGCAGAATTATCTATGTGCTCTGCGATGTCGGTGCACAATAAAGAGCCCTGGTTGTCGAAATTAGTTGAGCCTTCCGCCATGGCTACTCTCCACTCTTTCACTTTCTTCACCCCTGACCTTATGGCACAGTTTAGGTGTCCACCCTGAGTGAGGGTTACTGTGACTTCCCTTTCATTATATGCACTTATCGTTATTATTATCACAGAAGCAGGTGTGGCCCTGTGTAGTTTGTCAGCCTTCACCTATGTCATCTGCATGCGTAAGCAGGAGTCGGGCGGCACAATGAACATGCAGTGTCTTTGGCAGAGTTTGCAACCAGAATAAAACAGCATAAATATGGTGGAGCCTTGATTATGCAACCACCGTTTATGCAGCACCACAAGATTAAAAATGCCCCGTCCTGTATGACAACTAGTAGAAACAATCTGGAAGGAAAGTGACTGGTAGACCACCTTATCGGCAGACATCACATCATGCGGAGCAAGTTTGAGTTACGATTAAGACGGAGACGTGTGCACATAACAAGGTGATCCAGTGCTCGGCTGGTCATAATTGCAGCTTGGCTGACGGTACGGGACAGCACTTCACATGTGCAGCCCACAGCTGTCTGTGCAAGGCAGCTCTTGCCTGGCCTACTTTCCCATTCACTTCGTTGCAGAAGGAATTGCGGAGATAAGCTGTTTCTTCATTTCAATCCAAAATTATCTTTTTGGTAGCAAACAAGCAATATGGCTAGGCCTTCTGTGATAAGCTGTGGCTAGTTCCAAGGCACCGGCTGCTGCCGTTTCAGTTCAAAGCATATTAGGCGTAATAACACGGGCTATGTGACCACTGCCTACCTACTTCTACGGCACATCATTTCAGGAAGCATGCCACCTGCATAGGTGCACTCATGGCCTTGCTTCTGCACAGCAGGAGAATATTATGACTTTCTTGTCCCTTCTGGTGCGAATGCCTAATACTGGCACTGGATGGTAAATCCTCCATGTGGTTGCAGTTCTAGGCAGAGTGTGAACAAAATGACTTGTCACCAGCATAATTGTGCCATGTGTCGCAAAACACCTTCGAAGAGTCGGAGTGGCCATATTTCTGGCGTATCATATAAAGCACAATTTCAGCATGCATGTGCCCTCTGCTCAACATGATGATGTGACATCGCACATGCATCTCGTTCACTCTGGAAATGCCTTCTAACAGTTTGGTGTTGGTACAAATTCTTGCAGGGCAGAAACAGGAGTGCTATTATTATCCAAGTGCATCTGTGAGATTTTCTTTTGTGTACAATGCAAGGTTTGTACATAGAGCCTCGTTAATTCGAATCCTGTCAGACCATGTAAAATATTCTAATTAGGTGGGTTTCCGAATTATTCCAAATCGAAGCAAAGCAAAGAAGGCAAGTGCGAAATGTTCAACCGCTTGCAGCACTTCAAAAGTTGTTAACATAGAGCTCAAAAAAAGCTACAAACTCCTTCAGCAGAAGCTCATTTGGACTCTTCATGGTTCCCGTGTCACTGCCGATCGCCCGAAATTCCGTCATGCCAGTGTAGACATCCACAGAACATGGTTGCGCATCTTTCTTGATGTGACCCAGTTATTGACAAAGCTATTCGCCATTTGTCGTCACTTTCATACTTTTATGTTCTCGGGGCACGCTTGGGCAGCAGCCAAGGTCGGATATGTCAGGTTAGTGATGCAGTGCGGCTCAGGCACCTGTACAGAAAAGCACCTGTCAGTTGGAAAGGAGCATCGGGAAAGGTGTGCACACAGTCCATCTGGCCAGTCCGTACGTGGCACGGTTGATTTTGTACCGATAAGTTTGGCACAGCACACAGTGTGCACCAATAGAATCTTATGTTTTATGTCAGCACCTATACGCTCTGAGCGTTCTTACCGCCACTGAACACCAGTCATACGCTGGTAAACTACAGAGGGTCATTTTCGGTGGCATGATGCTACCATGCTGCACGCTAATTCAGAATGCCACAGCTGTCTGCTTGATGGTGTGTGAAGCACTGAAGTGTCTGATTAAGTATCACATGCTTAATGCGGGCTTGCACATTTGTTATTAAGCAGCCAAACACTGCATAACCAGTCGAAATTGTGTGTTTCTGATTTTACAGCAAGCTCCATTGCTCCCACATAGTGCCCCAGGTCCTTGAGTTATCCTAGCCATTGCAAGCTGCCGGCTGAAATTATCCAGTAAAATTTACATTTGTACGAATTATCTAGGATATCAAATCAACAAAGATTCAATTATTTAGATTTTACTTTACTGCAGTTTTGCATTGGCACCTCGAGAGTTGTATGAGCAGGGTTCTGCTATAGAGAATGCTGTAGCCAAGATACAGGAGATGATGCCAATAGTATCCTTTTCCGGTCGTCCGAGCCACTGTGGGCTGGAACAGCAGTACAAACTGCTGTCTGCATGTGGGTTACTAGACCTCTTGATAGGTAGTTGCAGTGTAACAGGGGGGGGGGGTTTATTCATCACACACTAATTATGTGAGTCGATGGGTAGATGTTTCTCGTAATGCTAGCTATTTATGAAGACTCTTTATGTAATTGCTTTTAAGTTGTGATTAAAAAAAATAAGTGCCAGGCAACAGTAAAGATGCTGCCAATTTCACACTAGCTGGTCGCTACATCCTGCCTCACTATAATATCACCTATGACTGAGACGGTTGAGCATACAGTTACTGCTGAAAATCACAGCATATTTTAGTAGTCGAGCACCATAGTAAAACTTATACCTATCAAAAGCACTTGTTGTACATTTGAAATAAGTGATTACAGACATCCACATCTTTGCCAGAGAGCAGCACCTTCAGCAGTAAGCGGGGCTGCAACTTTGAGCTTTGGCCATGCGTCTTTTCCGGTTGTGTGCTGTATGATACAGCAGGCCACTGCATTTGAGATTATTTGGTTGTGGCCTGACCAGGTGTTCTCTCTGTGCATTCCAGACATTGGGCAGCTGAAGCAGAGTGTAGAAGCCCTGGAGGAGTTCAGCCGGCAGTTGTTCCTGGAGACTGTAGAACTGCACAATATGCTGGTGAGACACAGTTTGATGGAAGAGGGCTCTATAAGGAAACAGGGCATAAATTTGGGCATGTTGGTAAGGGTTCATGTCGGGTACAGGAGCACAAAAAAAGTGAAACACATAAGAAAAGTGCACAGCACAGGTGCTTGCTCGCAACAAAGTAGTTTTTCGCAACACTTAGTATCAAAATATACTTGTTTCTCTACAGAAGTGTTTATATTGAGTGTTGCAATAAAATGCACTTGCTGCTAGTAGAACCTGTCCTTAGTGACTTCCTTACATGCCTCTCTTTTTTTTTTCTCTTTTGCACTACTGTACCTGGCATAATCCATAATGAAGCCCATTTATAGCATCCATCCACCTTTTGGAAGTCAGGTTCAGTTGTGATTTTTCTCTCTTCCCTCTTATAACAGAAAGTGTGTGTGTGTGGGAGGGGGGGGGGGGGGGGGGAATGAGGGACCTGCTGAAGGGTGATTTTTTTTATAAGTTTCTGTGGCACTTGCCTCTCTACCAATTTTTAGAGGGATACCAAGGGCATTTTTTTTTCTCGAGTTTATGGCTGCAGGTGATTTTTAGTACTGAGTGTATATACATCACGATAAGTGTACAAAGAGGATCAGCTTAAAATTTAGTCATGCTGTGGAAACATTTTTTATTCACTTCATAGCCTTCCTTTGCTCTGTCAGGATAACAAAATGGATTTAGAGAACTGGGGAATGATGCTAGGTACAGCCGAGAGTCATACAGTAAGGTAAGATTAGGAAGTTTGTGTAATAGTGTGATCACAGTTGGCATGGGACAGGGTTAATTGGAGATTGATGGGAAAGACCTTCGCCACCATGGATGCGGCCTGATTGATGAGATCGTGATGGTGATAGTGCCACAAGACTGATTTGAGCTAGTTGGTTGTAGCATGACATGGTTTACGCAAAAAGCGTACAGGCGCTAAAAGACGGAGACAGCACACATACAAGTCAGGATTGGCGCCAACTTCCAACTAAGTTTATTCATGGAAAAAACCCCTTAATAACCACATGAGCAGACAAAGATAAAAGCAGAACAAATACAAGCATTGATATATACAAGCAGTGACATAACAAAAGCACACGTGCAAAACAACCAAGCAATGATTATATCGCTGATAATTACCCCCTAAGGAAACTAATCTCTTCTTCTGACAACGAGACAGATGGCTTGCTTATGCAGCTATGACCCCTCTGCTTGATGTAATAAGCTTCGATGATTTCACGCTCTAATCTGTCTTTAGACCTTGCAATGAATTTAGTATTTTCAAAGCTCGGACGGCACTTGCGGCTTTTGCAGTGATTGGCCATGTGGCTGCCATAACCATTTTTTATAGCAATCTTGTCCTGCATCACCCTTTTGTTAAAGCATTGGCCTGTCTGGCCGATATTCCTGACCGCAGCTTAGAGGCACGTCAGCCGTACAATCAGTGGCGCGGATTTGGTGGCTCTTTGTTCAAGGTGCAAACGCGCGACAGCTTGCAAGGAGCAGAAAGAACCACATTGATCTTATACCTGCTGGCCACTTTCTTTATATTGTGTGAAAGCCGATGAATATAAGGAATTACCACTGTCGGTTGCTTTTCTTTATCCTTGTTTTTTTTGGGCCTTCCGTGCCTGCGGGGGAAGGGGGCATGGAAACATGTCTCTGGAGGTGCATGCTACATTTCTGAGACAAACAAGAAGGCTCTGGTACAACCTGTCGGCTTGTTTTGCAGCCTGTGGCTTTTTGTAGCCTGGATGACCTTTCTCGTGACGACATTCTATTAGTAGTCCACTGGTACCCTGTTAGCCAAACCTTGCGCTTGGCATGAAGTGTTTCATTCATGGAAAGTTCCCTAGCTTTTGTTACCTATAGGCCATACCTTGCAAAATAACGAGTGCTCAATCAGGCTCACTCACAAAAATTTGGTCAACCTATGGGCTCACTCAAACTCACACTCACAGAGGCCCGGGCTCACTCGAACTCATGAACTCAAACTCATTTAGGCTCACAATTCACTTGGGCTCACTGAGACTCACCAGTCATCCGGTGTGAACCACTCACAGAGAGACACGTCTCACTCAGACTCACGACTCATATAGGATCACTCATTTCGACTCACGACTCATCTGGGCTCACATTTCGACCTGCAACTCACCTGGACTCCACTCATTTTAATTCATGACTCATTTTGACTCGGGACTCATCTGCGTTCACTCATTCTGGCTCACTTGCACATTTCAACTCATGACTCACCCAGGCTCACCTTGACTCAGGACTCCTATAAGCTTGCACATCTTACAGGTGAATCGTTTTTAAGCCCAACGGCCCTATTAGTGCCTAAAATGCAAACAAACAATCTCAAAAACGGTGATGCGATGAGCTCTTAACTGCAGCTCGCCTGTAGCTAGGCCTAGCTGAAAGGCCTGTAGCTGCCGCTTGCGGGACATAATGATCTAAGTCGACTGTGTGTGTTCTGCAACCAGTTAAAAAACTGCAAAGGGAGAACTAGAGATACAGCAAGCCGCAGCTAATATCCAACGAGACTAAGTGTGCCAACTAATCAACTTTTCTCGCCCTTTAGTAATGTTCTAGAGTGCAGCAGCCACAAAAATTACATATCCCGAAGCATGAAATCGCTCTGCGTCATCATCTCGACCAAAAGCGTATTCAGTATTACGAGTGCACAGGAAACTCACATTTTTGAACGCTACAAACTTTCCCAATTGGCATTGTAGATTAACTTGGGATCATGGGATTGTTGAACCTCACATCATCGACTCATTTTATTTGACAGGCCCGCACACTACTGGAGTGACCAGGACTCAGATCGCGATCTGAATGTGAGCCCACTCTCACTCACGACTCAGATCATGATCTGAATGCGAGTCCGAACTCACTCACTACTCAGATCATGATCTGAATGTGAGTCTGGGCTCACTGACGACTCAAATCATGATCTGAATGGAGTCCGGACTCACTCATGACTCGGATCATGATCTGGAATTAGCCCAAGTGAGTCTGCTGACCTATGCTGTAAGCATATGCAGAATGAATGCCAGAACGGAGTAATTTTCCAGTCACGTTGTAACCCTGGGGTGTGTATTTCGGGTAAAAACTTGAGGTCATACCTGAAAGACACCTATTGTGCCCTCAGTGTAGATTGAAATGCAAACATCAGGCTGAACGGTTCCTGTTAGTGGCTGTACCAACAGCTGTATGCCCAGTTTTTGTGCCCCACTTTCTACTGATGCTCCTATGTTATACTACTTAGCGTGTTGAGCTTCCCTTTCCAGAAGTGGCTATCACAATAGCTCAGTGGAGATTGGATTCAGCTACTGCACACAAAATTGATTTTTGCTGCAATGGCCTCATTTTAAGTGAAGCAAAATGCAGGATGTCTGTGTGCTTAGATTATAGTGCATATTACAGAACTGCTGGTGAGTTCAGTTCATTTGCTTTATCTTGTAGTCTGCGGCATACCTTTGGCTATTGAAGTCAGTTTAATCATCTAATCTTGTTGAATGTAACTTATTCTGATAGTTGACTTAATCTCATTGAATTTAATCAACTGTTTATCAATCCATTCCTTTCCAAAGGCATTGAGACCTGCTATTTTCCAATTTGGCATTTGTGAGACTTCACTGTTTTGGACACAAAAGAAAGAAAAGCTGTTCTCCATTTTTTTATCTTTCTAAATTATTCACATAAGCATGTAGTAAAGGATACAGTGAAATTTAGATTACCATGATTTTTTATTACAGCTACTTGCCTGAAGACTGCTCCCTGTCTGGTTGTGTTTGTGTTGTGTCACACTGAACAAGCGCATTTACTCTGTCCTCCATTTGTAAACAGATTTATGTGGAACTTGTGCTTAGTAACTGCTGCGGCTGCTATTATGTGTTAAAGGAACAGACAGGTACAGGAAACTGGCATATTGCCGACGAGCTGTTTCCGTGGGGGATGGTAATAAATTTAACAGTCACTATATTAGAAAGCCACAATTTCCTAGTTCTTTTACTGCAGCAAATTACTGCTCAATTTGCATAGTGATGTGATGTGATTGACTTGTGAAGCAGTACATGCTGTTAGATACATTTGTAATTTTTTGTTCATTTCTTTTTCTTTTTTTTTTTTCAGGAAAGAATAAAGTGGTCCTACACATTCAAGGGCAAATATTTCAATTTCATCGGCTACTTCTTCTCGCTGTACTGCATATGGAAGATATTTATTGTAAGTGTTCTTTTTAGAGGCAAAGGGGGCATTTACGGAAACTGTATGTGTCATTACACGTAGGCACTTCATTTACATGTGCAGTTGTTAACAAATGAAACGTGGTAGTCTGAGAACAAGGTCCTAAGTGTACGTGACACTGTGTGACTCTTACGAGGTTGGTTGTCGCTGAGAGGTAGCTTTCTTAGAAAAGCTGTGAGTCTGCTTGTGCTTTTCACATACGCTTCATTGTCTTCTGAAGCATGCATGCTTTTCACCATGGTGCAAAATTCATGAAAGGCCACATGGTCGCGTCAGAGTTCATTCGTTAAAAGAATAAATATAGTGTGACCTAGGAAAGGCTTTGTCCTTGACTCTATATTTTGTCTTTTCGGTAATAATTTTTATCGATATATAATCTGCTGTCAACGCTTTTGGGTTGGCTGTTTATTTCTTCAATAAGAAGGAAGATAAACATTTATTTCGCCAGCCTGTGGAGCCAGTGTAGGTAGTCTTGATTCGGTGCTAGGCGGCCGGGAGCCCTTGTTCCTCGGCGACCTTGAGAACCCGCTCCACGGCCCAGAGCTGGGTCTCTGGACTGGAGCAGAGCAGCACGGCCTCCCACCACTAGGGGGTTCGGAGCTGCATTAAGTCCAGAGGAGCCGGGCCCTTCAGACAGGCCCAAATTACGTGATGTAGAGTGGGTGTTGTCTGGCACATTTTCGGGAATATTGGCCAGGGTAGATGAGAGAGAAAATGAGAGGGGAAGGGAATGATTAGGTTTTGAAGGTGGCACCAGGGGTTTGCCTGGGCCTTAGTTAGATATTTGTGCGGTCGGGGGTAAAGCTGTCGGAGGGATCGGTTGGTCTCATTTCATGACGTCACCCTACACTACCGTCAATAAAAATGTGTGAACAATAAAAATGCATAGTGTTGTGACAGCTGTGCTGTGCTGCAGCACAGTACTGTGACAGATGCTTCAAGCAGCTCCAAGCTATTGCGCGTTGGTGGCGCCTGCTGGCTGGAAAGACGGTCACCTCTATACAGTCCTTTGAAATAGGTTAGCGCTAAAAAAGACGAATGCAAGGCGGGAGAACAACGACACAGCAAAGAAGAGCGCTTTGTCGTCGTTCTCTCGCCTTGTGTTCGTTTTTTTCAGCGCTAACCTATTTCAAAGAAATGTCTAACCAACTAGCCCAGTACCAAGTTTTCTATGCAGTCTTTGCGTGATTTATGGTGCTAGCTTTTATCAAAGGGCATTTTATGTTTTTTTGAGCTTGTGTAGAAACTTCAGAAGGTAGTCCCGATGGTTCGTTTTGCTGTGGCTCCCTTAGGTGAACAGTAACTACCTGTTCGTTCACTGACACCAGTAGGTGCATGGTTATGGGTTCCTAGATTTGCTGGTCCGCTGTTATTGTCTGGCCTCGCATGCATGTGCGCACATACACAAACACTACTTTTGCCCTGCTTTATATTTGTTTTTAATTTCTCTTTTTGTTTGTGTGTTGGTATTTTTTTGTTCTTTTTGCAGTGCACAATCAACATTGTGTTTGATCGTGTCGGGAAGGTGGATCCTGTCACAAGAGGAATGCAGATTGCTGTGCACTACATGGGATTTGACGTTGATGTGAGTAGATGCCTTCGTTTCCTCTTTTCTTTTCATCTCCCATCTCGCTCAACTCCTGTAAATTGTCACAGCAGGCATGATTTTAGAGATTCCATTCTGTAATGAAAGGAGGCTGACAGAGAAGATTAGCCGTGTACTCGAGATTTACAGTCGTGGCCCATTAATACGTTAATATTGATGGCTCAAATTATAAACAATTTTTTCCAGGGACTAAACTTTTTCAATGTATTTACACCTCATAAATATGGAAACTGGCTGTTCGGACAGTAGAGAGGTGAAAATGAACAAAGCCCACTGGGGTCTATATATTTTTGTTGCTTATTAACATGAACAATGATAAAAACAAAATTTAGACTTTAGACTCCCTAACTGTATCTTTTCTTTTCTGTATTTTGAGTGCAGGACACCAGTGACAGGCAGTGCGGAAATGCAATTGCCTGAGCAATGGCCCCCTTTTCTTTGTGTGGTTTCCTGCCTTACGGTGCCAAGATGCATGGTCAACATGCTTTACCATGTGTTATATTGCGTGAATGACTATGAAGAAAAACTCTGCAACTTATGCTACATTGCAGGCCGCATTCAGCACTTGTGAGCCAACTGGGTGCAGATATTTACTAGCGCTTTATCAGATTTCGAAAGCCATAGTAGGAGATATCTCATCTAAGATGCCATCATGTGCCTCATAGACCGCTACCCGCTTCAAACCGCACCACATTATTTTAGCGATAATGGTATCTAGGATAGTACACTTGGTGCTCCCAAATTTTCCGCATCGCCGCCCCCCCACTATGCACAGAAGTGAACCTTAATCACAAAAGTTTTTTTTTACTTTTTATTTTTTCTTTATGGTTCATTATTGTGGACTACTCACTTTATGGAATGGTTTGCTCAGGAACCATTGTGTTCGTATAAACGAGGCACGACTATATAGGAACACCCTGATTTCGAGTGTTTATGGAATGGTTTGCTCGGGAACCATTGTGTCTGTATAAACGAGGCACAACTATACAGGAACACCCTGATTTCGGGTGTTTGCTTTACATAGATAAATGTTGTTCGATTTCATTGAAAAACATGAGCCAACTGCTGACTGTAACATTGACTAATTTCGATGGCAAAATTTGCATTCTGCTTGCATGTTTCAAAGAAGGTACTACAGAGTACGGTTTGGCAGAAGTCCAGGGAGTAAAGGCATTTGTTTAAAAAAGAAAGATGCCAGGCATGTCCTCTGTGAAGGTTGAACTTGTAATTCCCTTTTTTTATATTTACAAATAGTGCATGTCTTTGAGAATATGCTTGTTTTCTGTATTTTCAGGTGAAATTTTGGTCGCAGCACATATCCTTTATCTTGGTTGGCATTATTGTTGTCACGTCCATACGAGGTCTTCTCATAACACTTACTAAGGTGTGTTGAACTGCTTGTTCTTCCGTTGGGTTAGTCATTATTTGTTCCTTTCGCTCTTGTAACTGTTGTGCTCGCCAATTACCTCTAAATAGCTGTACATCAAAACCAGCATTGAAAAAGAAATGAAAGGCAAGAACAGAAACAGATTGTGGATGCATTATAGAATAGTACCAAATGGTAACATTTTTGGCTGGTGGCATCATGTTATGTATTGTGGAATGATCGAAGGAAGCAAAGTTAATGCTGCCTCTGCCAACTGGTGTTCAACTAAAAACCTGCTTCCAAGCTCCGGCCAAATGCACATCAATGCATGGTGTCAAATTTTTGCCATATAATGTTGAAAGTGGACAGTTATTTTGTAGTCAGGTAGATCTACATTTGAAGAAAACTGTCTCTGCAGAAATCTTTGAACTTGTGTATTTTTCACACTACAAATGTAGTTTACCAGAACATTGGGTTAAAAATCTCAAAACAGGCATTTAGAGCTCTTGCTGTACTTGAAGTCTTGCCATCATGTGCAGTGCATGCGATATTTAGGGAGCACTGGCATAACTCTGGTAGACTGCCATCACTGCATGTTTCTAGATGGAGGAGATGATTACAGCCTGTCCTCATAACGTAGTAAGGATGCAGGTGGTCATGAAAGCGTTCAGTACATGAAGGCCGTAAAAGCGTCAGTGCACCCACTGAATGGTTCTATGAATTAGAAGATGCAAACTTGAGATAATTATTAATGACAAAGGGGGGGCTCAGTTTAATGAGGCTTTAATGAAGTGTATTTAACCACACTGATATATCCTAAACTTATCTGATGAGTCGGACATGAGTTTAGTCTTTTACTTGGGTACTGCTAGCTGCACTTGGTTTTTGTAAGCACAAGATCATGCTTCTTTTTTTTTCTTTTTGTACTGTGGAGTGATGTGAATATTTTTCCGCAGTTTTTCTATGCGATTTCAAGCAGCAAGTCATCCAACATCATCGTCCTGGCTCTTGCCCAAGTCATGGTATGCCCTGTTCAAGATCTCTTGTGCACTGCTACCTATTTTTAAATGCCTGAATGAATTTTATTTTTGGCCCTTGTTTCAATCAAAAGCTCTACATTTGAAACAGTTTACCTCAGTCAAGCTATGGAAGGTAGCAGCAGTCATGATTTACCATCTCAAAAGCACCTGTACAATAACAAATAAAAATTGAGGCTTTCTAGTTTATGTTCACTATTTTCTGCTTGTTTCAGGGGATGTACTTTGTTTCTTCGGTGCTTCTGATAAGGATGAATATGCCTGCAGAATACAGGTGAGACCTGAAGCTGTTGTTTCTTGTGAAGGATGCACTTTACAGCTCATATCCTGCACATTTGTGTTTGAAAAAAAAATGTCTCGCTTTGAAACAGTTGCCTCATCGATCGCATTTTTGTCATCTTTGCTCACCTTGGCTAGCAGTGACACTGTCGATATAATCTCAACAGCTGCGCTGTTAAATTGTACCTGAAGAAGAAAGCCTAAAACATTCGACAGACTCACTGTTTCAGCCACCCACTTAAAGAGTGTTGAAGACAGTTGGGGTGGCCATTGAGCCTTCGCAGTTTAGATATTAAGTGGGCACATTCAGTGCAGGACAGTGCGGAAAGAACACCAGTAGAAGCCACTGTCATGCAGTGGAACTTCAGTATGATAGGAATTCGTAAAATTCCTTGGCCAAAGTGCATTGTATGCAATATGCAGAATTTCTGGCATTCCGAACACTCTCCCGTGCCCCTAGAATGATATGAACACAAAAGCCGTGACTGCATCTGCGAGCAGCACTGTGCTCATACAGCCATCTGCGTGATCACAAGTGGCACAGTGCATACCTGCAGTCATTGAGTGGTAATGCGCTGCCCACACATCATGGATGCTGTGATCACCACTCATGCAGTACGTACCACAAGCACTGAGCACTGGCACGCAGCCGTGAATAAACCTGTCAGCGATAAATAGATTTTTCTGAATGCATTTCCTGTGCTTCAGCATGTGGATTTTGTTGTTTTACAGCGATAGCCTTAAACAGCCCATTCCTGAATTTTACATCGTAGTAGTGAGCAGTAGTAGTATGTCATAGTATGTCGTAGTCGTCGGTGTAACTGGTGAGTGCGTTGCCATGGAAACCATTCTGAGGGTGGTTACCGAGGAAGGATGAAGGTATGATGTGAGCTGAGGATCCGTAACCAGAGAATGGTTACTGTGGAAGGGGGAGGATATGGGGAGAGCGTTATAAGGCAGAACCAGTGGGTGGTTGCTATGGGAACCAGCCAGAGGGTAGTTACCCTGGAAGGAGGAGAAGGATTACTGTGGAAGGAGGAGAGTATGGTGAGAGCGCAAGTGTAAGCGGAGGTTGCTTACCACGGGAACCGCACGGGTGGTAGTTACCTTGGAAGGAGGAGGGTTGCATTGGCAGGAGTAGGGTATTGCTAGAGTGTAGAAGTGCGTTACCGGAGGGTGGTTGCCATGGTAGGAGGAGGGAGGGTATGACGAGAATGGAGGAATGTAGCACGATCAATCTGCGGCAACTGCTGTGGAGCATTCTGGCCAAGGAGAAGGTCATTGGTAGTGGTGCGTGCTTAGAGTGGCAGTCTGGAGAGGAGAGCTAGTTGAAAAGTGAATATGTGTGGGAAACTAAAAAGTGCGCTTTACAAATATACAGATTTGAACTTGCTCTCATATTCTTTACCTCAACATATCATAACGTACAAATACCTTAACAGCTGTCGCTGAATTTCTCATTAAACAGGGTAGAATGAGCAAGAAAAGGAATAAAATTTAAATTGCCCAGCCCGCACCCGCGTTACATGATAGTAACGGTCCTGTCAAGTTTTTTTTTTTATTATTATACAAATTTCGGATGATACACATATCTTTAACAGTTCGTGAGATTCATAGCGCAGAGATTCTACTGTTGTATAGCTGGTGGTGACGGGGATGATAGCAGCATGAAGGAAGTCTAGAGATGACAAGCCATTTATGCCACTTTGAGTCCTTTCTTGCATCGCATCATGCTCTTGAGAACTTTTGACATCATCATGCCTTGTTTTCAGTACCTAATTTTCTCCCCTCTCCAGCCATGCCCATTGATAGGACAGTATGCCTGCTCCCACTCTCTCTGTGCTGTGAATTGTAAACCTGCTTTCTTCCACCCTCTGCCAGGTCCATCATCACTGAGGTGCTGGGTGAGCTGCAGTTCAACTTCTACCACAGGTGGTTCGATGTGATCTTCCTGGTCAGCGCACTCACGAGCATCGGCTTTCTCTACCTGGCCCACAAGCAAGGGCCCGAGCGGGACGCGGTGTCATAACCTGGCTTCTGTGATAAGGTGGCAACAGTTATTCCATTCAGTAACACTGGGTTTTACTTTTGATTGCCAATTGATAGTGCTGTTTGAACCTCCTCATGGGCATTACCTTTGTTGCTATCAGCACGAAAGTTTGGAAGTGTGATAGTTTTCAGAATGCCAGAGGCAGTCAACGTTAACATCACTTAAAAATACCTGTCTGACACAGGTGTTTTAAGCGCTTAGTAGCTTAGTAGCACTTAGTTAGTACACTGGCATTCGCTAGCAAAAGGGTCGCTCATGAAAAGTTCCAGAAACAGTTCTGTACCTACCGGGAAGTTCATACCAACATTTCAGTCATGCATAGGGCTTTCAGAGGCTATCTCGTACAGTAGCAGATTGCTGAAAGAGCTGGCATGTACTGACAATATTTAGATTGATTTCTGTACATAGATGTAACTTCAGTAATAAGATTTAATCAGTCTTAAATACAGTAGGTGCAAAAATGGGTGTGGCAAACTTAGACATTGCGACCGCGTAATACCATACATACTCGTTTAGGGGCCGCAGTTTTTTTCCCGAGATTTTGACGGGGTGCAGCTCTTACACGAGTCAGGCCTATATCTATCCACAAAAGCATTGCACTGTTGCTATGACTGTTCTAAAATATTATGTATACACTGCTAAAGGACCACACATAATTTATTCAAGGAAATTTCTCGTCATTTTCACTCTGGCAGCTACTCGAAGAGCTCATCTCATGGATGCCTTCCCATAGGTAGTTGTCTTTGGTGCGGTCCATCTAGTTCGATATTCCAGTCATCTTGATTCGAATTCCAGTCTGCGCCGAATGGAGAACACATTCTGGTTCATAAAGCATTGAAGCCATCCCTACTTGCTTTAAAATTCGGAAGCGGAATGCCCATGTGGCGAGCGATGGCAATGGCTTTCACGCGGATCATCTCCGTCGACACTGCATAGCCGTTTTTCCTTGTTGTCGTGACGTACCCCACAAGTTCCTTTTCAAGCTCCGGAAACTTGCGCTTCTTTCTGCTGAATGCTTTCCGGTTTCGGTTCGTACCTGCGAGCTGTTCTTTCAGTTGCTGCACTGACGCAAACACTTCTCGTTGATGTCAAACTTGCGTCCAGCCACCCGCTTGCCGTGTTCTTCGGCTTAAGCAACGACTTTCAGCTTGGAAGGCTGCAGTGTACGTCACCGCACGCAGTGACCACAATGCACCAACACGCTGCCCATGACCATAGCACCACACAAAGAAAAAATGGCTTCCGGAGCAAAACGGTTGCAAAAACAAGACCGTGTCCCCAAGTGATCTCAAAGCACTGATGATGATAGAGGGTTGAAAGCAGCTAGCGCCATCTAGTTGCGATGTGTGAAATTTAACTTTTGCTGGTGCACGAATTTTCACACTTGGCTAAGAAATTTTTATTATTTTTTTTTTTTTTCGAAATTTCGGCTCCAAAGTTGGGAGCGCGGCCTTTACTTGGGGCCTTCCTTACACGAGTATATACGGTGCCTTGTCAATGAGGGCAGTGCACGAGCATTGTACTGCGGCACCAGTTGAGGCTATACAAATGCTTGTCATGCTTATATTCCAGCTACGAAGTGCAGAACGTGTACCGTTATCAGTGCAGGTAAATGCTTTTTTCTTATTGTTATTAGACACTTGTAACCACACTTTGTATCATTTGTTTGCACCTATTCGTTAAAGTTTGGTTTCACTGACAGTAATGCTTTATTAGAGGGAGTATAGTGTGACATCAACTACCTGTGGCAGTTCGTCATGCACTTCTCAGCAGCACACCTAATGGCAGTTTCGCAGTGAGCAAGTGTTTTGGCTGAGGCATGTCACCGGCATATTAATTCATTACAAATCACAAATGCAACAAAAAGTTCGAGCCTGCCTCTTCCGCACGTTTAGCTCAGCCGTGAACAGGCTACTACGTGGAGGCGGCTGCAAATGTGGTCGCAGCCAAACCCGTGGCCGTATTCCAATATCTTTCCCGATTTGGTAAATCCGTATTGTCAGCTATGCGGCGAGCCTGCCACCTTAGACCGCATAATCTGGGACTGCACGGAGGATCCGTCTTCTCCGGCAGGTCTAGTCACATCTCCCACGCTTGAAAAATGGAAAGCTGTTCTCGCCAGCCCGGACCCGGACGTTCAGTCCCGGGCCACGGCAAGAGCTCAGGAGGTCGCCGACAGACTTACACTGCCGGCCACCTGGAGCGGCTGAAGCAACCCAAGAAGATCACCATCTTCTTCTTGACAATAATGTTTTCTCTCTCTCTCTTGATTTTGTTGCCACATGCAGCCGGCCTAGTCATTGCATTGTAACAGTGAAATCTTGTTAAGGTGTACCTCGTGAAACCATGAAAAAATTACGCGCAAAGTGGCTGTACGTGCTAACTGAAAATATCTTAAATATACCCGTTTACCTAATAAAGGATGATAGCTTCACTATTCCATAAATACCATAAAGAAAAGCACATGTGGAACCTTTTATTCACTTAGGATCACTGAAATCCATGGTTCTGTCTGCCGCTGGGCGGCCTCAAGACTAGTGTAGCCTCGAAGGCATTTTAACCAGATCCAGTTTCTCCATTAGGCATCGACTGGTTTTGTCTGAACAGGCAAATCATGTATAGCCCATGTGCAATTTTTCATCAGTAAGGCCCGTGTTTGTCTTTGTTTTCCTCGTTGGTGCATTTAAAAGGAATGACATTTTGTCAGTGACAGAGGCAGCAGTGTTGTTATATGGGACCACGCTGGAAAAGTCTCAGCTGCACTTATCATGACTCTAAGCATCACTAGGTAACAATTTGTACAGCGCCTTCCTACAGCAAAACTTTTGAGAAGAGCCCTTCACAGACACAGTAGCTTTTCCCGGCAGTGAAAAAAAGCCTATTGGGGCAAAGCGTCCATAAATGCAATTTCACCAAATAGTTTAGCCGCATGACAGTGCGCTTGGCCACCTGGCATGTTGCTCTCCATGCTGTAACTTCATTTCATCGATGTAAAACCTCTTGATAATTTGAAAGTTCTGCCACGCTTTGAACTCTGCCTTCACCACACCCCATCCTCGCCCTATCTGCACGGGCCCCTTTCTCGCCCGTGTTTCTGGATGACATTTGGTTCTCCACGGTTTCCGTCACCCTTGGCAACACGCAGGGATTGTGTTTTTCCTTTTTTTTTTTGTCTTTTTCATTAGCGTCATTTTCTTCCTAAACTCAGTGTAATGAACATTCTGTGCTGCACTTATGGCACTTTGCACTACTGCTATGCAGTGCTTTTGTGTGATCAACGGCAGCAAGTGGCCTGAAAACAGCTACACAGTTATTATGACACCACAAAGAGAGCATGGCGGCTTGTGCAAGAAGCAGTGGCTCTCCAGCATTGGAAGAGAGAATTTTGTTCCGACGTCGGCACCAAATGCATGAGGTTTAGTGGGAACTGAGTCGCAGATTCCAAGCTACTACGTCTTAAGCGGAACTACCACTTTTTGAGAATTCCGCGATATTCAAGGATTCAAATCTATATATAGGCTGCAGGTAAAGCGTGCCAAGTTTTTCTGGGCTAGCATTTAGAATGGTCATGTGATTGAGGATTAAATTTTAGGCTTCTCCTTACAGCACTAGAGATGTGCAAAGAATCTCGATGCGACATCACAGATAGTAAGGTTTCAAATTTACACTGCCATCAACCGCACCCATCTGATGCCGCCAAACAACGCATGGTTTTCTTCCTTCAAAGCAAGCAAGTGCTGGTACCATAGATCACGTCATCATAGGCCCGCCATTTGGTGCGTGCGCTGCGGAGAAGCTTGAATGCTGTCTCGATTTTCACCAGCAATTACGTCACCATTTCAGATGCTAGCCCGAAAGTATTTCGCATGCTTTACCTGCAAGTTTCACACATTCTACCCCTTTAATCTCACCGAATCATAAAAGCTCTGCAGTTGCCCTTTAACAAGGCTCTACTGTATTAGTTTGCTCTAAATGAAATGCTCACAAATAGAGCCTGTTTCCTTTTAGTTTGAGCAATACAGAAATTTTCTTATGTATTGTTGCTCCCCTGTTTTAAGTAAAGCCAATTACATGTGCTGGCATTTCATCATGGGTCATTTATTGCATCTGAAGAGGAGGAGTCCTAACTGAAGCTGCACAGAGACAAAGTTTTTGTTACTTATTTTCATGATAAGATAAAAACTGCCACATTTTGTTAGGTTTATAGGCATCTCAAATCGTGAATCTCTCAAACACGTGCAGGTTTATTTCTGATTCTGTGAAAAACGAGTGAGAAGAGAGAACAAAAGCCTGCACCAGTGTTCTTTGCTTATGGACGGAATTAATGATGTGGCTGATAATTGTGCATTTCAAAGTGATTAGCCACCTCTTCTCTTGTCTGAGCCGTGCCGTGTGACCCTGTTAAAAAGCGTGGCATGGGTAGTTAGGCACATATCTGTAGCTTCATTGCAGTGTGCATACTTCATTTCATTTTTGCTGACTTTTTAAATTTCTTTCTCTTTTCAGGCCAGACATTGACTCTTCAGCGCTTTGTGCTTCTCACAAGATGTGTGAACACTTGACGACGCTTGGTTGGCCAAACCGCAATGGGATTATTAACAATGTTATCGGTGACGACTGTTTTGACAAAACTATACACATAGTGTGGCATAATAAACTTTAGTATAAATTTTGTTAGTCTAGTGTATTTAATGGAATACCCAAAGGTGGAATATGTTAAGGCAGGAGTCGTTCATTAGTAGGGGTGTGAAAATGTTCAAAAATTTCGAATAACAAATTAGATATTATTCAATTATTCAGGTGATCAAATAGCACATGTTCAAAATGATGTATTTGAATACTTTGAATAATTTGAATTTTTTGAATTCTAAAAAATTGGCGAGATATGAATAAGGCAAAAAAAAAATTGTGCACATAGTGCCTGGGAGCATCGCGCCTTTCCTGGTAACCAGAAATGTAGAGCGAAGCTGTCCAGCCATTGTCTGTAGCTCTGCTAGATGTCACTTCCGCTTTCAGCCTGAGCGCGATACCTGAGACCGGTGTTCCTCCACGCGTACAGTATGCAGTTTGTATTGTCATCTGAAAACCCCATCCAGCAAGAAGCACACTTAGCGGGAGGTTGCAAGCAGATTGAAAACCGTTCCGAGGCTCGTTTGTGGCTGTGAGGTTTTAATTTTGGCTAGCCAACACAATTAAAGCCGACTGACATGGTGACAACTAGTTTGGCTGTTCTGCAGTGTCGCTGCAAATAAAATTGGTGCGATAAGCTGGTAGAAGGCGTCGCAGCGCCTTGTCCTGTCAATATGCCTCGAAGTTGATACCTGGCTAGAAGTTCTAGCAAAGCGAATGTGCCTTATTCCGTGAGCGAAGCAGAGTCTGCTTGAAGGTGAAGTGTAAAGCGCTCAGAAAGAAGAGCCAGTATTCAGATGCCACGCCAAGGTCAAATAATAACGACAACAAGAAATTATAAAAAAGCACAAAAAAGCCTTCACCACGCTCAAGTTCACGTGCTCAACTTATGTCCTACACGACGACACAGGTTTTCAAGGGTCGAAGCATGGATGTACGTCAAGCAATCTGTTCAACACGCGACCGTTGGGAGCATCCACTTGGTGCACCACGCAGCCTGTTACATGTCTCCCTGCCACTGCCGGCTGGGTGCAGTGCTGTGAAGGGCGAGCATGGAGCAACTTCGGAGTTAGGCATGGACGTTAAAATTTTTAAAAATTATTTTATCTCATAGAGCAAAAAATGTTCCGATTAAGCTTTTTTAATTGGATCTCATTGAATAGTCCTATGCGATGTGCCATCTCGCATCTTTTTACTGCAACCAACTCACTCCGCAATTTCACGTTAAATACACCTTTTTAATAAGTTTGCCTGTGTGGGTGCAGCCATATTTTCACTGAGCTGTGACTGCAGCATTTTGATTGGCTAATTGCGCAGAGGTAGTTTGCTGCGTGTGCGCAGCACAGTCGAAAACGCATGCATAATCATGCGGTCATGTTGCAAACTATGAAAAGGTTTGTATACAGCAAAAAAAAGCAGTTTTTCCCAAGTTTAGAAGTTTATGAGGGACGCGATTTATGTTTGTGGCCGAAAACATATTTATCGGTTTCGTCACCTTCTGGACAACATGGGAGAATAGTTTGACTGCTGTATGAATAAATATTTTTCTAAGAATAATTCAAAATATGAATTCATAGTCCTTTCTGCATTTTTTATTCATGTAAAAATAAACGAAATTCTTATGCATGCATACTTGTAGACCCAATTTCTTTCAGTTGTCTGATAAGAATCTAATGGTGATGCATAGAACGCCTGATTAAAAAAATGTTTATTACTCTGTTTTGCTATCAACTGTGAACTTCAAGGTGGCGGCCATGGCGGGAAAAATACTTTTTTTTTAAACATTATATCTACCCCTCCCTATAGACACCAATCAATGCCGAATACAAGGCATCTACTCTAATCTACTACACGTTACGCAATGCCACGCCCAAGAGAATACTCTCACAAAAGAGCAGCGGGAGGCCTTGCTGCTCAGCTCGGACCCTGCTGTACAGATCATTAGTTGTGCCCGGGCTGTCATCCAGGCCAAGAAACTCATTTAATCCCACCCCACCATAATTAATAAACTTTTTCTCCACCATAAAAAACAAGCTACGAGAGCGTTTACGGATTTGCCACAGTGTTCCAATAGACAGATTTTTTTTTTTTTAAGAATCAAGATGGTCGAGCGCGAAGTCTGGGCCAGTTGGCGCGGAATGACCTAGAAGCCAGTTCTCGTTAAGAGGACGAGCGTCGCCTTTTTAAGGTGGCAGCTACGGGCTTAGAATTGGACCTATTCAATTTCCTGTAAGGTGTAAGCCCATGTGTTTTTTGTTGATAACGCTGTACTAATTGCTGGTGCTTGATATAGACCATAATTTTCCTTTTCAGAGTTCATTGAACGATTCCATTGTATTGCATGATGGATGACCTGGTTATTCGCCTGACTAGAGGCTTAAGGTCTTCTTCAGGGCGAAAGGGGTTCTTTAACCCTTTTTAAAGGGGCTAACCCTGTTTGCGCTACACTCTTATTTCTTTACCCCTACTGTGCCCAGGCATGGAAAATGTCGGGTAAGAGTTATGAAATTCCTTCCTGGATTTCATCACTAATGGTCCTTTCATTGCAGAAAGGGAAAAAAACGATTAAAAAAAATGACAATTACAGCATAACGAAATTCAGCTAATTATGATGATTTCTGGATGTCTAAAGATTAAAAAAAAGTCAGAAATGCGGAGAAACATGCAGTGAATAAAGCGAAAGCTGCTCCGTCATCTGTAGTGCAGCTTGACGACTGCAGAAATTTTAGGCTGCTCTCCTGATAGAGTTAGCCTTTGCATGGATTTATCTTTGAGCAGGCCCCCTGCATCTCTGGCGTCTGACACTTTCATCCTGCTTTGATAAGTACCTTGGAAGATACCATTTCTTCGTGTATGTTGTGTTCTAATAGCGCACGTATACCTGTAATTTCCCGCGCAGTCAATTTCTGTGAAAAGCCACCACGGTGGTTCAGTGGTTATGGTGCTCTGCTGCTGGCCCGGAAGACGCGGGTTCGATCCCGGCCGCGGCGGTCGCATTTCGATGGAGGCCATATGCTTGAGGCCCGTGTGCTGTGTGATGTCGGTGCACGTTAAAGAGCCCCAAGTGGTCGAAATTGTCCGGAGCCCTCCACTACGCCGTCCCTCATAGCCCGAGTCACTTTGGGACGTTAAACCCCATAAACCAAAAAATTTCTGTGCAACAAAATGGCGTCTCCAAGTGCCTCTCCCTTGAACGACGACGCTGTAAAGTACCGAAGCATCATGTACTTGAGTAAGCTGAGGCTACGGAGTGAGTGATCTGACTCATCTGAGACTGTGGAGGCGTTGTGGTGTTGGTCGCGCTTGAAGGGGTTGTGAAAGGGGGTCTCAACAAAGATGTGATGTGCCTGGGATGCTAAAGGACGCCGCTTCACAAATATCCTCCAGCAAGAATTTTTTAGATGCGTTTTGTGGAAGCTCAGTTATCGTTAGACTAAATTTGAATTTCCTCGTCTTCGCGCCTTTCCCTCTCCTCGTCCAGCACCGCAGGTCGCCGCTAGGCGTGGAAGCGGTAGTTTTTAAAAATGTATTGTAAATTATCGGCTCGCTTTTGAAGTCTAGTACGCGGCATGAACGCTCGTTGGCCTGTACTCTACATAATGCGAGCATTTTATAGACAACCTCAAACACACTTTGCAGGGACCCTTTTAACTCTCATATAGACGTTGACCCACTCTGAGAGGGCGAGTTGGATGGCTAAAATGGCTGCAGAAGAAAATACATTTTTTTTTTCGCATTGCAAACGGAGCGCACACCGTTTGAATTAAGAAGTTAGGATTTGTACAGACTTTCAGCTCAATTCTTACCTCACATGTATGGTTGGTGCAGATCCTCGTCGCGGCGTGTACTGAATCACGCGACGACGCTGCAGAATGTGCACGAGTTTCAACCATGTGCGTGCGGACGGACGGATGCTCTTCAACGACTCTGCGGAGGTCATTATATGGGCCAAGGACTGTACAAGAGGTTCCTTTCATTCAGTACGGAATTTATGACAGCTCTACAGTACTTTCATAGCACCGCTTTTCATGTTGGGTCATCTGTTCAGGCGAATCCGGTTCAACTATACTTGTGAATGTAATTGTTTATAATAACCGAACATGCTCTAATTTATTTTCTAGTTATATGTGCCAATTACTCTATATTGACTAAAATGACACACCCTGTATATAAGGGTGTTCAAACATATGCGTATAGGCGCCTAAATTTTGTGTACCTGTTCTCTTCGTAATGATGCGTAAGGCATTATACATGGATTGCCACGTGGTATTCTCCTACGACCGCTAAATAATATATAATCGAATTTCTTCCTCGTGCTGTTTTGGTTTCGACAGCCGAAAGATGACTATGACGTCGTGTGATTATAGGTCACGCACGTGAGGCTTGAAAAACTGCGATATAAACGCTGCTTCGTCGTGTTAATTCGCCACAGTGCTACAGGCAGCCTGCCTGAAGATTGGTTCATGGGGGTTTAACGTCCCAAAGCAACTCGGGCTATGAGAGACGCCGTAGTGAACGGCTCAGGAAATTCAGATCACCTGGGGTTCTTTAACGTGCACTGACATCGCACAGTGCGCGGGCCTCTAGAATTTCGCCTCCATCGAAATTCGACTGCCGCGACCGGGATCGAACCCGCGTCTTTCGGGCCGGCAGCCGAGCGCCGTAACCACTCAGCCACCAACTCAAAGACGGAATGACAACAAATATCGAAACAGTGATTATATTGCAGTTGTTTCATGCCTTACGTGACCTAAAAGCGTACGTTGACGTCACAGTCACGATTCGGGATTACCCAGGTTCGAACCCGACCGCGGCGGCCGCGTTGCGATGGGGGCGAAACGCAAAAGGCGCCTGTGTGCTGTGCGATGTCAGAGCGCGTTAAAGATCCCCAGGTGGTCGAAATTATTCCGCAGCGCTCCACTACGGCACCTCTTTCTTCTTTCACTCCCTCCTTTACCATGACAGAAAAATTAGATTATAAATTATTTAGCGGTCGTAGGTGAATCACCCGATGGTGATTCATGCATAGTAGTGTCTTCCGCATCATTGTAGGGCAGAAAACATGCCACCAAATTTAGGTATCTATGCTCCTTTAAACTTCCTAATTTTTTTTTTTTTTAACACGGTGATGCGCAGCACATGAAAGTCAATTTTTGTAAGTAGGTTATGCGGCCAGGCGGACACAGAGTGAACCTACAATTGTAATCGTCAGTCGTCTAATTAGCTAAAATTAATAAACTTTTTCATTAATTGGGGCTAGTGTGCATGTTGTAGATTACTCCAATGAGTAGAATTCTAGCGCGCGCGTGTTCAGAGATATTCGCCTCAAAATATCGCGCACAATCCCCGTCATTGCGCATGCTTTATGAGCTGTGATGGACGGTGCAGAACTCATCCTGGAGATAACTGTTCTCGTTTGAGTCACGCTGGGGAGGTAGTGCTTCACATCGATCGTCACTGCCTCGCATTCGTATAACTATATTCGAGAATTGAGCTGAAAATTAGGAGCCGAATATCTCAGAACACGTGCGTGCCAAGATAATTCCGCGCACTGGGGTAGTTTATAGGAATACGGGCACGGCGTGTTTTCAAAATAATCATGTCCGCCAGCTTTAAGCGTATTAGTAAATTTAAGTTAATTACCAGGCTGAAAAGGACGTGCACACTGTCCGCCATGGTCACACACGCACACACACAGACAGTCTAACACTATAGCCGTAAAACTACAGCGGTATCCATCGACCTCGCATAAAAAGAAGACGGGTCGGTTCGTAACACCAGCAGGGGAATCGCACCGTTACAAATAGCGCTTCCGCGCTACACGGAAGCGGAAGTGGATGGCGCGCGCGTGCTTCCCCGTTTCGGCCGGAGAGCGCAGGCATCATACTCGACTTAACGCATACGTAACCACACCCACCTTTAGGTCGGGTGCGATAACGGAGGCTGGAGAAGGGCAACAGTTTGGAGCAACAAAGGAATGGTGCGTATTGTGTGCACACATCAAGTCAAGAAACCTCCGTGCAGCCGGGTAGGATATAACGGCGTTTTGTATATATATAATAGGAAATGTGCAACAAAATGAGCACAAAAATCACCTCCCTCGCGACCTACTTTGTTACCACGTCCATAACCGGGACACGATCGAGGGAAGCGTCTTTGAAAAGGAGCCCACCGGCGTTTGTATACGTGTGGGCTCCCCATTCTTGAAGGAAAGAGGGCAAGTCGAGCCTTCTTTTCTTCCCGGTTTTCCCTATTGTGCTCGACTGTACGTTACCGAGGGACGTGTAACATTTCCTCTGGCAGGAACCCCCCCAACCACCGCAGGACGTTGACCTCGCGTGACGTCGAGTCCACAGAATATGTCACAAATTCCGTCTTCTTTGTTTTGCTTGTTTCTTGCACTTCGCTGGAAGATCACGGCTACAACACGTGTATAGAAACTGTATAGGGTCGCATACAGAATAATGTCACTAACAAAGCATCTCTGCTGTCCAGTTGTCACTCCAGAACATTATTCAGTTATAAACCTCCAGCGATCAGTCAACTGCTTTTGCGGTTTGAAGAGAAGTGCACAAGCTTGGCATACTGCGACTCACTACCTCCATGGTATAGTAATGCGAGATCACACTCTCAAACAGTTCCATAAAAAAAAAAACCTCCAGAACATATCATAAAAATATACCTCACACTAAAAGTGCAATACAACTATACCGAGTTTTCTACGGACGGTGCAAACGCATTTCTTGCGTTGGAAGTGCAATATTCCAAAATGACCGGTAAGGCTTCCGCAGGGTGCAGCAATCTTTATGGCGAATGTCACTCACTACATATCACTGAAGCAGGGCAGAATGGTGGGCCTGTTGGTATGGCATGTTGAAGAAGAAATATGCCAGCCAAAAAATGAACACACAAGGAGAGAACAACACTGGACTAACGACTGAATTCTTTATTGAGTACAGACCACCGAGTAATCTCAACGCATGCGCCAAGGCAGGACAGACACTCAAACATGGCTGTTCAAATAATCAAGTTCTTTTATCGTCAGCGCTATCGATGGTAAACTGACGCAAACATCGCCATGTTTAGCTATTTGGAAGGCCTCAAAGATTTCGCGGGCCTTCCGTGTTTTTCCAGAGAGAGAGAATAAATTTTATTTTGCTCTAGTTTTGTTCGTCTGCGGTGTCGGATGACTTGGGTCATCTTCTCTTGCACAGGGCCGTCTGCCCCTATTTCAGGGCTCCGCTGGATGCCGCCGCCAGCTTGGCCCGCCGGATTAGACCAATTTGGTCGCACCGGCGGTCGCTGGAGAGCAATCCCTCCCACTGCTCCGCACTCGGGTTTGGTATGGCTGGGACCACGGGTATTCTCGGGCATTCCCACGAAATATGATATAGCGTGGGCGTTTCGTTACACCATGGACATGTATCTTTATATTGCGTGGGGTGAATTTTGCTTAGTATATGCAGGTTACGGTAGGTACCCGTTTGCAGCTGTCTCCAAGCTACAGCCTCTTCCCTGATAAGTGATTTGTGTGGTGGGGGGTAGCGTCTTCTGACTCCCTTAAAATAATCTAAAATCGCCGTATATCCCTGAGGGATAGGTACGAAAACCTCGGGGCCGCCTACGCGGGAAGCTCGGCTTTTCGTATGCTCTCGAGCTACCCTGTCGGCCTCTTGGTTGCCTACCACTCCTTCGTGACCTGGCGTCCATACTATCGTATGCAAAAGTGGAAGTTCCTTGCTTATCCTTTTGGGGTGCGCCGCAAGGGCGGAGTATGCGGAGCGCGCTGCGGCTGATTCTGCCGTTCATATAGTTTCGGCAGGCTGCTTGCGAGTCTGATATGATCGTTAAAGACTGCTTGGACCGGTAGCCCTCCGCTGCCGATAGAGCTACGGCCGCTTCTTCGGCCTCGACTACCGTGCAGTCGTTTAGAGATGCGCTAGTGATCTCGCGTAGGTCCGAGCCTATCACCGTCGCCACCATGTTGTAATTGCCTTGTCCTTGAATTTTGGCGTATCTGGCTGCGTCCACTTACACCGTTGTGTCCCTCCAGGTCTAGTGTTCTTTGTATATAGGTGGCTCTGGCCGCTCAGCGTGCAGTGTGCAGATTTGTGTCCATATTTTTGGGCAGTGGAGGCGCTTTTAATGTTTGTCTGTGTTCGTCGGGTATTGTGTCTGTCCTTTGAATTTCTACTAGCGCTCCTTCGCAACCCAGTTTCCTTAATACTTCCCTGCCCGTTGGTGTAAGCATTAAACGTTGTAGCTGGGTTACAAGCTGAGCTCTTTTGAGCTCGTCTAGCGTGTTTACGAGTCCTAGGGCCATCAACCTTTCGGTCGGTGTGCTGTTTGATAATTGCAGGGCAGCTTTGTAGGCGCGGCGTAGGATTGCTTCTGCTTGTTGTGTTTCTGATTGGGTAAGATTAAAGTAGGGGATACTATAGGTCATCCTGCTCACCACTAGGCTCCTTACGAGTTTAAGCGTGTCTTCCTCGCGCATGCCGTATCGTCTCTGCGAGACCCGCTTAATCATGCGGCAACCTGCAGCGTCGATGCTTTTAGTAGGGCAAGGGTGTGAGTACAGCGCTGGTTCGATTGTATCCACATTCCTAAGATTATAATCAAGGGTTTCTCTGGGATCGGTTTGCCTTCGAGGTAGATTTCGAGTTTTAGCTCGTCGTCGTCTGCCGGAACCGTGCGATTCATTTTGCCTCGCCAGACGCGGAGAATTTCCGATTTTTCTGTCGAGCACGCGAGGTGTTTTTCCATAGCCGTGTTTTTCTGATGTCACCATTCTGGGCTATGGGAAAACACGGAAGGCCCGCGAAATCTTTGAGGCCTTTCAAATAGCTAAACATGGCGATGCTTGCGTCAGTTTACCAGCGATAACGCTGACGATAAAAGAACTTGATTATTTGAATAACCATGTTTAGTGTCTGTCCTGCCTTGGCGCATGCGTTGAGATTACTCGGTGGACTGTACTCAATAAAGAATTCAGTTGTTAGTCCAGCCGTTTTCCTGTGTTGTTGTCTCCTCGTGTGTTCGTCTTTTTTGGCTGGTATATTTCTTCTTTAACGTCACTACAAATCGCTACAAAAAATAATAAGTCAGAAAATCAAAAAGAGCATTATTTGCACTGATTCTCTAAGAATGCTCATTGCACTCAACTATAGAAATGCAGTCATGTCTTTACTTGGATATATCATGCACAATCTCACAAGAGCCGCAAACAGGTACACGTAAAATTTAAAAATTTGCTGCGACCTGAGCCATGTCGGAATTAGCAGCAACGAGAGAACGTATGTATGCGCTGACGTGCAAGAAAGAAATCACAAATGTGAATACGCCCTGCAAGGAATGCTTGAAGCCGGTGCACTGTGAACTGGGGAATAATTTACAGTTTGCATGGAATAATGAAGTAAATAAGGAGCTTCGCCTGGCACAGCCTATCTTAGAAGAATGAAAGTCATGCACACGTCGGGAATGTTTCTTGGAAGGGATGTTATGTAGTTTTCGCACTTGACACGCACACCTAACACACAGCTTTATTCCCAAAAAGCAAGAAACACCGACATGTGAGCTATGCAGAGAAGTGGATACCTCGAACCAAAGATTATTTTCATGTAAAAAAAATAGGAAAAACTAAGGAAAATGCGTTTCTCACTTGTTTATGATGAACACATCCTGTTTGCTCACTCCTGGGAGAAAATACAGTTGTTGATGCCTCCGGTGTTTTTACGTTCCTAAAAGAGTCAAAGCTCCTAAGCAGGTTATGAGATTTTAAAACATCCTTCCTTCTCTTTCACAGTGCAAACACATATAACGATGAATTGGACGCATAATAGACTTAATCGCTTATGTGCCAATAACCGCAATCGCAAAAAAAAAATCTAACTTGCTTAATTCGAGGGCCCCGTTTTAGTGGAACTGCCGCGTTATCAAACAGCCTCTTTTTAACTCGAGCTCCGCATATTTTGGAACAAATATTCGGTTTCCTTTGATGCGCAAAATATGGAGGGTCGACTGATTTACGGGAAGGCTTCTCTTCAGGCACCTGCCGCGGTTGCTCAGTGGTTAGCGCGCTCGGCTACTGATCCGGAGTTTCCGGGTTCGAACCAGACCACGGCGACAGCTTTTCGATGGAGGCGAAACGCAAAGGCGCCCGTGTGCTGCGTGATGTCAGTGCACGTTAAAGATCCCCACGTGGTCGAAATTGCTCCGGATCCCTCCACTACGGCACCTCTTTCTCCCTACTTCTTTCACTCCCTCCTTTACCCTTCCCTTACGGCGCGGTTTAGGTGTCCGCCGAGATATGCGAAACAGATACTGCGCCATTTCGTTTCCCTAAAAACCAATTTTATTTTATTTTTTCCCTTTTCAGGCCTCATTGTCAGCGTTTCTTCAGCAGAACACCAAAGTAGTGCCCAATGCTGAAATGTATGCTCTTCCAACTTGCTTCAGCACCTGTTAGAAAGGCCCCCGCTCCATCCAGCCGCGAGCAGAAAGGAAAATAAAATGTTCTCTTTACATATTCTCATTAAGCAATAATAATATTTGGTTTTTGGGGAAAGGAAATGGCGCAGTATCTGTCTCATATATCGTTGGACACCTGAACCGCGCCGTAAGGGAAGGGATAAAGGAGGGAGTGAAAGAAGAAAGGAAGAGAGAGGTGCCGCAGTGGAGGGCTCCGGAATAATTTCGACCACCTGGGGATCTTTAACGTGCACTGACATCGCACAGCACACGGGCGCCTTAGCGTTTTTCCTCCATAAAAACGCAGCCGCCGCGGTCGGGTTCGAACCCGGGAACTCCGGATCAGTAGTCGAGCGCCCTAACCACTGAGCCTCATTAAGCAACTAAAATGCAATTGTAGCGTGACCATACTATTCTACAACACATGGCAGCATGAGCTCGATGCCTTAACACATCGGTCGCCTTAAGGTGTAGCTCTATGAAAGGCACCACGATGTGATAATCAGCAAAACATGCTTGTGGGATTACAGCGGCCCGGTGAACTTCTGGTACTCAGTGTTGTGCCCATGCTTGAAAAAAAAAGGAGAAATGTATTTCTATTCTTTTTGTGTGTGTGTGTGTGGCAGCATAGATGAATGCATAGATACACGTGCAGGACAAAGCAGCGACGCTTACACGCGTTATCTCGGATGGATGGACGGGTGCGGCAATGACGCTTGCAGTGAAGGCCAACTCTTGCATGCATGCTGCACATATGTGCACCAGACGTTTGCAAGGAATTCACCTTTGCGCGCAAGAAGACCTAGCCGCGTTGAATTCCCGCGGCATTTCTGCGCCAGGTCCCGCGCATTATGGGAGAAAACAGAGCACGTGACCTTGGTACAGTACAGTCGTGATAAGTATGAAAGGGAACTAACTTTTCGCACAAAACTGCAAATTTTCTAGTTACTTCTCCCAATAAATTTCAGAATGACTTTTGGACATTATACGCCAAGAGGAAAACTAATAATAATTGGTTTTTTGGGGAAAGGAAATGGCGCAGTATCTGTCTCATTTATCGTTGGACACCTGAACCGCGCCGTAACGTAAGGGATAAAGGAGGGTGTGAAAGAAGAAAGGAAGAGAGAGGTGCCGTAGTGGAGGGCTCCGGAATAATTTCGACCACCTGGGGATCTTTAACGTGCGCTGACATCGCACAGCACACGGGCGCCTTAGCGTTTTTCCTCCATAAAAACGCAGCCGCCGCGGTCGGGTTCGAACCCGGGAACTCCGGATCAGTAGTCGAGCGCCCTAACCACTGAGCCACCGCGGCGGGTGAGGAAAACTAGTTAGAAAATAGAAAAAAAAAATTGTGGTTGTCACACATAATTACGGAGTAATCAATAAATGAATGCTCGAACTTTGTTCCCTATTATATTGCTCACGACTGTACCTGTTCATTTCACATGACGGTGAATAAAGCTTACCGAACGAAATACGGTCGCAGGTGCAGATGAAGTAGGGGGCAAAAGTGTAGCAGTGGCATTATTGAAGAGTTGTAGTAAAA
Organism: Amblyomma americanum; assembly: GCA_030143305.2. Taxonomy (NCBI): domain Eukaryota; kingdom Metazoa; phylum Arthropoda; class Arachnida; order Ixodida; family Ixodidae; genus Amblyomma; species Amblyomma americanum. The sequence continues at coordinate 407,996 of JARKHS020026287.1, forward strand.
CAGGCGGGACAACTGTAAAAGACGTGGACTTATCATGTCGATGTATTTTTAAAATTATTTTACAAGAAAGTATTTGCAAAAAAAAAAGAATTGTGCTACAATTCTGTGACCGTGTAAACTGAGTTCTTAGTATACGTATATAGCATCATGCAGGGAAAACGCCCTATTCGAAACTTTATCTGGCTTCCAGCAGTGCAGTCGCAAAACGTTGTTGCTGCAACGTGGAGATGTCAGGTGTTCCGCTTTGTCAAAGTTTACGATTACCATACTGCTGCTGCATTCATGCGAGGACAAGGTTCATGCAGTCAAGAGGTCACTGGCCTCCTTTTCTGTCTACAGTCTCTTAGGCGATAACTGCTTGTAGTGCTTTAAAGAGCACTGAAGAAATCTTCCCGATAAGTCATGCATTTTCTTCAGTATATATAGTTGGAGTAGTCTAAGCAAGCAAGCAAGCAAAAACAGGACCTAATGTGAACACCTTACTAGTCTTGAGAAATTAGTCTTTGGCAGCTTCCAGCGCCAGTGTGCATCCATGCTTTCAGCCCGAATCAATCCTCGCCGTGGCAGTATAAATAGAGACTTAAAGAATCGCGCCTCTAAGTACCTTCTCTTGTTTTCCGATATACGCCTGTCAGGCGAGAGGTGGAAAGGCATTTAAATATGCACGCTCGAGTTCAGCGTTTCGTTTAGAGCTGCCGAAATCTATATTCGCCTTATATACGACTCGCTTCGGCTTTATCGGTTAAGTGCTTTCAACCCGTGTGAACTTAACATATGTATGCACGGTGACGCTTGCTCGCCTTTCTCCATTCAGTGCTTTTATTTGCTTAAGAAAATAATAAGAATTAGACGTGCATTTGTTTAGTTCGGATGTACAGGCTGCTGCCTTCGTCGTATGTATTTATATTGCCGCGACGGAGTAGTAGTGCAGACAATAAGTATTGCGCGACAAATGTTCCGCAAGGGCACTTCGACTCAGCATAACTTTCTTACTGCGCATACGATGCAATTTTGAGGAAACAAAATTATCTTCTGCGTCAGGCTGCCAACTGAAGAGGCCGTCATCCTCCTTTTGATGACAAAGGATCACTTTCGGTGCCGCACACAGAGTATACTGTACGAATACACTTCCAGTGAAGTGTTGGGACAACAAAGTTAGCTTCGGAGCAACTAAAAACACTGAAACCACCCTTCTTTTGACCAGAAAGGAGCACCTCCGTCACCCCGCAGGTGCTTAACCACTGCGAATACATTGCAGTGTTGAGGCCACGTAGTCACCTTTGCATCGTCTAAAAATGTTGATGCTACCCTCCCCCTGAAGAGATTATAATTATAATTGGTTTTTTGGGGAAAGGAAATGGCGCAGTATCTGTCTCATATATCGTTGGACACCTGAACCGCGCCGTAAGGGAAGGGATAAAGGAGGGAGTGAAAGAAGAAAGGAAGAGAGAGGTACCGTAGTGGAAGGCTCCGGAATAATTTCGACCACCTGCGGATCTTTAACGTGCACTGACATCGCACAGCACACGGGCGCCTTAGCGTTTTTCCTCCATAAAAACGCAGCCGCCGCGGTCGGGTTCTCGGCCTTTTGGCTGAGATTGGGGTGTGGTATTAATTAATGTCCCGAAGCATTCATGATAGCAATCTGTTCCTCCTGAAGAGAAAGAGCACCTTCGGCGCCGCACGCATGTTATATATGCTCTGCGAATGTAATGAAGCGTCCTGACAACAAAGTTTGGTTTGCATCAAGTAAACACGTTGACGTCAGCCATGCACTTTTGTAGAGAAAGGAGCACCTCCGTCACCGCGCACATGCTTAGCCTCTCGAATACAACGAAGTGTAGAGTCCACAAAGCGAGCTTTGCATCGACTTTATTCACGTTGATGCTTATACTTCCTCCTCTTGACACGAAAGAAGCACCTCTGGCGCCACACGCATGCTCTGGGCTATGCCAATGTAATTAAGTGTTGAGACAACAAAGTTAGCTTCGCATCAATTAAAAACGATGACGTCACCCTTCTGAGTCATCTGTGTGCGAAAGCTCTCCCCCGCGATTTCACCCGTGCGCAGAACGTTGCTCCTCGGAGGACAGTCGCGAAGTCTATTTCCCCACCCCAGGTGCCCCGCGTACAATTCCTGCAGGACGTCGAAGCCGACATCCGCCACCTGCTGCGGGTCTGGCCAGCGCTGATATCAACCGGAATCCGTGCACCTTTCAGCAATGGGCCGTCTTATGCTGCTCGGGCACAGGGGCCCCCCTAATTGCACCCTTCTGGGCTTCACTGGTTCACCAAACCTTTCCCCATTCACATAACAATTCGTCTGTGGTTTTCGCGGGTCGCAGAAGTCAAGAAGCGATAAGAAGGCTGCGTACGATTTTACTGGGGCCGCAGCTAAGATGTTTTCTGTCTGCGGTCATGCTGGTGTTCCCTTTTCGTAGAGCACCCTGCTGACGTGTGTGTGTGTGTGTGTGTGTGTGTGTGTGTGTGTGTGTGTGTGTGTGTGTGTGTGTGTGTGTGTGTGCGTGTGTGTGTGTGTGTGTGTGCGTGCGTGTGCGTGTGTGTATGTGTGTGTGTGTGCGTGTGTGTGTGTGTGTGTGCGTGTGTGTGGGTGCGCGTGTGCGTGCGTGCGTGCGTGTGCGTTGCGTGCGTGTGTGTGTGTGTGCGTGTGTGTGTGTGTGTGTGTGTGTGTGTGTGTGTGTGTGTGTGTGTGTGTGTGTGTGTGTGTGTGTGTGTGTGTGTGTGTGTGTGTGTGTGTGTGTGTGTGTGTGTGTGTGTGTGTGTGTGTGTACGCATACATACATATACATACACTGACTGCACGCGTTTTCCAGCGGATATGCCCATGAGTGTGCTCTTGTGATCCGGAGTTGAGGTTTACAGTTTGTTTACAATTAATTATTTGCTCCATGGGTAACAAACCGTGCAGAAGAAGGTCCAGAAGTTAGACTGTCAGGGGGCCTCCTGTTGAAAATCGGATAAGAATGATTTCATATAATAGGCAGCATAGCAAAAATATAGCTAAACCTGAAAATACAAAATGCGCAGTAGTTATCAAATTCTAGCGTGAACGTACGTCAGCGGGTTACAGTTTTCTCAGGACACCATCTTTTTAATAAATCTGTTTTAAAACAAAATATGCAACTGTTTATCGATATCTGATAATTGAGTGCATTTTTATCGAAAGGAAAGGAGGCGATGGGACACTAAGATCCTTGCAGAAGTAAAAGCAGTACTCGCATCAGCGCCTTCGCATCGGGCTCCGTCACTCTTCGGTAACATTGCGCAGCTTAGCTCAGAATTGCATACATATCAGTTCTTCCGGTAACCATTCCCCAGAACTCTTTATGGCGACAGCCATTACTGCCGAAAACCAACTAAACGTATCATTGATTATGAGGAAAGAAAGGATGATTATGATTATGATTTATTATGAAGAAGGGATGGAGGAGAGGCTTCAAGGAGGGAGAGAGAGAATATTTTTACATTTTGTCTCCATCAAATTGACAATTTCAGCCCATCATGCGCCTCCTATATAAGCGACCACCGTGGATGAAGTCCCGTAGACAGTTTTCGCTGAAAAAAAAAAAAAATGAAGCTCTCTTCAAAGATTAGCATCTTGTTTGCAAGAAAATTACTCGCAGCATGAATTACCAAAGACAGAATGAGAACGATTTCTTGAAAGCACAAAATGAACAAGAGGCGGTATACGGAAGACTCAATGAGCAAGCCAAGATATAGTGCTATAGGCCTACCAACGTTTCGAACAGAGGACTGGTCTTCTTTTGATTTGAACGAAGACAAAAACAAGGGTAGACTCTGGCTAGCAGGCAGCTCCCTCCCACACCTTGTTCGTTATGCGCCGTCGCAGCATGAATGGTCACTAGTGCTGTACAAAGAGCACTCTTCAGCAGTAGTTTAACAAGTGCGGCCTTTACGCCGAAGGATCGAAATACTCGCTCGGTGGCTTACAGCGTGCCATGTTATCGCACGCCTTACAACAATCTGAAGCCGCGAGTTGCATGCCAGTGCCAAGGTTTCTACATTATGTACTCCCTTTGCCAAAAGTAACGGAGCAACAGGGTTTTGCTTCTCAACTGCATAACGGAGCCTTTACTGCACCCCTAAAGACCGAAAGGTGTCAAAACATGAGGACAACGGCTCGCCTTACCCTACCGCACACAGATTCAGAGCATAAGGGCTGCCATAAGTGCTTCGCAATGCGGCTACGAAACAGCCCACCACTGCCCGGTTACTTTTGGCAAAGACGGCACCTCAATGGTATCACTATTTCCGATGCCTTTGTACTAACGGAAACATCAACGGCATTTCTTCTGCATTCTTGATGCAGAGGAAAGTTCGCGGGCCTGCCGACTGACTTATGGCGGAGCCACAATAACTGCCACGTGCAAACAGAGGAAGCAGATACCGCTCATCAGTTGTGTACGCGGCACAGTAAAGTGCTGAAATGCCTCACGGCCGCTTTACCCAGATGAGGACAAAGCAGTCACTAACACGGTTGTACACACAGTGACTTAGCGAACACGCCGTCATTCCAGTTGGAGATGCTTAGTGGTCCGACGATACCTGGCAAGTCCTCTGACACCGCTCCGAGCCCGTCGAAAGAGGGCGCAGCTTTCTTTTCCAGACCTGACCCAAGTAACAATCGCTCACAGACTACCCTCGATACACCGTGCCCACAGTCTCGTACTCCACCGAAACGTACAACGCAAACGGATGCTCGCGACTGCCCACGGGCCACGACAGGCCAGCCATAAACGAAGGTCCGTTCATGTCGACCCTGGAGCAAGGCGTAGGGAGAGAGGCGTTCCGAAGAAACAGCAAGCGTGGAGCTAAACAAACACCCAATAAAGCAAACAGGCGTTTGAGGGAAAGCAAAGCTAACCACGTCCTCCCCGTCCTTCTCATCCCGAGTTACCTCCTCTCCACCTGGGCCACGCTCCCCAACAGTGCAGCCCTATTTGGGCTACTGGGTTACGAGGCGGGGGAGTGCGGAGACAACCCCGCCTCGCTCGGCCTCCCATTGGTGCTTCGTGTTTAATTTTTTTTTTTCGTCGACGCGCTTGCTGCCTGTTTACTTGCTTACACCGCCTGTCATCCTCCTTTCCTCTTTTCTGTTCTTCCTTTTTCTTTCTTCCCTGTCGCTGCAACGGGCTCCAGTGCAAGCGGCACGTCCGTTCCTGTCGCTCTCTCAGACCCTTCGTTTTATTGCTAGCTTTATTGTCGTCTCGTCGATTCATTTTCTCTTTATTTTTCGCACTTCGGTCCCCTTCCTATACAGCCAACTCGAAAGCCAAAAAGTGGGAAGCGGTCCGCGGTGGCTTTCCCCTATCGGCTGTCTCCATTCGTTTTCCTCGCGTGGCCCGTCTTCCTCCCCTCTTTTTCCAACCCCTCCGTTTTTCTTTCTATCGCGGCGCTGACTCGGAGGTTCAGAGGTGTCCCCTCTTTCTCTCCCTCCCTGTCTTCGTTCCTTCCTGCCCCTGGGCGTCGGCGGCTTGCTGGGAAAAGGTTGACTTCTATTCGCGTGCGCGTCCACGGGTGCCGTTTTTCTTAGTGCACGGACATTAGAAGCGATTCGACCATCGCTGCCGGCGTGTTCCTTTCATCTGAATGTGCCCCGTGATCGGATTATTGCCGCGCCAATTGCGCCTTCGCTGGTGCTGGAGAGGAAGGACTTTTTTTTGTCCAAGTGAGTTCAGTGCGAAGTCTTTGCTCGACAGAAGAGGCGCTCCTGCTGGCACGTGTTGCATGTCTCTGTTGACGTCAGCTTCGAAGTAAGACGATTTGGGCATCGTCGAAATGGCGTCCATTGTGTTGAAGTCGTGCTGTGATTGACGTACTCTGTTCGTGATATGAACGCGACTGTGTTATGCCTGTTTGTTGGCGTGCTGGACCTTGTGTTTCCGTCTGTGGACACGTTTGCTGTATGTTTGCTTGTCTGCTTCCGTGACGACTGGTGTTGAATTTTTTTGTGTGACATTTTGTAGTGTGTTCTTTGCAAAATGGTGTGTATTGGCGTGCGCTCAGGTTATTTTTGCGTTATGTTCTTGAACAAGCTCCCCTGGTTGTGTTAATTTTGTTGTTGTCTGTGTGATATTGTGGGCTCTTTTACGAGCCTGCCTTGTTATGCTTTCTGTAGAACTGCTTGTGTTGTAAAGCCGTTACAGAAGTGCTATACAGCGATCCGGTAAGTATACAAGCGATTAGTTACCAGTTCGGTTACATTACACTGATTTCCGACAAGGTATCAAGGAAGCCGAGCACTTTGCGCCCACCAGCACAGAGGTCTCCATCTCAGTGACAATTTTTAGTGAAGGTTACATCTATTTCTTTCTTTATATTTTTTTTTGTTTCTGCGTGCCCAGGGATCAGTTACGAATTGCGTTCATTGAGTACCTTGAAAATATATATGTGTATTGAATAACCGTGCATGTGCCTGCCTCGTATTTACGCGAAACTAATTTTTTTCTCTCCTAAAACTCTAAGCGTTTTTGGCAGCCATCCATAGCGTCAATGCCCGTCCAAGATTCTCAGCTTGTCGTTCAGCGGCGTTAGCATCGACGGCTGATTATTCACAAATATCGAGCGACAAATAATGCGGAATTATCTGCTACGCCCCTCGCATCACGCTGAGTCAGTACAAAAAAGCCAGTCGAAGCAGAACAGAGCAAAAATTTCATGACATTAGGAGGTTCAAAATGCCACATTTTACCCCGACCTCGCGAGTAAAATGAGACGCTCGTCCAAAATCTACACATTAATCAGTCTTGGGTCATTCCGTGCCAAACGTACCAGAGCTTGCGCTAGACCCCCACAGATCCCGTCCATTATATTTGTGGATGTTTATTAAATGGTCTAAAGTAATTACCTTAATAACTTTATGCAAAACAATTTCCTGGTCATGTGACAGCCTTTTGAATTTCTCAGAGCAGTGCGAAAGTTGGTCTCAGGAAAAAAATTACAAAAATCAAATACTTTAGTTTTTGCGCTCGAAAAGCTTTAGAAATAATGCATATGCATTGGGGTTTTTTATCGCACAACTGATAATTTTTTAGCATAAAGTTTTTGTGTTTTTTTAATTCAGTATTTTTTCTTAAGGAACACTGTTTTTGCTAATTTTATCCTCTTTAATATGCTTCAGCGCTTCTTTATAATATGTACCTTAATGTATAATATGTATCTTAATGAGAATTAAATGGTTTAAACTATATAACAACGCAATATATTTCAGAAAAAAAAGAACTTAGAAAAAGTGTGTTGTCCCGTGTTTTCGGCCATAAATTTCGTACAGAAGCGTTCCTGGCAAAAACAAATATGATATGTAGCCCGATTGATAGCTGGCTTAATTGAAATTTCGATCAGCGATTTTCGAAGTTCATCGCCGCACCTCGAGCCATGGTTGTCCCGTACCGCCACTACACTGCTGGGCATGCTTTCACCGATTCCAAAGTCGTACGCTGCCCGGGAATCGCGCTGCAGCTAACATTAAAGAGATAAGAGTGATTCAGGGGGCTTTGTCTCGGCAACTATGCCTGTGTGTGGGCCGGCTGAAAAATAAAAATCAGTCCACAGCGCCATGACTACCGTCGGGACGGCTTAACCGCAGTGGTTGAGCACGCATGACGTAGGGAAACTAAATTATGTCGTCCCCACAGCTACATGTATGGCCAACCGCTTGGCAGCTCAAAATCGGTGCTCTGATAGCACAGCAAGGCGGCTTTAATAGGCGTCGCACTGTACCCAAGACATAAACTACTTCGTGACTTTCAGCAGTGGTGATGAAGACAACGCAGGAACATATGCAAGCGAGCCAATCTGTGGCCTTTGAAAATCGTCATAGAGGTGAGCCACCATATTTCATTTATCCTGTGGCTAGAAGGGTATATAGCTTAGATAATATATATATATATATATATATATATATATATATATATATATATATATATATATATATATATATATATATATATATATATATATATATATATATATATATATTATATATATATACGATGGTGCCGGTTTGCCGCTGGCACGTCCGCACGAAGCGAAGAGCTTTGGCTTCAGAACAACGAGTTTTCAGTGTAGCATCGCTTCATGCCGCTTCAACACTCAGCAGCCTCGCGTTATGAGCAATGTATGACTGGGGCTGGCACCCCATCTTTAAGACTAAACAGCATAAGGATTGTGATAATCCCGCTTTGATAATACACATGCGCAGTGTGCTAAACTATATTTTATGGTGCTGATAGAACAGATCAAGATAAAGGCCATAACATCCTCTCTTTTTCCACTAACCGTCGTGGTGGCTCAGTGGTTATGATGCTTGGCTGCTGACCGGACAGACGCGGGTTCGGTCTTGGCCGCGGCGGTCGCATTCGATGGAGACAAAATGAGAAGGCCCCTAGAATCATTTGATGCTTATCTTTCATACCATTGCTCGTGTAAATGCAACCTAAAAAGACTCCGATAAAAATCGCTGAAAGAAGTTTCATTGAAACTAGCCATAAATTGGGCTACATTTCATATTTTTACTAGGAACGCCTCTGTACGAAATTTATGGCCGAAAACGCGGCACAACACATTGTTTTTCCGAGTTCGGCATTTATTTATGAAATATATTCTGTCGCAATATAGTTTAAACCATTGAATGAGATAGAACATATAGAGTAGCGCCGAAACGTGTGATCTTGCTCAGTAATGTCGCGAAAGAGTTTTAAAAAATAGCAAAAACGGTGTTTCAGGTTGGGGAACAATAATGCATTAAAACAACACAAAAACTTTGTAATAATTTTTTTTTCTGCCATGCGATAAAAGCCACAATGCATACGTGTTATCTCTAAAAAACGTATCGAGCGAAAAACTAAACTATTTGATTTTCTGTAAATTTTTAGTGAGACCAACTTTTGCACTCCTCTGAGAAATTCAAACGGCTGTTAAATGACGGGGAAATTTTTTTCCCCGAAGTTATTGAGACGGTTCAATAAAGAACCACAGATTTTATGGAAAAGATCGGATGGGGTCTAGCGCAAACTTTGGCACGTTTGGCATGGATTGACCCTCTCGCTATGAGTGCACCTGGAGTTGACTCCACGTGGACAAACACAACCTTTGTGAGTCTGTCCGCACAACAAACACTGCATCCCGACAGATCCTCGCTTTGTTTTGTTCCAAGCATGACCCGCTGTATACAGACCACAGCCAGGCTTTACGTTTAGCCTAGTTACGCGGGGCTTTTCAATTTCCTGCCATCTTCGCATTTTTTTTCTTTTATCATGATGGCTGTCACTCTTTCTCTCCGTCCCTGTCTAATGGGCACGCAATTTGTTCGATTCGCAATACGTGAACACAAGCTTTCGGACGTAAGTTCTCTGCCCTGCAGAACACCACGATGTCGAGGTTTGTCTTGAGCAGTCGGACCGAGCGGAGCTTGCTCCTTTGCTAGATAGTGTTGCACCTGGGGCGTATTTATGAGTTGCTCTTGGAGGGGAGGGGGGCAGTCTCATTTTAACCATGCTTGGAATTTTTTGGTGGGAAAAAATTATTTGGTCCAGCATGGTTTTACTAAGTAATATTTCTTGCCACAGATGGAAAGTGCCACCGGCACGGCCTTAAATTCGCCCTAGTGTTGTACAAGTAGCCGTTCTTGCTCGCCGGCAAGAGTGCGCCTCTTAGGGTACTTTTATTTATTTATTTATTTATTTATTTATTTATTTATTTATTTATTTATTTATTTATCAAATACTGCCAACTGCCTCTTGGCAGTCAAAGCAGGAGTGGATACCTTGTTCTTGAACAATTTCCAAGTTGCGTTTAACAGCGGCAAGGAAAGAAAAAGTGCGATTGACAATCAGCCACGAGGGAATGCGCACAATCAACAAATAGCAAAAAGAAAGAAGGAATACACTTCGAAAGGTAGACGGCAAAGCAAGAAGCGCTGTAAAGAAATACTTGATGCATCATAGATAAGGTGACACGGCCGTTACAAAAGATTCAACATGCAGAGGGCATGTCAGCAACCTCGTAGAGTATAAGGCGTTCCACTCGGCTATGGTTCGAGGAACGAATGATGAATAGTAGGCGTTAGTTTTAACCTGCGGCACAATTGTCTTGCTGTGCTTGCCTCTCGTTTTCCTGGGTTCGTTGAAATGCATGTAAGTATGAACATTGATTTTGACATGGTTGTTGACAATATTCTACATCATTTGTAGACGGTGTAGTTTACGGCATAGATGAATTGTGTCTAGTTCCTGCCCTTCACATTGCCCATTTCTCTTTATCTGTTTTGTGGTGGGCGTCTCTAGGGGCACAAACACTTGGTACGGCACCGGCACTGCTTGATGATTCTCCACAACTTTTTTTGATGTCTGCTTAGCGCCAACCGCCGACAAATATTTTCCCTGCGTGCCTTCTTACTGCCCCAGAGAGCGATAAAACAGGAATATAGCTTTTGTGGCAAGCAATAAAGCCATCATCTTAGCTGGAGGCCCTGCAGGACACACCCCTCCCTTTTGAAAACACGAGGCGCTAACGTTCTTAAACGTTGCATAATATAAGGCCAATAGCGAATAGTAATAAATATATTCTTAGGCTAATCAAGTGGGGTACATAAATTCGACAAGTTCATCGAGGCTCACTTCGTTTACCAAAACTCACTTCGCAATTTTTTCCTGGAAACGACCAATCTCGTCGGCCTTACACTGAGTGTCAGTGGAGGCTTGTTCAGCAAATATTCGATCAATTGTATGGCTCGACTGCAAGTTACCAAAAAATACCGCTTTCCTTTACTTATTCTTCTATTTTTTAACATGGCCTTTTTTATACGATTCAGTGATCTTCGTCCACAACAAATACCCTTCCTTTATCTTCTATTGAAATTCGAAGTCAAGAGTTCGACGGAAGCCTGTCTGGTTGGGGTGGAACAGGACAAAAAATACACGGCTCCAACAAAAAGAAAAGAAAATCGGAGAGGATACTTAGGCTCCGTCTTAAGGATATGACGCGAAAGCGTAGGGGTTAGGCTTTCCATTATGAGCAGTTTGACACCTTTGAACGCATTTTTCATTATCTTCAATTGTTTCACTGAATTAATTGATCAATTACGCATTGTAATTTTTCTTAATTAGCATCATCAATCATTGGGTTTTCATTCTGAGCATTTTGACACCTTTGAACCTCTCTTTTCCTAATTTTTTCAATTCTTTGTATAATCAATTAGCAAATAAATTACAATGATTTCATTAACTCGTCATCGCCTATCACACAACAATCAATCATCAATCGCTTGAACCACAAATTACCGTGATACGATTTTTTTTTTACGCAGCCCCGCCGCCGCAGTGGCTTAGTGATTATGGCGCTCGGTTGTTGACCCGAAAGACGCGGGTTCGATCCCGGCCGCGGCGGTCGATTCTCGATGGAGGCGAAATTCTAGAGGCCCGTGTGCTGTGCGATGTCTGTGCACGTTAAAGGACCCCAGGTGGTCGAAATTTCCGGAGCCATTCACTACGGCGTCCCTTATTGCCTGAGTCGCTTTGGGACGTTAAACACCCATAAACCATATTTCCGACACGCGGTGCCGACCCCTACTACGCCGACGGCTTTTCGACCGAACGAGCTGTGTACGCTATCGCGTAAAAAAAGATGACGTTTCGGCTCCCACACGGGAGCCTTGTTCACAATGAGGGCGCAACGATGAATGGTCGCCTTAAATACAGCGCATGACACATCCCAGACACGTGAAGTTACGGGCTTATAGGGGCTTCCAAAGGTTCATAAAGAAGGCACCCCTCTACGCCCAATAGTAGACTTCAGGAGGTCTCCTGTGCACTCTCTGTCGCAGTACCTTCACGGTGTTTTGGCTCCACTGGTTGGAAAGACAGAAACGAACGTCAAGAACTCGTTCGATTTCATCGACAAGGTAAAATCCATTGTCCCTGAAGACAACGACATCCTCGTGTCTTTCGACGTCTGCTCACTGTTCACCAGCGTACCTGTCAATCTGGCCGTTGAAGCTTGCAGGCAACGTCTCGAAGATGAGGGCTCGTGGCAAGATCGGACCCCTTTCGACGCAGCAGAGCTTTGCGAGCTATTGCGTTTCTGTCTCGCTAACACCTATTTTACTTATAATGGCACCTTTTACCAACAGACCTTCGGCACAGCAATGGGAGCAGCAATCTCGGTGACAGCGGCGAACATCACGATGGAAGTCATCGAAAACAAAGCCCTAACCACTTTCCAGCCGCACCAAAAATATTTCTAAGGTATGCGGACGACTGTTTCTGTGTCCTAGCCCGTTGTGCCATTGGCGGTGCGGGCTGGGCAACATTATCTTTCTTTCTTTTTACTCTGCCCACACTAATATATTTTTCTGTGTCCTGGAGCGCAAGCACATGACCCATTTTCTGGACCACCTGAACTCCATTGAACCCTCAATCAAGCTCACTTTTGAGGAAGAAACCGACGGCTGCCTCCCATTCCTGGACACCACGGTAACCCGTACTCCGACTGGCCTTGTATTTAATGTTTACCGCAAACCTACGCACACTGGAAGGTATTTACATTTCAGCTCTGTGCACCCAGTCGCTCACAAACGGTCTGTGGTTGTCTCCCTGATCAACCGTGCCAGACAGGTCTGCAGTCAAGATGCCAATCTAAAGAGCGAAATGAAAAGAATTGAGTCCGATCTGCGAAGAAACGGCTACCCTTTTTCCTTCATCAGGAACACCGAAAGAAGAATGCCAGCGCATCAGCCTGCCTCCGAAGAACGCGAGAGCACAAAAAAAAATCAAAAGAAAACCGAGCTGCTGTCCCATACGTAGCAGGAATTAGCGAAGCGCTTGCACGCATTTTTCGCAAGCATGGCGTCAACATCGCGCACGTCCCCGCTGGCAAGGTGCGAACCGAACTGGTAAACGTGAAGGACAAGCTCCATCGGGAAAGATTTCCCAGCGTTGTGTACGAGATTGACTGCGCCGATTGCTCATTAATATATATTGGTGAAACAAAGGACTTCAGGAGACGCCTGAGAGAGCACCAGAACGACGTCCGAAACCAAAAGGTAACAACTAACGCCATCGCCGAGCACGTGCAAGAGTCTGGCCACGATATTAACTGGGATCAAGTAAAGATATTGACAACAGAAAAGAACACATCAGCACGGCAGAATCTTGAGTCCCTTATCATACAGACATCGTCTAACACACTAAACAGGAACTCTACATCTTATCTATGCTAAATCATTAAAAACGCTACTGGCTGCTACAAAAGAACGGATCCGTGCGCCGATTGCTTCATAGTGAACAAGGGAGCCGTAGTGCTCCCGAAACGTCTTTTCATCTTTTGGCTTTGGCCAGTGACCAGCAATCTGCATCACCATGATTCCTGACCAGACGGTATGCCGTCAAACCCTCGACTACGTGGAGTATACTGGGGGCAGACTATCATCTTTGCGATTCATTGTATGTGCAGTCGTCGCTGATTATTCAGACGACAGCATATACAATGAATAGCAACAATGGTAATCTGCCCCCCTGGATCTGTCATGCCCTGTACTTAAGGCGACGGTTCTTCATTGTGCCTTCATTGTGAACAAGGCTCCCCCGTGGAAGCCGAAACGTCATCTTCTTTTCTTTTGGTTGGCGTCGTTTATTTTTCATCTCCTATTTACTTTTAAGCGCTGAAGAGCTTCTTGAGGGATGAACAAAATTCATGTGTTACTGGGAGAGTATATGGGACAAAAGTTCGCTGTTTTCATTCTTCTGTCTCTGACAAGCGTTATCTGCCATCCGAGCATTCCAACGGGAAATGGAACTTCGCCTACATTATTTAATTATAAGGTGTTCGGGCAGAGTATGTGTTTCTTGCTAGTTCTTCGTAAGATTTTCTCTTGTTTTTCATCCTTTTTGTTGTTGTTCCTGCACATTTGAAAGCTTGTTTCCTTGCACGCTGTCTTGTGCTGTGGAGAAGCTTGCTGCTGAATCTTCGTGCCTTGGTCGCTTAGTAGCTCTTTGCGCAAATTAAAACCTAGCGTCGTCAGCATATACCAGTGTATTTTGTGTGCTGACTGTGCAACAGAAAGGCTGCGCATACAGTGCCATCTTTGGCTGCATTCAGGTAAGTATCTCTTGTTTATCAGCCTCTCCTCCTTCCGGTATCGTTAAAACTAACTTTGTCTCACTAAAGATACTACACAGAAGCTTTGGTCATAAAAGTATACGTGACAAATTAAGTTTTTCCTCTAATAATCACACCCGCATGACATACAGAAACAGGTTCCTGCTTGCCATACAGAACGCGCTGTGATTTGCCGCTGTTTGTGCGACGCTTGACATTGTCGGCCTCAATACTGCATCTAGCCATGTCAGTCTAAAAAAGCAGAACTCCGTAGCTGATGCGCCTTATTCTGCCATTAGAATTTATATGGGTGGTGTCCTTCAATATGAAGTGCGGTGATGCTCCTGACCTTATAGACGGCGTCTACCACTGTATCCGCGCAACAACTTTTCGCAGATCATCGCAGACAATGCTTCCGAGGAGCTTAGATCAAAGTCTTCTAACATCGTGCTTCTCACCGTGTCTTACTCTCTCTGTCTCTTTCTTATTTCGCAAAAATAGCACTGTCATGCTAAACAGATACGCGTGTAACGATTACGTACCTCTTTTAGTGCTATTGAAAAGGCCCGTGGTATTTTCCTTAAACTATGCCTTTTTGTTTCGAAGACAATATTTGAACGTTCATTTTAAAAGACATGTCTAATGAATTCATGAACTTCAAAAATTAATAATTTTTCAAACAGTGCTGCAGGGTTTTCGTTTCTTCTGATCATCTAACACCGTGCCTCTGACTATGACCCCTCCTCTCTTTAATTCCTTGGCCCTGACATTATAGATAAGCAGCTGCAACCTCGGCAAATATTAGCGTAGCTGGCTGCCAAGAATTGCTGCTCCTTGCTACATGTATAGCCTCATGAGAGCTGTGGAATGCGTGGTCAGCCTCTATGTGTATACTGGTGAAAATGTCTACCCTGCTAAATGTCTCCCTATGGCCGTGGGTCAGGACGAGAACTTCGCATGGTATTCTGACACAAAACTGATATATTGATGCGTGCATTACGGGAAACTTGACTCAAAAATCAAACGATCGACAAACGGACCAATGTTATGATAACGCTTTGCGTGTCAGCATGTATGCCCGTTTAACTTATTTATAAGCATAAACGACAAAATTACTTAAAAAAGTAATAAATTTGCACTAATCATTACTTTCATGAAAATAGCGAAATGTAATTAACTTAGAGTACTAACTATCCCAAAAAAGTAGTGACATTACAACTGCGTCCGAAAAGTTTGGTTTATGGGGGTTTAACGTACCAAAGCAACTTAGGCTATGAGAGACGCCGCAGTGAAGGGCTCCGGAAATTTCGACCAACTGGGGTTCTTTAACGTGCACGGATATCGCACAGTACACGGGCCTCTAGAATTTCACCTCCATCGAAATTCGACCGCCGCTGCCGGGATCGAACCCGCGTCTTTCGGGCCAGCAGCCGAACGCCATAACCACTCAGCCACCCCGGCGGCTTGGTCCAGAAAGTAATGCAATTACTTTTAAGTTACTCCAAATTCCACGACATACATTGGCCCAAGTCCTGCAATATATTCATATTTCTTTATTCATGGGGAAAGGAAATGGCGCAGTATCTGTCTCATACATCGTTGGACACCTGAACCGCGCCGTGAGGGAAGGAATAAAGGAGGGAGTGAAAGAAGAAAGGAAGAAAGATGTGCCATAGTGGAGGGCTCTGGAATAATTTCGACCACCTGGGGATCTTCAACGTGCACTGACATCGCACAGCAAACGGGCACCTTAGCGTTTTGCCTCCATAAAAACGCAGCCGACGTACTACAGTGGCGGCGGTGGCATGTAGATACAGTAATAAAAAAAGGGGAAACTGAGAAATAATGAATAAAAAATAAATGGATATATAACCTGCGTCAGTTCGACGCAAAAAGAAAGAAACCGCGGTTTTCCAAGCGCCTCAAGCGCAGCGAAGCGCACTGGGCCTTAAAGCGCACAGAAGGCTCGCGCCATCTACCGTAAACGAAGCGTGTTTCCGCCACTTGTCTCTGCGCTCGTTCGCGGCGGCAATTTTGAACTTCAGCGCTAGTTCGCGCTTCAGGGTTTCTTCTGGGACATATCGCTCAGCATACCTAATAAACAGCTTAATCTTATCACTCTCAGATAAAAGTTTGGTTTCGATTTAATCACCGGGAAGACTACGAAAGTTGAAAAACAAAACAAAAAAAGGCGGAAAGACCGGCGTACTTTTTGCACGCAAATGATATGTAGGCAAGCCATATTTCCTAGACTTAAGAGCCCCTGGATGGCCATCAAGGGGCTTTATCGGACATCATCATCCAGAGCAGTATGTCCAGCTGCCAGTATCGAACACCGCTTAACTTAATGGGGAATTTTTCACTTGTAAGAAAACTCGGGAATGTGATTAGACGCTCCAATAACGTACTGATCATCTGAAGGCCTGCTCTTCCTACTCGCGCTGCATTCGGACCTATAAAATGATTCTTGCACTCACGTCGGCTAGTTCGGAATGCCACAGAAAATCCCTTGGGTGTAGCGAAGATTCAAAATTGCACTTGCAGTTCTGAATGTTCAGCGCCACGCTGCATATTGTGGTAGCCGCGCAAAGTTAAAGCGGTTGTCGATTATGTGAGACTGGAAAGCGATCAGGTAGGTAATTGTTATGGGGTTATCAAGGCTGAGTATTTGATTGCGAAGAAAATTTGATGACTGTTTCTTCTCGTTGAAGCAAAAAACAAGTAGCCGCAAATGAACAATAGTTTATTGCTAGTTATTTATTTCTATATTTGAGCTCGAAGTTAAATTATTAGAAGAGTTAATTTGCTACAATCGCTTGCGGAAGCCCGCAGTTTGTATACAGTATTGAGCGAATGATTTCTGCATAAATTCATAAGTCGAAGGCCGTTTACCAAAACTAAAGTTTGCTCTCCATTTGTGTCCAAACTGAAGGCCAACTAGCTTCTCCGAAAGCAAAATTCGTGAATAAAAATGAGTCCTGGCACAGGAACCGAGATCCGGAGGCCAGTACTGAATACATTTCCTCTTGGTACAAAGGTCAAGCCCGGCACCACCGTCTGCCTGAGGCCGTAGCTCTAAACCACGAGGCCAGCAGATGACAAGCGAGAGCTAATCTTTTGGCACCTAGAGGCAGCACTATCACGCGCGAAACGTCATGCAAAAGTGTGCACGGTACTTAAGTTCGGGCTTTCCGAACTGCTTTTGAGGCAGTAGGGGCACTTTGGCGCAGCGTGGAAAAGAGTGTGTGTTTGCGTCTGTAGCCAGTTCTCAATTCATCATCATAAGTATCAGTAGACTCACTGCGTCGAATATTGAGGTGAAAAATTGCTCGAATTATGCGGAGTTCAAATTTAGGAAAGCCATTTCGATACACTTCGTTTTGGAGTTAGTTCGTTAGTTAATTCGTTCGTTAGTTTGTTAGTACATTAGTTCGTTAGTCAGTTCGTTAGTTAGTTAGTTGGTCAGTCAGTTAGTTAGTTAGTTGGACAGTCAGTTAGCTAGTTGATAAGTCAGTCAATTATTATTTGGTCAGTTAGTTAGTCAGCCAGTTAGTTAGTTTTAGTTTATATGTTCTTTTTTATATGTTTTATATGTTCTTTTTTTCATAGCCGAATTATGGCCTATCACTCATAGTAAGAACTGTTTATGTGACGGTCTCCATGGTGGCTGAGTTAGAATAATTAGAAGAATATGAAGGAGTAAGGAACAGGAAGAAGAAACAGCAGCTCTCACTGAATAATTTGACAAGTCTGCAAGCTTAGCTTACCCCTTCCTTTTTTTTGTTTGATTACAGGTTTAGGTATGTGCTTTTGATATAGATTTTTATTTTCTTTCCTTTCTTCCATTAAAGCATAATTCTTCTGCATTGCCTAATGTGCACATTTAACGCCCAGGTATGCCGCAGAACAGGAAGAGAAATTAAATTGATTAACTAAGAAGAGATGCCCCTACCTCCTCTCCGCCCTCCAGTCTCTCTGCCTCCAGTCCGCCCAGTCCGCCCCAGTGCAAGCGCATGTAATGCGACCTTCCTGCGACAGATGGCGCCAGTAGGCCCTGGGAGCTTTGGGAGTTTTTTTGTAATTATGTTTAAAAAACAGCAGGAGAAAATATTCATGCGCACACAAAAGCTGTAGTTTGTAACTACAGACAGCATCTATACTGACGCCACCCACAAACAAAATCATGCTACGCCGTAGACAGGCTCGTTAGGTGAAGTAGCTCTGCTGTGTCAGGAACCGTGAATCCATGAAGGCTGCTAGTCTTGCCGAACTTGAATATATTTTATTAGCGTGGCTATACTGGTTCTGCGCTAAGTTATACGGTTCGCCAACATCGGAGCTCAACTTCCAACATCCAGAGCGAGCTGCACACTTGAGCCTCAGAACTTTCAATTGGCTGTGGTGGTGGTGGTGGTGATGTTAGTGGTGTTAATGTACAGGCGGTACTGGCCTACCAGTGGCCTGTCGGCAATTGTACCACCTGTTTCAGATTGACCTCGTCTTCAGAGAATATACATGTAATTGTGCAAACACAGAAATGACAGAAAAGGGGATAATAAAGAAAGGGTGGGAGTGGATTTTCACTTGACTGCCCTGCACTGGGGAAATGGAACATATGTGAAGGTGAAAGAAAGGAAAAAAGGATACGAATCAATTTAAAGAAAGACACACCGTTAAAGAGCAAAGGTACCCGTCAAGTTCTAAATTAAAATAAATAAATAAATAAAGGTAGCGCACGTGACCACCAGAATGAAGTTGAGCGTGTGACGGAATCCCGTTTGGCCGGGAGCGTACATTTGAAAAAATAAGAGACGCCGACCAGTGAAAAAAGGTTCGTTCTTGACGTTTCGGCTTCCACACGGAAGCCTTGTTCACAGACCTGTGAACAAGGCTTCCGTGTGGAAGCCGAAACGTCCTGTGAACAAGGCTTCCGTGTGGAAGCCGAAACGTCAAGAACGAACCTTTTTTCACTGGTCGGCGTCTCTTATTTTTTCAAAAGTGACCACCAGAACTGCTGGACAGATTAATTTTTCCCGGTGGAGGCCATCTTGTCCAACGAGTGCTCCTCTGTATTTAAAAAAAATCGCCTGTTTCAGTGCCATAGTTATGCCGCGTCCTTATTACGTGCCCGAACAGCGGTGGCAGCATACCGCGTATACGCCGGCATGCCTCTCGCGAATAAAGGCATTGCATATTTTGCTGACATAACGACTTAAAGGACATACTTGCGGACATGCCACAATACAGATATTGAATAAGAAAAGAAGGCCGATCGCCAAGAGGCAAGGAAAGGACTGACTCTATCAAGCTGTGCACTAAGCATTTGCTGTCTTCGCCAAATCAAGCGCGGGAGGTTTGGTTTGTATTGCAGGTTTAATAGTGTGCAGAGTAAACCGTGCCATTTTCAGGGCGTAATTAAAATAGGAAAAGAAAGAAAGAGGAAGAAATGCAGAAAGTGCACGCAAGCGTGGAGAACAATAGAGAGTCGGGGAGGATGGTTTAGATTGTAATAACAGAAAAAAGAAGGCGTTAAATCACGGAGTATAAACTCTTTTAGGCAGTGCAAAGGGATGACTGAACTTTGGCTCTATATCTTGCGTTCTGGAGGCGGCAACGTGTCGCAGCTACACCTGAGCGCATCTGCACGGGGCTGCAAGAAAGAAGCCACTGAAGGATAATGCTGCAGCTGACAAAACCAAGAGAACTCATAATATGGCAGCTTGCATAGCAGAACAATAACGCACAGAGGGCTAAAGCGCTACATTAAACGTTGGATGTCGCCATCATCATTATCAATAGCAGCTCTGTCGTTTTCACTACATGACAATGGCTTTCGAACGGTTCTAACTTTCTACGGGAGCCTTATCAGAGGGATCATCACCGGCCATCATCATCATCATGATAGCCAACACTAGCCGTGTTTACTTAATATTTAAAGTCATGTTTTCATTCTTACAGCGTGCCTCTGGGCAAGGGCCTTGTCCAAGGCCTCAACAACTGCTCCCATCTCACGTCATTTTGGTCCTCATCCTGAAACCACATGTGCGCGGTGGTTCAGACTAGAGTACTGGTTAAGCATCAGTTCAACACACTGCGGGGCTGGTATCGAAGTACACGAATGTACGACGGAGGAAACCGATAAAGCAGCCCTCAACATTAGCGTAACCTTAGTTCCATGCTTTCTTTCCTCCTCTCTCTCTCTCCTTCGAACGAACGAGCGACGCCTATTTCGAGACAGCTATCTGCAGCGCTCAGCGCAGCCACGCAGCCGGCAGCCGGCACACATTTGCGCGCGCACGTGGCAGCAGCGTCCTCGTCGGTCGCGCGAGCGCACTCGCTTCGCGCCTCCATAACCTTGGAGGCAAATAAACTCGGCTGACCCCGCAGCGGCCGCCGTTGCGCTGCGTCTGGCGCTGTCCCCTCCTCCGCCTCCTCCTGCGCCGGCGTCTCCCCCGTTTCGGCCTCGGGCCCGAAGCTTTTACCCTCTCCTCGCTGCTGAGGCTGCCTCGAGCGCCCGGAAAGCGCTCTTTTCTCCCGGTTCGCTTGGCTTGGTTGCTCTGCGGAGCAGCACCCCTGCTGTGACCAGGCGCACGCTGACTGTCCGGGCACGATTAGCCGCTTGCGAGCAAGGCGTACTTTCTGAAGGATACTGCTTGCTAGTTTTATACGAGCGCACTTATTGAATTTCAGTGCGCAGTAAGTTTTATTTTGCAAAGCAAGATAGCTCTCGAGCTGTGAACCACGCCGTAGTGGAGGACTTCAATCCACAAACACCTCCGGCTATTTAACGGGTGTCGAAATCTAAGTACAGTGCGTTTCTTTTAAAGCATTAGCAGTATAGTCCTCTTTCAACGAAAGTGCAGTATTCGGTGTGCATGTCTGAAGCCTCCATCCCCCAGTGCCCTTAGCTAATCGGAGCGTGTCTCCTGCGAAACACGCTCCGGCGGGTGCGCCTCTAAGCACCTACCGGTAAAAATACACCTCCCACCTACCAGTAGCTTCCATCTCTCATGTCTGATTTTTTAAGTCTCGATTTCTTCCCACTCAGTGCCGCAAGCATATAAGTTCGCAGCATCATGCGCGATCATTCAAACGCCGTGCTAGGATGCACGCAAGGTGGCGCTCACGCGGAGTCGACTTGGCTGTGCTGCAGTGCGAGGGGTTCGTGCCGCTTGTCGGCGTGTCAAACGGATGCGCTGCCGGAATGTTTCTTCTTCGCGGCGCAACGACCTTTGTCAAACTGCCAAGGGAAGCGCGCGCGCGGCGATCGCCCGCTCTCGACTGCAGAGAAAAGCCTCGGCCGAGTCATCGCTCGAGTCTCGCCACTTAGCGGAACTCATCCGTTCACGGCCCGCGCATGGGCTAATTTCCCTCGTTACGGCAGAGGCGAGCGTTCCTCGCTGGCTGTATAAAGTGAACGGCCTCTACGAATGACCACGCTGGGAGTCTCCATATACGCCGGCCATCAGCGTCTATAGCTTTTAAGAGCCCCGTCCCTTTCTCGCGCCTGCATCGTTCCCGGATGCTCAGAACGTGCGAAGCAGTCTTTCACATTCGGCAAATTGAGTCTTCGAAGAATGTACCGTGTCTTCATAGACGGCTGCTCAAACCACCTGTGTAGAGCCAGTGAATAAAAGAAGCGAGCGATCAGCGAAAAAAGAGGAAGGAGATGAAAAAATGGGGGCTTTTTTTTTTTTGGTAGAGCTGGAAAGCAAATTTATTTTCGAGACTATATAGTTTGTACAGGGTGATCCACTCTTCGAGTGAACACGCTCTTCGGAGCGCCAGTGCGTTTGTCCCGGCCGCGATTCGAAGCGAAGTGGCGGTCGATGCCAAACACCACCTTGAGGTTCTTGAGCGCGTACGCCACTTTGCTTCGATGCGCCGCCGTGCAGAACTCAGGGATGCTCACATTAACGCGGCCGCACACTCGCGTGTTCATCCTAAAAGAAGGCCACCCTGTACGTTCGTACACGTCAAGTTAAGTAACACAGAAAGTTTGGCGAGTTGGTTGAAGTTCAGCGCCTGTGTCGTCGTTTAGTCCTGTGTTTTCCCCGTCAGTTGTTTGCGCTTTTTCCAAATATGAACGTACGCATAAATGCCGACGAAAGATTTGAATTGATGAAACTCCGCAAGTGACACGCCGAGGTTGCGGCTGTTGTCTTTCTTTATGCTCTGTTTTCCGGGTGTTTTTTGTTTGAGTGTATTTGCAAGTTTAAAAAATTTGAGCTGGTGAATAAACAAACAGGAGACCGATATCAAGGTTCATACTGGTATTAATAACGTACTTTTCTTGGTCTTCAGTCATCAATCGTTCTTCTATTTTTTTTTCTTGTTCTCACAAAAGACATCTCACCTCGCCTCCTCCTCCTCCTCCTTGACCTCTCCTTTGAGGAGCGACTAAGGCTGAACATATATCCGGCTCGATGAGCGTGTTGTATGCTTCTTGAAGGGTGCTGTAGTGTGCAACTATAACTTGAGCAGCCATAGCCAAGAACAGGTCAACTACGATGTACAGCGTAGCCGTCACCCGGTTAACCTCCCTATTTCCCCTTTCTTCCGTCTGCATCTCTCTCTCACCTGAATACTTCTTCGTTTAGTCCCCCGTTTGTCGGGCAGAAAGCATTACAAGCTATTTGATTATTAATGAGTTAGCATTGAATGGTCTGTGCAAGCGGAAATGGCGAGCGCCCTCTGCGAGTAGTCAGTGGCAGGTGACCCACCTGACACGATGGGCAGATGGTAACCTGCCCACCGGGCTACGAACTAGCTTAGTATACCATATATACGTACTTATGATACTGTACACCTCGGATATAACGACCTTTCGAGTGTTAACCTCGGATATAAAGAACCCTAGCAGCCACCTCAAATACAACGAACTTTAGTGTGTTTGCCTCGGATATAAATAACTTTTTAGTGTTAACTTCGGATATAACGAACCCTAGTAGCCACCTCAAATACAACGAAGTTTAGTGTGTTTGCCTCTGATATAAAGAATTTTTTTAGTAATAACCTCGGATATAACGAACCCTAGTAGCCACCTCAAATACAACGAACTTTAGTGTGTTTGCGTCTGATATAAAGAACTTTTTTTTAGTGTTAACCTCGGATATAGCGAACTTTCATGTTAACCTAAGCGCACCACCTCGGATACAACGAGCTTTAGTGTGTCAAACTCGGATATAGCAAACGTTTGGCTGCTAACGCATTCCAGCCTTGCACTGATCATCGCCTAAGAGTTTTGTAGCGATAGCTACACTATACGCCACCTCTTCGACCCTTCAGCGTGGCCACCGTGGCCACCCCTGATCACGTGGTTGGTCACGTGGTGCGGAGCAGCTGCTGCTGCCGGCGAAACCGAGCTGCCACAGCTGTGCACATGCGACGTGTCAAGTGGGACGAAAATGAAGCAGGAACGCCTAACGAAACGGAGCGGCGAAATACTGACATTGTAGTTCAACTGAGCGAGTTCCACTCGGCCAGATGTAGCTATCGCGTCACCCCAGGTTTAACCAGAGCTAAACCACAGCCATCTTTTTATTCGCAATTTATCTACACGTGGCTGTATCCTCGTCTCATAACTGAGTTGGAAAGGCAATGTTACATCCATTTATAAAATGCGATGCACCGCAACTAAGA
Source organism: Amblyomma americanum (assembly GCA_030143305.2). Taxonomy (NCBI): domain Eukaryota; kingdom Metazoa; phylum Arthropoda; class Arachnida; order Ixodida; family Ixodidae; genus Amblyomma; species Amblyomma americanum. The sequence goes on from JARKHS020026287.1 coordinate 431,774, forward strand.
GCCTATTTTGTAGTTATATGCCTCTATCTTTTATGGTTTTTATAAGCGCGATAGCGAAAATCGGCTGCGAGGGAGGGAAACAATTTCTCCTTTTTGTCTCCACCATGTCTGCTTTCTGTACTCATTCTCATAAAAACATGTAACCTTTTGAGTTCTTCAGGCCAGTGTCGCCAGTTTAATTTCCGGTTCCCTTTGCGCGAAACAATGGACAACAGATGGTCTGTTAAGCAACCTTCTGGTCGCAGTATTGCGCGCATTGAGGTTGAACCGGAAGAGTGCGCTGCTGTCGAAAGCCAACGCAGCAACGTCCACGAATGAAGGGCGTTTCCTAGACGCGGAAAAAATAACGGCCGCTCGGTTTCGAAATGAGACTCGGCGCACGCGCGCACACGCAACCGCAATAACGCACATCATCGCCAGCTGCACAGTGGGGGAAAGAAGGAAGGCGACTGCGACGCCGCAGAAACAAAGGTCAAGAACTCAAGCGCCCAAAAGAAAAAGTAATGAGCAAAAGGCGGGATGAAGAGAAGGGGTGCGGAGGCAGTTCGTCTCGGAGACTCGTTTCGTACGGGGGCTCACTCCGAGAACGTCCAACGAGAGGAAACAGGTTTTTTTACATATCCCTCTCCCGGCGCTGCGCCGTTCTTCGCTGCGTGAATCTTCTACGCTTTGCATTTATTTTCGGGCGCTCTTCGATTTCGCGCGCGCGCGAACGCTCGTTGCCGGCTAGACGGAGGTTTTCTTTCTTCCCTGCTGCTGGCTGTGCGCGAGCCCCCCCTCCTTGCTCGGCTGGGTGGGAAAAGGGTGTGTGCGTGTGTCTGTCCTCCGCCTCGCAGATGGGGGCACGTCGTCTGCATGTAGCGGACGAGTCACTGCCTGCTCTTCCCCGCTCCAGCGCCTCGTCGCACGCAGTCGGAGAGTCCAGTTTCCGTTCGGTGCGTTGGCCTCTTCGCCGGTAGAGGGGGCCCCCCGCACCTATAAATCATATAACAGTGGGCCCCGGCCGAGCAAAGAGGGGCGAGTGGGGAAGGGAGTGCACAAACCACCGCGACCGGCCGTCTGTTGTTTCGGGCTTAGAAATAGAAGGGAGGGGGGCGTTGAGCAGTCCGGCAGCGGGGGTCGCGGATCCTCCCCTCTGTCTGTCGACTGGCGTTGCTCGCTACACGCCCAGACAAAGGGGGCCCCCGCGAAACAGGTTGCGCATCGGACGAGCCAACAAAAGGTGACGGACGCGCCATTGCGGCAGTTTATTGCGCCCACTGCTGTCTGTGCGTGCGCTAGTGTCTGCTGTCGCCATTACGAGCTTAAAATGCCGTCCTGACCTTTCGGTGCGGTCACTCGTTTGCAGAGGAAAAAAGGGGGCGAGTGGCGTGTCCGTGCGCGTTCGCATGTGTGCGTGTGCGTGCGTGCGTGTGTGCGTGCGCGTGTGAGCGCGCGCGCGAGGTATAGGCATCGCCTGTTTGTTCCGTGCAATTCTCGTCGTGACTTTTTCGTTGCGAGCGGAAGAAATTTATGCTGCATCCACCAATCTGGCTTGAGACTGGCGCGAGATCATTTTTCTTTTGCTCTGCCATCTGGCTTTATTGAAATGTACTGATTTTTCGTGCGGATCCAACTACAACCAGGTCGTTTATATGAACCCCGCAAAAGCGGACCGATTTGCCTTATCTTGTTAAAATTGGTCAGTTGAACTCACAAACGGTACCTACTTGTGCATAGCGACATTTTCGTCGACTCGCTTGCACAGCGCGCATGTACAGGGTGGACTAAATCATACCCCGTGGTCCGCTTGGCAAGCAGCGCATAACCGGTGACCAGTCGAGCACTCGCTCTCAAGGGCTTGAGTTGCAACGAGAAACCGAGCCTCCGTTCGCGCGCTCTTTCGTGTGCACTCGACGCTAGGGGACGCCATAATCTCACCTTGCGAGGCCTGGTTAAAGGCACGATAAAACCGAATACTAACTCCATGCTAGCATTAGTGTCCCGCGATCGCAAGTACGTAGAGAATTACGTAAAGCCTAATGCATTCAGCGACACAGCTCGCGGATTCCTTTAACTATACGGCCCCGACAAGTGAATTCTTGGCCGACCACGATTGGCGCATCGCACTCACGCTCTGCAGAAGTTCGTCGGGAGGAAGTAGCGAGTGCTGCCGAGATACCGGAATGCGGTGCGTCGCGCTCATTGGCTCATTTTCCGAACGGGTGGGGTCATCGTGTCCAGCGAAGGCGGCGAGAGCAAGCAAGAGGACAAACAAGAAGAATGTTGCGTCGATGGTCGCGCCTGAGGCTAAATGCATAGGTGTGCCATCTGTTCATAAATACTGCAACCGAAGGTGGAGCCCTTTGGTTCTCATCTCAGAAAAATGACGTAACACCCCCTCCCACAATGTGTTGGGAGCGATCGACCGTACTGAACTGAGACACGTACCTCACACGATCATTACAGGGGTCAGCGGAAACGCTACCCAGCCCCACACAAAAGGCTAATCAAAGAGGAGGCGGTAGACTGGCGCAGACTACAAACCGGTACCTACCTGCACTAACTACACAAGATTTTCCCTACACAATATGCAGACGAATGTCGGTGGTGCCAGGGTAAACCTACACTAGAGCATGTCACATGGACCTGCCCTAAGGCAGACTTAGAGCCTAGAATAGACCACCAGAGTGCGACGCAGTGGGAGCACTTGCTGGCCAGCCAGGACGAGGAAGCGCAATGATTTCTCGTACGTCGAGCCACGCTGGCAGCAGTCAAGTGCGGCATCCTGGACCGAGGATCGACCACGGCGCCCAGTGATCCGTAAGGGTCAAGAACACTTTAAATTTGTCGCAAATAAAGTTTTTTCTATTCATCCATGTGTTGGGAGGGCTGTAAATAGGGGACTAAATCGGGAACTTCCTTCAGCAACGCAATGGAGTCACCTTTTCGAGCAGAAAGGGCACTTGTATTGATCGAGCGGGGATTCTTCCAATAATACATTTTTTGCGACCCTTTAAAGTTCGCTTGGAACGAATTAATGGAAACGCGGTCAAGTCGAATTCTATCGTCCCTATTTTCTGGACCCGCTAAGGTCGAGTCATATAAATGAAGCTGTTGTCAATCACGTTTTTGGCAACGCTGGCCCCTGAAGCTTCTCAGAAGAAAGCACAAGTATAAGTGACCGCCCCTTATGACAGCAAATAATTAGAAATTAGCAATAATTAGCACCACTGCTTGCATATGCTTAGACGCTCGGCAGTACCTCAGCCATTTATACCCGGAAAAGTGTCCGACAGTCAATGTGATTGACGAGGAGGTGTATGTCATCAGTATGTGCGTCAGCACTGCGACTCCGATTCTGTAACCGATTTGTGTTGATGAACTGAAATCAGTCACACAAACGATACTTTAGTTTGGTTTATGGTTTATGGGGGTTTAACGTCCCAAAGCGACCATGGCTATGAGAGACGCCGTAGTGAAGGGCTCCGAAAATTTCGACCACCTGGGGTTCTTTAACGTGCGCTGACATTGCACAGTACACGGGCCTCCAGAACTTCGCCTCCATCGAAATTCGACCGTCGCGGCCCGGATCGATAAACGATACTTTAAGTTTTAGATTTGGCAATTCATTTATTTGCACGCTGTTCAGTTACCTCAAGTTGGATGTCTAATAGCCATCAATTTCTCACTTCAGTGGTGGTTCTGAGCTTCCTTCCTTACACCGAGTCTTCAGAACGGCTATGCCAGGTTTTTGCCCATAATAACCCTAATAATGCTAGCTCATTAAAGCTCCACCATCCTCCCCACATTTCAAAAAAAAAATTGCCACCTTGAACCCGGTCACGGCGGCCGCGTTTCGATGGAGGCGAAACGCAACAGGCGCCCGTGTGCTCTGCCATGTCAGTGCACGCTGAAGGTCCCCTGTCGGTCGAAATTATTCCGGAGCCCTCCACTATACGGCACCTCTTTCTCTCTTTCTGCTTTCACTTGCACCTTCCTCCCTTCCCTCAGGGCGCGGTCGACGTGTCCACCGAGAAGTGAGACAGTTAATGCGCCTTTCATTTCCTCAAAACCAGTTTTCATTTTTGGCCACGGTTAGGGCTCTCGACTACTGATCCGGAGCACCCGGGTTCGAACCCGACCGCGGCGGCTGCGCTTTTATGGAGGAAGAACGCTAAGGCGCCCGTGTGCTGTGCGATGTCAGTGCACGTTAAAGGTCCCCAGGTTAAAGGTCCCTCCTTTATCCCTTCCCTTACGGCGCGGTTCAGGTGTCCGCCGATATATGAGACAGGTACTGCGCCATTCCCTTTCCACACAAAAAAAAAACATTATTTTCGGCCACTATAGAAACAATAATTAAATGTTTACTCCCAGCCACTGCTTTCAACTTCCGCATTCTCATTTCTTCCTTTAAAAATGAGAGAGAATATCTGCAACATTCGTACACAATGTGAAAGCACGGCATATCCATATATGCATAATTGGTCTTTCCCTAATTAACATTATATAGTGCCTAGTATATTCTAGGCACTATATTAACATTCATAGATCTCCGGGCATCTTCGTACCACCCCTGGAGCGCTGGTGCAGCGGTTAAGCGATGCGCCACCGCCCTGAGATGGCAGGTGCTGCCACCGGTGGAATTCGTGCGATCCAGATTGCTGTTCCCGAGCCACTGCCCTGGGATGGCAGGTGGTGCAGGCCACCGGTGGAATTTGTGGAAACCAGCTGGTCGTTCTCGGACGGACAAATGCTAGACAACTTTGCTAGGCTCTGACGTCCGGATCAGAGCTTTCGCACTAAAAAACTATCGACGGGGTGCCTTCCACGTCATGGGCAATAATGCACAGTCGGATAGGTGGTCGTTGGGTCATTCAGACCAAGTCGTTGAATCGATTTGATCAGGCAATTAAAATGACCCACATCGTTCGTAACGTAAAGCAGCGTGACAAGAAGGCATTCAGAAGCAATGAATTCTCGAAAAGACAGCTGCTGTCATTAATAATAAAAATTGGTTTTTGGGGAAAGGAAATGGCGCAGTATCTGTCTCATATATCGTTGGACACCTGAACCGCGCCGTAAGGGAAGGGTAAAGGAGGGAGTGAAAGAAGTAAGGAAGAGAGAGGTGCCGTAGTGGAGGGCTCCGGAATAATTTCGACCACCTGGGGATCTTTAACGTGCACTGACATCGCACAGCACACGGGCGCCTTAGCGTTTTTCCTCCATAAAAACGCAGCCGCCGCGGTCGGGTTAATAATAATAATAATAATTGGTTTTTGGTGGAAAGGAAATGGCGCAGTATCTGTCTCATATATCGTTGGACACCTGAACCGCGCCGTAAGGGAAGGGATGAAGGAGGGAGTGAAAGAAGAGAGGAGCAAATAGGTCCGTAGTGGAGGGCTCCGGAATAATTTCGACCACCTGGGGATCTTTAACGTGCACTGACATCGCACAGCACACGGGCGCCTTAGCGTTTTTCCTCCATAAAAACGCAGCCGCCGTTTTTATGGAGGAAAAACGCTGGTTCCGCTTTCATTTTCCATGGCGTTCCTTGGCGTAGTCCGGAAAATTGGTTGGTTGGATTTTGGGGAAAGGAAATGGTGCCCGGATGGCAGTCGGGCATGCGTTATTTTCTAAAGTAAACTGACAGACGCTTCAAAAATGAGATAGGTCACTTGCATGCTCTGGGCCTTGAATGCTATCGCTCTAAAACTTTTGAAGCGATTTGCTTACATGCGAAAATAGCCTAACAGACTTCCTATACTCGCCTCTCGAGCGGCCCTGCAGTGGCCTGAAATACTTGCTTGTAGACAGTCTAGCCAGTAACCGCGGTGAAATGGCGCTGTAAGACATAACTCACGCGGTAACAATAAATGCTCTCCCACGAACTCCTTGTTCATAAAGCTTCCTCCCTGCTCGCTCTCTCGTGTCTCAGGAGGAAAGAGCCCAATTCTCAAGTCGTTATTCGTTTTGGCCTTAATTGGGATGTTTGTGCACAACGGGGGGGACGCTCTCTTTGTCTTTTTTTTCGCTGCAAACAACTTCCTGCTCCCGCGTATAGCTCCTGAAAAAACGATCTGCCAAACAAACAGCGTATACGCCTCGCAGTGAGTGTATGTGTGTGACAGAGTTGAAAGAAGCGAAACCGGCAGCCGGTAGGCTCGCAGCAGGTGCATGTACTAATATCCTAGCGCATTCGAGATGCGAAGATAGAAAGCGTCGCCGCTGTACAATGCGCATATGTACTGACCCGAGCTGGGGCAATTTAGGTAATTGCGCGGTGATAAACATCTCTTGATTGGGGACAAACAACGCTGTGACCAGCCAAGTGTCACGTCTTCTGACGCGAGAGCACATACGTATACGCGGGTGTCTCGCTTTCGGGCGTCCGTCTGCGATGGAGCCAAAGAAAGGACTGGGATCGGCATTGGCGCGGCGGTGGACGTTGGGGCTCCCGCAGACAATAACGAGAAATGCTTGAGCGCGCGCGCTTCGCTGGTGCGTATGCGGGGAGCGCACACTACGGTACAGTGCGCGGTAAAGATCAGCGCCCTCTCTCTATGTATACGCAGACTGGGCGCCTTGGGAGCATTGTTAGGGCGATAAGAAATGAGTCTCCGACTTACCCGCCTGCGTCCGCGCATTTGGAGTCGGAATGGCCTGCGTAGCTTTCCGGCGGTCGTTCGGAGGCGTCCTGTGTACGAAAAGACAAGGATATCTAAGCGCTGATTCTCGCACGTATAGTTTTTGGCGCCGTTTTCTTTTAAGACTGGGAAGTTTATACTTGTTTTTAGGTTTCATTTTCGTTAAGTACGAGGTTACAAAGGATTTTCAAACAGATTTCGTGCAGTGTTTCTCGATGTTGGTGCAGCGATGGGCTTGGTAGAAAGGCTGTTGCTGACGCTTTGTGTATTGCCACACACCTGTCTCTGTGGAAACTATGGCTCGGTTGAATCAGAGCACCACATTTTGTTGGAATACCCTGGTTAGACGAGCGCACATGTTATGAGTTCGAAATGGAGATCCCTTGCACAAATGCCACTCACAACGAATTCTAAATATAACCACATTCTATGATCAATTTTCTATAACTTATATTTTCTTTCATCGATTGCCTACACCTTTCTGTTGACGCCTTTCCCTTCCTAAATCCCGCCCCCCCCCCCCCTTTTCACTAGACTAGCATGTCAGCGGATTTTATACGTCATCGTCCATGAACAAACCAGTTACCATGAACAAACTTCAACCTTCTATGAACAAACCAGTTAACCCTCGGCCCTCAGTCCCCAGCAGCTGTGGAGCATCTGGCCAAGGCGGCGGTCAGGCCTGTGACGCAGCGGAGGGTGCTAAGAATCACTGGGTCCGGACAGGCCGCCATTGGAATCTCAACCTGGCAACGTTTAACGCTATAGAACCTTATCCAATGAGGCTAGCCTATAGCAGTGCTGCTTGAGGAACTAGCGGCCATTAAATGGGATATCATAGGGCTTAGTGAAGTTAGGAGGACAGATGAGGCGTATACGGTACTAAAGGACGGGCACATACTGTGCTATCGTGGATTAGCGGATAGACGAGAACTAGGTGTGGGATTCCTCATCAATCAGGATATAGCTGGCAGCATAGAGGAGTTCTACAGTTTTAACGAGAGGGTGGCAGCTATCGTAATTAAGCTCAATAGGAGGCACAAGCTGAAGGTGGTGCAGGCCTACACACCTCCATCCAGCGATGATGACCAGATAGTAGAAAGCTTCTATGAACGACGCGGAATAGGCAATGAACAAAGTAAAATCACAGTAGACTGTGCTGATGGGCGACTTCAATGCGAAGGTGGGAAAGAAGCAGGCTGGCGACCAGGCGGTAGGCGACTATGAGATGGGTCTAGGAATAGCAGGGGAGAGTTATTAGTATAGAGTTCGCAGATAGAAGTAATTTACGGATCATGAATACCTTCTTCCGCAAACGAGAGAACAGGCATTGGACCTGGAAGAGCCCCAATGATGAGACTAAAAATGAAATAGACTTCATACTTTGCGCTGACCCTGGCATTGTGCAGGATGTGGAGGTCGTCGGAAAGGTGCGGTGTATCGGCCGCAGTATGGTAATGTCTCGAATTAGCCTAGATTTGAAGAGGGAACGGAAGAAACTAGTGAAGAGGCAGTCCATTAAATAGCTAGCGGTAAGAGGGAAAGTACAGGAATTCAGGATTTCGCTGCAGAACAGATATTCAGCTTTAAGAAGACGACCTTAATGTTCAAACAGTGAATGATAATCTCACTGCTATCATTACTGAGGTGCGCCGTAGAAGTAGGTAGTATAGGATGGTTCGACAGGATACCGGCAAGCTATCTCAGGAGACGAAAGATCTGATTAAAAAACGCCAAAGCATGAGGGCGTCTAGCCCTAGATACAAAACAAGACTAGCAGAGCTATCGAAGTTTATAAATAAGCGCAAGGTAGCCGACATAAAGAAGTTAGATGTTACTGTTAAAGCTAGATGTTGGATGTTACTGTTAAAAAAATTATATGTTACTGAGTGCGCCGTAGAAGTATGTAGTAGGTGGTAGGTAGTAGGTTGTAGAAGGATAGAGAGATGCCACAGGCTTGGAAGAAAGAGCGAAAATGGTCGCCCGGTAATAGTTAAGCTCTTGGACTATCACAGAAAAAATTCCGTGCTAAAAGCGTGCTATAAGCTCAAGGGAACAGAATTTTCGATCACGGAAGTCTTTTCTTTCGCCGTTCGAAATATTAGAAAAAAACTTATGGGAAAGCTCAGTGGAGGAAAGATCGAACGGAGCTAAGGTCAAGCTTTTTTTTTTAACAAGCTGTGTGTGGATGGTAGGATGTTTGCTTGGGACTCAGCGAAGAGTGCTCGATACAAAATTTCTGAAAGAAAGAAATGATCACAAAAAGAAAATAGGAGGACATTCACAATAATTAATATTAATTGTCGTAGCGTTGCGAACAAAGTCGCCCATCTGGAAGGTACGCTGTTATCGCATAATCCGGACATAGCTGTGCTAACAGAGACGTGGTTAGATGAAGAAATATTTGATTCCGAGTTTGTGCCAAGAAACTATAAAGTCTTTCGGAAAGACCGCGACAGAACGGGTGGCGGAGTGGCTGTACTGCTCAAAAGCTCATTTCGGATTTTAAAACTGCCTGATGTCGCTACAGTTGAAGCTGTTTTTTGTAAGGTATACGCTAACAATCTCCGATATATCCTTGGAGCTATCTATAGGCCTCCCGGTTCCTCTGTTGCTGTCTTAGATGAAGTTAAACAATATCTTTATTGCTACACGAAACCAGACAAGTTAAATTTAGTTGGAGATTTTAACTTACCAAACATAAACTGGGCTACTTTTTCTGTTCAATCTCCGCACGCAGTAGGAGATGCACTGCTTGTTGTCATGTTTCATTTCGATCTTTTACAAATTGTGAAGCACCCTACTAGAATCCAGCAAGATTCTGCATCAATTCTGGATTTATTCTTAGTGCGCGGCAATATCAAAGAAAAACTTTCATGTAATGTAGTGGCCGGTAATTTCTGATCATCAAGCAGCAATATTGGTATTAGAAGACATATTATTGGACCGAAAGGGTGATATTCGACACTTTCCATATTTTTCCCGTGCTGACAATGCATCGATTATTGGTGTTTTAGATCTTAATTATTATAGTTTTATGCACAGCACTTGTAGCGTGGATTACCTGTGGCTTGTTTTCAAAAACATTGCTTGTGACTGCATTCAGCGCTTTGTTCCAGTGATATGCAAGAAGTCAGACAATCACAATCCCTGTATTACGCGAGAAACTTGCAATTGCAGCGCAAGCTAAAACGACTAAAGAAAAGAATAAAAAAAGTCAAGCTCAGCCAATCTACGGGCAAAAATTTATGAAGTTTCAGAGAAATTAAAACAGTGCATTCTGAAAGATAAAGCAAAATACTGCAATACGCAACTTCCGGCTTTTATAAAAACTTCACCTGAAAAGTTTTGGTGGTCAATTGCACCAGTTTATCGTTCTACCGATACGTTTATTATAAATGGGCAACATGTAAGTGACAATGTCCAGGTTTCCTCAGCATTTAATAACAGCTTTAAGAAAGTTTTCACAAAACATGACGGGCGTCTCCCACCCTTTAGCATGTCCCTTCCTTCCATGCCTGATGTTGTAATTTCTGAAGAGGGTGTTTTAAATCTATTGTTAAAACTGGATGTTAAGAAGTCACCTGGACCAGATGATATTCCGAATGCCTTTCTTAAACAGTATGCAGAGTGGTGTTCCAAGTATTTGTGCGTCCTTTTTACTCGATCTTTGACAGAAGGTGTTTTAACGTGTGATTGGAAAACTGCTAGAATTAAGCCCTTGTATAAAAGTGGAGAGAAGACGGGTATTGAAAATTATCGCTCTATTTCATTAACCTCGACAACGTGAAAATTATTAGAACACATCATTCATAAGCATCTAACTAATTTCCTCGACGAGCATAATGTACTGGCAGTTGTTCAACATGTGTTCAGACGAGGGCATTCAACAAGCACTCAGCTGGCCGAAACAATCCACGATTTTGCGACAGCAATCAACGAAGGAAAACAAACAGATGCTATCTTCATGGACTTTCGAAAAGCTTTCGATAAGGTTTCGCACAAGAAACTACTTCATAAACTCAGTATTGTTATAAATAATAAACAGATAGTAACATGGATACGTTCGTACCTATCTGATCGCCGTCAGTTTGTCGCACTGCATAAAGCCTGCCTCAATTACTTTCCTGTAGATTCTGGCGTTCCACAAGGATCTTTCCTCGGCCCCCTACTGTTTTTAATATTTATTAATGATATTGTTAAAGACCTGTCAGTACGCGTTAAGTTATATGCGGACGACTGCGTGCTGTATGAGAAAATAAGTTCGACTAAAGATCAAATTAGGCTGAATAATGATTTTGCAAAAATAGTTTCTTGGTGTGAGAAGCGGCAAATGTCAATTAATTAAAAAAAACGGATTCATGAGAATAACACTAAAAAAAAACCCTCTTCTATATCCCTACACTGCTAATAATAATTTTCTTCCTGAAGTTACAGAATATCAGTATCTAGACCTATGGATTTCTGATAACCTCTCTTGGACCAAGCATGTCGACTACGTTTCAGCAAACGCTCTCCGAAAGCTTTTTTTCTAACGACGCTCGCTTAATTTAGCAACCCCTGGTACACACCTCCTTGCCTAAAACACTATTATTAGACCAATCTTAGAATATGCAGTAATTATTTGGGACCCCTTTACAAAGGTAAACATAAAAAAAAATCTTGAAAGAATCCAAAATAAAGCAGTAACGTTTATATATAACACTTACGGGCGACCATCAGTCAGTGACCTCCTCAAAAAAAGCGGCTTACCCTCCATTCCTAACAGAAATCGCATATGTCGCTTAAAGTTTTTCTTTCAATTAATTAATAATAATTTCAAAGTTGACACTTCCAATATCCTTACTTATTCCTCGGGGTACCAAACTAGAAATCGCCATTCTCTTTCCATAACACCATTAAATTCGCGAGTTAATTGTTTTAAATATTCCTTTTTTCCAAGGGTCGTCACTGATTGGGAAAACCTCACGGAAGTGTTCCTCTTTACAGGAAGTGTTCCGAGGCCTGAATTGGGAACAGTTAAGGATAAGGGTTAATGGAGAATACCTAAATAATCTGCGATTCGCTGATGATATTGCCTTGCTGAGTCACTTAGGAGATGAACTGCAAAGCATGATTAATGAGCTAGGCAGTGTAAAACGGTGGGTCTAAAAATTAACATGCAGACAACCAAGGTAATGTTCAACAGTCTAGCAAGGGAACAGTAGTTCACAGTTGGTAGCGAGGTGCTGGAAGGAGTAAAAGAATATGTCTACTTAGGGCAGGCGCTGACCGCTGATCCGGATCATGAGAGGAAAATAAGAATAAGAATGGGGTGGAGTGCATATGGCAGGTTCTCTCAGATCATGAATGGCAGTTTAACAATATCTCTCAAGAGAAAAGTATACAACAGCTGTATTTTACCGGTACTCACCTACGGGGCAGAAACGTGGAGGCTATCTAAAAGGGTTCAGCTCAAGTTAAGGACAACGCAGCGAGGTATGCAAAGAAAAATTATAGGCGTAACGTTAAGAGACCGGAAGCGGGCAGAGTGAGTGAGGGAACAAACGCGGGTTAATGCCATCCTGGTTCAAATCAAGAGGAAGAATTGGCTTGGGAAGGGCATGTAATGCGAAGGCAAAGTAACCGGTGGTCCTTAAGAGTAACGGGGTGGATTCCTAGACAAAGTAAGCGTAGCAGGGGGCGGAAGAAGGTTAGGTGGGCGGATGAGATTAAGAAGTTTGCAGACATAGGGTGGGCGCAGCTGGCGAAGGACAGGGTTAATTGGAGAGACATAGGAGATGCCTTTGCTCTGCGGAGGGCATAGTCAGGCAGATGGTGGTGGTGGTGGTGGTGATGATGATGATGATGATGATGATGATGATGATGATGATGATGTATCAGGAGTCCTACTGTCATTTAGAGGAGGGCTCACGTCACGCAGATTACCCTTGCAGATTAAAAGGGCTGGCCGCAGCAACGTCGTTGCCTCGTCGCAAGCGCACAGCCAACTCGGTCACGGCGAAATTGAATATTGGTTTTTGGGGAAAGGAAAAGGCGCAGTATCTGTCTCATATATCGTTGGACACCTGAACCGCACCGTAAGGGAAGGTATAAAGGAGGGAGTGAAAGAAGAAAGGGGTGTCGTATTGGAGGGCTCCGAAATAATTTCGTTGCAGAATACCGCGACTAAATCTCTATGTCGATCAGGGTTATCGCTGACCAACCTTTGTGAGTCTTGTGGCGAAATAGAGTGAATAGATCACTTTTTACTCTTTTGCCGGCGGTTCGCTTCTCTCCGTAGAACATACTTGGAGATCCCCCTCGCTCGACTGGGGCTCCCTCTATCTATTCCGATCCTACTCTCCTTTGGGGCAAGCGCCAAGGGATATGCCTTGAAACCTATGTGCGATTTTATTCACGGGCATATAATTGCATCAGGTCGATTCTTATGCTAAAATGTGAATTCACAGCTTTTTCATTTCACCCGCCGCGGTGGCTCAGTGGTTAGGGCGCTCGACTACTGATCCGGAGTTCCCGGGTTCGAACCCGACCACGGCGGCTGCGTTTTTATGGAGGAAAAACGCTAAGGCGCCCGTGTGCTGTGCGATGTCAGTGCACGTTAAAGATCCCCAGGTGGTCGAAATTATTCCGGAGCCCTCCACTACGGCACCTCATTCTTCCCTTCTTCTTTCACTCCCTCCCTTGTCCCTTCCCCTACGGCGCGGTTCAGGTGTCCAAAGATATATGAGACAGATACTGCGCCATTTCCTTTCCCCCAAAACCAATTATTATTATTATTATTATATTATTATTACTATTTTCATTTCCTTTTTTTTTACACCTCGGAAGTGATGGAGCGAGGAGCGAGACTTGAGACTGTTGTAGCCTGGATGTTGCAACGCTCTTTATGGTGTGATGTTGGTTTTTACATCGCATCGACCCAATTTACGTCTTCCGCTTTCCACTCAGACTATATAGGCGCGACGGCAGTTGCCTACACCGGAATCATACGTTTCGTATACCAACTACTTCCTCCACAAGATCAGTTTCTCCAACGGTTCACCATGCTCGACTTGTGCTGTGCGCGAGGACCTTGAACACTGTCTGTAGCTGTCTTAATTTTACTGCTTCCCACATATCATTAGAAACTGCTTGAGGTTTCCGCCAGCACTGAACCATGTGCCCGAAACACGTGCTTGGGCTCAGGGGTGCTGCCGCTTAGGCGCAATTGGGAACAGAAGCTTTACTAAATATCAACACACATAGGCCTGATACGAACTATTCGAAAATGCTTGTGAGTGCGCGAGTGTTCTATGTGCTTTTCTGTGTGCATGCATGTGTTTCTTATCGTTTTTCTCCCTAATGTGGAGCGAGCCAGCCATCTTGGCTACCACAAGGCAAACATCGCCAGTAACCATTCAAGCGTGCTCCCTCCACCTCACACAAAAGTCCATGTCCACTCTTACCTGGGTTCTGGTTCAGCGCGTCACTCCGGGCTGAGGACCATGGCAAGGCGGAAGCCTCTGCCATCGCCATAAGTCATTGCGATCTGGCGGATAAATCAAACCGTATAATAACTGATTAGAAGAAAGCCTATCAATATTGTACTACAGGACGAGTTCCAGAAACGACGGCGACCCTTTCACCAACTTAACACCACTCCCATATAACTACCCATGGACACCGACCCATGGAAGGCTTGAAGGCAATGAGGCGGCAAACGATCTAGCTCGCGAGCTAACAAAACCGAGCGGATCCTTACCCGTACCTCAACCCTCTACCACCAAACTATAGTGCACGGCTAGAAATCCGAAGAAACCACATTCTGGAGGCGAATACAGACAAACAGCTTCACTAACCTGTACTTGTACAGCCTCACCAACCCTTACAGATAATACCCCACCTGTTCCTGGTGCGACATACAAGATTTCGTTGAGTTGCGTGAGAATACTCTTCCCATCTAACAGCATAACATACACCATACGAGCAGTGGGAGGCAACCCTGACCAAAAGTGGTCTGGCGGACCAGCGTCAGACCATCCGACGGGTCCAGACATCAGAACAAGCCACCGGAGTCCTGAACTGAGGAGTCCGCGGCCCACCTGATTCGGTCAACATTTAAAAAGCCTATAAATCTGTCTCTCTCTTACCTGGGCAACAATACGGAGAAGTGATGATTTGAAAAGTGTACACTGTGTCACGTACGGTGCAGACGCTGTATCAGCATAGGTAGGAGGATATTTTACCCACGTAACATAGGCATAAGCTTGGAAAGTAGATGGAGCAGGAGTAGTATACACGAAGACGACGAAGACAACCTTGCCAGAAGTGGGTTTCTACGGGCAATTTGTCGGTGATATTTAGGAACCAGTTGCATTCGGCTTTACGTGCGTGTAGCTGCAAATTTTCAAAGGAAATAATTCTCCTCTTTTAAATGAAGAGCTTAGTCGCTCTGTCCTTTTCGTTACGCCATGTACGGCTGCATGCAGTGGCCTGTATATGCCCGACTTTCACGACAAATAAAAATCACGGTTGCTGTCAGCTTCGGTATCTTTCTCATCGTTCATGTCAGAGAGCATCAATCCATCGTCAACCCATCAATCAACCGTGAGCAAGCATCAAAAGATAACACCTTTCTGACGTTCTTCAGCGTGCTTTTATGTGTGTGCATATCTGCCTTTGCAGTTGTCAGTTAGTCGTAACGCTGGAATGACCATCTTCGCCACGGCACATTACGTCATATCTTCAGTCGCCCCCCCCCCCCCCCCCCCCCCCAAAAAAAAAGGCAAAACATAGTCCATCGCTTCACTACAACCAGTGGTAAAAACAAGAATGCGAAATACTACCTCTTGGTGGCTAGCTGTCTGTGCAAAGCTCGTTTCCTGCCAGGAGGGGAGGTTTAGGGGAGGAGGGGGAGGCACTGCCCTCTATTTAATTCGACCCCTGTTTAGCGGGGCGTTCTAACTAATCTATATGAAACTGTTGTTCATGTGGCGGACACGTTCAGTTTCTTCCTTTCAAGTTGTATTTCTGATTGACGAGCCCGAAGCTACCTCGAGTATCCAGCAGACCGGTTCCTTCGCCCATTGTACTTCTCGAGCTAATTGCACGCGGTGCGCCCGCCATGCCGATAAATCGCGATGGCCGCCTACCGGAAAAAGCATATGCAACCTTATTTTTGCGGCCGTCGGTGTTAACCGCGCCTCGAAGCCACCCACGGCATAGCGTGCACACCAAGAGGCCCCGCATGTACATACAGGATTGCGCTCATCGCTCAGGCACAAAAAAAAAAAAGAAATGAACGAGCGGCGCATGCAAGCAGAGCGCCAGGAAGAGTACAGCAGCGAAACAGTGGGAGTACGTCTTGTCTGAGCACAGGGATCGCACACGAGAAGCAGAAACCGAGGAAAAAAAGAAATAATGAGGAACATGAAAAGAACCCGAATAAGTCTCCGCGATGAGGTTTTCTCAGCCGACTCGCAGGGCTCGGATGAAAACGAGCGGCCGACTTGTTTATTTTGTCTCTGCGGAGCCGCTCGCTCGCGGGTCGGCAGCATGTAGCTACTTTCTGGCCCGGGGTAGGTGTGTGCGGGCGCGGGGTGTCCCCGAGGAGCGGCTATTTCGGGAGCACCTCGGCGAGCATTCACATCCACTCACGCAACGAGCACACAGCAGCGGTGGCTCTGCACGGACGACGGAGCTGGGCGGCAGCGGCCAAGTAGCGAGCAGCGAGGGACGAGAGCGACGACGCTGAAACGCGCGCACGCATGCACTCTTTTTACGCGCGCGATCGCGGCCTTGCGAGCGAGCGCGGTGGCCGCAGAGAGAGAGAGAAAACGAGAGGAGAAACAATCGAGGAAAAAAGATGAGAGAGGCTGAGGAAAGCAGCGCTCGGGGGAAATAAAACATCGCAGGGGACGCGACAGGAGACGCCGTAAGAAAGTTCAGCCGACGGTATTAAAAAAAAACAAATAGAAAGGAAGAGGAAGAAAGAAAAAGACATTGCGTGCCGGCGGCCAGACAGACGGTTGTCGGCTGACGGGAGACGTCGAGCTGCCACGGCGAAGGCGCTCCGTCACGACCGCGGATCCTATGCGGGGATATATGCCTGTCTGCCCGCTGGCCGAGACTACAAACTTCGGCTTATGGTTTGTGTGTGTTCTCAGTGCGAGGTGAGAAGGACGAGAAAGGTTGTGCGCAGGGATCGCTGCCCCCCGCGCATCGGCGACCGACCGCAGGTGGCAGCAGCGCATCGACACACGTAGACACACGTCGTCGGAATAAGATGCGCGCGCAAGGGACTCAAGAAGCCCTCCCTTTTTCTCTTTCCTCCGAGCCCGCATCAGGCCAGAGCTTCATCCGTGTACGCTACACCGCCGGCCGTCATCGTTGGCAACTCTCGCCCGACGTTGAGCTGCGGGGTGGGGACGCGCAGCGGTTCCCTTCGCCTCATCTTTCCTTTCTTGCTTTTTCCCTCCGTCTCCTCGACCCGCTTCTTCGCTCCTTCTTTTCTCTTGAGGCAAGCGCTGCGCTCTTCTCTTTTCGCGATCATCTCTTTTCTTTTTATTCCTTCCATCTCGAGGGGTGCTCCGCTCCGACTCCTTTTGATGGCGCGCTGCGAGAGGCAGCGAGCGGCGCGGGAGCATCGGCGGCGGCACTCAGCTGACTCGCGGCCCGCCGAGTCGGGCGCGCGGCCGGACGACGCTCCCCTGGCGGTCAGCCGCTGAACCCTGCCGCTGTTGCTGCTCTTCGGGACAAGCCAAGCACGTGCGCCCGCGCTTCGCGCTGTTTGCCGCCGCGCGCCAGCGCTGACGGCGCGAGCGCCGAGCTGCCACTGGTGCGAATCACCGGCCGCCGTTGACGCTGCTGCTGTTGCCGCTAAACGCCACCGCCGCTGCCGGGACCGTGAAATGGAATTAAAAAACACAAAACGAGAGAGAATGAAACGGCGTCCTGCGAAAGGGATTGGCAAGGGAGCGAGAGAGTGTATTCCTGAGAGAGAGAGACGGGAAGGCACGGGTGTCAGTCGAGTCTACCTGCCCTGGCCAGCCGCACGAAACCGACGGTGACCGCAGTACGGCTGGCAGAAATCGTCTGTTCTGGACAGAGGCAAGTCGTCGTCTGCTCGACGGAGCATCGCTCGACAATCGTCGTGCGCTTGCGTGCGTGTTATCCTGACGTGATGTTGTGTGTGCAGCTGTGTGTGCAAGAGATCAAAGACCGTGCAAGTGGTGTCGAAGTCAGTGTCAGTGCACGTCTGTTGTCCGTTAGGGAACGGGCAACGACAACCGCTTTGTGCAGAACTTTACTGTGGTGCGACTTGCGAGTTCGGTGGATGCCGCGAAGATACTGCGCGGTGTTGCTGCGTGACAAACAGTGCGCTACGTCCATGAAGCGTGCTCATTGCTGCTTTCGGGATAAGTCACCCAGAGCCCCCATGGGAAGAACCAGAGGGTGAGTTAAGGCTGTGTGATTCAGAGCTTTGCCAAACGTTGTTCGCCCGATCGCGTTCTACGGAATGATGCTCACTGAAGAAGTTGCCGATCGTTTTGCGAAACTAAATTTTTCTCAACCTATTTTCTGTTAATTTTGACCAATCTAGGCGTTCATATATGAATTACGGTCGCAAGCAAACGGCGGTGCAGGTATTTTTAATATACTAAAGATCATCTAGGCAATTTTTGCTTCCACGGTAGTTTGCGCGCAGTTTCAAAACGTGGTTATTTCGTGCGCTTGCGCACGTAGCTAAGTCCGTTTGCGATTGCCTCTAGAATGTTAGCCGAATCTGGTAAGGCAGGAAACCTCCGAGGAGGTGCTTTCAACACCCCCAAATTGCGGCAGTGATATCAATCAGCTCAGTTATTTCCAGTATAAAACTGTGCTCAATGTTCCTGAATCTTGGTTCCCGTTGACTAATCGACAGCCAACTGCGTGTTCCTGTTGGACAAAGTTTTTTGGGCGCGAAGGATTAGGCGTCCATCTCCATTTTTAATGTGTAAGCATTACTTACCTCATGCGCAGCGTGAACAGAAAGTGTCCACCGGAAGTGTCCACTTACCCGAGCTTACCGCAGTTACTCAGTAGTAACTCGGGTAAGTTCGGAGGAGCGTCGCGTCAGCAGTGCGAGAAGTTGCTCGGGAATAGCAAGATGGGTCGCACAATTCCTGCGGGTGGCTGTGACAGGAACAGCCACCGGCCAGTGCACGTTGCAGTGGCGCATCGCTTAACCGCTGCGCCACGGCTCTGGTAGTGGTGTGAGTACTGGCCGCCATCTATGAATGTTAAATAGAGAATGACCAATTGTGAATATATTGCCATTAAACCACGGAGCCCCGAACGGTGTGCGGTTTGGTGGCTAACGTGAACTAAGTTACACAAACGCACAGAATACCCCAGAGGTAATCAACCACAAACGTACCAACGGAAACAGCAGTAGTGCACAATGTTTTCGCATTCATAGCACGTAAGGAGACTTAAGTGCCCCCGGTAGTTTTTCACTGAATGCTAAGTCTCGCTTTATCACCTTCGTGCTCTGTGCACACGATGACAAAGGTGGCATCAACCACGTGACGATGTCTCAGAGTGCTCTTATTATTTCAGGTGCAAACCTTCTTGTAACGTTGGCGCCTTTCTTCGTTATTACCATATCACCTATAGACGGTTCCTTGATATATAGACTGTTCGAGAATAGCAAGAAGCCACTACATTCTAAACCGCCTTTGCACTTGAAATGTGCGAATTCGGAGCTGGAAATGCTGTCGTCATGGGCACCTACTGGTTGCAATTCAGAGCTAGTTAGGGCCTAACGAAATCAGGCTAGATGTGGTATAGTGGGGCCAGGTACACTTCATTGTAACATATGCATAATGCATTTCTGCGTCTTTCTATTCCTGTGCAGATCAAGCTATATTTCAACGCTGTAATTCCAGTTTTGAGAGCAGCGATGTGTGCTATAACACTACGCTTCCACGATGGACAAGCGTGTGTTTTACAGAGCCCTGGTTATTCAAGCCCTTCCTGCCTTTTAAAGATACGTTTGTGCCTCGGTACCCTTACCCAATGGCTACATTGTGTCGGTCATAACGACTCCGCAATTTACACACGCTATGTTTCCACGCAATGGGAGCTCTGTTTAAGCTGCGGTCCCGTCCTCTCAACTATCTTAAGCCTTCTAAGCGCGCTATCTTTTTGTGCTTCTCCGCTCTGCGTGGGTTAATGCTTTGTATGTTCACTCGCGAGACGTCGGTCGACCTGCACGTGCACACGAGCGAATAGGCTGCATTTTCCTTTTTCTTTTTTGAATGAACGAAAAGAAGCGCTCTCGCCTCGCTGCTGCTGTTGCTGTAGAGGAGGAGGAGGAGGAGGAGAAGAAAGAAGCTGCGGTGCGTCTGGATTTTATGACGCGTAGTGCGTCCGCCTTGCACGGGTCAGCCGGCAGAGACGAGTCCGCGGCGGGCGAAAGCTGACACATAAGCCGAGCCGCACGCAACACCCGCGATGCATGGCCAGCACGCAATCTATGCACCCCCCCCCCCCCCCCTTACGTACCCCCTCGCCCTTTCTTTTCTCTACCTTTCACTCCCGGTCGCCCGTTGTTCATTTGTTTGTGCTTCTGCTGTGAGCCAATGTGTGCGTGTGCGCGAGAGGGACTGAGTGATTTAGGCTGCTCTCAGCTGGCCCAGGCGCGTTCTGGCGTGTCGAGTCTCGACGGACCCCCATCACTCTTCGTAGGCACATTCGTCGCGGCCACTGCTCGGGGGACGAGCGAGAGCAGGATATGATGCATGCATCGTGAAGGTGTGAAAAAGTGCCGGACATGCTTGTGTGTTGATAAAGGAAGACGCGATGGCAATGGGACTGCGAGAGAGGGGATGAGGGTTATAGCTGATGGTACGGGCGACACAAAGGTGAAATAAAGAGCTGTGCTTCTTTTGATATCGTGAGGCCCAGCGCCGGGCAGACAGGCGAGAGGAGACACCACAATGGCATTGTGCGGAATTAAAGGACGCGCGAAGCTGTGTGTGTGTGCTTGAGGCGAAGGCAGAGTATGGAGAAGCAGACGCAGTCACACATGCAGGCGTGCAGCGGGTAGCCAGCTGGAGAGGAGGAGGAGCTCCAGTTCATTTAAACAGAGGGACAACTCGCTCTCGCCGCGACAGTCCGTCCTTGCGTGCGTGCCTGCATGGAGCGCCTAACGCAGCGCACGCCTGACGAAGTCTGCCGGGTTTCACGCTCTGTTACAGTCCAAATGAAAGAGGTGGACAGATTTTTGACGCTTGCCTGCGCAGCTGAGGAGGGATGTCCGCACACAATGAGTGAGAGAGAAAGAACGAGAAAAGGAGGAAGAGTAGCAGCGCTCATTCGCCATCCGCAGTGAGAAAGACAATGGGAGGTGGCCGAGAGCGCGCTTTTTCCTCGCACGCGCTGGCGCGCGTCGGCGGGGGCGGGAAGCCACTGGCTCGCGCGCGCTATTATACATCAACTCCGCGCGTGTAGTCCGGTACGAGATGGCGCGCCTCGTTGCATGGATGCGGGGTTACGGACGTGGTTATGCGAGGTGCGATGTCACACATGGAACGGAGGTATAAACGCTCCCAGGCAGGTTACTCCGGGCGCAGTGCTGTTCACTGTATCAGGTGCTTTTCACTCTGAGTTGCAGGACCACTCACCTTGTTTGTCCTGGGGCCGTATATTGTTGCATTTATTTTATTTTTCGTTTTTTTTAGTCCTGTGCAATTGGTCGACGCTTCCCGCGGTCATTGCGTAGGCCACGGGAATGACAGAGGACCAAAAGAAAGAAAAAATGAACAAAATATTACATCTTTTACGCTGTGCTACAAGGCTCCTATCGTGCTCTTAGTGCTATGGACGATAAAATGAACAAAGTACTCCCAGATTCCCGGAGATTTCACAGTTCTACGGGGCAGAGAATTTTGTTCTTAGTTCGAAAAAGTTCTTATTATACATATGGAAAACTCTGTATTGATCACGCTACAAGGTCGGCGCATAAAGACAGTTGTCTCTCTTCTCTAATGATGCGGCACTGCTTGTTCACTGCATGCTCTGTATAGAAGCCTCCACTAAATGGCCAGCGGTTATTTCGACCTGTCTACTCGACAACATGGAGCACGGAGTGCTTGGTCAGAGTAAACGTATTTTCCTGCTTCCGTTCAACACGACGTTTGCGGGCATATATAACGATTTTCGTTGCCCAGTCGGACGTAAAGAAATTTAAGTATAGCCTTTTGGCGCATATGAAACGTACAGGTAAATTTGCGACAACGGAACGAGTTAGGGCGTATTAAATTGTGTTTGAGAGCCATATGCCAATAAAAATATGAGTGATAGACGTATAAGGTATACATCGAAGGGGAGAGGCACACCTCTCGCTCGCTGAACTTGCATGCTGAGGTACATGCGAAGTTTGATCGCATACGCACACAGGCTCACATTCGGGTTCCTGCATTTTTATTCCAGATTTCTTTTTTTTTTTACTAACCGGAGTGGGACCACAACGAGCTTGCGTGGTGACTTTACTGCTTCGTATTTTACTAGACGACTTCCCCGTCCGACCTATACTTCTCTTACGGCTGTTTCTATTTGCTCGCTCACTTGCTGGGTGCAGTAGTAACCCGAACTGTTCTTTTTGGGGTACACGGCTACCACGTTTGCTTAAAGCCAATCTTCCCGTCTGGCCGCGCGTGGCAATTGTGCTGAAAGGAGAGAGAGAGAGCGGAGGAGTCGCTGAGCGAAGCTCCGACTCGTGGCCTACATTCGAACTGCCGGCTCCGCTCGGCGGCCGGAATGGATGCGCGTCTGGGTGCAGTGGGATTTACAGAGCCCCTTATGTGGCGTCGTCGATGGTTTGCGGCTGGCTCCGTTCGAGTCGCAGCACACTCTAGAAGCCCTCCCTGCGTTTTTCGTCCGCTTGTTTCGCAGGGGCAATTTTCAAGCCGTTATTTAGCTTGCTGATGTATGCAGTTCGATCTTTTATGGTTACAGTAAGAAGGGGGCTCACTTTTTACTAGGAACACTGCGACGGCAGACGTGTGGAAGAAAGAAAATACGCTGCCATATTGCTGTCAGTATATGCACGGTCTTGCGATCATTTCCTACTGGCCAAGTAACTTGTGTATAACTCCTGAGAGCTCTGACCGCGGCCCCGCGTCGATTGCAACGCACAGCCTTTTATACGAAGAAAGTCGGGCAGTGATTCGTACACGCACAATTTGAGGTGTCACCATGTTCTTGTCTTCCTATGTAACTCGGGGAAAAAAAACAACTTGGGGGACCCTTAACGCTCATTAAGAGTGCGAGTGAGATAGCATTAGAGATCCCCGTTGCTGCTACTTTGGTGTTTCTATGTCATTCTTCTGTTCTCTTTCTTTTCTTTTATTACTCTTTCTGTCTTCACTTTCTTGCATTAATTCTTCCTTTGTGCGCGGTTGTGTTGACGTCACAAGGTCACGCGACCACTCTCACCAATCACTTATTTGTACCAATCACTTATTTGATTCCCACCTGCCACGGTGGGCAACGGTGGGCAAGTTGTTCACTATGCAATGGGCCGGTTGCCACCTACTACCCCGGTGGGCAGGTTGTTATGACATCTCAAAGTCACTTGACCTCTGTCGACCAATCAGCGAATTTCGTGACGTACGCCGCCATTTTTGCGGAATGGCGGACTCTAATGCTATCGCATTAAAATGATACCAAGAGCATATACCCCCATCCCTACCCTACGGCCGCTTCTTATAATGCCCCCTCCTTCAAGTTCCGCCTTATTTTTATTCGACGCAGGCGTTTCTACGGGCAGCTGCTGCACCCATTCGTTCGCTGTATTTCACCTTTCCCGCCCAGCGTACAGGCATGAACAATTTAAAAGGAAACGCATAATTCGCTCATGGGAACCGAACTTTATTTTACTTCTACACCAAACTTGAAAAGGTATTACAAAAACCACGCGTGCACAAGCAAGATCATCATCATCATCATACATGATTAGCCCAATTACGTCCACTCTACGGTAAAAGCCTCTCTTAGTGCTCTTTAAGCGTGCCTGAGCTGCGCCATCCGCGATTACTCTGCCCCAGCAGACTGCCTAATATTAAAAAAGATATGCCGAAAAGGAAGAATACTAGAAAAAAAAAATGACAGCCGCTTACCCTCAGGGTACGACGAATGACCAGCGTCAGCTGTTTCGCGAAATGGTTAAAGCAGTAATCTATTTATTTATGCTAAATAGATTACAGATCCCGAGGTTATTTTGAGTAAAGGGGACGGCATGACGGCAAGCATGACTACTGCTGCCTTTGAACCGCCGCTGAGCAGACACAAATAGCCGTAGTAGCCTATGACTATGAGTGATTGGGCGAATTCATGACTGGGGAGAAGTACTCAGCATCACGAGCCTCCGGCTCAAACTCGGTTGCCCAAGTTCGCCTTCACCGAAGGGTGGAGTCCAGGCGGTAGGGTGGCCGTATACAGGGTTGCCATGCCCCCCGAGGCGGCAGCTTTGTACACATATAGCTCGTCTGTCTTTTCGCAGTGAAATGGGGCGTGCGGACGGGACAACTACGCAACCGGCAACTCGAAAATGGGTGAACTATATATGCTAATATACCTAGCGCTGCAAAAAATAAAAGCACTCCTCTCGCTTGTACTCGAGAGTTTAGCGCTGGCTGCAAGAGGCCTTATTCGTATTTTTGGCCTTTAACGGTTTGTTTAAAATAGCCCCCAAACACACCATGCATAGGCATCCACCCAACGTGGACAATTTGCTGGACACAGGTGAGTTTATTTGGAGCC
Organism: Amblyomma americanum; assembly: GCA_030143305.2. Taxonomy (NCBI): domain Eukaryota; kingdom Metazoa; phylum Arthropoda; class Arachnida; order Ixodida; family Ixodidae; genus Amblyomma; species Amblyomma americanum. The sequence goes on from JARKHS020026287.1 coordinate 456,190, forward strand.
TTCACTCAAGCGAATCGCCTTAAGTGCCAGCGAGTATGACGGGACGTGCACATTGCCTCCGCTGGTGTCATCACCGGAGGAAGCGCTGCAGTAAATTAGCTCCCGTCGACTGTACACATACATTCGCAGCGCACGCAGATCGCCGCCAACGACGCACGCCTCACAGCTGCATCGAGGCTCTTGCACGCGCGGGAACGCCGCAGATGCCGACGCGTGTTGAGTTCGTGCGCAGAAACCAAGCGAACAACGGTGCGTGTGTGTGTGGCTCGGCCGCGCTGGCCGATGTCCGCCCCCGGTAATGAGCGGCTCTCCAATGGGCTGGGGCCATCGATCGGGCCCGCTGCTCGCTGACCAGCGGTCCGCGCCCGCGGGAGGTCCGCGCCCGCTCGCCGCTGTCCACTCGCGCTGCTCGCGCCTAATTGATTGACCGCGCGGCCCCCCTCCGCGCTTTTTTATGTGCGGCCCCGCGGTGGGCCGAGCAGCGCGCCGGTGCTTTATGACGCGCTGCGGCGGGTTGCTCTTGCCCGGGGTGTGTAAAACTCTGGGAACCCCGACGATCGCGCTCTTTCGACTTTGTTGTTTATTTTATTTATGCCTCCCTTCCTCCTCGTCCTCCTCCTCTTTTATTTGGCGGGACTGTGGTGGAGCAGTCGGGAATAACGAACTCTCTTCAGGTGTTCCCTATGGCATTACTTATTATGGCATATACTTACTACAGCATTGCTCGCTATGGCCCCTAGCATTACGTACAGTCGGGGACAAAAGTCTCTTTTATCAGCCGCCGGCTGGAGACAGCACTTGTGGAGGGGAGTCGAAATCCGGTTCTTTCAACTCCACAAGTTGCGGTCTCCAGCCGGGGGCTGTTAATAGACCGATCGGCTTCGTTTACGGCGCACGTGGTTAAGAGACTTTCGTCCCCGACTGTACATAACAAGAAACACTTGCGTGTTGCACTTAGTGCATCGCGATTCCTGCGGCGTTGCATTGACTTTTCGGTTTGAGGGAAGAAAATGACACGTACTTCTTTGAAATAATAATACCGATTGGTAGGTTTTTTTGCATGACAGAGCCGACTTAGCGACTGTGAGGCACGGTACAGTGGAGAGCGCCAAATTAAATTCGACCGACGGCGGCTCTCTACCGTGCGCGAAAGTTCCAGTGCAGGAGCGTTTCTGCACTTCGCCTGCTTCGCGAAATGCCCGAACCGAGACCGGGATCAAGCTGTCCGCCTCGTGTTCGCGTGCTAGCGAATTGTCGTACTTAGATCGGTGACCTCAAATAGCGGGCTAGAATGGCTAATGACCGCGTATGTGTCTTCCGTCTCCTTCCTGCTCGTTCGTCCTTCGCGCTGTGCAGTGACCATTCACGAATCAAAGACGGCTCCCCCAACTCTCTGCTCTCGTGCTCTAAGCAAGTGGCGCTACAATTGTCCATCCGAACTTCACGGAAACAAAGAGTAAAAAGCGTAGCCTAGCTCAAGGACTGCCTAGCAGGTCCCTGCACGTTAGATGCCGGCAGGCATCCCATAAAACAAAGCTACCTGCCGTGACTGGGCGCTATTACTGAGAATGCATTGCAACAATGTGACTGAGTTATGGCGGCGAACGATGCATTTCGGATGTAAATGGGAGGCTGAGGAGGGGGCTACGAAGTTATGCGCCTATTCATAGCTGCACTTTCAGGTTCTTGTTCAGTCGCCTCGAGAGTGGTGGTCCCCAGCCAACGGGTCCGCTACCTGCATCGCCAGCATCGGCGCGCACGCAAGCGCTCCGGAGCAGGCGAAGCGGGTGCGGCGGGGTTGAGTTTTAAGTAGAGAAGGATCCTAGCAGCAGCAGCAGGAAGCCGGTGCGCGCGCGGCCTATCTCGGCCAACCCTTCTCGTTCGTCGCCGCGCGCACTTGTTCCGCCGCCGCCGCCGCCTTCGAGCGCGAGCACCGAGGTCGTTCCCCGTCTGAGCCACCATGTCGCCGTCGTCGCCGCCGCTGGTTTGCTGTTATTTTCACGTGCCCCGCGCCGCCGCCGTGTTTCTCGGGCGCGCACATAAATGATACGCCCCCCCCCCCCCCCCGTGCCCTCCCCTCCTTCCCCTAGGACCCGCTCCTCCTCTTCCTCGCCCCGATGCGGGCAGCGTGGGTGCAAGGAACCCGCCTCGCGGTAGCGGCGCTGAGTGAAGGAGCTGCTGCTGCGGCTGCTGGTGCTTACATGCTGCGGCGGGCTTGTTTTAAGGCGTTTGCCCCACCGGTCTCCCATCGATGGTTCGGTGGCGTTTTGACGGATGCTGGCGGAATGCGAAAGCGGAGCAGCAGCGCCAGCATCCGTGCCCGCTGCAGTCTGCAGAGGGTGGCAGCTAACCCTGAGCGCTGTGCAAGATCTGATCGCAGTACCGGAACGCGGAGTTTGTCTAGACAATGTCACAGTGCCGTAGTCGGGTGTGCCCGTTCTCGTTCCCCTTGTACTTGTGGCCTAGATAGCTGTTGTGCGTTGATGCTGCAGCGAACAGGCGCACGTCAAGCAGGACGTTTCTTTTTTAATGCTGCAGTATTAGAAGCATCGTTGGCGAAATAGAATGTGGCGTAGGAAGCTAAATTCGCCGATAGGCTGGAGGGAAGTGACATAAGACCGGGAGGGACGTCACTTCCGGTAGAGGCATCAAGAGCTTCTAATGCTATCGCATTGCCCACACATAATAGATTTAGGTGTCCCTGTTAATTTTTTTGTAGCGAAAGCTAGATTGGCCACGAACTCGCAGCTTCGCCGTGCTCGCAGTCCCACCGTGGTCACACCGCGCAACGTGACCAACCACGTGACTCGTCACGTGACCAACCGGGTCACGTGACAAAGGCTAACCAAGCTATGCCTTAGCTTTCGCTACGTATATCCTGGCATAGCCGAGCTAAGCCACTGCCTTTTCATTTGCGGCATTGCTGAGTCCATGTGCACGTCAAAGAAATCTAGATGGCCGAAAATAGCCCAGAAATGCATAAGACTAACCCAGATTTAAAATAAAAAAACACTTTTTTTTGTTCTTAATCTATATTTTCTTACGCGTGTGGAGCCATGCTATATAGGATGTCCAGAAGGAAAAAATGCGAATAAAACCCTGTGCAAAAGAGTATACAGATAATGCGGATTAAAAAGTTAACAGGTGTGTGCTATACATCCACAAGTTTCGCGTGAGCGCAGGCGCGCACGCACGCAGACGGCGAAGCTCCGCCCCTCTGCTTCCGAGATTAGCGAGGACACTGTTCTCAGCGTCGCACTTAGCTTGTCCATTATGATTTTCAACACCGCCCGTCTTCTCACTCGCCTCACCGTGCCTCGGGGCCCGTGCATTCACGGAACAGCAATCACGGAGTTAAGCGCGCGCACTCGTGTCCGCACCGGAGGCAGGTCTGCGCGGCGAAGTCACTGCAAACGCACGAGCCAGCTGAGCGGGCACGGCGATGCATGCGCTTGGAGCCGCTTATACGCAGGGTGTGCTGTACTGTGGAAGACAGCTTGCGGCACCTCGCGTGGCCGGCGGCCTGCCGCTCTCGGCTTTTCCCCTCGAGTCTAATTACCGCCGAACCCGTGACCCTCATTAAGGCTCATTGGGGGTAAGACAAAACCTGCCCTGAATGTGCGCTCGCATGTTTGTGTGCGTGCGTTGCTTTTCTCGTGTGGTGGCGTTGATGTACGAGCGAAACTGCAGGCAAGGGCTGCGGGGTGGTGCTGGACCACCTCAGGGTCCTCTCCTTAGGCTGCACAACGCTCATGCATGGCTGCATCTGGTCGAGAGGCCTCCTCCGCGAGCGGGCATGTATATATATAACACACAGAGACGTGCTGTAGTGAGCGGTCCTTCCTGATCCGAGCTTTCTTCTTGTTATACTTTTGCATTTATGCAGGTGATTCCAGTCACGTGTCCCGGTTCCTTGAATCGTCTCGTTTTTTTCTTTGTTGCGGTGTCTTTCGTAAAACCTTTCTGCAGCGCTACCGCGCTGCTCCTCCCCCACACTCTCGCGGCGCTGCGATGCAAAACGTAACTCTGCGAGAACGGGAAGTCCGCCACCGAAGTAGATGTGTAATGTCCCCTAGAGCGTGACTGTCGTCGTAAGAAGTGATTTAGCGTTGCGGTGATGCTGAAGACGCGCAGGGGGACCAGCGGCGCGTACTGCAATTAAAGTGGCGTTCTTCGTGTCTTCTGCAATTTCATTTTGAGCGAGGAGAGAAAGGAGGAACGGTGAACGCGATTTAATGCTCCGTAATTTTCTGCCTGCAATTTGATTATCATTAGGGTTTTCGGCGACGAAGCGAGATGGCAGTCCTGGAGGCCTGTAATTGGCATCTTTATCGTGCCCGTGTATGGGCGTGTGGAACAGATAGGACGTCTTGTACTTTGTCACTGTCTGAAAGCATCCGAGGAAAGCAGCTCTGTAGTATGCCCGTGTATGTCTGCGATGCGGTCTGGTACGTATAGACGTAGTCGTCAGGATGGTCTTGGGCACATTTATATTGTTAATTTTTGCGTATTTTTAGGGAGAGACTTACTGGGCAGAAGCATAGCTGAACGCTTGGCGGCACTGCTGACACTGGATTGCGAGCATGCAGAGTGCGCAATGTAGCCTGAATCAGGAGGAAAAAAACTTTGTTCGCTGAGTTAAACAATATGGCCTTAGCAAACGCCCGAACGAATATCATTAATTATTTGATGACATACTCTTTCAAGTCCTGACTGTAGTTAGGTTGCATGCGAACAAACCAGCGGAAATAGACGTTACACGAGGCTAATAAAACGGTCTGGACAGCTGAGCAGTGTCACACCAGATATACAGCCAGCAGAAAAGGAAAACATTTGCTGCAGCATATCGATCGCTGTTTTATTTATGCGCCATTGGCTCCAAGCGCACAGCCGTGATGCATACCGCCGTAGTAGGAACAGTTATACGTCACTTAGCAACGAGCTGCGTCCTCTTCCACCGAAGCGGTGAAACACCGCGGCACTTTTAATTTCAATGACACGTTTTCACGTTGCACAGTATAGTTCCTGACAGCTCGGAACGATGATATTCTGGGTGTATTTGCGCGAAATATACGTGAAATCTCGCTTCTTTCTTCTCACTTTTCACTAAAATGAAACTGTCCACCGGCGGAGGATTTCTGAAAGCTGCGTGTCTGCTGGTCTCGTCTTCTGCTCACTTCCTTGGCGCACAGTATCGGCGCAGCTTCTGACGAGAGAGAGAGAGGGAGAAGGAAAGGGAGAGGGCGGCTTCCTGTCTCGCGTGGTGCTCTTCCAGGATATATATTGGATGTCCCATGGACGTCCTGGACGTCCACAGGACGTCCAAGGGAGTTTCAGTGTCCATTGGTATGTTGCGAGTGCGCGCTGGGTAGGTCTGCAAAATCTTTATGGAGCCAAAGCAGCGCTGTTCTGAAGGGGCAAGCTGTTCCGACGTCGTTGCCGTCGGCGCGGACCTCTGAATCTGTCGATGGCCCACACGTCCAGGAGGCCGGTGAAAAAAGTCCGTGTTGATGTATACGTTCAGCTGGAGCGGCAGTACCGCGTCATCCAAAAGCACTTGGATAGAGAAGCAGTGCTCACCTATTATTGGGTTGAAATTTACTTGAAGGCTAATGGAAAGGCTTGAGATGAAATTAAGAACGGCGCAGCGAGCTGTGGAAAGGAAAATGGTAGCGGTAACGTTAAGAGACAGGGAGATAGAAGAGTGGGTTAGGAATCAAGAGCTAGCTACCGTATTTATCGACTGTAACGCGCCCTCGGTTGTAACACGCACCCGTTTTCAAGGCCAGGAATACAAAGAGTGCAATGTGATCGATTGTAATGCGCACCAGATTTCCATGCTTTCCGCACAAAAAAAAAAAAAAACGAGCGGCACGTGACGAGCGCGCAGTTTCGGCGCACTCAAAGTAACACTAGGATAAAAGCGAGAGAAAAGGGCAGAGGCGCCAAGCAGCGTCCCATATTGCACATAGCTGTGATCGGTTGACTGACTGATGCGCGGCCGGTAGCAGCGAGGCCTTAGTGCCATCCCCATTTTTTTTTTAAATTAATCAGTCGCCTTTGCCGAAGGAGACGCGATGCTCAGAAAAGCGAAACTAAGCGCTCAGACTGTTCTGGAAGGCGAGGTGCGCGGGAAACTCTACAGCATGAAATTCAGGTTTGAGTATCGCTATTTTCTGACTCTCACTGGCCGTGCCAGTCGTACCATGGACGCGGCCTGCCTTAGTGAAGCTGTTCGAATTGACCGGTGCGAGACGCATAGCGTCCGAATCAGCGAGCGTCCAACGCCATAGACTTACATTACAGGGGGTCGAAATAACGAGCTTTTACTGTATTGACGCACAAGAAATACCAAGCAGCCATTTTGTGATGCCGATGACAATAGGATTTTGCTGGCGTAGTTTCGTTTTCGGGTTAACGACATCCTAGTCGAAATCAAGAGGAAGAAATTGGCTTGGGCAGGGCATGTAATGTGAAGGCAAAATAACCGCTGGTCCTTAAGGGTAACGGAATGGATTCCAAGAGAAGGCAAGCGTAGCAGGGGCGGCAGAAAGTTAGGTGGCCGGATGAGATCAGGAAGTTTGCGGGGATACGGTCGGTGGCCGCAGCTGGCAAATGACAGGGTTAATAGAGAGACACGGGTAACGACCTTTGCCCTGCAGTGGGCGTAGTCAGGCTGATGGTGACTCGATCCTAACGCGCAGCTCAATTTTAGACGAGATTTTTTTCGGAAAAAGTTGCCCGTTAAATTGAGTACATGCGGTAATATCCTAACTGGAATAAGAAAGAGGAATTGAAATTCCGGGAAGAGATAAATTAAGTTGTTAGGGTAGCGAAGTAAATTTTGTGGTTATATAAACTTAGCAGCGGGCGACATAGAGTCAGAGATTAGATTATGAAATTCCTTTGCGAACGTTAGGACAGGGTTGGTGAACCTTACGCGAATTTTCGCAAATAGCCTTTTCCGCAAGTCGTCGTTTTCCGAAACGTAATGCTGACTATGTGCTTCGGGAGATCCCTAACGGGACTGCGCATGTTTGTTTTTTTTAGGGGTGGGGGGGGGGGGGGTGAGGTGACTACCAATATGTGTTGCATGCTTCCTGATCAAAACTATGGCGTTGGTTCTTTAGCCTTGCCAAACTTTCTAGCGAGAGCTCCGCCGTCTTGATTTGGTCAACCGCGATATGTGGGAAAGCCCGCTCGCAGAATTTCGCATGAGGTCCATTGGAGATAATATCGATATATTACACATCCATCCGCATCTCCCGCACCGTGCAGGCTTTGGTTGTTGCTTGTCGTTGCTTTTACGGCCAAAGTTGGAGCGCCGCCCTTATAATGCGCGAAAAGATACCGCAGCCAGTCCAACCGACTCCCGAGATCAGCACCTCCTGGTTGAAGCAAGCGTGGACCTCTTGCTCGCCAAGACGCCAAGCTTCAGAGAGCGAAAAAAAAAAAAAACGTGACGAATAGAAAAACACCGAACATTGCGGAGTGTGTATTGGAGGCCAACGACGGATCTAACCGAATCGCGAAGGAGGAAAAGAAGAGAGAAAAAGCAAGTGAAGAGTTTGGGAGGGGGGGGGGGGGGGGGTTGTAGAGGGGGAGTTGTTCGAAGGCGACGACGGTGCTCCGTTCTTTGCGCTGTCTGCGTTTTGACAACTCTTGAGAGCATTAGGGCGGTCATTGGTGGGTTCGCGCCTGTGTTTTTCGTCGCGTGTTCGCGCTCCCTTTCGCTGCTTGTCGTCGGCGGACGACGGATGCTCTCCGGTTCTTCTTCTTCTTCCCGTTCTCCTCCCGGCCGATCGGAAATGAGAGTGCGCTCGAAGGCCAACTCCATTTTAGAGGCTGCGGTCCGAGCCGAGGGAGGAGAAGTAAAAAAAGACGGGAACGGTAGTTAGGAGAAAACTTTTCCCCTCTGGCTTTTCGCCGGCGATGCGGCAGCGCTCACGCTGACACTTGCGACGAACGATGTTTTCATTTTTTTTCTCTCTCTGTCTTTCTCTCCCTTTTGTTACTTGCTTCAGCTTTCTCTTGGTTCGTTCTCGTTTTCATTTTCTCTTCTTCGTTTTGTATGTGTGTTAGCTGGGCGAGGGAAGACGGGGGACAAAAGAGAATTGGGGCGAAGACCTCCCGGAACCCCCGGAGGAAACGCGTTGGGAAAAGCGAAAAGAACGGTGTAGAAGAAGCCGAAACGCAGTTCCGATGACAGCTGCGTTAACGATGTTGCGCGCTTGTCCAATGGCGTCGCGACGCGGCTGATGGCTTCGGGAGTTGATTGGTCAGCAGCCGCTGTGTCGAGCTTCATTCTTGGGCTCTTCGTGGCGTCGTTTCGTCTGATTATTTTTTTTTTCGTTCGTGAAAAGATACTCGCTTCATTTCTTCCTTCCTCGAGCTTGAGGTTAGCAGAACGGATCGAGAAGCGAAAGCCGGCACCTCTGCTCCCGCTTAGCTGCTTCGAAGAAAGCTATAGAGGCTTTGTTTTCAGCATTTTGTTTCGAATTCTGCTGCGGCTCAACTTATGGGCCATCTTCTGCGGGTTTCGTGAACGTGTCACATTTCTTTGGTCTCCGGAAAGACTCATCTTACAGAAACGGTGAAGCTCATGAGGCTTTATTCATGTGATTGCGGTTTGCATACACATATGACTAAGCTGGGCTGTCCTCCCGCAAATTGCATTAATTGATTACATGCTCGTACCGGTCATTTAAGGCTTTCGTGCTCCTCAGGTGCAGTTAATTACAGTGATATCCATCATCGGGCAAATTTAAAAATATAGAAGGGTGTACTACACCCGACGCTTCGTGAAAGGTTAAGAGTGTGGTTCCCTGAGGCCCTTTCTCGACGGGAACGTCTTGGACACGTTCGGATCTCTGCAGTGTCGGTTTATGTAAACTGGAAGAGACAAGCGAACCTCACATGGAGCGTTTCTCTTACTACCTGTGCGACCATTATGCGGCAGTGCGCGACGTAAGTAAATGCACGCACGCGGTACGACTTTTTTGAACTTCATATGCAGTAGTACGCCAAGTTCCACTGAGCGAAGATCCGTTGAGAAACGACCGGAATATTAGTGACATCCACATATTCGTTGTAGCGAGCACGTAAAACCAATAACACCTTCCGCGGTCCTTCCGTCCCTAACGCTCAGTATCGGCAATGTGTACGCAGTGATCTGGAATTGAAGTCCTGTATGGAAGAAGCCAGGTTGTCCTCAAAGCCTAAAGGCTCTGCGGCGGCAGGTCGCCGAGAATACGGCTTAGGCGTGTATTTGCCATTCATTGGGACGCAACGTCCTTTCAAGACCCAACGGCAGCTGTCGTCACCGCGCGTCGGTGCTCTTGTTCAACAAATACATCCTCTTCGCACCGCGTCAGAAGCGAAACTAGGCCACACACGCCGATCGAGCAAGACTGATCGTTATGCAACCTCTGTAGCGTATACACGTCATGCGAGTAACGGCGCCCGGCTTCCTCTACCTCACGCGTTTCGCCTTGTATAGTGGGGAATAATAACAAGCATGCCACCCTACTTTACATTCCTTGTTTCCTGTTTTTCCTTGAAGCGCGAGCTAGACGTCAAGAAAACGTCTGCGGTGAGGCACACAGCGAGCAACCTGGCTGCATCAGCAGGCCTCTCTTCCACACCCATCTTTCTCCTCTCCCCTGGCGTCCTCCCTTAACACTGCCGCCCCCTTCCCCTGCCTTCTCCCTTCTGCCGGCCGGATCGTGACAGACGTCGCGGTTCGTTACGACCCGTATAGCCGCCTGCGTGATGGATCGACGCGATGGCATTGTTGTCTGACGATGCGTCGTCTCGCCGACAGGCAGCGCGGAATGCGCGAACGAACGAAGGAAAGAAGGAAAGAAATAAAAGGAAGGGTCCGCGTGACGCGCGATCAGGGAGCGCGCATGCATGCATGAGAATCGCGGGCGAAGACAGGTCGGCGTCGTTGAAATAAACAAGAGAAGAAAGAAAGCGCGGGAAGAAGCCAGGACCCGCCGCCATTCTTGGGCGATAAATACCCCGTGTAGGGATCGGTGAGCGACGAAGGAGACCCCGTCGGTGACCCGCAGGGTACGAGCCCGCTGCTCAGGATCTGCTCAGGATCTGCGGGCGTAGCGCGGCACCCGCTTCTCTTTGCCCGAAGGAAGCCGCCGACGCGGCCGCTCGATCATGCATTCAAGACGGTGTTTATGATGTGGAGAATGCGTTAGTCGCGCTCATTGTGCCTGTGGTTAGAGGCGCGTTCGGTGAGATAGCGGTGCGGGCGAGCACGTCGCTGCGGCATTCTTTTTAGGACGCTGCGCGCGACGCCTGTAGAGGGCATCGGGCCGTCCTATACGCTTTTTAGTAAAAGTACGCTTCCAGCTGCGAGAAGATGTGGCATATCGCGTCGGTTGGTGGGCCGGCTGGGGCCGGATGTCCCGGAGAAGTACGACCGAGCGGGCGTTCAGTCTTGTGACACTCCTTGGCTTTTCAGCCGTGGCACCTTATGCTGAAGAGTAAGACTAAATAAATGACGCAAGGGAGGCGAAACATAGACGCGGAAATGCGAGAATGTGAGGGGCTTTAAAACGACCCGTACTTTTCGCCGTTGCCCTGGGAGGTGGGCGGTCGCTTTCGTTATCAAAAGTGGCCGGCACGTGAGAGCCATGGACCGTACTCGCGAAACGCGCGGAGTACGCTGGCGCGGATGAGTCGCATGTGACGTCACAGGCGCCATGACTGGGCAGCGCGTTGCTTTCACAGTCACTGCGACATTGGTGCAAGCCGCGCTCGTAATGTGAGAGACTATTCGTCGCTGCTTTCAATATCAGGTAACGCACCAAACACTCGATCACTGTACCGGGTGCCTGTGGTAGAAATGCGTTCTTAGCGGACTACTAGGCATGCTAAACGTCGCCCTCCAAGAGTTCTTAATTTTTGGGTTAATTGATTCAACGAGGAGTTGCCCTTCACGCTGTGAATGCTGTATACAGTCATGATAACATCTAATTCGGAGCCTCTTTAAGTGCACCGCAGAACACACAACGGTGAAAGTTTACTCGCAACCTTGCTTTTTGCGAGAGCAGAGCATCCAGAGATCCCGCGTTGCAATCTACCAAGGGAACCCCAGGGCTCCTGCCAGAGCTCGGACATCCATGAAGGCGCCGTGATGGATTGCCGTCAATAGAAATGAATGCTGCGCTACCGATAAAGAACAGAAAGGGGCAACAATGGTTGGAGGATTTCAGTGGGTTGGAGGGGGTGGGGGGTGGGGGGGGGGGGGGCGGTGCGGGGGGCGCTGAGTGGACTTATACTAGGTGCCCGACGGCGCACTTATTCGCATTCTGTGGGCGCTGCTGATCTCACAGAGAGGGAAATTAGAACTGTTATCATGAATGCAGCTTCATCTCTCCACTTCAGTTACCGTCGATGTTGTGTGAATTGACTCCTTCCAATTACGCGGTCTGCTAAGCTGTGCTCTTGCCCGGTTTCAAGACTTGTGAACGCTTTCTGTCAAGGCCATGGAAAAAGCAGTCTGGTAAAATTAAAACAAAAATTTCTTTCACTCCTCGCTGTCCACTGCGTCGATGAAGATCCACTTCCCCGTCTCCTATTTTCGCCCCCCCCCCCCTCCCACCTACACACGCACAGGCATGTACACGCATGCAGTACATTGTGTGCCCGGTAAGTTATCGGTGGCTTCGCAACCACAGTGTGTAGGCGGTTATTTGTCGCACTTGCAGTTTCGTAACCTTTGGAGGATTGCCGTAGGAAACGATGGCAGAAAAAATTCGTTGGAGGCACTTAGATATCTATTAACTGCGGGAAGGCGAGAGCCAGTGGACAGTATACAGTTTGCTCACAGTCCAGTTGGCAGGTTGTGATCACGTGACCTAGGTGGCGATGTAACGGATGGACTCCGGGAGGTCACGTGACCGGACGGATGGTCACCGCGAGTATGAGCCATTAAAGGCTTTCGCCTTAATAGGCGCCGGGAACGCTATAGGTGCGTTTGCTTGAAATCTGGGACAAAATGAGGATAGCGTTTCGGTGCAACTTCTTGGTTAGAATTTTCGAGTTATTAAAGACAAAACCCGAAGTCGTGCATCTGAATGTGTTCGCCACTATACAAACTCCATTAATCGTAGATGCGCTTGATAAGTATGCATGATAAAATGAAGTAACGGAGATACACCTCCCAGACGACTCCACGCGTATCAATTTTTTTTAAACAGAAAAAAAAGTTACGTGTTACAAGTTTTTCGGCGTTCGGCTGCCGAGCCGAGGTCGCGGAGTCGAATCCCGGCCATGGCGACCGCATTTCGAAGGAAGCGAAACTCAAAAAACGCCTGCGCGCTGTGCGATGTCAGGGAACTTTAAATTTTTAGTGTTTAGACAGAAGTTGTCTAAAGAAATCTGGAACCCTTCATTGCGGCGTGCCCCATAGCCCAGGTGCCATTTCGGGGTGTTAAACGCCACAAACCGTACGCATAACGCATTTAGTCCCACCATGCCGTAGTCTGAAGCCGAACTCTGGCGCTGAGTGGCGCAAAAGATTCAGAGAAGGAGCATCCAGCACGAGACATCAATGGTGGCGGGTCGTATACACGGGGAACAAGCGTGAAAAGTCGCGACTTTCTTCTTCTTCGCTGAATTCCGGGGCGTCATATTTGTTCGTCTCTGTGACGGCATTTCGCGGGCTAATGGTCTACAGATCCAGCGCCTCCATTGTTGACACGGCGGCTCAGTTCTGGGGCGCCCGCATCACGCCGAGCGAGGACCATTAGGCGGGCGTGTCCCCCTCGACGTTCGACGAATCCGCCTTGTTCGCAAGGCGTCGCCGTACCGGCTGTGGCGTGGAGCACGCTATGTCGAGGCGGAAGAAATGCAATGGCAGAGGGGAAAAGGATCAAAGTTTCATCTTCCTGTTTGGGCTGAGCTGCCCGTCTGGTCCTTCCAGTCCGCGCGACTGACACACTGGCGCCTACATATATGCTGGCTGCTGAACGTGCGTTGTTGCCACGGTTATCTCGGCGTGTTTAGATCCATCCTTCTGAGCGGCTAGGAGGTGGCATTTTTCGAGGGAGTGATGCAGGCGGTCATAGGGCCTCCGTTGGCGTTTAAAAGCACCTGAAAAATCATATCTAGGTATATTGCAGCACCAACATAGAATTCAAAGACATAATTAAAACACTATAGGAATACTTTTCCACAATCACATGAACTGGAACGCCCAAGTTGATTCTGTCGTCGCTCATCTGTCACGGTGGGTTGGTATTCTCGCTAAATTCCGATACTTCCTTCCTGTCTGAGTCAAGTTAGAGATATATAATGCCATTTTTTTGTCCTTTTTAAACCACTGTTTTTTGGTGTGGGGCACTACAACAGAAGCAAATATGCGTAAAATTTGCATGCTGCAAAAGAAAGCTGTCCGTTACATTGCCAATGTTGACTACCATGCCCCTACCGATCACTTATTTTCACACTACGGGATTATACCCCTTCATAGCTTGTACCAATATTACTTAGCAACCAGATACAAAAATCTCTACAACATAATAATCGAGGGTTTCTAGACTTGCCTCACTAAAACTGTACCGGCTTATCCTATGCAATACAGAAAAATGGTTTATTCCTTTTTGCCGCACTAACTATGGAAATTAGATGTTACGCTACTATATGCCGCACTTACTAATCCAATTACAGTCTATGAATGTAATTCATTCGTTATATCCATTATTTCGTTATAAACCGTTTCTTTATAACGAGGTTCAACTGTATATCGAAACAATACACGCCGGTGAAGGCACGTACGTTTTGAACCATCGCACTATTCAACGCGAACGCAGCACGTGCCGGCGTTTTAAACGTCCCTTCGAGAGAGGAGGCATCATCCTGCGAAAGTTTCCCCCGCATTCCATCTGCCTCGATACCATACAGCCTCACAGTTCCTTCCCAGACAGTCTGAAAACAACGGAGTTAAAAATCGCCAGACAGTCGCCAAACAGACTAGAAGCAAAGCTACCGAGAGGCAGTACCGCGGCGGGCACTTCTTTATCCCGCGTAGTGCACTCGTTCTCCGACCCAGAGCGCACCCCTTTCGCATCTGGCATATGGATATCCAGGTCGCGCTACTATTGCCGGGCTCTCGGCCCTTCCTTCTCCTGAGCTGCAGAATATTATCGGGCACTGTTAGGTATAAATATATTCGACGCGGAGGGGGGTGGATTGGAGGACACTATCTATCTGGCTGCTTCGTGGCGACGGCGCCGGGCGCGGAAGTTGCGACGGTGAAGGCTTCGCATCTTGCACGGGAGAGGCACCAGGCGACTCGGTGCTCGGCTGGCCCGCATCGGCGGCGCCGTGCTGGCCGCCTGGCCGGCTCCGGAGGAGACGCCGCCGCTGCCAGACGTGTCCCGGGGCGGCGGGTGGAAAGGGGTGTTGCGGCGGCGCGCAGCTTCTTCCGCTTCCCGTCTGGGCCGCCGCCACCGCGTATAACAACCCCGGCCGGCGGCGCCGAGTCGGCGCTGCGTGCGCCGGTCTGCGCGCCGTGTCGGATCATCATCTGACCTGGGACGACGCACCGGTTCTCCTCGCTCCGGAGCAGCAGCAGAAGCAGCAGAAAGCGGAGCGAGTCTTGCTTGCTTGCTGCTCGCTGTGAATCCCCTTCATCCCCCCCCCCCCCCTTCTCTTCCTCTTCTGAACCGCCGATCGAGAACGCCCACCTACTAGCACCACCACCGTCGCCACCAACTCTTTCGCGCACGGTCATCTTTGTGTTTCCTATTCTTTATTGTTTTTTTTTTTGCGTCCGTTGTTTCGTGCCCTCCTCCTCCTCTATCCCATTAGCCTTGTTCCCCTTTGCACGCGAGCGTTTCTTCCTGTTATTTCTTCTCGTTCGCTTATTCCGCCGCTGGTAGGTATATAGCGCTTCCAACCGCCCAGCTACAAGCAGCCATGTCGGCCCTCTCAAGCTCGGCGTGGTGGAGTTCTGTATGCCGTGTATGGAGGAGAAACGCCGTGCTCGCAGGAGGAGACGCCCGTGCACAGGCGTGGGGGGTCGACCCTATATACATGTATATACGATGCTTCCCCTCCCCCCTCCTTTTCGTTTTATTTTTCGTTCGTTTCTGCAGCGGTCCGCTCTCCTCTTCTTTCGTTCCCCCCCCTCGCTCCTTTCTTCGTCTGCCTACTTCGTTACGGACCCTCGTCCCGCGGCGCTTGGGGGCCGTGAATATTGCGCCAGGCCATTTTCGGGTCAAGGGTGGGCGGGCTGGCCGCTGTTGGCCACGCGCCAGTGCGCGTACTGCATCTGCATTTGTATGGGGCCGGCAGCAGGTTGTATGGCGGAGGGTGCGTGGTGCGGTCGAAATTGATGCGCGGGGTTCTTAACCACACCTGTGCGCTCGTTTCTTCCGTTCTCGTTTGCACCATTGTCTCTGTGCTGCTTAAAACATAGAGTTTCTTACTATAAACTAGAGGGAAAGCTGGCGGCGCTGCACCTCAGCCACCATAGACGCTCAAAGCATCATGTGCTGGTGAGCTACTTGGCGCGGGACAGTCGAATTTTTTTCGGAACACAGAGTTGCGTTACGAAGATGTCCCATTCCGTTTACGGCGCGCCCCGTGCGCATACGGCTTTGCCGCGAACGTAGTGTACAAAAGCCATAGTAGCGAAAATGCAACAGCACACGACGCCAATAAAAGGCTGCCGTTTTCCGAAATGCCATTAAAAAAACCTCTTAAAGTGTTTAAGCAACATTTTTTTAAACATATTTTTTTTTTCAAAAGTGCGCCTGTTAAGCACGAAATATTGGTTTTTGTGGTCTGCAATACTTGCCCAATAGGAGAGCAAGACATCTCTTATTTTGGGCAAACTTAACATTTACATGCTTTTTTGCTCGTTTGTTGCAATTTATAGACAGGATATTGAATGTTAGGGCATTCTTGACTATCGAACAACGTTTATTTTTTCAACATCTTTTTGGCCAAAAGTTGTGGTTCTGCAGTCGGTAGCTCTCCGCCCCATGATGCTTAGAGCGCCCATGGTGTCTGAGGTAATCTCGAGGAAACTCCATGCAAACTCTCATAGACGGGGCAGCTTTCCCTCTAGGTAATAGTAAGAAACTCTGTGGCTTAAAAGGATACCCGGGGCAGCTCCACGCCATTTTTGTCCTCAGTAAAGTTCGACTCGTGTTTAGTGCCGAGAAATGCGTGGTTGAAAATGCAATTTTATTTTTTCCGCCATGAGCTCGATTCCAACTCGCGACGGTGATGATGACGTCGAGGAAATTATGGACTGCGTTATCGCCGATTGGATGTGGATGTCCGTGTGGCCTAGCCTGAGAGATCGAATTGCTCGGGGGTCGAATTGCGAAGCATGATCAGTAGACCTAGGCAGGCAGAGCAGAACGGTGGGTCTAAAACTTAGCATGCGGAAAACTAATGTTCAGTAGTCTCTGAAGGGAACCGCAGTTTACGGCAAGTAGCGAGGCGCTGGAAGTGGTAAAGGTCTACAACAGGGCAAGTACTGACCCCCCGATACGGAACACGAGAATTAAAAACTACAAAAATAAGAATGGTGGTAGAGCCCATTTTGAAAGTATCCTCAGGTCACGTGTGGCAGTTTACCACTATCCCTCAAGTGCAAATTAAACAACAGCTGTATCTTACCAGTGCTCACCTATGGGGCACAAACGTGGAGGCTAAATAAAGAGGTTCAACTTAAATTGAAGACAACGCAGCGAGCTATGGAAAGGAAAATGATAGCTGTGATGCTAAGAGACAGGAAGAAAGCAGAGTGGGTGAGGAAATAAACGCGTGGTAATGACATCCTAGTCGAGACCAAGAGGAAGAAACGGGCTTGGGCAGGGCAGGCAATGCGAAGGCAAGATAACCGATGGTCCTTTAGGGTAACGGAGTGGATTCCAAGAGAAGGCAAGCGTAGCAGGGGGTGGCAGAAAGTTAGGTGGTCAAAGGAGGTCAAGAAGTTTGCGGGTATACGGTGGCCACAGCTGGCACAGGACAAGGCTCATTGGAGTGATATGGGAGAGGTTGCTGCCCTGCAGCGGGCGTAGTCAGGCTGATGATGATAATCCATCTTTAATCTGTGCAAGCCGACTTCAGTTTTTCCGCAGTGTTAGTTAAATGTTCTGCAAGCGCTGCAGTCGTTCTCGCTGTTTACGGAGGAGCTTATCAATGCCAAGGTCAGTGGGGTTCGTGCCTATTTCTCGTACGTCAGTGCCGCCAGTTCAAAGTTCTATTCAGTATCTAAAATTGAGTCGAATATCGGCGGGCTTCTACTTGATTCTGTAGCGATACTCACATTACGGTAGCATTTCGAGCCTTCAGCGTGGCGGCGCCGCCATCCTGTGGCTGCGCCGCCACGCTGTCACGTGATTGGTCACGTGGTCGGAGCAGCTGCCGGCGGCGCGGTGCCGTGGCTGATCACGTGGTTCGTCACGTGGCTGGTCACGCGACCAAGTTCCACTCGGCCAGCTGTAGCTATCGCGTCACTCCAGGTTTAACCAGAGCTAAACCACCGCCATTTTTTTTTTTGCTCCCACTCTCAAATTAGAGCGACATCTTCGTGCGTTCTGGCATTCAGTGCACACAGTTAAGCGGAAATACATTAGATGCCTGTGTGCTTTGCAACCCAAGTGCACGTTAGAAAACCCCAGATGTCCGAAACCAATGCGGCGTCTCTCACTCCCTCCGTCACGCGTTCCCTCAAAGCGAGAGTGTGACGTTTACTGCGCTTTTCCTCATAACCAGTTATTATTGATATCAGCTGTTATTCACCTTGGAATAGTCCTGTTAAAAGCACGTGCCGTGGTTTAGGAGACTCGTGGAACTTCAAGACGAAGTTTCGACTGTGGCGACTTTTTTGTAACAGGAGTTTGCTTTACGGGCGTTTCATGCGGATGAGGTATGCTGTGCGGCTGTGCACGGTGGAGTTTTGCGCGACCGCATTGTCTTCCGGTGCAACATGCTGTTCAAATGAGTAATTAACATGAGAATATTGCATGAAGTGACCGAGAGTAAATCGCGCAGTACATCACACAGACACCCTTTTGTCGATAATACAAATAAAAGCATGTAAATGTGTGTTTGTGCATGTTTATAGTTTATAATAAAAATCTCATAAGCGTGTTTATAATAAGAATCTCTTTATAAATATGTTCTCTTCGATTTTGTGCTTACCAGTGTTTAATGAAGATGTAAACTGCGAGATTGGCGCTTTCAGAAGGAAATACTAATCTCCATTTACCGTTTCATCTTGGTTTTTACGGAACATAAGTCACTTTAATGAGGCGGGAGGAGAGAAGACAGATTTTAGGAATCAGATATCAAAATACTGAATGTAAATTCATGTGAATGTAATGTATGCACCTACACAATGAGATAGCACTGCTTGTTTATGTAGAGTGGCGTGATGGCTTAATTTGGTTCCCACATGCGGTTGGCGTTGTGCTCCCTAAACACACGATTACGGCGGATGTCCCTCGCAAGCCCATGCGGCAATTTCGATTCTAATTTTCATTTGGTTATGAGACGTCCATACACCGGATACACTGGAACAACTTGGCAGGTGTCTGCGCTAACGACTTGTGACAGCGTGCCTGCATGGTTAGTTTCTGGTCGGTATACCTTCGTTTCTTGACCGGACGGGCTGGGACGAACAGCCAGGTGCGTTGGAGCGGAGGGCTGGAGACATTTAACGAGGGCGACCGTCGGAAGCATTAGTTGGCGAGAAATCGACGGTTACGTAACGACCCGTTGTTCAGACGGCTCGCGTGATCCAGTGTCATCTGCATATAATAAGTCACGGATGCAAGTGGCTCTGTGTCGTTAAAACGTCGCCTGAAGGACGCCCGCTGTCATTACGGCAGTGTTTCAGACGTGGCGGCTAAGGCTGCGTAGTGAGGCATGTATACGGTCTGAGGAGAGGTAGGTCGTTATTCGTAAATGGCCCGCGATGCGAATCGGACGTGTAAGGCACAGGTGTTCTTGGGTCGCGGTGACTGACGCGCTCGTGTACAAGGCGCCGCTGTCTGCATATCTGATAGCTAATGCCAGAATGATGCGGTGAAAGGAAAGGTTTTGTTACGCAGGTGGTGACATCGCAATTTTGTCTGATTATGTGCTCGATTGGCGCTGTGCTTATCAGATAAGCACAGCTGCTCAGTTAGCAGTAGGCGACAGTATTTATTACAGGACAGATGCGCATGAAATTATTGGTTGGTTAGCTTTCTATGGCCGCATACAAGTCAGAAAGGTGGGGATTAAGCTGTAGATGGGCTTTAGCGATTCCGTATAAATCGCAAAAAAATTGCTATAATAAGGGTGAGAAATTTATGTGCATAAAACACTCAAGTGTCTTTTCAGTGCGAAGGAAAAACAACATTTAGAGGCATGTTTATGCAGTGCACGATTTCTGGCCTCTGAAAGCGTGGCTATGAAAGGCGGAGGCTCGATTCGCCGGCAGCCTATATTTTCAGGACTTTGACGCATCCAGGCCCGGCAGAAAGGCAGGCGCAATGCAGGAATCAAGTTTCTCACTTCTCCGTTTCGGCATTTTCAGACGAACCACTCCCAGACAGCTTGGTCGCGTCAGGGGAGCGGGGTTGATAGGAATGTTTGTATACCGCTACACCGTCCCGGCTATAGGAGATGTAGCGCTCACTCTAAGAACTCCATGGCCACACCCGGTTGAGATCAGGTGCATCCCCACGCAGGCCATCATCTCTGAAAACCCTCTTTTCGGCCTATCATCTGAACGGGGGAGCTTTGAGGTACGGCATAATACACCGAAGGGTGTTAACCCCGATGGAACTCCTTCTTAGAACCACCGATCTAAAATGCTTGCTCTAAAGCACATGCTGCTCTATCATCAAAGGTGAACTTTTAGTGCGGAAGTAGGCTCACCAACACCGTCCGAGAATCTTGTCACCGTACGTACTTATGTACGATCTTGTTCCGTTGCCTAGCAACCCGAGTTACTGCCCGATCTTACTCGAGTTACTCGGCTAAGCTCGGGTAAGTTCGGAGGAGTGTCACGCCAGCTGCGCGAGAGGTTGTTCGGGAAGGGCAACATATGGGTCGCACAATCCCTACCGGTGGCTGTGACAGGAACAGCCACCTGCCAGTGCAGTGGCGCATCTCTTAACCGCTGCGCCACTGCGCAGGTAGTGGTATGAGGACTCGCCGCCACCTGTGAATGCTTAAGTAGAGTGTGACCAACTCTGCATATATGGGCATTGAACCGACTAAAGATATGACGTCATACCCTTAAGGCGGAGCTTAAGTGCCCCCTCCAATTGAGAATGAACACCTGCTTTTCCACGTCTACTCGGCTTAATACGTTAATCCTTCGTCTTCTTTTCTTCTTTTTTCTTCGTCTCACCGTTTTGATGTTTTGGTCTGGCATGGCGACTATAGGTCCGAGCGACTGGGATACCTAACTGCGTTTGCTTGACTTATTTTCCAAGAAGCCTGCCTGTTGATAAGTAGCTCAGAGGAGCGAGACTGCTGGCGCATTCAGACGTTGTTTTCAGAGTTTTGCTGTAAAAAAAAAAAAATTTCATGGGAGCGCTGTTACATGAATGCATGCTGCTAGCTAATGAGATAGAAGAGCCGCCGTAAGAGCTTGTGCGATTTCTCGGCTTACAGCAGTACAGGGAGAGCATGAGAA
Organism: Amblyomma americanum; assembly: GCA_030143305.2. NCBI lineage: Eukaryota > Metazoa > Arthropoda > Arachnida > Ixodida > Ixodidae > Amblyomma > Amblyomma americanum. The sequence goes on from JARKHS020026287.1 coordinate 476,870, forward strand.
CTGGAGGTTTCCCCGCTACATACATATGAAGGAAGCCAACAGTCACCGAAACCAATGAACACTAGGAAAATGTTTCGATGTAAAAAAAATTGCGATGTTGATCAGTGAAAAATTATTAGTGTAGTTATTTTTCTCTGCAAGATAATTGGTTATAAAGTATAAGAAAAAAAAGAACCGCTTGCCACCGGTGGGATCCGAATGTACGACCTCCAAATTTCGGGTCCTGTGCTCTGCCATCTTTGGAGGCGGCTATCCGGTGTTTTACTTTCGGTGATATTTGCGACCACCGAATTTCGTGGGTTCGGATCCCACCAGCGGCATGTTGTTGTTTTTCTTCTACCTTCTTGTCTAGTGTAGCAGACGGTTAAAATTTATTCATTAATTAAAAACCGCAAAAGGGCGCACCTTTATCAGTTAAAACCCGAGCGACAGTGAGTGCGAAACTTTTATACGTTGTTCTGTGCGAAGCTGCATGGCAAACTGAACGTCGCTGGGTCTTGCTTACCTGATTTCCTGGTTTTGTCATTCACCCCCCGTACAAAATTCTTCGTCAGCGGAGACACTGATTTCAAATTCCCTCCAGAGCGAGCGTCGACCGTCTACGCTCTAAAGAGGAATGCGCCTTATATGGGAGTAAAAAAGAGAGTAAGCTGTCCTCTAGGAAACTACATTTCATAAAAGGGAGTGCCCTAGAGGACAGGTTACCCTTTCTTTACTCCTTTCTTTATAAAGTGTACAGCTACACCTTCACGTCGGCCGTTCTCAAACGCCAGACAGCGATTTCTTCGTTGTTCCTCGTTTATCCCTTTATACCCCCGAGAAAAGAGACTGACTCACGCGAGCTTCCGTCGACAAACAAGTGCAAGTTTATCGTGAAATTTTAAAGCGAGCGTGATTCCGCATAGACTAATACCGGGAGCAGTCCTCCGTAGCGCCGCCATTTGGACGAATTGAGGCGCCCCCTCTCGGTCGTGAAAATCTCCAATAAACCCCATCCATGCGAGAGATGGCAACGAAAGCGAAAGGACAGCGAAGCATTTGGGGGGCGCGTGGCGCAGGGCGTAACACGAGCGCGTGGCGGAAGGCCGGTCGTGGTCGACCGATTAGGGAAATGGCCGAGCCGTGCACAAAGTGCTGCCGCGGCCGCTGGGCCGTGACGACTGTCGTGGTTTGCCTTGGACGCGTGCCGTATACTCGGCACGATGCGCGCTTAGGTCGGTCTCCCGTTTCCAGCAGCGGCGCTACTGGGCGAGTCTTGCGGTTCACGAACTCACGTTACGTGAGTTTAACGGCGATAACTTCAAGAGACGGTTTCTGCGGGGGTAACGGCGTGAGTGCGGGCTGAGAGCTTCAGTATTGAGCTCGGCGTCCCTGCTGATCAGCTTTCGCGTGCTGGTCGGTGAGGATGCTGTCCAGTTTGGTCAGTGAGGGGGGGATGTCAAGAATGAAGAGGAGAAAATTGCAGGGCACCGCCCTGTACACTGTCCCTTCGTTCCGTGTCGTCATTGCGTGGTGTCTTGTTGACGTCAGGAATGAGCTCTGCTTGACGTGTATGAATCGCAGAAAGACGTCAGACACAGAGAAGAGACAATTGTATAGTAACACAAAGCACTACTTTAAACTGTTTTCGTGTCGGGGAGGGGGGGGGGGGCAGTAGGGAAGGGACGGAGACGGTATTCGTGCGGAATGGCGTATACCCGCCAATCTCAGGGCGAACTGTGTAAATAGTCTGGATAACTTGTGATAGTGATGTTGCGGTTTTTGATCAAGCGTCATATTTAAGATTTATTTTTATTATTTATTTATTTTATTCTTATTTCCACAATACTGCAGACCCTCATTTCAGTCCAGGCAGGGAGGGCAGAAAAATACATTCACTTAATACAAGAGCAGCTTCATTGTAAAACACAGAACAATAAAATTGTCTAATGTAGTACATGTTTGCTGATGAATTTTAGTACACCTCAGCCACTTTCTCATGCCTGAGAAGAAGGCTGAGGCTCTTACTTTGATTGGTTGGGAGCCTCGATATCCTTGCGCAGCCAAGTTAAGCTACTGAGGTTAGCCAGCCCTCTTTAAAGCTTTTACTAGTAGCCATTTCTAAAATTTGTGTATGTGTTCACTGGGTAGTATTAAGGCTTGAGGGCCTCTACACCAGGGACGATTCTTACATTTCTATAACATTCAACAAAAGACTTTCCCTATACCTTGTTCTTGGCGCATGATGGTCTCAGTTGCCTATGTGCCATAAAATCCAACACAAAACAACACAACACACATGTTTGCTGATATGTTTGCTGTGCGAATACCTCGTCCTGAGATCGTCGCTGTGCTGCACGAACGCTGCCTTCGTACACTCCTTTGCAAAAGTAGTAGAAAGTACAGCTTTTGTATTGTATGCTGGCCTATTCTTTTCGCCCGACGCCCACCATCTTTCGCGTAGTCCGGTTGAATGGCATGAGTCATGCCATTCAACAGCTGTGACTTGCAAGGCTGTGACTTGGTACAAGGCGTACCAAGGTATTATATTCGCCGTGGGGCTGGGCTCTCGGTGGGGACTATACACCATGGTGTTAAATAACAGTCCTGAGGCTGGGACATTGGACATCACCCCGTGCTACACCAAGGAGCTCTGCCGCTGCCCAATCATTTATCCAAATGAATCAGCCGGGGAATTTAAGTGGGTTTCCCCAGATGCCCTTGGATGTGTTTCGACTAGGATGCCGCCCCGTAGCCGGACGATGACGAGGGTCGTGAGAAGCTGTCGAAGAAAGAGAGCAATACCCGTCTGGGGCACTCCACAGTGGGCCTTTCCGACAGCACCAGAGACGGAGCTTGTAAAACCGGCTGAACCTGGCACAGCTTTCTGGCTTTCCCACTAAACATTGCATCTCTTGATGTTTCCTCCCTGCCTAACATCAGACAGGGGCCTATCAAGGAAAATAGCCGAACTTGTCGGTTTAAATGCCTGACGTTTGCACTCTCTAGTCGGTGGGCACTCCGCATTGATATATATTGCACAGGCATGATAATGGCCCTGATTGGCTGGCTGCAACTCAGACTTAAACTTGCACTTCAGTGCCGGCAAACAGTGAGACAGAAGTTCGTCTTTCAGATAATCGCGAGCCAGCTGCAGCTCATATCAGGCGTAATAAGGAGCCAGCCTGTACACCGCTGGAATCGCAGTTGCGAGCCTTTAATTCGTTTAACTGCGCTCACCGTAAAGGGGTTGAGTCGCTGCAGTGAGCAAAGGGAACCCGCAAGTGGACTCTCGCGTGTCGTCCGAATGCAGTAAACCCGACACTGCGCGAATGCATCGCTGCTTGTCTCCCCGCACCGTCCGTGGCTTCCGGGCAGTCAAGCGCAGCATCGTTAAGCATTATTGCACTGCTCCAGCACCGTGGGTGGCCCATCTTAGTCGCGGTTCGCGGCGTCCGTTTCCTTGAAGACGATTCCGAGAATTACCGGATTTGTCGTTCCTTCGTTCGTTTCCTCTTGCATGCCTCCTCCCTGTACCTGCTGTTGAAATTGCGGTGCAGCCTAAGTTAATGGGAAACTTTTCCTAAACACGAGGCTGGGCTTAATGTCGATAGTGGCCTCTGCCGGATTCTTTATTGGCAGATTCCCACAGTCGGATCAGGGAGGCTATATGCCGCGCCTATTCAATTGAGTATACGCGTTGCTTGCCTAAGAGGGTGTCGAATTCATGGTGCGCACGTAGTACTGTTAAGACAAGCCAATCTGCAGGCCGATTTTGAAACGCTTTTGAGAACAAACAGTCGAGCTCCCTTATAAGGAACCTGATAGTCACGCGGATTGCGTTCGTTGCATCCGAAGTTCGTAGTAAGCGGACGTGCCTGCAGCGAAGAAGGTGGAGAGTCGATTGGCCAGGCGGCGCAAGTCACGTGACCGGCTCGTCCAGCAAGGTATCTTTCGTGAGTGGCATTCAGACTTGTCTCCAATCTCTGTTATTAATGCGAACGCATTATATGGCTCATCGGCAGTGGAACCCGGCGTCCGGCGTTGACCAGCAGCAGTGGTAAAAAAAAAAAACCCATATGACGGCCCCATCTTCTCGCATGACATCAGCAGTAGACCATAAGAAGAGTGAAGGAACAGCGCTAAGTACTGGACAGGAGACAAACATGGAAGCACAAACACTCGCTCTTCTAGACTATAAGATAAAGTGGCGTCCAGAAACCTGGTGACATCATCAGCAAATAATAATAAAATTTCGTCCGAAGGTGGGCGAACTGAACCAAGGATATTCAGATTGCGAGACGAGCGCGCAAACCACAGGCCACAAAACCGCGTTGCTTGTTGGCGAACAAAAGGTGAACCTGGTGTATGCGTTTCTTTACGAGTGTATGCTAATGAGTAAATGCGTCATTAGAAAGGAATTGATATTTAATGAAACGTACAACAGAATTCACGATGAGACAATGCTTTCGCATTCAAAGCAGGCAAGTAGTCTAAGTGGCCTCCGTAATATTTGGTTGATCAGAGACCGTGTAGCAATACTTTCTCGTTAGTTTCGCTTTATTCGCTATAGTTTCGCTTTGGTTTCGCTATAGTTTCGCTTTTAAGCTACCCTTATCTCGCCCCAACAGCGCTTCCGCTTCCAGTTCAAGCGCTTTGTGCAGCCGGCACACACGAACCTAGGGGCGAGATCGCGGAGTTGGTAGAGGCGTTCCGGTCATCGCGTTGGCGGGAAGCACGGGTTTTCCGACTCCGGGGCGAGTTTGCAGCGCTTCCTCGTTCGCTCTAACCGATACATTCGGGCACGATCGTTTGTGTTATCTGAGGCGCGGTGCGATTTCCCTGATAAATGTTTTGACCGTAGCACCTCCGCCATTCGTGATAAGCGAGCGTTCGTTATAAGTGAGCTCGGCTGTATACGGCTCTTTCAGAGCAGAATTATCGCTCTGCAGAATTCGGGCAAAATTATCACACTAGACACGGTTCTGATCTTTACCTTCCAGCGTCAGTCCGTGGAGCCATCTTCTTTGTTGTCTTAAACACCCTTCCTTGCGTCTTTAAGAGTGCTTGCTATAATATTCGTGGGATATGCTCGTTCCTCGCTGCTCTAAATGCTGAAGCGGACTCTAATAAAGACACAACTGGGGCTATGACAGTCACTTTTATATCTCTTAACCACTAACTAGTGCGCAGGGCGACGCTGCGCCAGAAAAAAAAGTAAAAAAATCGAGAACAAACTTAATTGTTTCTGTCACGGTTAGGCACCGAGGTGCCCGCGCACACAATTTCCTTCCCCGAAAATGGTATCGCATGTTACCCCGGTGCCCTTTAACTAGCGTATCACCTGCACGCCAAGTTCCGGCCGCTTTATGAGGCGCGTCGCCTCTCGCTCGCTACCTCTAATAAGAGGGTTTCCGTTCGCGGGTAACACACAGGCTCGGGCTAGCCGGCGGCCGCCGCCACAGTCGGGCCACTAATGAGACACCTCGCTCAGTGGCCCGCACAAAAGGAAGCGGAGAACGGTGGCTCCCCAGGGGAAGGGAGGGCGTAGCTAGAAGGAAGCCACTCTGCTTCAAAAAAAAAAAAAAGAGGGGGGGGGGTGCAGTGGTCGGGGAGCACTTACACGAGTGTGCTGTCGACGCCTCTTTCTTTCCGGTCACTCATCGTCTTCACCTCGCGCGGCGTTTAGGCCGTCAAAAGATCGCGGCCGTGCCCCCCCCCCCCCTCCCCCTCCCCCATTTCTCCCCCTCTTCAGCATTGTTGAGGGGGAGCGTGAATGGACACCTTAGAAAGTATCCTCCCAGAGCAGCTTCTATCCATGCGTGTGCACTGTGCGCGTGTGGCGAGGCTTTTGTTTCGCGGTGACCAGCCACCGCTGCTCGGAGCCTGAGAGGAACTGCGGGAGTAATGAGCCGTGGAGTATGCGGAGGCGACGCGCGCGGGTGTCCCTCTCCCCGTCTCATGCCTTCACTGCACAGCACCGGCGCGCTGCGTACGTGAGTCGGCGACGAACGGCCCGATGGGCGGGTACCGCGTTTTCCGTTTTATAACAACCTTGAGGCATTTCTCAGTCGCGCACGCTTCTTGATATACTGTTATGAGCCAGTTTCTGTTGCTCTGATTGATCAAGTGCGCGATTCTTTTTTTCTTATCTTGCTGCGTACAAGTGCGAGGAATGCGGAAGAGAAAACTTAATTCCCACTCAGCTACCAAAGTTATTTTTTATTCCTGAACGGATATTGCAGTGATATTAAAGGAATCGTGAATATAAAAGAAAAGGGCGAAAGAAGGACGAAAGTGCGTTCTTGATTCGTATATGTAGAGCAATCTTCGGCTGTTTCCTTATGCGGTGTGGCCTTTCTACATATATAGCTTGTATACCTGCGACATATATAAGGATGTCCGTTAGGACACGGCTCTTTTATTGTTTATATCTTACTTTTCGCGTGCACTTTTAATTTATTCTTTTCTCTTTTTATTTGAATTACAGCCAAAGGAGCGATCTGGATTTTCCTCGGAGGGCTTCAATGAATTTCTTCCACACATCCCGTAATTTTTTGTCGCCGACTGTATTATCTTTATCCGTGCCGGTATGCAATCGTTATCACATTGCTATTTGAGGCGCGTTATTAACTGAAAGCAGACGCTGCGATATGTCACTTAGGAAAGACCGCGACCATGCGCGACAACCTCAGCGATGTTCGATCGGGTCCATTTACGGCGCTGTAGACGTGCTAGTTTGCAGTAACCTGTACATAAAGCGCGGCCGCGGGCAATGCTAATTCTGATTCCGACGACCGCCGAATTCACTTACTGTCACTGCCACCGACACCATTGAGTTGTTTTCTGTTTGTGGAACACAAGCTGGCTCGGCAAAGAGTCGAATTAAGGCTTCCTTTGTCTGTCTACTTGTTGCCACCGTCACGTGACAACATCAGGGCGCACTCCAGCAGCTGGCAAGCATCTGAGTTATACCTTTTCTTCTCCACCTCAGATTCAAAATCAGTCAGAGGATGCCGTCTCGTCCGCGTTGCCGCACTGGAGCGCCTTTGCACGCCAGAAAAGGTCAACCAATGTGAGGCTGCGACTCGTATATATCGGCGCGAGATGCGAACGGAAGGCGGGATGCTGCAGCACAATGGCAGCGTGTGCAGTTCACACTCTCTAAGAAATGTGTCTCTGTCGCGGCTCATCCGACCACAGCAGATGCATTAACCCATACAAAAACGGGCTATGGGCGTCTATGGAAAAAGCTGTGTCCGTCTGTGGCGTTTTATGGTCGTCTTATACACGCGAAAAGTGGTGCTTATTTCCAGCTATTGAAAAATCTATGCCACTGGAGCTGTATAGCTTCGGAAGCATACAGATGTTTTTAGCTATCTATAAAAAAAAGTACATCAGGCTGAATCTACAGCTATAAACGGCTATAGGAAAGGTTTATAGCTATTTGGGCCAATTACGAGAAAAATTTGTGTCGTCATGTTGTAACAACAAAACGTTCTGTAGAATTGCGCAGTCGACCGCTGTGCCAAGAGAATTGGTTCTGCTGCGACAACAGGTGGCTGAGCAGCACACTGAAGACGTGGTGGCCATCACCCGTATGTATGTTATTACAAGAATTTCTACTGATTTACGAAAATGTCACGAACCAAGACACTGCAGAAATATCTGTTCTAATAGCAGAAATTTTTTTTCTGTAAAGTTTTTCGGTTGGATGATGGGCCAGTATTCGTTAATGTGCACCAAACGAGTCACTGCTTCACAGAATACACTCTCAACGTTCGTTCTTTGACCGATACTTTTGAAAAATAAAAAAAGTGAAATGTAACCTTTATTTCTAACCCACTCCACGTTCAGCCTTTCTTGGTGAAATGGGCCAGTATTCGTTAATGTGCACCAAACGAGTCACTGCTTCACAGAATACACTCTCAACGTTCGTTCTTTGACCGATACTTTTGAAAAATAAAAAAAGTGAAATGTAACCTTTATTTCTAACCCACTCCACGTTCAGCCTTTCTTGGTGAAACGGTTGTAATAACTTATTGTTCAGATGCCGCATGGAAACAATTTTCTAAACGATATACCGCTTTTCTTAGGCTGTAATCGTATATATATATATATATATATATATATATATATATATATATATATATATATATATATATATATATATATATATATATATATATATATATATATATATATATATATAGCAGACGAGGCAAATGAAGTGAGGGGCTCGTTTTGACAAACATATTAAGGAAGCTAACAGTCACCGAAATTAAGGTGCATAGGGGAATGTTTCTTTTTTTTAATATCTAATGCCAATCAATTAGTTTTTTCTTTTTTTAAAGAAAATTACTTATAAAGCAGCAGAAAAAACAACCATGCCGCCGGTGGGATCCGAACCCACGACCTCCGAATATCGCGTCCGGTGCTCTTACCAACTGAGCTACGGCGACGGCTGTCCAATCTGCTGCTTTCGTGGGTATTTATGTTTTGCGTGTAAGCGAGCCTTGAGAGTGTTCACCAGCGCCACCCTCGACCATAGCGGCGGACGTAGCACGTCCTGTAATACCGCGAGCGTGACGTAGAACGTCATCTAACGGAGAGGGCGGAAACTGTGCGAGAGCCCTCTTATGCTACCTATGGCATCAAGACTGCCAGAACCGAGACCCTCGTTAAGCTATTAGCAGACAGGTTAAAGGAAATGAGGGGCCCGTTTGACAAATTTATGAAGGGAGCCAACAGTCACCGAAACCAAGGTGCATAGGGGAACGTTAATTTTATTATTATTATTTTTTTTAATGTGTTATGCTTATCAGTGGGAGAATAATACTTACATTAATAAATTGCTTAAAGAAAATTACTTATAAAGCAGCAGAAAAAACAACCATGCCGCCGGTGGGATCCGAACCCACGACCTCCGAATATCGCGTCCGGATGCCGCCGGTGGGATCCGAACCCACGACCTCCGAATATCGCGTCCGGTGCTCTTACCAACTGAGCTACGGCGTCGCCGTCGCCGTAGCTCAGTTGGTAAGAGCACCGGACGCGATATTCGGAGGTCGTGGGTTCGGATCCCACCGGCGGCATGGTTGTTTTTTCTGCTGCTTTATAGGTAATTTTCTTTAAAAAAAGAAAAAACTAATTGATTGGCATTAGATATTAAAAAAAAAGAAACATTCCCCTATGCACCTTAATTTCGGTGACTGTTAGCTTCCTTAATATATATATATATATATATATATATATATATATATATATATATATATATATATATATATATATATATATATATATATATATATATATAGTTTATGTGTTTCGGAGTGGGCAGATTAAGATATGGTCTCACCGTTTTATCCGAAAGCTTTCGTTCGCGGGCCCTTTGAGGTCCGAGAATAGAGAGCACGGTATCCAACAAGCGTGGCGCTTATTTAAGCTTCCACTATTAGGCAATTACGGGCAGGAACGGCCCGCATACGGCGACCGGGCATCTGCGCAGCCCTTGCGACGCATGGCCGCGCCGCCGTGCCGCCGCGTGGGATTACAAGGGAAGGAAAAAGGAGACGACCGAATTCCCGGGAGCTACGCGAGCGAAACAATCCCGCGCGCTGAGTGGGCCTGAGCTGTTAAGCGCCTTGATTAGTTGGCAGGCAGGAAACGCCGACCAGTGCAACGAACCGAAGAGGCTGCTGTGCGTCTCTCTCTTTCTTAACGATGCTCTCGAAACAAATGCCGAGCTTGGGCTTATTCGTCCACTCTGTACACGATCAAATACGCCTATATGGGAGTAAAAAAAGGGAGTAAACTGTGCTCTAGCGCAAACCTTTTTATAAAAGGGAGTGCTCTAGAGGACAGCTTACTCCATTTTATAAAAGAGTGCTGCTTTTTAAAGAGTGCTGCTTCCCGCGAAAGGGCTCATTTAAAGCAGCTGGAACATTTAAAACAGCTGGAACAGCTTTGTAAAACAGCTGGGACTGTGTTGTATTGACTGATTTTCCCATTCCCACCTTGTAACAGCCCGCAAGGGCTAACAATATTTGTAAATAAAATAAAATTTACCTGTTTATGCTGAGATTGAATCAACCTGTTGCTCGTTAGGCCGTACGAGACGTAGCCAAATCCCAAACATGAGGAAATATAGCACCCCCCCCCCCCTTGTCCCACAAAAAAAAAAAGAAAATGTGCGCTCATTGTTGCACACCATAAATGTCTTCATAATCAGGCTAGTTTGGCTAACGAGGAAGGATGTACGGTCCAAAACTGCCCGACGTTGGAATCTCATACACGTCCGGTGGAACGCTGAAGCGGCCTGGCGTTAGCAGGGGAGATATACGAACTGCACGACTGAGGGGCCCCCTCCTCTAGGCCTGGGCAGGCGAGGGGTTGCCGAGAGAGGAAGTGACGCCGTGCCCTGTCCGTGCGCGTGAATCCACGCATGAAGAAATGTACACAAAGCCCGCGACCACGTCCGTGCATGAGAGCGCACGCTGTTGTCTTCCACGTGGACGAGTAGTGACCGAAAGCGTCGCGTCCGGTCATGCCGTTCTCTAGCGGTTCCGGTGGGGGGCCAGGTGGGGTGCTGATCCGCTAGCACGGGGGTGCGGGGAGCAAGGCCTGGCGTGCTGAGGCCTCCCTGTGAATGTCTTCCGGCGTACGAAAACTCACTCACTCACTCACTCACTCACTCACTCACTCACTCACTCACTCACTCACTCACTCACTCACTCACTCACTCACTCGCTCGCTCACTCACTCACTCACTCACTCACTCACTCACTCACTCACTCACTCACTCACTCACTCACTCAGTCGGTAACTCATTCAGTCAGTCACTCACTCGCTCGCTCTCTCGCTCACTCACTCACTCACTCACTCACTCACTCACTCACTCACTCACTCACTCACTCTCTCACTCACTCACTCACTCACTTACTCACTCACTCACACACTCAGTCGGTAACTCATTCAGTCAGTCACTCTTTCAGTCAATCAGTGCGACCGACCGAGCGACCGATCGTCCGTCCGTCCATCTGTCGGACGATTGGTCGGCCAATCAGCCGGCTGGTGGTTCATTCAGTTGGTTGGTTGGTCAGTCGGTCTGGTTATTGCTGATTTTTATCAATGATTGTACTGAATTATAGTTTCGGAACAAAATTTCCATTATTCCACATTAGTGTGCACTCAAGCTCAAGCGCACAATAAGTAAAGGGTAGGAAGCTTTCGATACGCTTTGTACGGCCCACAACAATTCAGGCTGCACTCGACTGGAGACATCAGAGAGGAGAGAGATATGTACACTTCTCTTTCAAAAGAAGTCCATTGCTGTCGCCCATACAGCCCTTGCATCGGTACACGAATGCGGTCTCTTCCATTTGAAATTCAACCACCGAAGCCGGTAATCATAGCCCCAAAACCGTGTATACAACGCTGGATATAACCATGGAGCGATCTCGACAAATCAGATATTCGTTTTCTTGCAAACGGGAACAAAGAGTTGTATCTACCCTGGTTAAAGACCAAAGCTTCCGTTATCTATAACAGCCGAACTCGTAGACGGATGACGTGAACAGCCCGCCGGCGGTTCGCTGTTACCTCGGAGTCCACCACTGGTACTGAAACATCGCCCATGCATGTGCTCTTTGTCTCCACTAGGTGGCGCACTCAGCGAGGGAGAGGGGAAACAGATTGCCCGGTCCGAACGGAGACGCTGGCGAGTAAAGAGAGGGCAAAAACCGAATAAGGCAGGTGGAGGGACACGTTGGTACCCACGCTAATGGCCACTTTCGGACGCGCCGACCAGGAAGCCGCCGGGCGTAAAACCACGACCGCGCTCACCGGAGCCGACCCGACCGCTGTCAACGCGCCGAGGCAGGCAGGCGGAGGGCAGGGGCGATTACGGTGTTTCCCCGCGACTCAGCGCGGCCGCCAGGAGAATCACTCTTGACAGGATTTGTTGTAGTTGGTTCAGAGGTTCTTCTCCTACAATGCCTCTTTCCTTCTAGATTTTCCTATGGGCCTTTTTATTTCTTTTTTCATTTGCGCCTTTATTGTTAGGTTTCCAAGTTCGAGGCGTATTTTTCTTTTGTGTGAAAAAAAGAAGTAGGGAGGGAAGATGCTCCCTAAAGACAAAACCTCACCGCTTTTTTTTCCCCTCTCAATCTCTCTTCTTCTAGGACGGAGACGATGACGAAATAAGGAACAGAGAACAGCAAGCAAGTTTGTTTCCGCGATGACTCTGCGCTGAGTCGGGATGCCGCGGAGCAGGGCCGTTAAAGAAAATCGTCACGGTGCCCAAGAGAGAGAGAGAGGGAGAGAGAGTCGTCCAGTATATAGTATACCAAGCACTGAAGCGGACGGGGACCCTTCCTTTCCCTCTTTTCTTTCCCCCTTCTTGCCACCAACCGGCGTTGTAAAATGGACGGGAATTATTTTGAAGTCTTTCTGTCTCCCCTCTCTTCGGTGGGGTCCATCGCATCTTGTCTTTTCTCCGTCGGTGTACTTACTTCATCGTATACACTGCGTCGGAGTTGGCGAGTTTGAGTTCTGCGACCGTGCTGGTATCTTGGTTTGTGTGTGTGTGCGTTTTCTTGCGTGTTTGTTTTCAAGCCCGTTACTGCAGCCAGGAGAAGCTGTAGCTGCTTTCTTGAGGGCCTCTAGATGCCTGAGGGTCCGGCGACGCGGAAGTTGGATTGCGAAAGCGAAGAGAGTGCCGGCTACCGTTGTCGGCCTGCCAGTCGGTCCCTTTATTAGGAGTCATTCCTCGCCTTGGCGCTGCTGCCGCCTTCTCCTGTCCTCCTCCGCTTATGTATTTATTTATGTCTCAATGGACGGATCTGGGCGTTGTACAGTCGTGTCCCTCATACAAAGGAACTTTCTCCCCGTGCGTCCTAGCTTGCGCCGGACACCGGCCCCGGCGGCGTTTGAGGGGGGAGAGACACCAAATAGGGAAGAAAGGAGCCGGGGAAAGGCGAAGAAGGGAGGGAAGTGGGGAAGGCAGCGGTGCTGCTGCTTGTGATGAGGCGCGATGGGTTTCCCTCGTTGTCGAAGCGCGCGGGGCCAGGGAAAACCAAATTTCGTTGTTTTTTTTTTGAGCAGGGAAGATTTTAAAGTTTTTTTCAACTCCGTTTTCTTGACCCTCTTCCCCCACTGCGTCTGGCTCATCGTCCCCTAGTTCTTTTCCTTTTTTACGTCCGCTACGTGTCCCGTTATTTGTTGTCGTCGTAAAACATGAAGGATAAAAAAAATCACAAATATAAAAGAAAGCTGTTGAAATGAAACCGCGTGAAATGAGAGGCAGGAAAGGCAGAAAAAGGAAGAAAATAGTTCTTAACGTTGCAAGTCGGGCGGCGGGTGTCGGGAAGTAGGGAAGGCGCTGCAAGGGAGAGACGGAACTTGCTGCTGTATGTACCTCATGGCTTCGCGGCTCGCAGCTTTGTCCACCCACTCTGCCCCCCCCCCCCCCCTCTCTCTCTCTCTCGGCGTCCGTGCTCGGCACGCGCTGATGTCCCGACCGGGGTGGTGGCAGAGGAATAAGACGGGGGAACCTATGGGGAAGTAAAAATATCGCGGCAAAAACTTTAAACCGGGGTTTAAGGCCTTTCCTTCTCTTTGAAAAACAAAATAACTATAAATTCGCCAGTTGAAGGTGAGAGGGCCAGGCTGGGTGCGAATTTCCCCCTCCTCTCAGTATCTCCAACTTCCCCTCTCTTCTCGTGATAGACAGAAATAGAAAACACGAAAAACGCAGAAACTTAAAAACAGGATAGAAGAGAGACACACACAAAAAAGAAAGTTTTTTTTTTTTTGCTTGCCTCCTGTGCTAGCTCGATTCGTTGAATCTGTACGTGTGCCTCGGTCCGCGTTTCTACGCGCGCTGTCTGTCTGCCTTTTGTAAAAGCTCAGCGGCACGCCGTTATTATTATTTTTCTAATTTCCCCCTCAAGTTGTTCTCCATTTTATGATCTTCCTCTCTTTGTTCTTGTTTTTTACGCAATTTTCGAGGTTTGCGAACGAACGAGTGTGCGTGAGTCGGACACCCTAGGAAGTGGATGCGTGACTCAGTGCTGTAAAAAAGACCCGCGTTTCCACTCCCCCCCCTCCGACGTTAACCTCACTCTCTTTTCATTCGTTCGAAAAATAGAAGTACCCTCGCAGCGTTTTTGAAACCCCCACTCAGGGCTCCCATCGCTGGTGCTGCAATGAAGTTGTAAAGGCGGCTTTCGCTACCAACGCGGGCAAGTGTAGTCTATGTGTGCGCGTAGAAAAGAAGGTCGCGGAGGGGGCAACGTGGTATTGCCAACAAGATCGGACCGCTCTCTCTCTCTTTGAGAGGCTTTGGAGTCGCGCGCTTGACGCAGCCACTTCGCTGGTCTGGCTCTCTTTCCAGCGAGTCAAGCCAGCGCGTGGAATGAAGAAATGAGGGAAGACACGAAGGAAGGAAGTAAAGGAAGGGGGGGGGGGAAGCTGCGGACCTGCGCTCAGTGAAGCCTGACCAAAAGTTCGTCTCTCTTCCTGAAACTCCCTTCCCTTTCTTGTTAGATGTCTAAATTTTTCTTTTCACACGGGCTTTCGCACGTCCAGCATTTCGTAACTCGCACGGCTGTTCCACAAAACGCTACAGAATGCCGAAAGACACGCTTCTTCTCCTAGGCACACGTCCACGCTGAGGTTTCCTATTGAGGCGATCAGGATTTCTCCCGCGCTACGCGTGACGTATTTTAATTTTTATTTTTCAAAATTTGTTGCAAATGATGCAGCCTTATTGGAAGTACATGTACTGGGCAGAGTTTACCGCGCATGCTTGCTTTTCATCGGAGCCGGGGCACCCCGCGATTCTGGGCGGCTGGTCGCGAAAAGGACGAAGGAACCGAGGTGTGCTGCGTAGACGCTTTCCTGGCAGAATACGGTGTCTTATCGCCGCAACGCACCCGAACAAGTTGGAATGGAGAGGAGTGCTCCAAAGCCTCAAAGGCGGTGCCCTGTCAAAAGCACTTGATTCCGCAGTATACAACAACTCGGGCGAAGAGTTCGAGGTGAAGAAAAGCTTTCTTGGCCTGGAAGTGACGTAAACAGCATGCATCACATAATCACAGTGGTGGCATTCATTCATTCATTCATTCATTCATTCATTCATTCATTCATTCATTCATTCATTCATTCATTCATTCATTCATTCATTAACTTTCAAGTCATGTTGTTTATTCACATCATAGATGAGGATAAGTCTGCGTAAAAAGTGATCCTAAATCACTTGAGAGTCCCCCGGATTGCCCTTTACAAGGCATACAGCAGGAAATGAGACAGATATTGTAATAATCGCAGATATAATAATTGGTTTTTTTGGGGGGAAAGGAAATGGCGCAGTATCTGTCTCATATATCGTTGGACACCTGAACCACGCCGTAAGGGAAGGGATGAGGGAGGGAGTGAAAGAGGAAAGGAAGAAGAAGGTGCCGTAGTGGATTGATTTTTCAAAATTCATGATTGGTGCTACATTTTTGTCTTCATCTTCCATGGAAACTATTTTGTTTATTCAACTACACCTTGGCCAATCCCCCCGCGTGGGTATATGCCATATGCCTGGGGTGAAGGAGAAGGAGAAGAAGGGCTCCGGAATAATTTTGACCACCTGGGGATCTTTAACGTGCACTGACATCGCACAGCATACGGGCGCCTTAGCGTTTTTCCTCCATAAAAACGCAGCCGCCGCGGTCGGGTTCGAACCCGGGAACTCCGGATCAGTTAGATCAGATATTACTTCATACAGCCCTTCCTTACACCCATAGCTTTATGACCGCAGCATCTTTTATGCATGCACCAAAAAATACACTCGAACAATGTTGCATAATAAATGCCCGATGGGGTATATTTACTTAAGTTTCGGTGAATTGGCAGGTATCTTCAAGTGCCATAAAACCATCAGAAAAGCGTCATCTCCGACTGGCGAGAAGTGAAGTACATAAATCAAAGAAAAATATCCAGTTATGGAGATCAGGCAATCGCTAAAGGGGATACCGCTGTGCGGAAACATAGTCGCCTGTGTCAGTCTGTTTTTTGAGCGTCGTATCGGGCTTTCTCATGTCGGTGACGATATCCGGGTGGTTACAGAGGTCGTCACGGGAGGAATTTCTGGGTCGCAATGCACGCTGCTTTGGTTGGTTACTTGATTTATGAGGTTTACCGCCCCAAAGTGACACAGGTCATGAGGGACGCCGTAGAGGAGGACTGCGAATAATTTTGAACTGCCGGGGTTCTTTAATGTTCACTGACGTCGCAGAGAGCACGGTCCTCCAGCATTTCGCCTCCATCGCAATGCGACCGCCGCGGCTCGGATCGAACCCGCATCTTTCGGGTCAGCAGCCGAGCACCATAATCACTGAGCCACCGCGGTGGCTTGCACGAGGCTCTGGTTAATACCTAAGTTTCGTTCGTGGGTGCGTATATAGCAGACATGGCAGTAACTAAATTACTGTAATGAAATTACACTAATTTATTTCCTTTTTTTTCTGGTGATTTTTAATGTGCTGCCTGAATTTTCTGATCTAGAAAGCTAATAATATAATGAATTACTTTAGAGCAGTAATTTCTAAGCATTAATAATTAACTGCTCTTCTTAATTACCTCCATTAAAACGCGGCGTTTCTCCTTGTGTCGACAAAGCCTTTGTCGCTCGATTATTAGATCGGGCGCCTCCAAAGCAGGAACGACGGGCAGGAAAGCATGCACCATGCAGCGAGCCAGCAATGTTGCACATGCGGGCATGTGGCAAGATCTAAAGTCCTATTTTGAACTCGAGCACGGACAAAATAAGCAGAAATGCCGCCGTATCATGCACATCATGCTACCTGCAGCATTTTCAAAATGGTTAATGTGAACAGCTGAAGTCACTGCAGAACCCAAAGCAAACGTCGAGTGCGACTTTGTCAAAATCAACACTACAGGACTATATGGCGCGCAGAAATTTGAGCTTCACCACCGAGCGAAGAGCTAAATCAGCGATTCTGCGATTTTCGGGTCGTATATATCCAAGGCTTGAGAAAAGTTTTCTGCATGTGCAATCCTGGAATACCCTCATATTCATCTGCACAATGACTACTCGGCATAGCAAAGGGCAGCCTTTCTTCAAAATGGGGGAGAATTTTCGACGCCCACTTTTAAGCCTGGACTCCATGTACGCGAAAACTCCCGCGAACGCGAAGGCGACAGCGGCAAGCGACGAGCGACGCCGTCGCGCGAAGCAAAATGCATGTGTCGCTTGCCGTGTCGCTCGGATCTGCAGCCACAGAAAATTTCGCTCGTCGCCCGGAAGTCCTCCACGCGACTGGCCAACCAGAGCCCCCCAAAGCCGTTTCCGGTTTGTCCACGGTTTCTCACGGGTACATCTCACGAAACCCGCCCGTCGTCTTGGTCATCGCCACCGTCGAGAAAATATTTGGTTTTGTAGCTGAGAGGCAGACCCGCACGATTTAAATAATTAAAACAATCTACTTGTTGGGTGCGGAGGGCTAACAGCATTTGGAGCGGGCTACGCGAGCGGGCGTACTGCAGGGAGAGATGCGTGTCGAGCCGCGGGTACCGGCGCTCGATCCACCGTGCCGCTGCGCTCCAACTGTGCAGAAACACTCGCGGCGCGCATTCTCACTGGTAAATTATAGTTTGCTCACTTACAATCAGGTTGCGGTGACAGTTTATGGGAGTGTTTTTACTAAGCCGGAGTGCACAGGCACCGAACGAAAGCACACCTCCCCCGTGAACCCGTGATGTGACTTCGTCTCCGCAAGCACGCCTTTGGCTATCTCCACTGCCGCTACACCGCTGCCGTAGAGGAATTATTCCTTTGGCCCTGACTATGAGGCACACTCACAAAATTTTAAGAGAGAGAACAGGTTACGGGCGTGTTTCTAAGCTCAGTGCGCAAAGCACGGAGTCCGCTGCGCACGTCGCGGGTTCGCGTCGCCTGCCGCCTTCGCTTGCATGGAGGTTGCCCACAAGCGACGGAGCGAACGCCAGCCGTGCCGTCGCCTTCGCGTTCGCGTGAGTTTTCGCGTACATGGAGTCCAGGTGTTAAGGTCACTGCGGCGCAATAAATTTGGAAACCTGAAATGCTTGCCGGTGTTGTGAGTGCTACTTTTGGTGCATGAAAACTAAAAACAAATTGCACTATTTTGGGAAGTAGTTGTGATGTAACATCAATACATTTTGGGAGCAGTAGTAACTGATTGTGTAACTGCATTACATTTGCACCATGTTTATAAAGGTAATTTGTAATGTAATTTAAGTAATTTTCAAAAGACATTTTGCCATTTATGGTGCGCGCTTATACCGCTTCCTTGCCGACTACATATGTTAACGAAGGACGCAGTAACTTTTCTATCACGAGTCGACCTTTGTGGAAAGTAACTGTACTTTTAATTGGGTCCCAACTTCAAATCGTCAGTTGTCCTTTCTCGCTGATAAAGGCAGATGTAAACTGCCTTTCCAGTATGTGCGTTTCAGTGAACTGAATCCACTGATGCGCAATTTAAGCTTCCGCAAAACGAAAAAAAAATGGGTTGCGAGGGGGGGGGGGGGGGGGTGCACGTCTTTCTCCACATATTGTTTTGAGGAACTTAGGGCTCTTCGGATCTTGAGGCGCTTGTCGGAGACTAACAATTCGCTATGACAACGAATTTTCTTAAACCAGCG
The DNA here is from genome assembly GCA_030143305.2 of Amblyomma americanum. Lineage (NCBI taxonomy): Eukaryota > Metazoa > Arthropoda > Arachnida > Ixodida > Ixodidae > Amblyomma > Amblyomma americanum. The sequence goes on from JARKHS020026287.1 coordinate 495,542, forward strand.
ACTGGTCTTTGACCAGCCAGTGTCATATCCCGTATACGTGTGTGTACGATAACCACAGCTGAAGGCGGAGCGCCATTCGTGGCCCGAGGGAGTCGGTGGATTCTGGACACCGGAAGGAAGAGAAGACAGGCCCTCCGTACACAGTAGAATGTGTTTAATTAAAGCTCGCATATTTCGAACAACCGCTTTATTCGAACCTTGGTTCCGTCGGCATCAAGCACACAAAAAGGCTCCGCTTAATTCAAACTCCGCATAAGATGAACAAATTTTTTGGATTATCGAGAGTGCACGATATAACCATTATTTTCATGATATTCTATTTCGTTCTTATCGTACGCCGCACTGACTGGCCGGTCCAGAAGACAGCGAAGGCGTGGCGACTATTCAGCCAATGACGAAAGAAGAAAGGGATAAGTGGGAGATGGAATAGAATTCGCATATTGTCGCAGCACAGATGAGAAAGCGAGGGGCCAATCGCCCTTGATATGCAGCAGTGGCGACGGTGTCATTCGGAAAGACGAGAACAGCGTTTGTTTACGTGGTCAGAGAACATGTCGAAGACGAAGAATTGCGGAACGACAAATTCCTCACCAGATTCCGCGGCCTTGATAAAAAGCGTTGGTGGCACTTATATATGTGGAAAAACTGCACCAGGCCGGAAATCCTGTATCCCGGTATTCGTTCGGAGACAGGATTTCCGGTCTGCTATCGGCCCAAAGTCGTGGCAGGGTTGACAGACACAAATTCTTCGACACGTGTACAGTAAAAAAAAAAAACAATTGAAGAAAGAGGCAGAACAAGCCATTTATTGAACGAATTTAGTGGTTGAAACTGGTATGCTGGTATGTGGGGTTTAACGCCCTGCACATAAGCTATGTTGACGCCATAGACGAGGGCTCCGAATTAATTTCAACCACCTGGGGTTAACGTTAGCTGAAATCATGGAGCACACGAGCGTTTTTATTTCGCCTGCGTCAAAATGCAGCCTCCGCTGCTCAGAAATGGATCCCGAGATCATCGATCATCATGTAGCCACTTTGTCACCGCGGCGGGTATCACGATGGAACGAAATGGGATAAAAACAACCGTTGTATCATTATGCCGGCCTAGTTCATAACGTATGCCTGCAGTGTTCAGACATGCCGACCAAATTCCGTTTTTTTTTTTCTTTTAGAATTAGCGCAACAAAAACTGCCGCGTATGAGGTGGCCTTCATTCCTCGAGCTCGAAAATTTGCTACGTACAGAGCATCGTGACGTGCGTTCGCGCAGGAAGAAAAAATAAAAACGGTAAATTCATGCATCGAAATCTTTCTCTTCCTCTCGTCATCGATGAGTTGAGACGTTTCTCCTCAGACACAGATAAGGAGGAGAGAGCGAGCACTGAGCGTACAGTATAGTCAGACAGCGCTACCACTCACACTCTGAGACACGGCAGGCGCCCCAAGATGAAACGAAGTGCTGTGGTGCGGACGGGAGGCAGAAACGAGCCCGGCTTGGCGCCCACGTGATCGCCCCTAGAAAGGGGGGTGCATAACTAACGAGTCCCCGCAAGAGTGCGCGCGAGAGGGAAACCTGAATTCGAAGGGCGAAGCCCGAGTGATGCCCGCGTCCCTTTTGAAATGCGAGCCGCGTTGCGTTCTCGAGCGGAATCTCTTTCCGGCTGATTTGCCGCGAATACCGCTGTTCTGCTGCTCCCTCGGATTGTAGGTTCTGTACGGCGCTGCCGCTGTTTCGTGGTTTCCCTGGCTGTCACTCGACGAGCGCGCGCGTTTTTTTTTTGTTTTGTTTTTTGTTTCAGTGCGCGTGCAAACCGTACGCAGTGCATGAAGATCCGGCCCTCAGGAACTGGTGCAGACCGTCACGCATGACCTATGCCGGTCCGACATAAATATGAGGCTGAGGAAACGAAAGAAAGAAGCAAACCGAAGCGCTGTAGGAAAGGGAAGGAGCTTAGGTCCTGCGGAAGCAGCTCGTCGACATCACGCCAGCGTTGCCTTGAATAAAAAAAAACAATGAAACAAAGGCAACACGCAGAAAGGAAAGCTTGCATGTATAATGAGAGATTCCGTTGATACGGCGGCAATGACCCGTGGCGCCCTCGCTTGCTCAATCTGGGAGCGAAATTCACAGAAAAAGAACGCGAATTGTGTCTGCTGCGTTGGTTTTGAGTCTCCGGTTTTACTTTGTGTTTTGTATGAGCCCTATTCATACATTATATGAACGTCGTTTATATATATATATATATATATATATATATATATATATATATATATATATATATATATATATATATATATATATATTCTGCCTGAGAGCGTAAACGCTATAATAAATGCATGTACACTTCTAATGCTACATTTTTTTCTCCTTACTTTTCTTTTTTTTTATTGTCTTCCAGCGCTCTAGCTTCTTACTATTTCTTCAGAGCAAAACGGCTTCTGCTTTAAATGGACATACTAAGATGCCATTTTTTTATCGACATTGAAACTCTCACTGCCCGGTGACCATGAGAGGTATGTTGCGAGGGAAGTTATTAACCGTGCAAAACAACTGAACAGCGCTAACAGACAGGGCGGAAGAGAACAACGCGGACACATGCGATTCTCTTGCGTCCTGTCTGTTAGCGCTGTTCACTCGTTTCTATCAACATGCACCAACCAGCTCGACTGAGCCCTCTTCTTGAATTTACCTTATTCTTTTGTAAGGTAATTTGCAAACACAACGTTTGACTTTGCGAGTTATCCTTGTCTTGTGTGTTCTCCGCGGTAATGTAATAATTCATGACTTGTAGTGAGTATTAACTGTCTGATTTTACTATACCTTGTTCTAACTTGCTCTGCGTCACAGCGTAAACTCGGTGCATTCGTACCAAAGTTGCATTTCGTTTTGGTGTTACATAATGCATGTGATGTCGCGTCGGATCAACGCGCATTAGAAGAGAAGGCTTAATTGCTGCGCAAATGCAGCTAGAAAAGCGATGTTCCTCAGGCCAAATAACGACACCAGTCTTATATAGTGGCACTTCGTTCAAAATTTATTGGTATACCACTGGAGTGGACTTGCTGGAATGGACTAGACTTAGTGGACTGGAGGACAAGTGTGTCATGCGGGCGCGCTGGAATGCCAACCACAGATGTCCGGAAACCGTCTGCTCGCGCTGCACTCACTCCACTGTGAACACGGTGAGGCGGAGTAGACGATTTCACTCGCCACCTGTTTGCGTCGAGAAACTGGGTTTGAAAGTGTCTATCCAATTCAGCGCGTTTCAAGGAAGATGCCTTCCTCCAACGGCACTCAGTTTTTTATTCTTTGTCTAGAAAGGCGCTTTCAGCAAAGGTATTAGGGTACCTCGCGCTGTCATCATATTGGGGCACTACCCGCAACGTCACCGTAAAAAGCCTTGTCAGCGAGTTTCTCCCGGTATTTGTTGAAATACCCGTTCGCTTTGTTCGGCTTGGTCACGCTATAGCTTTGACCACTATTATTGGCAGCTGGTTTAGGCTACTCGCCCGGTTTTAACCAGAATAGCGAGCGATTTATCATTGGATTCACGGCCTGGAAGGTGCACTTGCTAAGCTGTGCCATTTCATTTTGTAGCATCGCTTAGTGGTGAGTGTGACCATCGGTTCGTTCAGCGGCCTTGGTTGCTACGGTGGGTCCTGCGTACATCATTACTGCATGGCGCAGCTTATAGAGCGCACCAAAAGAAGGTGACAAGAAGGGGGTCAACTGGTACGCTGTCATACAAAATAAATTAGGTACAGAACCCGACACGTCGCAGCTGGGATTCCCGCTGACAGTTCAGCGTTCTAGATGCTGCTTGAGCTTAGGGACACCGTCAGCGTTCTCTTCGGAATTTATTGGAGTATGGTGACGATTTTGTATGGCGCAAGGGCATCTGTGGCCATAGAGCGCCATGGAGCTAGGTATTTTATCTACACAAGGAGTCGTCAAAGACCCATTTCTGAAGCATTTCTTTCCAGATAAGCCGAGCACTAGGCCAGGGTGAATTTTGTGCCCATGCATTGCATCGCCAGTGGGTACCCGGCGGCACTGGGGATCGAACCCTGCACCTCCCGCATGCAAGGCGATTGCTCTAACCACTATGCCACCGCTACGATGCTTTATTGGATTAGCCAACCTCTGCTCTGCTCTGCTCATTACACCCCTCATGTCTTAAGGCAATAAACACAACTTAAAAAATACCGCCAGAACAAAGCAAAACACAGAGAACACTTGGCGACGCCGGACTTTTAAACTGTTCAGAAGCGACCACCCATGCGATTGATGATTCCACACATGCGCATACTTGACATGAATAGCATGAAAAAGGTCAAAGCTTCGTGTTATGCTGTACATGACATATAGGGTTAAATGTCCTGAAGCGACAAATGGGCTATGAGGGTTGAGGGACGCCGTAGTGAAGGGCTCTGGAATAATTTCGTCCACCCGGGGTCCTTTAACGTGCGAAGATACAACGCATAACACATGTACGCCTTTTTTCGCTCCACCTCCAACGAAGCGCAGTCGCCGCGGCGGGGAGCGAACCCGCGTCCTCGGGCTCAGCAGCCGAACGCTACTCCACACTTCGTGGAAACAGCTTGCTTTTGCCAAGACCACTTGTGAGAGTATAAAAATAGAAAGCTCACAATTTCAGACTCTTAGGAACGATTGTAGATCTCGGTCTTAAGTCGTTATTCTAATTTGTATAGGTCCAATCGGACCAATATGAATTTAAGACCAATAAAAAGAGGGCGAATAGGAATATGCTCCGATTGAACCAATGAGAACAATTTGTGCTGCTGCGACACTTGCCCTGAGCTGGTTGTGCCGCTTTATGCTCGGAATGGTTAATTTATGACTTTCCAGCTTTGTTCTTTCGCTCAGTTTTTTATATTTCTAACAAGATGCCTCTTAAACACGTGTTAATTTTCGTTTTATATATCTTATTTATATTCCATGCTCTGTAATTGATACATATGCCCGTGCCCTCCTCTTTCCGCACACTTAATTGCATCTTCTAATCGGTGTCCTGCTCAGGAACTTCGAGGCCGTTGTCCGTTCATTCTGGTGCTGCGACAGTGTAGCTGGCTCTGAACACGCCAACTAATGCAAGTACAATCACAGGCGAACTTAAGTTTCAGAGCCCTTTAGGGCTGCGCGCAACATGCGCCGGACAATGCCTACCGAGGTACACCATTCGCTGCTGCACCTGCCGTCTTGTCTTTTGCGTATACACTGCACGCATGTCGCCGTGCGTATGCATACAGTAGAAGAGGAGAAGGTTAATTGTGACTAAATTATTCTGGCTACATGTGAGAGAAATCCGGGATCGCTGCTTTGTGGTATCCGCGTGGCGATGGAATTAGTTAATATGAGAGGCTGTACCGAGAGGTTAACTCGGTGATAAAACGCAAAAAGAGGAGTCCAAATAAGCCACTCTTTAGGTGTCCTCTCCACCTCCCGGGCGTCACTTTTTGCTTTGTTTTAAATCATATGCACTGCTGTCGCTGCGGGTGCTGCACTGCAACCACATGTGGCTCAGTGGCTAGGTCTTCGGTTGCCGTAGCCAAGGTCACGGGATCGACTCCTAGCCGCAGCGGCTGCATTTCGACGGGGTAGGCTGAATGGAAGGGACGTAAGTGTGCTCTGCGATATCGGTACGCGTTGAGCAACCCCGGGTGGTCGAAACTGATCCTAGCCCTCTACTAAGGCGCCCTTCACAATCCGCGTGCAGCTTCGTGACACCGCACACACGAATACTCACATACACGCACCTACATTTCCTTTGGAAGCCCACAGCGCGGTGACGACTGCGCCGTGGCGAAGGCAAGTGACCCGGGCTAGCCGGCTCATTTTCCCGCGGCTCAATTGACCTTCACCTCGCCACGGTCTGGCGGGAGTGAGGCGCGACACCCGACGCGAGGCTTGTTTGTTCCTATCTTGCCCCATTGTGTGACCTCCACTCGGGCATCTATCGCACTTAATTGGCCGCCGCACAGAGTGGCACCCCTCCGCTTCTGTCCCCTGAGCACGACCGCTTGCTTGCAGAACCCGAGAAGCGTCAACTGTTGAGGCCGCTTAAACATGCCTGGACCCCGTCCTTGTGTGGGAGCGCTGCGTATGCGAGTCTTCGGGCGTGATCCTAATCAGTGTCTTTGTGTGTATGCGCACGTGCGTACTGTTGGCACGCTATGTGCAGTTTGACGTCCCGACACGTGGGCTGTGAGGGACGCTGTAGCGGAGACCTCCGGTTTTAATTTGGAACGCCTTAGTTTATTGCTCTTTTTATTTAGATTAGCTGGCACGGGCAGGTTAATGGCTGGCGTACAGTGGCGCAGACCATTCTTTTCGCCGAGAGGGAAAGCTGCCGCCGTGGATCAGTGGTTATGGCGCTCGGCTGCTGACCCGAAAGACGTGGGTTCGATCCCGGCCTCGGCGATTGAATTCCGATGGAGGCGAAATTCTAGAGGCCCGTGTACTGTGCGATGTCAGTGCACGTTAAAGAACTCCAGGTGGTCGAAATTTCCGGAGCCCTTCACTGCGGCGTCCCTCATAGCCTGAGTCGCTTTGGGACGTTAAACCCCCATAAACCAAACCAAACCAAACCAAAACCGCTCAAGAATTGACAGCATAACGCAGAGCGCGACGCAGCAACGGCGCGCAAAATACGCAGTAGAATGAATGCCAAAACACATCGGTGATGTTCACAGTGGATGGCAGAAAAAAGAAATAAAAAGGAACGGTAACAACGATAAAAGCATCCCCTTCCTATTTATTGTTTGTTCGCGCTTGCCTTATACCTTAATACCTCACGTTTAGCTAGAATCTAGATCAATTAGCCGCATATTCTGCACCGAAATTATTGATGGCAGCTCAAAAAGGACCGCTTAGCGTTCCAAACGCCAACTGCGCGGGTAAGCAACAATGTCCGTCTCGTGTAAAATTTAAGCTGTTTCGGATGATGCAGATGTTATCGCAGCGAACGGCGCGTTTCGGAAGGTCTATATTGCAAATCCTTATGTCATTTGCTCTCATTCGTTTACATAAATCTGTCGAAAGAAAAAGAAAAACTTTATGAACTACGACCTCTTCAGGTCTCAGTGAAAGCGTAGTTTGCATAAATCCAATTGTATGCATGTAAGCCTCCACCTCTGGGTATTTTCCTAACTGCAGGCGCAAAAAACAAAAGCATCATCAACGCTTTTCTTCTATGCTTTATGCTATGGTATAAGCCTCGTGTTTATATTGCAAGCCTCTACTCTTTCAAAATCTGCCAACGAATCCCCTTCCTACGCATCTAAATGCGTGCGAAATAAAATACGCATTTAGGTAAACAAGGCGACTATTATCGGGGTAAAGCGTGTGAAAAACGTGCCCCTTCCTTGGCGGCCTGGGAACGCGGATTCGAACAAAGAAGCCTGCTTGGAAGACGACTCAGAGCGCCTCTTTAATTGCGCATTTCTCGAAATTGGGTCTCTGAATTGGAGCAAAGTAACTACGCCGTAACTTCCTACCGTCTTCAGGCTGCGTATGCGGCGCGTTGCTCTCTCTTGAAAAAAAAAACGGCGGTGAAAACACCCGCTCAGTATAATGCACGTGGGGTCTGAAGAGAGCGGTGTAATAAGGTTTTGTATGCTCACGTTTCCTTGTTCATGGGCTCTTAACGAGTTAAAACTAGTTCACGGGTCTGTTTTCTCTTTGATCTCGCTGAAAAAATGGCATCAAATTCAAAAGTAAGGAGACGAAAGAAATAAGGTGTGCATTTGGGCTAGATTATTCGTTCTCAAAAGAAAAAAAAAAGATGCGCGATCTACACGACGAGACAGCAGGTGAATTCTTTGTATTGAGGCCACGTTGAGGTACGGATGAAGTGCCGAAGCGTCGAATTGCTTCAACTGCGTCGGTCGATGGCACATTCAGAAGTATGACGCCACTGATCGCATAGATTTGGCCTCTCGTCGGCCGCGGTCGATCATCTCACAGCTGTGACACTTTCTCTGGAGGCTTTGCGTGATCTTTGCGAATCCTGGTATCAGTTCATTGCGGTACATGATAACGTATATATGCGAGGTGAGAGACACGTCGGTGTGGTCTGTACAGATGGATCGTAGAGCAAGGCGCACATTATGTACCTGATAGAGATAAATTAAAATATGATTACTCAACTGAAATTAAGTAACCCGCTTTTTATTTTTTGGTTTTAGGGCGTAAGATTATATTGCGAAATTGAAGGCCATTGACATCGAAGGCGAGCCATGTGTTTTAAAAAATTGGAGGACCTTAAGGGTATGACGCGATAGCGGGATGGCTCAATTCCCATACATGCAGAAGGTCATTCTCCACTTTACAGTCATAGATCCATGGGAGTCTTCATACCACTCCTGGCACAGTGTTGCAGCTGTTAAGCGATGCGCCACTGCCCTGCGATGGCAGGTGCTGCCACCGGTGGGCTCCTGTGAGACCCAGGTTTCCCTTCCCGAGCAACCTCTCGCAACCAATCATTAATTTAATTTCCGCCTGCCACGGTGGGCAGTTGGCTCGAAATCCGGTGGGCAGGTTGTGATGACGCAACAAGACCACATGTCCTAGGTTGGCTCTCTAGGAATTTTTCGCTCACGACTCAAGAGTTCCTGCTGAACGGCACCCTTAATGCTATCGCGTTAAATTTGCTGAATCTGGCTTTGTAGTTCAAAATATCGAGTGCCAAAAATACTCTTTTGAAATCTCGTCGAGTTGGCTTTCCTGCTTTGCCTATCTATAAAATCGCGTCGTTGCGCGTGGTATCGTTGCCAAGATCGCGGTTACTTCTTCTACATCGTAAAACACACAAAATGCGTCCGTATTTCCTGCATTAGATACTCTAGCGACGCCATTTTATCAATGTGCAACGCGGAAAAGCCAACTGAAGAAGCTTTCAAAGGCGTAAATTTTATTCTCGACATTTCGAACCACAATGCCAATTCAGAAAATTTAAAAACTGGGCTCGCCTTCAATGCTGACGGCAATATAATCTTGCGCCATAAAAGCAAGAAACCAAAAGACTGAAAAGTTGGTTGGTTAATTTCAGATAACTAATCGTGTTTGAACTGTATCACGTGCATAACGTCCGCCTTTCTGTACCAACTGCACCGACGTACCTCTTACGGTTTTTAAAATAAAAATTTGTAGGTACTAAAAACAGCACCCGGTATGCACTGTTCGTCTTTGTCAAAGAGAAACTCGTCGAAACTAACGGAAACATCAACTATTTGGCCTAACACTAAGAGTACGCTCTTGATTACACGCCTGTGTGTGCGTAAAAGATATAACAGTTTCAGATAAGATGTGACTTAACAGCTCCACTCCTGACATGTTCCGGCGACTTTTTGACTGTGGTACAGACTGCTTGTTCTCTATCCTGATCCCGTTGCTGTGCAGGTGCAGAGCTAGAATAGACTGCCCTTTGCACAGGTGCACCTGAGAGGACGGGCGGACGAAGATGATCGGTGGGAGACAGGGCACAGGAAACTCAGAATGTAACTGTATCATGCATTGAAAATGGAAACATGCAGCACTAAAAGCTTTCTACTGTATGGACCAAAATGACTTACTTGCTTTTCTCCGGTGCGAAGAAGTGGCAGCGATAACTGTACCACGCTCCAGACCCCACTCCTTTTCCCCAGTCGATGAAATCGCCCATTCCAAGACGACATATGACCATATGACCTTTACGGCCGAAGTCTACCTGCTGACATGGTTTTTACGGCTGAGGCCCGCCTGCTTCTGTGACTGCTACGACATAGACCCACCGACTGGAATGACCATTACGGCCTAGGCCACCTACTCGCATGACCTTTATGGCCCAGGCCTACCGACTGGAATTACCATTACTGCATAGGCCACCTACTCGCATGACCTTTATGGCCCAGGCCTACCGACTGGAATTACCATTACGGCCTAGGCCACCTACTCGCATGACCTTTATGGCCCAGGCCTACCGACTGGAATGACCATTACGGCCTAGGCCACCTACTCGCATGACCTTTATGGCCCAGGCCTACCGACTGGAATTACCATTACTGCATAGGCCACCTACTCGCATGACCTTTATGGCCCAGGCCTACCGACTGGAATTACCATTACGGCCTAGGCCACCTACTCGCATGACCTTTATGGCCCAGGCCTACCGACTGGAATGACCATTACGGCCTAGGCCACCTACTCGCATGACATTTATGGCCCAGGCCTACCGACTGGAATGACCATTACGGCCTAGGCCACCTACTCGCATGACCTTTATGGCCCAGGCCTACCGACTGGAATGACCATTACGGCCTAGGCCACCTACTCGCATGACCTTTATGGCTCAGGCCTACCGACTGGAATGACCATTACGGCCTAGGCCACCTACTCGCATGACCTTTATGGCCCAGGCCTACCGACTGGAATGACCATTACGGCATAGGCCACCGACTCGCATGACCTTTATGGCCCAGGCCTACCGACTGGAATGACCATTACGGCCTAGGCCACCTACTCGCATGACCTTTATGGCCCAGGCCTACCGACTGGAATGACCATTACGGCCTAGGCCACCTACTCGCATGACCTTTATGGCCCAGGCCTACCGACTGGCATGACCATTACGGCCTAGGCCACCTACTAGCATGACCTTTATGGCTCAGGCCTACCGACTGGCATGACCTTTACAGCCCAGGGCCCTACCTGCTCACGTTCACATGCCCTTTGTGGCCCGTGCCCACTTGGACATATTTTCATTGGCGAGCGCGTAAGCGGAAGTTTCCAGCTATATACGATGGCAACGCGTTCACACCACAGAAAGTCCGCTATGCAGCTGTTATTGTTTTTTTTAAAGAAAAAGTGAAGAGAATGCAACAGATACGGTATATATATGGCAAGAAATTACAGTCGCCCACTCGAAACTTGGGGAGGGGGTGTTTCGCGCACTGCACGACTGTCGGTAGAGGTACTTCACTCCCTTGCAGCAACGCCTTCGACGCATACACGCAGACACACGCGCACACCCACACAAAACAAAAGAATGCTGATATCGAGAGCTACGTATTGTCGCCGAGGTGCCTCACATGCCCCCGAGTGGCTGCTGTCTCTCAAGTCTCTTGAGCGCCTGCGATTGGTAGTTGCCCCGCCATCGTTTTGCGTTTAGCAAAGTTCGCTTGCTTGTATTGTGCTCCGGATATTGAAAATATGCATTAATTAAGTATCCCTGATTTATATTCATTCAGCTGGTCTTGAGAGCTGTGAGCGCACCAATCAAAGCCAATTAGCTTTCCCATTTTTATTTGATTTGAGTAACTGAATCCGGAATTTGATTTCCATAAAATTTATTTTTTATTTCGCCTCTCTCTGGCTGTCAAACACATACTAATGTTCTAGTACACGGGCAGGCGTGGTCCTGGGAGGCGTGCGACATTTCTAGTCAGCATACTTTGTAGCAGAGACGGCTGCAGAAATCGAGATGACTCTTCGCAAGGGGTCCATCTGGCCAGGGATTGGCTAACTAATTTTCCACTCTTAATCATGACACCTTAATTCGAATAGCTTCCCCCTTTTATTATCCACTGATTACTAGCCTGCTGTTTATTTTTATTGAGTATGGGATTGCGCAACACAAACATGGACGCGAAAAGCACAAGGACAGGCGCGGACTCGCGACTGATTTATTCTAAAGAACAGACATATTTATATCTTCATGTCTGCGAAACCACTTACTAAGCGCATGCCAAGAACCTGCTTTTTTTTTCTGATCCAATTTGATCAAAGTATCACTGACACAACCATCTCTTTTGTTCCTTAAGGAAAACAAAAAAGCCTCAGCAAGCTCACGTTTCATCTGGTCACAACTTAACAATGCACGAATGAACTTGCAGAACAATGTACTACTGACTGGCCCAACAACGCGCACTCTTGAACTTTATTTTTGCAAAAGTTTGAGGCCGCCGGAGAAATGGAAGCGAAAATAAATTTCTTTCCCTGTGACGTACGAGCGCCGTGAGAAGCATACGGCAGGCTGGTCTGTGGTAAAAGTACACTGGCTCGTGACTAGGTGAAGTTTAGAAATATTCTACACCAGTGTGCGCGAAGGTTTCGGTGCCAGATTTTTGCAAGCGCTACTAGATCCCCACCCTCCATTTACACATCGAAGCTCCTCGTACATCTACACTGGCTGTAGTCTGTGTTGACGCAAATGGTAGCTTTGATTCCAGATTTAGCTGGTTTCTAAATTTAGCTAACAATGGGGGATGAGAGACGCTGTGAGATTCCTGTTCTGTCTGTTATGCCTACGATATCTTTTTTTCCCCTCAATTTTCTCGTGACAAGCTACCCCTGCGCACACAAGTACAAAGGTGAAGCCAACAATTTAATTTTATTTATAAATAAAAAATGAATCGGTATATCCAATTCGAGGTTAAGTTAAATGATAAAAGTAGCTGCCAATAGCAGTCGAGAGACACTGTCTGATTCCTCTTTTGTCCGTTATGCTTGCGTGATCTTTTTTTTTTTCTTGCAATTCTCCGTGACAAGCTTTTTCCTACGCATGTGAGTACTGAGGTGAAGCCAGCAGCTTTATTTTATTTCTAAATAAAAATAAATAATCTAGGAGCTCTAATTCGAGGAGGTTTAGCTGTATGATAAAACTAAGTAGCAATAAGAGTCGAGAGACGCTGTCTGACTCCTCTTCTACTCTTCTATCCGTTGTGCCTACGAGATCTTGCTTTCACAGTTCTCTCTTGACAAGCTGCTTGTTACGCACACAAGTGCTGAGGTGAAGCCAACAGTTCTTTTCAAGGTAGAAGGAAGTTGCTTTCGAACGTAGCGGCGCTTCCCTGTTCGCACGTGCGTTCCAAGGCACCCTCTCGTCTAAGCGATTTCATTAACTGGCTCGGTTGACTACAGCGAAATGCCATATTTATCGCACTTTTCAGCGCATGCTATAAAGGCGCTGCTGAAATTACGCCATTCGTCGAGGAAACAAGAAACGCACGTAGACGTTAGAAGCAGAGATGAAAATCGAGCACACTTTAATGCATATTCGTTGTCGTACAAAAAAACTAAATCGCGAAATTGCAGCGATCGTACTGTGAAACCGGAGTGTTGGCAATAATATGCCAACCTAATGAAGCGCACCTTTCACTGGAGATTCGAACTGAGAGGCCGCAATGAGTTTTGTTTTTCTTTTAATCTCACTTTGTTCTGTGATGTAATTCAGTCTTTTGCATAATTCTAGTTAAATGTAGTTAAACGCGTCAAGAGCGGAGGTAGTGTGGTACCGAAACTGCGTTCGTGTGGCTTTGCTGACTTACGCATGGTTAAAAGAACACTGAAAACGGCGACACCAGAGTTCTCTTTTTACATAATTCTCTCCTCGTATATCCTGAAAGAATACCTGACGCATCAAAAGAGAGAGGGAAACAATGTGACAACTGCAGGGGACCTCAACATAAGGGAAGAGAAAGCCTATTTTATTGCCGCTTGCGCAACCCCGGTCGAAAAATTCTTAACTGGTTCTAACTGGTAAAGCTCGTTTACGGATCGACTCCCAGTGGATTCCGGCTGAAACGAGTTGATAACAGTTGCTCCGATTTGAGTTTCCAGTTGGAGATCTTCACCTGGGGTAGACTTAGTCAACATGGAAGCGTGCCTGGAGAAGATGCACTACACTGCGAAACCTTTGTGTTCGAATTGTGCAGTTGTATTTTAGGTTGTCCACGCGTTCACAACGAGCGCCTAACATTGCTTGAGAAGTGGGCATGCGCCAGAAGACAATCTCGCCTCGGTTGTGTTCCCTTAGGGACGACCAGCTGAGATGTAGGCGTGCTAGGTGAACCACTTTATAGAGTTTCAGAAAATACTGGCTCGCTGGAGCAGTGGTTGGAAAGGAAGGTAATTTTTCATTACGAGGCACAGGTGGAGGGAGGGCCGGTGGAATTATTGTGAGGCTGGGTGCGCCTACAGTTCAGCTACACCGGTAACATCTTGTAAGAAAAAAAAAACAGCTTATGACAGTAACGAACGACATGACTCTTCTCGGAGGATGTTCCAGTACAAAACAGGATTATTCGTACGTCTATGTCTTTCTGTACATCTGCATGGAAGTTTGGGTCATTATTTTGCGTCTTTTTGCTTTATATGGAACTCTTGCCTTCAACTGTTATCTAACACGTCGTTTCGGTGGAGCGATTGTCGGGAGAATAACGAAGCCTACTTCCACCTGTAGCTAACAACCTCAGATTCAACCTTAGTTTCTTGCTTCGTTCTTTTTGGGACTGTTTATGAGAACATCAAGCAAACACAACAAGAGTGACCGTTGTTCGCAAAACGTTCATTTCAAAAATTCATCCGAATGGTTACTCCATCAAGTGTACATAATAAAAGCAAAATTACCTAATGGTTACTCCATCAAGTGTACATAACTAAAGCAAAATAGCCTATATTAAATTGAAAGTGGGATTAATGGCATGACACATTTATCTGCTTCTTTTCTAGCGTGTGTTAGGTACTTTAAATGCAAGGCCCTCTGCTATTACTAAACTAATATAATTGGATAATGACCGGCACAATTAAATTTTCATTCCTCGTAATTTAGCTTTTTTTTTTGCATTTGCCCATTCACACTCTACAAACTTAAAAAGTCAGCAAAAACCGTGATTAAACAAGAAAGCCTGACCCGTACACATGGCCACAATCATAGTACAAAACTTGCCGTGTTCACGTGGTGACCTCATTATGCCATTTGCGTAGAAGGGTAACAAAAGCTAACTCCTGAAGCTATTCGAAATTTTGAATCTCCCAGAACCCGCCTCGCGCGAAGATTGGGGCTGGCGCGCTGCTGCCATCTCTCCGCGACGATCGAAACTACTTACCGGGAGGAGTTCCACGCAGTGAGTTGATCTGCTGTTCTTCGTTTCTTCTTCACTTTTTTTTTTCCCCGGACTTATTGGATTGCTTCTCTTTTTATATATTTGAGTGCCGCTTTGATGAAATTATGTTTATTTGGAGCAAAGCTCGTAGCGAAGTGGTAGCTCGCGGTGAGATCCTAGGCGTTGATTTGGCTTGACTTTCTCAATAGAGATATGTCCTTTATCACGATGAATCTGACGGGAGATTTATGCAGTCAACTACAGGGCGTTTAATAGTTACCGTTGCGTGCCTTGGTCATAGAGCGTAGAGAAAGAAGTATGAAAATCAATCGGAGAATGGCGCTTCTTATGTCAGCTGTCGGCAGATGGCGGCAGCGTTCGCGGCACCCCGTTCAGCCAAGCAGAGAAATAGGAGGAAGGGCATGGATTTTTGTATATTCCGGCTTTTTTTTTCTACCAGAGGCGATTTCCTGGCCGTTACTCTGTGGTTTTCCGTTTGTGCAAGAAAGCATCCTGAGCTAAATTATCTGGTCTCTAGTCCTGGCTCGACTTTTCCTCCACTTACGATACTGCCTTTGGTCGACAGCGCATGATCTACCAAGGTAATTTTTTTTTTCATATACAAATATCTCTAAGAATTGTGTTCCGCTTTGCTGGCTTAACTGTCTAAATTGACTGCGCAGATGTATTAATGATAGTAGACTTTACTATTAGGCGCGCTTGTATTTGGTTGTCAGTTCACCACATGTATTCATCAGCGGCGTTTGTTGCTTCTAAATACCGATACGCTCTGGGTACATTGCCAGTGAGCATTAAGCTCTGCAACGTGGCTTTAGTCACGTGATAAATACGAGTTCACAGGACCTATACCATCCGCATTCCGCATATACAGTAATAATACAGTTGCAGTTACTCCCGCTACTGCACAACCAGCTTTATTCGCTGCCATGGTCAGTCATATTGACCTTACAGTGATTTCAGGATAACACCATATTACGCTGCTAAACTGGACCTCAGGAGCCCTGAAATAAACTCGTCGATATTTGACAACGGATGGATGATGTGAATTAAAGAATTTTTACATAGCTTCATTGGTGAATTAGAAAAGAAAAAGTGTAATAAGAACGCATCTTCGAACTGTAAAAAGCAGCAGTCCTCGTTTATCACTTGTAACACGTGTTTTCAAGTGCGCTTCCAGGTAACTTTCCTGTGGGGTCATCGGTGTACCTAGCTGGTTGCATAAAATGTGCGCTGAGTTTCCGCATAGGCTGATCGGCTGCCTCTGTTAAACAAATTTGTCCTAGTGCAGCACTGTTTCTCGCTGTCGGCTTTGTAGCCTATAGCGATATTATGCAAGCAAGAAACCTTACGCACAAGAAAAGAATGTTATAAATGTACACGGGTGGTTGAGCAAATGTAATGAAATAAACAGATGCCACAAAAGCCAAATCCATTGTTCGTTTACTCTATGCGATGGATGATCTGCGGAATGCTATAGCCCGGCCTGTGGCGAACAGCTTGTAGCTTCAACTGCCGATATTGCACCACACTTAGCGCCCAATTTCAGTGTGTTATATTGAGCCACTTTTTGAGCCAAAGCGCCGAGCGTCTGTTGGCCCCTCCTGTGACTTCGACGCAGCTCTATCAAGCTTACTTTTTTAGACCATATATTCGATTTGCTGTTGAGTACTGAGGGAAAAAATTAAAAAAAAAAGTGTGTGCGTTTGTGGGGGGGGGGGGGGGGGGGGTCGGGTCACACATTTTTTTTGTTTCGTTTTATACAGTCTCACAAACATATGCATTACACGAAATTGTTCATGTGGAATAAGAAAGGTTTTCAGATCCTGTCGGTTATTTACTAGCGAAGCACTAAGTCTTAATATCTCACAAGGACACACGTTGAACCTCCTGTACTTTTGTATTGCGTATTGTGACAGACATTCGACAAGTATTGACTGGAGGTATTACATCCATGTGTCAACTGTCGATGCTCAGTTAATTAGGCCGTCGGCAAGCTGCAGTGCTCATATGAGACACTGGATTAGCGCTGCATACGTTCAGATACGCACATAAGGTGTCAGCGGCTCCATATCCTTGACATGTCGTTTCGTTGAAAGCCCGCCTGCGCATGTCTCAGTAACGTGTAAACTACCCATATCTGACTATTCTTTGTTTTTTGTTTTTCTGAAAGAAAATTTCTGCAGTGGCTTTATGGCTCTGATAGAACACGTTTCGCCAGATATTCGCTTCTAAGTGCTTAGCTTGTTTTGTACGACTACCACACCGTTATTTTTTCCCACCATATAGTCACGATATAATGACGTTATGGTGTGTGTATTTGCAAAGGAACCTCACTGTTGCATTGTTACGAAGACTCAACGCACTTGATGATGACCAGTCGGCTCGGTTTTACTGTGTGAATAAATTTATTTTTTTGGTCCTGGTTCTGGGCAAAAAAGGAGCCTGCACAAAAGCTAATGAGAGTATTCACAACACGCTTTAAATGTTCCAACCTTTCGTGTCCCTGTACTAGTTCCACTTAGGCTCAGCCTATCCCCAACAAAATTTTCTTCAGATGGTCCATAGATATCCCGTACACAATCTATAGCATGTCTGTTAAAACTCTCGGGAGGGTTAATTACCATGTAACTGTCATTCGTGACCTAATCCCTTCAATATTGGGGTGAACACGTAGAACTGAGTTTGAATCATCGCACTTCTATTCGCAATAATAACTTTTCACACCAGGTTTACTCAGGATTTATTTTAGGCTTTAGTTAGAGCACCATATGCTATTTCACATTTCATGTTTCACGGTATAATTAGCGTTCTTAATTTTAATGACTATGTTACCTACTTTTGGCGCTCAGCGGTCAGCTTTAGTGTTCACCAAAAACGTCTCGACTGCGCGTATTATTCTTATACAAGACGTATTCCGTTTATTAAAGCATTAAATGTCTGTGCTTATTTCGGCTGCAACTTACAAAACCTGAGCATTACAAATGCCTAGTATTTTTTGTTGTATTTTTCTATCTTACCATATTGGAGACACGTCGAAGGGACACTCCTGGGGCAAAGGAACTAGCTTGCGATACTCGCACCTTTTCTAATCAAAGCGACACCGTGACTATAAAACATCTCCGTCTATCCACCCTTATGTTTCCAACTGCAAAATGCCGGACCAATGTTGTTAATCCAGCCAGCGCGAACAACTAACAGTTCTACAGGTTTTTAAAAGGTCCCCGTAGTCCAGCCAGCAGTGTTTGCTAGACCACAGAGACCTCCTGCAGAACTGATGGGCATTTTTAGGCATTTTTTTTGTAAATTGGAACTATTGCGAAACTTTCGTGCTGCCCTGCAGAAATGTCCGCGGTGATATTCATTCCTTGCGTGTTCACTAAGAAACACTTAAGCGAACAAAGGAAAGAGTGAACAAGGTTATCGGAGGTATGCCGAAACCTTCACAGTATGCCTTCATGGTCGGCTTTCATACTTCTCTCAGCATGAAGTTCCAGAACTGTTGTGGTGGCATTTGCGACACCGGTTCATGGAAGCGATCTCTGGATGAAGCGATGAAGTCTTTTGAGGGAATGGATGCAAAATTTCGGCTCTGTTCTACTCGAGCGTGTTGTATATAGTCGTGATGCAACGAAGTACGATCAAATGGACAAGTGCATGCTGAGGCTACAACAGAAAGGAGAGATTAAGTGCCATAGAGCGTAATGGGCTTAGGCCAAAATGACGGGTGGCTAACTGTTCTGTGCGCACCGTTTATGGACTGCCGATGGAACGATTTGTTTAAATCAATTAGCATGTCGCATGTTGACCAACCAACATGAAGTCTTTGTTACTCTCCACAAGGCTGCGACATCACGCGTTGTTTCGGAAATATAAGCGTGAGGCAGTGTACGCGTACGAAGTAACCTAAGCTGCCCAAAGTTGTCAGCATGGTTCAGTTGGCTAATAAAGGGTGTGATTTTAAATTAAAAAATATTGGACGTCTAAACACGGTGCGGTAAAGCGTAAAATACATTAGTCTAAAAACTCTTATGTGATGTCATGGTACGCAGTACGTCTCTGCATAATTCGGTGCACGAATCCACTTTCTTTCATTAAACTCTCACCAATATAGCCCGTGTGCCGAAGATTTCCTCGCTTCGGCTCTTAGACCCGCTAGTCATGCTACAGATAGCAGTCTCCGCTTTCCAACGTACGCAACGTTTGCATACGCTCGGGTAATCTGGACAGAAACAGCGAGAAAATTTTTAGCTCGGATTTCGCATCTTTCGTAAGGCTGCCGACATAGCTTCGTATACTCTTGTGTCGGCTTTGCGAGGCGGGGCTATGCAGGTGCAAGGCAGACAAAGTCAACAATATCAGTTTTAGCTGTGCGAGTACCTAGAGGGGCTCTGCTGATAAGCGCCTCTCTGTGTTATGAGCGCTCAAGACCAGCATTCGGCTGGTGCTGCGAACAGGAGAAAAACTTGTTGGCAAGCTTAATAGCACATCTGCAGTAGGGGTCTGCGAGCAGCGATTTTGTACTTCGAT
This sequence comes from Amblyomma americanum, assembly GCA_030143305.2. Lineage (NCBI taxonomy): Eukaryota > Metazoa > Arthropoda > Arachnida > Ixodida > Ixodidae > Amblyomma > Amblyomma americanum. The sequence continues at coordinate 514,974 of JARKHS020026287.1, forward strand.
AAGAATAAGATAAGATAAGAATAAGAATAGGATAAGTGAGCAGTAATCCTGTCCGAAACGTTTTCGAATAGAAATAAATGTCTTTTGAACTGCCTGTATGAGAGATCAAAAACTGATATTAAATGTAATCATCCTGATGAACAAACGAACTTTGGCTGGCAATCGCAAGATGGTTCTTTAAAAAAAATGTGTACGTTATAGTGCAGTTGGAGATCGCAACTGAGTGCTTACGGTTTTTTTTTTCCTCCGTGGAAGTAAAGTAGTCCCAACCGTGGACATGTTAAAATGAACCAGGTTAGGCATGGTGGCTGATTGCCTCAAGATTAAATTCTGCTTTCAAAAAACACTGTAGTAATCGTTACCAGCATTCGTGACACTTCCGGTCAGCTTGACTTTGTGAGCACTTGACAAGAAAATAATTATCGTGTCAGTGTTTTCATGAAGGCAATAGAGCGCGGGTTAGTGCTTCTGCCGTATACACCGCACAACATTTTTGTATGCATGTCATATGTCCTATAAGTGCGAGCTCCTCAATGTTCTTATTTACTAGGGTTCTTTTGTGAGCCTAACCAAACGTTTTGAAAACACTTGACAATTCGGAATATTGCTACGAAATCCAAAGCACGTAAGTATTAACCCAAGAGATATTCGAAAGCTTCGAGTATTCACACAACCTTGTGCAAGCGTAATGGTCCAGTGCCGCTACACTTTTCAAGTGTGGAGCAGAAATTAAACTGAGAGGCTGAAGCCCGGCTGCATTCATGTCCTGATCGATCACGAATTTTATGATTAGTACACCAAGTAACATAGTTCGCGCTTACATTATGAATGGATAATGGGTAGCGAGCGTATGGTCTAGCATCGGCTTACCCTTGTAGCAATAGTTAAGGGCGCTCCACGTTATTGTCGGGGCGAAAAAGTCTTTTGCACATCTTTATTTGGATATTCTGCAAGTCAGTGTTTTGGCCCAAGCAAGAGGGGCTTCATGTAAGCATACAAAAAAAAAGAAAAAGCACACAACGCGAGCGTGAACACAAAGAAAACAGCACGGTTCAGAAAAGAAGGTTGAACGTTGTAACAATGGAATTATAAGAAATTATTGCACATTAAAAAGCATCAACGCACGCTTCGCAGATGCTAAATAACGCTTTTTTGCTAATTGACACGTGACCATATTCCAAGCCACAGAATCACACCTTACACAATTTGAACTTGCACGAACTTAGTTTCATGATCTTGTGTATTATTTTAATTTAAAAAAATGACGATTTGCGTAGTTAGGACAAAATGGAAATTAGATGCGCTAGCATTGTGTGGCATATAGCATATTACATATATGGGTATGTTTAGATAAGGACGGCAATCGAGGTCCCATGACCATTTTTTGTTTTGCAATGAAATTTTTATACATGGTGGGCAGACTTGCCTACACAAGGGAATCGTACTTAGTCTTGCGAGAAAATCGTATATCACACGAGGTGGAAAACGTGGATATTGGGATCTCACAAAATCTCTAGTTTGGATTCTCGCATGCAGAAAGTAAAGTGGAACCTGATTGCTTTTTTAGTGATTGTATGTAAACTTTTCTGCTGGAATCGAAGCAAAAATATTTTTTGGCTCTTAGGATTTCGCAGCGAAAAAATTGCAAACCATGTTGCAAAAGTAAGGCATTCAAATAAGAGCAGTTTTTAGGACAATAATGGGACAAGAAGGAGTAAGAACCTGAGAATGAAATTTTTTTCAGTATTAATCTGTCCGTTTTACTATTGTTGGACAAAATTAGTACTCCTAGAACGGGTAGATGATTTTAAATAAGCTGTTTAAATTATATATAATTCGAAAAATTCAATAAAGGCCAATTTTGACGGATATTTAAAGAAAAAAAAATCAGTTCTCTCCAATTTTCCTTAAAATTTCCCTGCAAGAACTTTAGTACGTGGTAGCCCTAGCCCAAAAAAGACTAAAAAAAAAACTAACATTAAAGGCCTAACGCAGACCACATTTTGTTCAGTTGCCATTACAGGATATTATGTGTTGAAAAGAGCCACGGTCATGAACTCGACTTCGAACTGAGCGCATGTCGTTGCGTTTCAGTTAGCACAATGGCGAAGTCGAAGAAAATACCTTCCATGAACAGGTCCCATGAACGAACAAAAAAATATTCATGGGACCTCGATTACCGTCCTTATCTGAACACACCTATATAGTATGCGTATACGCACACACCTGGGCAGTTTTCCACCTACCCATCGTCGCAGGTGAGCCACCTGCCAGAGGCAGGCTTTAGACAAAAACCGGCGAAATCGGTGAGTGGGGGACTTAGTGCTGCCGCACTAAAAAAAAACATAGAGAGAAGGAAAGAAAAATGCTGCTCCTTTCATGTCCTGAGCTTTGATGTGTTGATTCTGCAGCAGGCTTGGCAGAGCATACGGGGCATAAAAATCATTTATCGATTAGGGGGTTAAGAAAATGTCGGTGTTTCAGAGGTTCGCATTCCTTGTTGCCGTTTGTGAGCATGCCCAACATTCTTGGAAAAAAAATTGAATATTGGAAAATTTTAAGGCACTGTTATGGAAATACTGAAGGCAATGGTCCATGCTTCCGATGTGTAGCAGAATCTTTCTTTTAAAGTTTTGCAATCGCTCGCATCGAACAGTTAAGACTGCCATAGAAAGCCAATGGGGAACGCATTTGACGATAGTAAAAACGGTAACAGTAAAAAAATGCTAGCCTGTGAAGGGAAATCTGCGAAGATATTGATTGTTATACCGAAATCTTACAATATATGGAAAAAATTGTGTTCATAAACTGTTTCCCGTTCAAAAATGCTTTTGTCCCGAATTGCTGGGTATGAGCTACATACTGGCAGCAAAGCTGTAAAATAAAGATAACACAAAGGCAAACCACTTTTGCTTATCTTCAGCTGGCGCAAGGAAGGGCAGAAGTTTATCTCCACACCATTCGAAGTGTACACGTCGACTTTGAATAGCTCAGAAGTTGCTTCATTTTGAAAGATCAGAAGCGGGTGGTTAGGTGAAAAACACGCCGAAAACTGGACAATGCATTTTCGCAGCCTTCTACGATAGGCAGGTTTGGTATCGTCTTATACCGCATAGTCAAGGAAAAGGGCATCGATTCCTGAAACCATATGAATCAAATCTTGTTCAGAGCCGGTGTCACAAGGACAGATTTATATTCTTAAATTTTATGGTTATGTTTAGATGCGTTAACCATTTCAAGATCAGTTCGGAACGCGATCCATAAAGATGTTACTGTACTTGCTAGTGTGCCGAAGAAACCAAAATGCAAAGTCACCTGCAGATACAAGGAGATAAATCGTTGTTGTTTGTTATAAATTCCGCTAAACACATTACTCATTGCCGAATCGAAACTCGATTTTTGCAGCATACTTTAATGTTTACGTACGCTTCAAAAAGAGAGATGTTGCTAGGATCTCTGCATTAAGTTTGGCTCTTGTTTAAGCGTTTTAGCCATGACTGCGTGTACAATGGAGTCTGCGCCATTCTACTTCTCGAATGATTTGTGAGAAAATCATGGGTAAAAAATGGTACTGCGTCTGTGTCATTTAAATTTCTCTCTGTAACTACCGTCTGGTCTGTGAGAACAAACCTTGGGACCCTAACACTTGATGTCATTAATGTTAAATTTTGCCTGTGTTGCACGTTTATACGGAGCTACACAGCTCAATTCGGCATGCATGCAGTTAATGCGCATAGAGAAACAGATGAAGCACACTTTAAATAGAGAGATGATAGGGAAGTCATGGAGGGGCTAACGAGATACAATTCTCGGTTGACTACCCTACACTAGGGGAGGGGGGTGGGGGGGGGGGAGGATAAAAGAAATGAAGGAGAGCTGGCAAAGGAGGAAAGTTGAGTCTGTCATGTCGGGTCCTTTGGACGGGATCATACATGGCCATGTATCCGTGTAAGTAACTATGTATATTGTTTCTCACTGGAAAGGCTGACAATACTGTTTAAAGTTGCGGACGGTCACAAGAAGCGAGCAATTACCGTTTACGCTTTTGTAACTCGCAGCTCATATCCGACCAAAGGCAACTTATAGGTCAAAAGGCGCTTCCGAAAAATTAATAAAAATTTGCCCTTCCTAATTGCATAGCACTCCGAACCTCTATGCATGGGCGTAACATTGTGAATGGCCCACTGGTTTGATCTGGTTTAAATCTGCGCCAGAGCTATATGGTTCAATATGCGCTCGGTATAGCGAATCAGCCTTGCATGCAGCTCCACATTGAGTCGGTATATATCGGGACGCAGGCCACGACTTTGCCTTGCCGGTCGTGCTTTAAAGTGACACCGAAGCAAATAGAAGTTAGCCTGTATCGACAGGGCACCATGTATTAATCGGACACCACTTTGAGTTGTTCGTGGATTGATCGCATGGCGTGTCAGACATGTGTGGCCTTCTTGGACTTGACACGCTGCCGTGGTTATAGCTTAACGCATACATACATCATTACCATCCCAAGCACGTCCACTGCATGCTGTAGGACAAGAGGCTCTCCTACTAGTATTCAACTGACCGTGTCCTGCGCCAGCGGCGCCCACCATAACCCATCTCATCCGCTCATCTGACTCCCTGCGATCCCTAAAGCATTTCTCTCCTCTTGGAATACACTCGGTTACCTTAACGGGCCACCCTTCACCTTACAATCGCGTTGCATGACCTGGCCATGCCCGTTCTCTCTTAATTTTAGTTTATTCTTCCCTAACCAAACTTGCTTTCTTCCGAACACACGCACACACACGCGTACATTACACCTACACTGGCGGGGAAATATAATGGCGCGCATGCTTCTGCAGTCGTCGCACTGTAACATTTCGTAAACCTCTCAGGGCCTATCTATGACCTGCGACCTCTACATGCGCACGGGATGCGTAGCTTGTCGAATCGCTTGACGCTGTCAGATCGTCGGTCAGTTTCCCTCTCGCTCGTGAATGGTTTACGCCCCAGCAATGCCCTTCCTTCACACATTCCGCTGTAAACATCGGCCCCGCTTAAACAAGCTACTGAGCGCACGCAAGCGTGTAAGGGCAGTGTTCTTTCAGAGTGAGGGGAAGGGGGTCGTTCGGGCACGTGGGCAGTAAACTGTGTCGGAATATCCTTTACGGCATGCAGGAATGCAGAAATTCGATGAGCGCTTAATAAGGACGTATAGAGGGCGTAGCCGACCATGCCCTTACAAAAATTTCTTTAGACGGTCTATAGACTCTCCATTGACTTCTGTCTATAAGGTTTATTGATTCTCTATGGACAGACCCTAAAGAGCAGCCTATAGGCAATACAAATCCTATAGACAGTCTATAGACATTCTATAGATTTAAGGCCATGCTTTTTAGTAGACTTTTGTCTATAGTTCTCTATAGACTATGAATAGAGAAAAAGAAATATCTATAGGAAGTCAGTAGAGTATATAAGAAGTCTATAGACTGTCATAGACCATTTTTGTAAGGGATGCAGTCGTCTATACTGTATGCTCGTTATGCGGCCGTCGAGAACACGTGACGTCAGGCTACGCTATAAGCGTCGCAAATTCTTTGGTACTATGTGTTGGAATCGCCAGCTTGAGCGGAAGCACCACAAGGGGCACTGCTTGAACCTTTTAGAGTAATGCATGGGCGGTGTACGCAAAATCGCGCGCAAAGACCCCGCGTTTCGTCATTAACGCCATGCCCGAAGAGGCAGGGCGTTTCTCATTTCTCTAAAACGCCCGTCGTATGAGCGCTCGCATACGCCGTGCTGGTCACGTCCATCCTGCCTCCCTGTCAAGCTGTCGCGCAGCGCATGGCTCGGGCTTCTCACACTGCAGTAGACGGCCGGCGTATACGGCCCGCAGCGCCGCCTCCTCCGGCAGCGGCCCACACGCGGGACACGCAGTAACCGCAGAGCACGTCGGCGTGCATGGCGTGCCGACAAATGGTGATCCGCGTACCCTGTAGAGGTCGCGCCGAAATTTATGCTCCCGAAGTATATACGCTTTTGTGTCTGCACCTTGGCACGCTATATTCGAGCGAATATCCAGCGAGTGACCGCCTCTATACGACTCTCTCTGTCAGGTTAGGAAACATAAAATAACTGAAAACGAACTGGGCAGCTGTGCCTCCCGCCTTATGTTATGTAATCAGCTTCGCGTCTTTACAGAGAGAGCTTGTGGCTTTTGGAAGTCTGTGGCATACCATAGTTTTTCGTACTGAAATTTCTCCTAGCGTAGGAACTTAATGCTTCCTGTCGTTTTCTTCTAACGACTCGCTGCTGAGAATAGGTGAAGTCAACTGTCCCGCAGGGTATCAGAGTTTCGCTCACTTTGCAGGGTGCCGCCTTAAAGTCACCCGCATAGCAGACAATTGGATAAGAGTGCTCAGAAAGTCGTGCACCTAATTGGTCAGGTGGGAAGCGAGGACTGGGCTTCTCTGTTTTTTAAGTGGCGAGATATGAAATGAGCTTCCACGTGAGCTCTGTTTTTCGTTACGTATTTTCAGACTGCAAATTAACACGCAGCTGAAAGTGCAGCACGAAGGGTGTAAGTTTCGTACCAACTACGTCTTGCAGAATATTGCTTGCTGAATACAACGCAAATGAAAAGCGTAGTTTCATCTATTTACGCTACCAGAGACTATCAATATTAACATACAATTCAAAAACAAGGGTGATTCAATGTTAGTTACATATAACTCAATCTTTAGTGTTGTGTTTTTAGAACATGAAATACGTTTGGTGTCCATTCTTTGCAAGCTCATTCAAATATCGTGTTGATATTCTAGCAAAGTTTTTCTCCGAAACCAACGCCAAGAACCAAAGGTCTCCAAAATCGAAATTTCCACCCGAATAGTTTCAACAGAAAAGAAAAAAAAATTTCCCAGCGCTCCGAGCGATAATCGTACTAACGCAGGTGTAAATCAAGCAGCCCGTTTTCCCAGCGCCTCAAACCACTCGGTGGTGCATACGTGGTGCAGCCCGCCACATTGACACATTGCGGAAGAGCATAGATTGTTATCATCATCATGATCGTCATCGACGTCATTATCCTTAACCTTCTCGTTTCGCAATTTCTAATATTCGGCGGCTTTTAGATAGGCGACACAAGACGTGTTCGACGTCTGAGTCGAGAACAGCTCAACCATGTCGCCGACAACAATTTCGTGTGGCTGCATGCACACGAAAGTGAGAAGGCGGCCGAAGGTGTGAAGGCGGCGTATCAAAGAGCTCATCAAGGTATATCAAGGAGCGAAAGCAGTGAGGTACGCCGAAAGGGGTCAAATAAAAATAATTATGGTTTTGAAAGAAATAAAGGGTGCAGTGAGTGTCTCACTTCTCGATGGACACCAGAATCGCGCCATGAGGGAAATGAAGAAGGATCGAGTGAAAGAAGAAAGAGAGAAATAGGTGCCTTAGTGGAGGGCTCCGGACTAATTTCGACCACCTCGGGATCTTTAAAGGTGCACTGAAAAATTTTCTGGAAAAATTCGTTTTCGATTTTACGTTGTTATCATTTTTGGTTACTGTGAATAAATAGTTTCAATCGAAGACAACACAGCCGCAAATTAAGCCCACGGAAATGAAAATATGCGTGGACTATTTGCTTTCGCGAGACTCCCCCTCATAACCCTGTGACGGCCAATGAAAACGCTAAAATTCGTGAAATCCGTGAAATCCCTGAAAATCCGTGAAGAAAGTAATTTTTGTTACTCTTCTTGCAGACGACGGAAGTAATAGTTTGATAAAACCGCTACATATTTGTGGTTTGGAGAACATACCACCGAAATAACAAGCCCGAAGTAAGCGGACTAGGATTTCTCCTCGCTTGCTGCCGTTGGAGTGTTTTGCCGGACACTCTACTCCAGTCAGGCGCATCACTCCTCGTATTACTCCGCCGACGGCAAAGCGGCAAGCCACCACGCGATTGGCTGAAAGACATTCCGGGCACGCTTTTCGCCGAGGCAACCATGCTGGTTGACTCCTCCTACTCTCCGCGGTGAGATCAAAGAAAAAAAAAAGGCGGGAGCTGGGTCGTTTTATCCGATTTGATAGGGAAATCGGCCACACAGGATATTAATTCGAGGTTTCTAAGAATGCTCGGAGCGTGTGGATCGAGTTCCCGCGGTGTAAAGACAAACTAAGAATTCACTGGCATCGTTGAAGGTCCCCAGGTGGTCAAGCCAAGCTCGAAAATGAGAACAGAATGAACGCGGCGGCACGTAAGGCATCGAAAGTGGCGGGGAACTCCGTGCGCGTTGTGCAACTGGTAGAAGCGGAGTGGACGATAGTGGCCTCTCGTCAAAGCGCGAAGGCAGCCATGCAGGGAGACCACGCTGTCTGTCGGTCCGGATCGAAGAAAAGCGGGCGGAGGTGGCAGAAGCCGAACTGCGGCACTCTAAACACAAAAACGCCTGTACGGGAGTAAAAAGAGAGTAAACTGTCCTCCGGCGCACTTCCTTTTATAAAAGAAAGTGTGCTAGAAGACAGCTTACTCCTTTTTTACTAATTTTTTAATGCTGTGCGTGTTAGGTACCTGGCCGATACTCGAGTGCGCGCCTACGGCCATCTAGCCTATGTATTCCGCAATTTGCTATGCCTCTCCAGTAATACATTTTGTGCTTGCACCTAATTTCGGCGACGAGGTAGACTACAAACTTTCTTTCATGGCTCAGTCCTTCTTACACCCTCCCATGCACCTACTCTCGGCTAGGAAATTGGCTTCAAATTTTCGTTTTCTGTCGTTAATTTACCATTTATGAGCCGCTGTTACAAAACTTTTGAATTCTGAGATTGAGCTTTTAAAATTTGAACCATGTATTTCTTGGACTTTTTGATCGAAAAAAAAAATGGGCTTCAGCATAGTTTTAATAATAATAATAATTGGTTTTGGGGGAAAGGAAATGGCGCAGTATCTGTCTCATATATCTTTGGACACCTGAACCGCGCCGTAAGGGAAGGAATAAGGGAGGGAGTGAAAGAAGAAAGGAAGAAGGAGGTGCCGTAGTGGAGGGCTCCGGAATAATTTCGACCACCTGGGGATCTTTAACGTGCACTGACATCGCACAGCACACGGGCGCCTTAGCGTTTTTCCTCCATAAAAACGCAGTTTTCTTATTTGAAATTTCACTCTGCTCCCCTGGGAATGTGAGTTAGCATGTTGTCCCTTTGTTTAGTTTAGTTTAGTTTTGTTTTGTTAGCGAGTCATACGCTGAACCACGGCTACTGCCATGCATCGGTGACGTTTTCGCAACTTTTCACTACAGTTGAGAAATTTGGTTTTACAGTCGCCGCATTTGCTAAATCCTCGCTGCTGCGTATGATCGCTCAACCAGCATGCATTAGTCGCATAAACTGACACAGCAAATGCATCAACCAGTGAACCGCAGAGTTCAAGCATGGAAACTGCTTTCTTTTTGATGTTGTAACTGACGCTTATCTTTGAAGCGCTTTTTCGCGAAAAGGAGCAGTTTATCACCAGTCATGGCCTATCGCCTGTTTCTTCCGATTTTGTGCTCAGAAGCTTCATAACAACCATTTTTCACCGAAGTCCCTCCTACAACACGGAAATTACGTTAAATATTTCACTAGCATTTTACAGAAATTTTACGGACGCTGCTTGTCATTTGTCTCGGCTGTACTTGGCGGTGCTAGCTTTATGTGCATGGAGAAAACTGAAGGCAACGATGTTCATCCGCTCGTAATGTGGATGTGGAGCTTCTTATATTAAGTGATACATCCAATGTGGCACGGTTGGCACCGCGCACTTAAATGGCTGATGTACCCTCATGTATGCTATGCTAATAGCCCATTACTGAAAATTAACCGGAAGGTCGTTTTTTCAGAAAAATTCAGAAAAGTGTTTAATGCTGTTTGCTGGTTTTAAAGTAGTGCAGGCATTTTCGTAGATTCAGAGGGCGCAGTAGTTTTCACTTCGCCTTTTCTGAGCAATACTTCACAAAAAGTTGTTCTGCCACGTCTACTGGTGTTTATATAATAGTGAACGGCACTAAGTTTTAAGCGTTGTAATTGTTCCTATATGCGTTTATTTCACAATACTTAAAACTTGCAGCATGTCACGTGTATTAAGGTAACATGATAAGAAGCAATAACATTTTTGTGTTACTTAACGATCCAGTATTGTTCCCGTCATAAACTATGCGAGTTCTTCTGGCATCTTTACAGGTGCTAACTCCCAATATGTGGCAAAGTGTTCATTTAGTTCTGATGCGTAAATTAGTGCCATTCTTAATTAAATTCTCGTGAACCTTTGACTGCGACCAAGACAAGTAAGCTTGCCAGTAAGTGCGGCTGTTGCTCTAATTGCAAGTCAGGTGCATAGCCATACCCTAAAGCAGATGTGGCACCCCGCAGTATCACAAGAGAGAAATCGTGGCACTGCGAAGCTTCGTAAGGTGCGCAGTGTCGGCGTTGTAATCTTGGAAAAAAGTTGGCGCAAGTTTGCCGAGATGATGCAGTTTCTCCAGCTGGTGCAGTATTACTTGGGTACTTTCCAAAATGTTCGCTCAACTGAAAGTTCCAGTGTGCTGAAATTCATTAAACTGAAACTCATTTGTATTGCATGCGACGGCGTTTCGACGAGAGATCTCACAAAAGCATCTGAAAAGTTTTCTTAGCGGACTTTCGTTCGCGTGGTATTTCACTGTTCGTGCCACGACTTTCGAGGTATGGTCTCTGGCTCGCGTATGCAATAACACTTCAGACATTGTAAAGCCGCGCGAAGGGAACGCACATAAGGCAGGATACTGGACGTATTTTGTCTTGTGTATGCTCCTTTTGTGCAACTTTACTATTTGTGACTATTCACACCAAATAGCCCGACAACATGGTTGTACTCAAGTACACTCTAAACACAAATACTAGCTGTCTTCTAACGCAGTCCCTTCTATATATATGAACGGACAGGAACAGGTTACTCGCTTTTTACTCCTTTCTGTTTAGTTTCGACCGCCGTGGTGACTCAGTGGTTATGGTGTTCGGCTGCTGACCCGAAAGACGCGGGTTCAATCCCGGCCGCGGCGGTCGAATTTATATGGAGGAGAAATTCTAGAGGCCTGTGTACTGTGCGATGTCAGTTAAAGAACCCCCAAGTGGTGGAAATTTTCGGAGATCTTCACTACGGCGTCCCTCATAGCCTGAGTCGCTTTGGGACTTTAAACCTCGTAAACTAAACTATTAATATCTGTTTAGAGTGTATGCAGTGAAGTAGCCTCTCAGTGCGATTGAATAATTCTGTTAGCGGAAAAACTACACTTGCGCGTGTTCCGAATCCTAGCAATGCCGGATACACGTTCGACTGGCGAAAAGTATTCACACTCATATTCTATACATACGCGGCTGAGCCCCTTTATAACGGGGGCTCAGGAAACGGCATGCCTCGCGCTATCTGCGCGTGCATGCCGCTGAGACACAAGCGCGGACAAGTTCATATGCGCAAGTATAGCTGCCGACAAACGCGGCGGAAGGTTACGCGTGCGTGCGGGCATAGCGATAAGGAGCGAGACTTGCAATTTCGAGCACGCTCGCGCAGCGGCTGATATGCATATCTCGTCGAGAGCCCGACCGGCGGCTCACGGAGAGAGCGCGCGTGTGGGTTGTGCCATCGCGAGGAGAAAATACACTGGGCCGCCTCTGTCAGTGCGGTGGCCGGTACGCGATAACTGTAGCCATGGGGGCATTGCGTATCAGCTGGAACAACCGCGTCGCCGCTAGACATGTGTTTCTAAAGCTTTCAAAGGCATAGGGAAATGTTTCAATTTTTTAAAATTTGTATTACCGATCAATGGGAGAAGAATACTTCGATTAATCTGTATCTTAAAGAAAATTACTTTTAAAGCAGCAGAAAAGTCAACCATGCCGCCGGTGGGATCCGAACCCACTACCTCCTCAATATCGCGTCCGGTGCTGTGCCAACCACCCACGAGAGCAGCAGATGGGACAGCCGTCGCCGTAGCTCAGTTGGTAGAACGCGGTATTCGGAGGTCGTGGGTTCGGATCCCACCGGCGGCATGGTTGTTTTTTCTGCTGCTTTATAAGTAGTTTTCTTTAGGAGACAGATTAATCGAAGTATTATTCTCCCATTGGAGGGGGGGGGGGGGGATCAGCTCTACAAATTAAAAAAATTGCAACAATATATATATATATATATATATATATATATATATATATATATATATATATATATATATATATATATATATATATATATATATATATATATATATATATATATAATATATATATATATATATATATATATATATATAGGTGGAGAGGAGAGAGAGAGAGAGAGAGAGAGAGAGAGAGAGAGAGAGGGAAGTAACAATCTTTATTCTAACGTTTCGACCAGGGTCTGGCTTTCATCAGAGTATATGATACAGGCGAAAGACACAGCTTTAAAAAAAAAGCTGTCTTTCGCCTGTATCATATACTCTGACGAAGGCGAGACCCTGGTCGGAACGTTAGAATAAAGATTGTTACTTTTTCCACCGTGTGCCCAGTCCATTGCTTTTATGTTGTGCCGGATCCATCCGATCTTCACCGCCTGCTTCACCGCCTCAGTTCTACGGTATAGGCTGGTGGAATGAATACTTTATACGGAATGAATCACCTGAAAACTAAAACAAAGCGCACTCTTCATCACGATTTTCGTAGTGAACTACCTTTATCTTATACCTGCACGTAGATCACAGCTAGACGTCACTTCATCTAGATCACGGCATTCAGCACGAAGCCCAACCAGAATTAGTTGCTTCAATCCTCTATATTGCAGATCGAATAAAATAAAAAAACCTGTTATGACCAAGCATGGCTTGTATCGTCTCTTCCTCAGTGAGGTACAGCAGTCTTGACATTCGGCAGATGGCGCTTTATACTACTGCGTAGTTATCTGCGAAGGCTATCTGATTGGTGGCTAAAATCAAGAGAAGAGTAAAATTTCATAGGTCATGGCTAGGTGTTTTCAGCCACCGCCCGATTTAAAGGGTTCAGCCGTATTCATCCATCCATCCATCCATAGTGGGGCGCCTACATGTTCTTCGGCGCAGCTATGTTGGCGCCCTGTTGCGTAGTTGTTTCGCTGTTCAGAAAAGCGTGCCTGCTATCATTCTCAATCATCAGCAGCAGACTACACACCAGAAGAATGGGGTACGTTTATTATACGATGGAAAAATATTGCACTTTTTACAGCCCATGTCGGGGTGCGTTCATTACGCGCGCGCGTCGATTACGCGAGCAAATGCGGTACTTCATAGACGCCTCCGCTGTTGTCAGAAATTCTGGGCTAAATTGTGTATCCGGATGCATACGGGGTACTACTGTAAGGAGAAGAAAGGATATGAGAACGAAAACTAGTAACGTTCTTCGTTTGAAGCATTTAATTTTTCTTATGTACGTAATGCGGCTACAATGGCGTGAACTAGATGGCGCAACACGCCGCTGCTCACTTAACTGCTGCAAATATAGAGGGTGTTTCATCGAAGACTTTACACAATTTAAAAAGAAAAATAGTTTTTTTTTAAGTTAGAAAAGCGCTTTTTTCGTCATAGCATTGTCAGGGGTGTAGTAGATCAGAAAACACCTAAACGTGCTAACTAGCAGGCTGGTTAGCTAATACTGAATAGTTAACTTTTAATTATTACTGTTAGGATACTTAATTATTGAGAGGCTTGTACCCCACCGTAAGTAATATCCATATCAGTTTTTAGAATTTCGAAAACGCGGTTGCCCTCGGCGCTGTGGCCCCACAAATTTTGCCTACATCGCGCCAAAATACATGCGCTTTCGAGAAGCTTGCAGGCAAAGAAAACCTCTCCATGTACACGTAACTCGTCGAAATAGCCAAAATTTGTTGGGCCACAGCGCCGAGGGTAACCGCGTTTTCGAAATTATAAAAAGTGATATGGATGTTACTTACGGTGGGCTCCACACCTAACAATAATTAAGGAGCCTTGAACTAATAGTTAGAAAGTTAACTATTGCATATCAGTTAACCAGCCTTCTAGTTAGCCCTTCTCAGCTGTATTTTGATGTACTACACCGCTGGCAATGCCATGCCGAAAAAAAGTGCTCTTCTAACTCAACGAGCCTATACCTTTAAAAACTGTGTAAAGTCTTACGTGAAAGACCCTGTATATTGGCAATGAGGCAATGAACGCCCTTCGCGAACGCTGTACAGGAATTTCGGGAAAGCGCCAGTTGCACATAGAGCTCCAGGGCGAGAAATATGACGCCGTCCCGGTTTGAAAAGTGTATGTCAGCAATTCGTATACAGCCCTTTGCACAATAAATCCTGCAGAAAGTTCCACAAATCGCCAGAGCTTCAAACTTTTGGAATATATGTCGTGAAATATGATAACAGTTGAACGATTTTCACGGGCCAGAAGTAGCAGTGGCGAGGGCAGGGGTTAAATTCGACTAAAGGAATCTTTTAGCACTGATCGAAATCTCATAATTTGGGCGTTTGGACATTTCAGACATTTCGCTCCCATCGAAGCACAACCACCGTTGTCTCACGACAGAACCCATATACATATAGCCCCGTGGAAATAGCAGGACAGCATAGCCAGCGGTCCATCGCTGCAAGCAAGCGCGAGAAGTCTACAGACAGTCACCATGCACTCCAGAGTCCAGAGCCTCTTTAATAGACTGAAAGCCAAACTGTAGTCGATGAATTCAACTCAAGAACGAAGCAGCAAATGCCTCTCAAAGGAGGCTCTCCAGCCAATGACGTCGACCGATGGTCATGACGATGATCATGTTTTTTTTTTATAGCGTTGTTTATTGCCTCTGGGCATAAGGGGAGTTAGGAAGAAAAGAGAAAAGAAAGAAAAAGAGTGGGTGGGTGTTAAATAAAGCAGGAAAGATGTGCCGATCTAATAAAGGCGAGGAGGGAGCGGTGATGTGGCCCCTGCGTCCAATCAGTGTATGAGGACGGGTTGTCTGGGTGGAGACCCGCTGCTGCCAGGTGGCGAATTCTAGTTGGCTTCAGTGCCGCGCAATCCTACAAAAAGTGGTGAATGTTAGCCTCAGTGTCTTGTGAATCACCCCCTGCAAGGGGTGCAACCACGACGTCACTACAATAGGCTGCCGCCATTGACTCGAGCGTCTCAGGGACATTTGCCGCTTCATTTTTTAGTTGTGTACAACAATAATAATTTATCTCTGCTCGAGGGACCTCTTAAAGCAGAAAAACATTTTAAACGTTGCCTTAGTTCCTTGGAAGCGTATATGTCATATCAAAAGTTCATCCTCATTCAGATCCATGTTTCAAGAAAAACCAGCGCACAAGACGGGATGAAGAACAGGAGCGACACGCACAGCGCTTAGCATTTGCACATCCCGTCCCGTCTTGCGCGCTGGTTTTTCCTCAATATGGATCCGCACCGACTGGCCCCACTCGCCATTCTTCCTTATTCAGATTATCTCACTTGTCTCTGTGGAGCCGCTGTGCATAATGAGTACATTTCTTCCTGTCCTGAGCTGAGTCGCCACTGGCAACTTCTGAAGATACTAATGACGGGTACATACCAAGCGCAACTCTCAGTTTTATTATACGGCGACAGGTCTATTAAGCAGACTCTCTCCGGGGCAAACTCCGCCCTCTTCTCCGTCACCGTCGCATTTCGCAACAACAACAACAACAACAACAACAACAACAACAACAACAACAACAACAACAACAACAACAACAACAACAACAACAACAACAACAACAACAACAACAACAACAACAACAACAACAACAACAACAACAACAACAACAACAACAACAACAACAACAACAACAACAACTAACGAGATATTTCGCTAACCAGAGTTTTCGTGTCGACGAGAGCCAAAGGCGACATATATGGGCCCAATAACGGACGCTGTCTCAGGATGACTGCGGAGATACGCAGGGTGCACGCCTAAGGGTGACTGCTGAAAGCCAGGATGTCGATAGGGTGGATATCACTTCTTCGCCTTGGTGGAGGACAAAAAGTCCGAGATTTCTGCCGCTCGTTACTTGGAGGCTCCGCGTCCGTTTGCGAAATCGTTAAGGAGATTCGCATTGACGCAAGAAGAGCTTGCCGTTAATTGCAATGATTCAAGTTGTACATATCGATTCGCTGTGTATCCTTTATTTCGCTTATGCAAGAGGACCAAAAGCCGTCCTATCCTGAATAGTAAGACACTGATTGTGAGTATACCTAGGAAAGACATGGATATACTTTTTTGAAAACCAGCATGAAGTATTCTTTTCTCGCATAACATGGAGGACGTGTTACCCTAACATAATGAGTGGCATACCATTCTATATTTGAAGGCACGGATGTTCCTCATCAGCCATGCAGTATCCTTGATAAGTAACCTCCCTTGTTAGAGTCGCGCACATTATATATGTGATGCTTGCTAACCATTACGAGCATTACGTTATCCTGAAGGCTTGCTTATGCCCAACCAGGAGAGTTTCGTTGTTTTTAACGGAAAGCATTACTATAGCTATACGATAAATGCCAGCGCGGTGTGTGTGTACTCACAGATGGTATACAGAAGATCCCAGCGATGGCAAGAAAGATAAGGTGACGTCACCAAGCAGCTGTATTACGCGCGCATCAAGCCGAGCACCACCACTTCAGGCAATCCCATACATGTTAATCTGTATGTACCCCCACTGACCGACGTGTTTGATATGGCGCCATTCGTACCAAATTTGTGACGTGCAACCGTTTGTCGCACAGCGTTCCGGCTGGTGTCGTAAGTTTCCTCGTTGCATATAGCTTACATGTGCTAGTCAAGTTGGAGGCTATAGCTTGCGACACGGATTCGAACCGACGACATATGCACCTTTAATTGTATGCCTTCTCATACTTTGATATCAAAATTGTGATGCAGCCGTTTGTCGTACAGCGTTTTGGGTGGTGTCACACGCTTGCGTGTTTGTGTCGGTGGTGTCATATACATCGCGCCACCGAAAACAGCGAAGACAGTGGAGCTCACTGCCTGTGGCGCGCCCGGTTCCTTCCCTGGATTTCATTGTGTGCTCCTGCACTGAGGAGTGAATCATCAACGCTTTCGTATTCACATATGTAAGCGGTCTTAAGTTTCTCTGCTGAATTATTATTTTTTTCTTCTTGCTCACTCCTTACGATTAGGTTTGGTTTGGTTCATGGGGGTTTGACGTCCCAAAGCGATTCAGGCTATGAGGGCCGCCGTAGTGAAGGGCTCCGGGTGATTTCGACCACCTGGGGTTCTTCAACGTGCACTGGAATCGCACAGTACACGGGCCTCTAGAATTTCGCCTCCATCGAAATGCGACCTTCGCAGCCGGGATGGAACCCGCGTATTTCAGATCAGCAGCCGAGCACCATAACCACTGAGCCACCGTGGCGGCTCTTCATTGATTACATTGATATTGCCTGCTTATGCAGCGGCTCATGCGTGATGAATCGTCCCTGTTCATAGCTCATTATTTTGACCCCTGGCCTGCAGCTTACGGCCTGTGGCCCTGTAAGGGTGTAGGAAAAAGAGTTCCTGGAAAAAAGGACCCCTTGAAAAATGTCCCCAGAAAAAATCTCCCCCGCAAGGAAACGGCCTGTAGGAAAAAATGGCGCCCAAGTGAAAAGATGGCGCGGAAAAATTACTCCTTGAGGAGCCCGTTTGGAAATGAGAGGCAATAAATTAGCGCATTTTCTCCAACGTATTGGGGAAATTTTCCAGCATTCGCAATTTTGCCCAGTGCGTTTGGGCAAATTTGTGAATTCGTTGCCTGTCATCTGCAAACGGGCTCCTCAAGGAGTCATTTTTCCGTTCCATTTTCCCACTTTGAGCCACTCAAAATTTCGCTCTAAGGGCGGCGACAAACCGCAGGGTACCAAGCAAAAGTGCTTGCTGACGTGTTCACTCTGAGAGCACCAGAACTCAGAAACACATTTGGCCCAGAAGTGACCGATATCGCAGAGTAATTTCTAGACTTACATCTGGACTACAAACAGTGCACTAATGTGCACTGTGTCACACTCACCAACGTATTTCATTCGATGATACGCTTGACAGCATGTTGACCCGTGATGTTTGATCGCATTAGTCTTCACGCTTCCCGTACATTAACATTTTTGAATCCAACGCGTTTATCTATGGCTGCAACTGCATGAGTTTCATCAGAATCATTTTTTAATCATTTTATTTACAAAGATACTGAAATCTTGCAACTCCAAGCAGGTGGGTCTGAAACCTTTTTGGACGTTTTTTTTCTGGCACCATTTTTTTTTCCGGGGTCACTCTTTCCGGAACCAGGCCGACACCGCGGAAAATAAGTCCGCAGTTATGACGGGCTATCAACATCTCCGTTGGAATTTTTCTGCGTTAACGAAATATGTAATCATGAAATCGGTATAGGTCTTGTCGAAAATTTATCTGGACACCCTGACAGGTGCCAACCTCTAACTGTGAGCGAATTAAGCCACCTTGAAGCTATATAGTGAGTGCTACGGTAAGCTATTGTCCGGATGTGTGAGTCAGTAAAATTCTGTGCGTGTGTGGCAAATATCGTTTTATTTATTTATTTATTTAAGATACCCTCGAGGTACATATGTACGTTACAGAGGGGACGGGCGGATACAGTTTATACAATGTCAAGACAAGGTTTAGGTAAAATGTATACAAAGTAAATAAGTTAGCACATGAAGAAAACAAAAGAAAAAAAAAAGAAATAAAGAACAAGGAACAAAATGTAATTTCTAAGGCGGCATTGGTGCCAAAAATATAACAAAAATATAAAAATGCAACAAGGAACACAGTACATAATGAAGATAGACAAATGAAAATGGATTTAACAATAGGCAAAAAAGAAGCTTTGCAACGCAGATTTAAAGTTTCCTTCTCCAGTTATACTTGTTAGTGATGCAGATAGGTTATTCCAATCATTACAGGTCCGGGGAAGAAACGAGTTAGAATAGGCAACCGTGTTTGAGTGTGGAATGTTGACCTTTTGACTGTGGTTACGGCGAAATGAAATGTATGATGGGGGTTAAATCCACAAGGAGCGGCAATGTTGAGTTATGGTGGTATATTTTATGAAGAAGTGAGAGGCGAGATAGCTTTCTTCGAGTTGATAATAACGGGAGATGCAAGTATGCGTTCATATTAGTAACGCTGGCTGTCCTTTGATACTTATTTAAGATGAACCGGGCTGAGCGATTTTGCATTGTCTCAAGGGACTGTATGAGGGTTACTTGGCTTATACCCGGGTGAAGTACTAAAATGTACAAAAGTAACCAGCACGTAACTCGTGAAGTTTAGGTATGAAGTAATTACCAGTTTATAGCATCCACGTGAACGTAGTCAATGTCTGCAAATGAAGGTGTATATATAGCTTTGTCAGGGTTTAGCAGTAAACAGAACAGAAATTTCTCCTGGTCCGGGGAATTTTTCATCAACTGTGAAGCTCCCGAGAAAGCTGTATAGGTTTTGTAGCCGTTGACTGCGTTCACATTGACACTGGCGAGGAATAACTACCTAACTGAAATTACTGCACATCTGAACTGAGTCCTGAACTTCCAAAATAAATTGATCCTGGAGCATAATTCAGACATCCCATGGAAATTTACAGAGGTTGTTTTTCATCGCCTGACCGACAGTCCCCGTACGATTTCGGAATGCGTATACTTGATCGGAAATACCGAAAGTGCACAATCAAAGAGCGCCCAGTTTATGTTCTGTGCTTGACTGGGGACTTCTGCTTACTTATTTTTTAAAGTAAATACATCACAATAATGCCAAGTTCCCGGTTTCAGTTTAGGGATCTGTTTTAATGCGAGAACACTGTTCCGATAGGTAAACCCCGAGCAAGATCATGCGATGTTTGTGGTTTGTGCCAAGTGAAATAAATAAATAAAAATAAATAAAAAAAATATCAGGGACTGGGATTCGAACCCGCTTCGGCGCGGACAGATCAGCTTCGCTGGCCACTGCACGAGAGCCGCTTTGTTTTTCTTTTTCAAACATGGTATTTATTACAGTCAAGCTTCAATGTTCTAAATGCATGAACAGTGTACAAACCATGAAGAAAACAATAGCAAATCAACACAATGCATAATACGGCACACCTAAACCAAGCACGAGAAAAGGCGCAACACAGGGCGCATCACTATAGTGCACCATAATACGACACACCTAAGCAACGATGCACTAGAAAAATGGCAATGAAGAGCACCGCACTAGGAATGGTTGCCACTCTGGTTAAGACTCTGTATGGACATACAATTCCTGAAGATGAGCAATAATTCTGCTGAAGGGGTCTTCCGTAGTTCTATAGAAACAACAGAGTCACAATGTCGGTCCATCGTGCGCGTTTTTCAGATTCTGTGTAGTCCAATCAGAAGGAACATGTCTGACTTCATTTGACTGCGCATTCTGCGCGATATCTCACTGGACTGTCATTTGTTCATGAACCCTTAGGCTAACGCCGCAGCCGAACACTTGGCGTGTTGTTGTTGTTAGCCTTTGAAAAGATGGCACATAACTCTTGCGCTATGCATTGCCCATCGTCGTCGTCATCAACTTCCATCTGCGGCGCGAATATGCGGCCGATACAGGCGGCAGCCACAATGAACGTACGACATGAAAAACAGCGTGATAAGCCATCATTACAAAGCCAACTGTAAATTAAGAAGACAATCTAACGTTCATGCGTTCCAGCTTTCGCACGTTTATAGAATTTTGGCAAAAATTCTTTGTAACTTTTTATTTTTCTTGTTTTATTAGATTTGTCTCTCAGCAGGACAGAAAAATGTTTTCATCTCGCAGCAAATGCAACAGTCCTCTTCAGCTTTTCAAGCTGTCAGTGACGTTGGCTCCTCCAGGTCAGCCGTTGGGCAAGTGAACCAACCTCAAGAGAAGTGAGTTGCACGTCGTAAAGGGAGTACGAGCTGTAGAGCTATAATATATAGGCTCGCGTGCTCGTTGCACTTTTCCCGGTTTATGCCGCGTCGCTTACAGAAAGCACATGGTGTTAGTACGAGAACTGTCCCAGTGACGGCCAGCCGTACAAGCACTGAAGTTGCAGCGCCTTCTTGCACACCACCTTCACCTCGAAGGAGCCGAAGCCATTACAGCGGAAGTGGCCGTGCCTCGTTCCCTGTCTCACTCGCTTTGTCTCGCTCGCGTCTCTGCCGAAAATGACGGCTTATTTCCGCCCCGAGAGCGGGCCGATTATCTCCGCGGCGCGTCTGGCAGCCGTTCGATCGATCAACGCTCTCATAAGCGCCTCATGCACCGCCGCTCTCTCTGCGAGGGCTTCGTTGGCACAAAGAAGCTGTTCCAAATGTGTATCGCGGCTCGGAAACACTCGCGGCGGCAGCACTACATTTTCTTCGAAACCGTTTCTTCGTTTCTGCCCTCTTCTTTTTCACTCTTACCTCCGTCTTTTCCCTTTTCTCACTCTTTCGCTCTTTCTCTTTTTTTGAACACACCCTCGACCTCACACTGCAGCGGCAGGAGGCCCTCGCTGCCTGCTACTTCTTTCTCCTTGCCATTGTCAGGGCCCCTCCTCCTCCCTCGTACCTTCCTCCGTGCTCCGCCCCCGTCCGACGTCGGGCAACCAATGGGGGGCTATCGCTCCTTCTTGGGGTGGGGGGTACACCCCCCCCCCCTTTTCTTTCTTACCTTCGAGAAACGCGTTCGCATGTTCGTATCCCCCCCCCCCCCCCCCCATCCCCCCTCCTGCAACCGTGTCCTCCCGGAGTCCTCGTGGTCTGCTTGCACGCGGGACATGGTGGAAGGGTCCGTTTGGCTGGGTTTCCAAACGCGGTTTTCCGAATTAGCATACCCTACATTTCTAAATTTCCCCCTCCTCCCAGCAGCAGCAGCCGCCTCGTCGGTTGCCCAAGCCGCCCACTTTCCATGACTCCTGGCATCTTTGGCTCTGCCTTTTTTTTTCTTGTCTTTTGGCGCTAATCGAAGTTATATCTAGAGGAATCCGCCGGTATCCGTCCAATCTCGCCATCGACCTATCCCCCCCAACCTCTCAAAACCGCCACCCCTTCGTCTTCTTGCACACACGTGCGATTTTTCTGGCTTGCGTTTAGTCTGTGCGTTTCCGCGCTCTAAAGACGAGTCGGCAATCCGAGTAGATGGTGACGAAAGAAGCAAGCAATAAGCGAAGAATAAAAGAAGCCCCCAAGTTGTTAGTGCGCGAGGAGAAGAGGTGTCCCGGTGATACCTATACCTGCGGAGAAGACCTTGACGTTGCTCTCTCTTTCTCTTCCATTTTTTTTTGTTGTTGTTGTTGCCGTCTTGCCCTGTACGTTTCGAAGGCTATTTTTCGCCACAAGCTTAGCTGCCTACCTCTCGGCACGCTTAAGCTATACGCGCCGTGCTGGCTCTCGCGAGCGTGCCTGCGGGCACGTTCCCCGCGCTGCTGCTGCTGCCCGGCTTGACCCTGGCGCCTGCAGGGGAATGCGCGCTCGTTGCGTTATCGATGCCGTCGCGGTCAGAACACTCGCGGCCGGATTGTGTGGCGCAGCTTCATTGCCATTGCTTGCATGCCTCGTCACGGCTGTTGCCTTGCACTTCGGCGATCGCCCATAGAGAAAAAGCGACAAACTTTGGATGTGAAAGTCGCGGGCTCCTGACGTCGGTGAAAGAAGTTTTCCTTTGCCGCGATTTGGCCGCGGTCTTGAATATTGACGCAGCTGTGTAGTTAGAGCGCTCGCGCCAAATTGGTCTCGCGGGAAAGTGCGCATCGACATATTTCTTGCACCGCTTGCACACATCGCCCTTTCATGACTGAACCACGACGTGGCTTTTCTTCAACGCTCGATGAGTACTCAGTCACTTTAGAACTAACTGGGGAGAGATAGCTCTTTATCGTGAAAGCAGTGGTTTTAGCTGTCGTTTTTAACTCGCCGAAATGTACTTGTTGGGGACTGAGGTTGGGGCGAAAAGGCAGAAGAGAAAAAATTCACGAAGAGATGGAGGAAAATTGTGTGAAAAAAAAAAAGTCCCGGAATTTCGATATGTTACTCTCATGCTCAGTATGAGCTACACCGTGCGAGCGCCCGGGCACGTTCTAGCGCGGCTTAGCTCATACTGAGCACGATAGTACTTATTAAGTGTTGACAAAAAAGACAATAAGGCTTTCATAAAAAGCCAATGTCTGGGACAGTCGCAAACAAAAAGTATAATGCGCGATGCTTCGGCGATGGACAGAGGAAGTGCCCTCAATATATATTTAATCGGGAGTGGCTCTGGGGTACAGCTCCTCTATTAAAAAAAATAATAAACTGGTAACGTGTTCTACCATCTATCTACCTGCCGCGCTGGCTCAGTAGTTATGGCGTTCGGCTGGTGGCCTGAAAGACGCGGGTTCGATCCCGGCCGCGGCGGTCGAATTTCGATGGAGGCGAAATTCTAGAGGCCCGTGTACTGTGCGATGCCAGTGCACGTTAAAGAACCCCCGGTGGTCGAAATTATCCGGAGCCCTCCATTACGGCGCCCCTCATAGCCTGAGTGGCTTTGGGCCGTCAAGCCTCGTACACAAGCCAACCAACGGGTTCTATCATCGATGTGGTTAACTGGGGATCGGGTCTATATGCCGCTATGCTAATACCATATATGCCGATGGTTGGTTAGATATACGACATCGGCTATACGACAGCATACACGCGTGTGTCTAAACGTAAACTACAGACAGAGCACGCAACTGGCCGGCCAATTTAGGTCGCTATACGTTCTATCAGGCGACCTCACAGAGCTCCCCACTGGCGCTCCAGTATAGGACGTCGGCCTCGACCGCGTTCGCTGATTGCTGCAAATTTGTCCTGTCCACCAGCCTTTAAAGAGCTATTTGCTTTTTGATGTGCGCGCAAGCGAGGCATCCGAGGTATGCGCGAACAGGAGAGGCATGCCGTTTTATTTGTTTACTAGGGTACTTTTGCGATAGCGCTTGCATATTTATCTTAGGTCTTGTGGAGTGCGCGGCTGCAAGGAATTTCACTCATCAGCGTATCCGGCTCATAGGACACGTTATACTTCCTTTGGTTTCCACCTAAGAAATTTTGCTATGCTGTAATAAACGCGTGCGAACATAATCGCACATGCAACTCGTTTGATGCGCAACAGTATATAGCTAATAAATGAAGTGAACATGACTTATCTAGATTGAAGGAATTTCATTACACGTGCTTGTAGCACTAGGAAGGTGAGATTCTTTGGATGATACCTTTCAGTTATTTCTCTCAGAATACGCTGTTATCTTGCCGGGTACCTTTATAACAGTTTCACATATATTTGTTTCTAGCATCGTTTTACTGGCTGGAAAGAATTTCTCTATTGGAAAGGCAATTACAATACAATACAATACAGTACAGCACAGTACAGTACAGTACAGTACAGTACAGTACAGTACAATACAATACAAGACGATACAATTCAGTGCAATATAATGCAATATAATACAATAGAGTACAAATTTTCACTCTGAGTACTGAAACGGCGCAATGACTCCGGTGAATCTCTATATTGTTAGATTTGGCATGCAGGCACAGTATTAAGGGATTGTCTCGATTGATTTGGAAAACATCGATGAATGTCAAGAGCACCAAACGGCGGGCTCGCACATGTATCAAAGCACGCAATTCTTTATTTTTGCGGGCTACGAGCCACTGACGCATTTGTGCTAAACTTGAGTACGCATCTTCGTTTCGCGTGTGGAATTGCCTGACTCTTTCGTCAGTTGCCAGCGTGACGTAATCAAGCGAACTTTCGTGCTGCGAGCTGCTTCCGGTAGAGGGTTGCCAGAAGCAGGTGCCGTAACGCACTGAGTTTAGAAAGCTGAATTTAGAACACAAGGAGCCCGAAAATGCGAAGGACGTGACGCCCGAGAACCGGCACAGAAGGTCGAGCTGCTCATTTATCTGAGTGACGTCACACGCCACAGTGGACGCAGATTATCGGGCAGGAAATAGTATAGTGTGTCCAGTTCGTCCTATATATACGCTAACGTGGAGGTATCGCTGCTATGGTAATTTTAGCTTTATTATATGCCAGGACTTTGACGTCCAAAATACTCTTTCGCTTTTAAACGACGAAAAAGTTCGCTTAAGTCGCTCAAATATCTAATGTTGCTGGCTTCACCGTACAATCAATGGTTCGTTTAGGACCCTTTCCCTTCGTAGGTGTTTTTGAAGTCCTCAAGCAGGGATTGCATGCGTTGACACGTATACGTTCTTGCCTAACTACTCCAAGCAAAATGTTAGCCGCATTTAAATTATGTCTGAAGTGCGCTTTTTCTCATACCGACATCTACACTGTTAGTTTTAAACGTGCGACTTTTTCATGGATGGTGAGCCCTGTTCGGCAGACAATATTCGCATAGGAAGCAGCGCGAACTGCAAGAAGCGCGAGACAAAGAAGGTAGACGAACAAATGTTGCTCTTTAACAAAAAGGAATTGAGGAAAAACCTGTCTGTATACGCAGACAGAAACAAAAAACGACCAATAAAAGCCGGGGTTTAAAATCACCCTCACCCCCCGCTATAGAAATTGCAATTTCAAACGAAATTCTTGCCGTGAAAAAGTACAAAAGGCTAGCTGACTCACAGACGCCCCTCTTTTTCAACAAAGGCTTTGGATCTTGCATGTGAGTTATATCTCAGTGGCGAAAAGAATGCGCGTATTAGACAGGATCGGAGTGCAGCCATATATGCAGCAATGCATGGTCATTCCGTTTTAGTTTTTGGTTAGGAAACATTAGGGCCGGTATCAATTATGGGCCACTCTTGGAAGGGACGGTTGGAGGGCGGGGGGGGGGGGGGGGGTCGAGGTCCCATCTGACTATGTATTTCTTTAACTATTTTGGCCGAAAAATTGGGTTTGGCATGGCTTTCCTGTGCAAAGTTTCTCGCTTGGGGCGGGAGGGGGGGGGGGGGGGGGGGGGCGTCCCCTTTCTATAATTATAATTTCCGACCCTGTGAAACATTGTTCTCTATAAGACGGGTAAGAACACACCTGTTAGGTTGACGAAAATGTATACTTCCGTCCACCCAAGATCGCGGAATGTCATAATCCACTTAGAACTAGACACCAAGAGAAAAGCACAGACGCTGCAAGCAGCGTCTCTGCGTGTCTCTCGGTGTCTAGTTCTTCATCTTTTGTGGTGCGTTTTTTTGCGCTGCTACTATGCTATAAGACAAGTAACCAACTCGGCCAAGAGCTCGTTTTACTGAGTCATAATCCACAACTACTTCACACGAAACCTACTTTGTGACATAGTTTACGCTCACCTTTATCTAGAAGTAGCCGGCACAGTGTTGGCAGCCCTTATTAAACATAGTCTACAGACAATCTATAGACTTCTGATTGACTCTATTGCCTTCCTATAGATATATCTTTTGGTCTATTCGTAGTCTATAGACTGTCTATAGACAAATGTCTACTAAAAGTGTATAACCATAAATGCATAGATTGTCTATAGACTGTCTATATGATTTGTATTGCCTACAGACTATTCTTTAGGGTTTGTCTATAGATAGTCTATAGACTTTATAGACAGAAGTCTACGGACAGTCTATAGACTGTCTAAATAAATTTTTGTATGGCAGCCTGCTGCGCCGAAATAACTACCCGCGCAGCACCCAACATGTAGCAGTGCGCTTCAGCGTATCCTAAAATCATATAAATATAATGAATCACTGTAGACTTGTTGCTCCTTTCTTCAAATGTGGCTGCTGTGTTCTGCATATTTAGAGCTCCAACTTTACTGCATTGCATGGTCAGCTTGCCGCAAGTGCAAACAAGCACAGCATTGAGGAAACCATCCGGCATCTGCATGGTTACCAACTCCTTGATCTATAGGAGTGTGAATGCACGATTTTTGAAGCCGTGTCCAGACATCGCAACGCAACATTACTCTTAATACACTTAGAGTGACCTGCCTTCACGTCTAACAGGGGCTTTTTTGGTCTGGTTGAAAACGTGCTCTTTAAAAAACCACGCGTTAAAACCTGAAAACTGTAGGCAGCCGACCTCCGGTGGCTGACATGTGAATCGCAAGCTTGGTCCCCTTTGGCGAAACCGCTCCGACTTTACAGCCACAACGTGCTTGGTTTCTGATAGCGAAATGCGCGAGTGCATTCGGAGTGAGCAATTGAACAATTCAGGCATGTTTTATTGAAAAAAATAAAAGAAACATATCAGCATATCAGCATGCATATGTGCGTTGGATTGGTGGATTGTTGTCGGAATGCGATATCTTTCCAACACAAAAAAAGAACTAAGAAAGTTGAAGCAAGCAAATTTCCCGCTTACAAAACATGGCTTTCTCTCCACCTTCAATGAAAGCGTCGTGTACGCCACTTCAATTGCTGCATTCATGTCTCGACGTTCCAGGAACTTTGTGTCATATCAATTTTGTGGAAGATGGCGCCAACTTTGTTAAGCGTCCCAGGTCCTTGTGGCAGGTTTACATAGGTTAGTGGCCTGCCCGTGTCATGTGATGTATGTAAAGCCCCCGAAACCGCAGGTAAAACTTTAAGCGAATTTCTAGAAAAATTATTTCCAAGGTTTAAATATAGATTAGGCATTATTATTACTCTTTTCTGTCTATTTCCTTTTTTTTTCTTTTGTACCTTTGAGCTATGACAGGCGCAATCAGGCACAGATGAGGTAATGTATAGGCATGGTTATCTTCACATCACAATGTTTGCTATCACCTGGTAGAATCCATGTGGACGAAAATAGGGTGTTCGTGTTTTCTCTCACATATTTATTGTCCGCGCTTTATTATATCGAGATGGCTTCTTCTCATGGAGACTAGATTCCACAATCTTCAGGTGACGACCAACTTCTCACCAACAGCAAGATCTATACACTCACTAACAACCAAGCAGACCTCTCCTCTACTTCAATTTTTTTTTTCCAGCGATCGCATCGAACAGCTAAATACTGCCATAGAAAACGAGTGGGGAACGCTTTTGACGATAGTAAAAACGGTAATAGCAAAAACATGCAAGCCTGTCGACGGGATATTCGCGGATATATTAATTTTTATACTGAAATCTTACACTGTATGAAAATATTACGTCCATTAACTAATTAAAACCCGTCCGAAAATGTTTTGTCCAGAACTGTTGGGTATGGGCACGCCACGTGAGAGAACAAAACTGAAAAAAAAAAACAGAGCTGGATTCGCGAGGCTCTTCGTGCTTAACATCGCATTGCGATCCTCCAGCGTCTCGGCTGTCACGGTTCGTTAACTGTTACGCATGATTAACTATCATTCATTTGCTAGTGAGCGCTGGTTTTGTCAGTCTATTCCTACACCCTGTGCCTGTGCTGTTTTCTCAACATGATGTCGCACTATGCCAACTATGAACTCCGTCCATTTGTTGTGCGTATAAATTTGGAGTTTTCGTTTTTGAATCATGCCGTTCGCGATTGTCCACCAGCCTAAATTACGTGTGGAACACTTTACCGAATTGGGCTGCTGTTTCGTGCTCAGTTTCAATTTAAACTTAGTGGTCTCTTGAAGAGCCTTGATCTTTAAATTTGCTCAGTCTAACGCGCGCAGTGGTTGACAGTGCGAAATGTTTGTTTTAGGTCAAGAAGCGCCGTCATCCTGCGGCAGTAATATTATGCAGCGATCTCCACGTGCGCCGACCTCGTTGCGATGAGGCGATGTCGCATAAACCGTACGAGGCAGAGGCCTAATCAGCGCCTGGCTCAGTCTTGGACGTTTTGCTATGAACCCGCGACTTCACAAATGGATGTCGCATATACTGGACATATCGAACGACTTGCGACGGTTCCTTTTCCAACAGGTCACGTATTTTTCTCATTCATTCCTATGTGGAACTGGTCTGGTATATAGCGAAGCTAGTTGTGCGCGCGAAGGTAATCCCTTTGGGTTTGATGCAGTGCATCCCGTTCGTGATTAACCCGAACGCAGCGAACTTAACCTAACCATGGTATAGGCCGATACCATAGTGCTGGCCTGCTGACTTTGGCCATTTGCTCATGCAATGCGCAATTATCGCGCAGAGACTTCGATGCCGGAGCTCTTGAAGAACCAAACTAGCGCGTAAGCTTGTCCGTATCTTGTTCGAGCATGGCTTTTGCTTTTCGTCCCATATTCGAATGTTCTTCTTACTTGCTCTGAGACGAAGAGTCAGGAAGTGGAACTAATAACGTCGCTTCAAAACGCTCCCAAGATTGCGGCAAATAGTGCGAGTATCACTGCTTTTCAGTGGTGGAAAAATGGAAAATTACCGAAGCAGAGCAAGAGAACAAGCACAGAATCACTGAATTTTGCGCACAGCCATCAAAGTGAGTTGAAGTCAGCACTTGCACGCGGTTTCTTGAGATCAGTATAGGCCACAGAGGCCTGTTCACTGTTTTTACTCCCATCGGTTAGGATCCTGATTATCAGATGAGGGCCGTCTCCCTCGTCTGTTTGCAGCCGAGCAGCTCTCAAAATGTTGGGAGACACGAGCAAACAAAGTTTCTCCCCGTATTTTTGACCCCGTCTGCTCGCTCGAGTCGTCAAGCCCTGTCGCGATGTGCGGAGCTGGCATTATAAAAAGCACAATGTCTATCGGAGTAGACTGGCCAGGCGAGTCAGGTGGTTGCGTATAGCTGCATGGACAGTGCAGAGCGGCAGGTTAGGGTCGACAGGCAAGGCCACCTGGTGTCACGCGCATGTGCGCACACATTTTTCCCAACTCCACGGGGATATGCGCACGTGCGCATCGTATACAGCTACACTGCTGACTCATGCCACTTTCGTGCGCATTTTGCTCGTCACCGAGACCACGCAAAGCTGCAAAGGCACCCATCTCTCCTGTGTACAGAAAAAAGAAAAGCACTTGCAGGCAGAAAGAAATTTCGTCGTTTGCCCCAGTATGTTTAGTACATTTCATATCCTTATTATCAATTTCGCTCCTTTTTGAATGAAGATCGCAAGAAGAGGAAAAATAGTTAACAGAATAGTAATTGGAGTGCATTTGGCAGATATGCGTATACTGTCAGATCATGAATAGCGGCTTATCAGTATCCCTCAGCAAATACGGCAACTCGCGTTACCGTATTTCCCTTGCGGCTCTCCGGCTGTGCTAAAACTCTCTAGCAACAGAAGTAGCGTGAAGATGCAGAAAGAGAGCATATAGGGTTACAGAATAGGTGCGAGTTTAAGGTCTAGTTTTGGAGCCGAGTATGAAAATATTGGCGTACTGTTTTGCATTGCTCTATGTGATACCAATAACGAGGGCAGAACTCGCTGTTTTGGCAAGAATTTAGATTTTTAATCGGCAAAGAAAGTCAGGCAAAGGCGACGGTGCGATTGTGCTGTGATCAAACTTCGTCGGTCGGCTCGTAGTCAGAATACGCCGCCTGAGGTGGCTGTACTACATTTTTTTTAAACGAGATTTATTGCCTCAGGGCCTCAATGATGGGCGAAGGTGTGATGGAAGATGTAGTAATGATTAAATTAATGGAAAAAGGCTAGCTGATTTGATGAAGCCCAATAGAGAGCGATGGTACGGTCCCTGCGTCCAGGCAATATATCAAGCAGGATTGCTTGGTGAAAGACCCGCTACCTTCAGGTGCCGGAATAGGACTGCAATCAGGGCTATTTTTCCTGGAATGAACTTTAGACGCCTTAACTTTTTTCTCTTGCAGCTAGTCACCATTTCTTGCGCGGTGTAACCCTACTTTTTCATCATCTTTTAAAATGTCTGTTTAGGCAGATTACCACAATGCTAACAGTGGCGCTGCCATCAGCAGCACTGCTACCAGGAAAAAAAAAACTGTGCCTGGTGCCAGTGACAGATATCATACTACATCTTATGTCTAGATATAAGACATATAGATATCTTATTCTCTTGTTAGTTCTTTAAAACCAAATTAGTGTTTTAAGCTTAACTTTCAGTAAAACTTATACCTCAGTTAATGTCACGCTGATCAATGTCGTGTTTGTAATGTCAGGGTTTGCGCACACCGACTGCGGGAAAGCAACATTGTCGTATTAAATAATTATGTTTAAAACTGTCCTGCCGTGTTTCTCAGCCTCACAGACGTGTATACGTTTATGTTGGCAAGGAGCTTTCGATTGCCAAAAAGAAGATATAATCGTCAAAACTCAGTAGACTGTCCCTTTAATGACATTCTAGCTGAGATCGGAAGAAGAAATGAGAGTGGCCAGGACATGTCACGCGGAGAGCAGTTAATTGATGGCTGCTGAAAGTAAAGGAGTGGGCTCCACGGAAAGGCAAGCACAGCAGGCAGCTACAGAGAGTGAGGTGGGTGTATGTGGTGAGAAAATTAGCAGACATATGTAGCCACAGCTGGCACAAGACAAGTTTGTGACTAGCGATCGGGATCATGGGGTGAACGTAGTTTGGCTGATGATTATGGTCATGATGACGGTGATGGTGTAGCCTGGATTCCTCAGTTTTGGTCCAGGAACTGATGGAATTCAGTTGAATTCATTTCGAATTTTCGTTACGTTCTTAATTGTATAGTCTGCGCTTATTCGTAGCGTCCGTGATTCACGACAAAATCTTAGAGCATAATTGACCGTTGGCAGTGCCTATACAACTTCGGTTGGCGTTGCAATACATCAACCCTTACAAAAAATGGTCTATAGATAGTCTCTAGACTTCTTATAGATCCTATTGCCTTCCTATAGATATTTCTTTTTGTCTGTTCATAGTCTATAGACTGTCTATAGACAAAAGTCTACTAAAAGTGCGCGACCATAAATCTATAGATTGTCTATAGACTGCCTCTACGATTTCTATTGCCTATAGACAGTTCTCTAGGGCTCGTCTATAGAGAGTCTATAGACGACCATATCCTCTTCACACCCCACCAGAAGTTCGGTAGGTCATCGTTAATTAAAATATATTCCTCAGGTACGGGGTTTCCCTTTTACCGCATAAAGAATATTTCAGCCGCAGGTGCAATAGTCCCCCCACGCCTTCAGAAACATGCAGCAACGTCTTATGACGTGTATTTAGTTTAGCAAACATGCGGGAAAATATGTCTTTAAATCAAAATTGTAATAATTTAATGAGGAAGCACTAGAAACATGGTGTTATTTGGTCGGGAACAGGAATTTGGTTTACACAGAGCAACAAACCTGAAACTCTGTTCAGAGCTCCCCTGTTGCTACGCAGTTCCAGTAAAAGGTGACAATTTCGATGTACAGTGCAGTAGAACTCGCTGACTTCACTTACTTATAGGCTGCAGAACTAACGCGTTTCTTATAAACGCCGTAAAATACAGATCTGCTTTATAGTGTACGCGCGGTGGGACGAAAATTTGCGCACACTCAATATCAGTCAATCCTATAGGTACTAGTTCTCTCAAAGCTTGCAGTTTGTTAATTACTGGCTAGTTAGAAATAACGCTGCTGGATTGATACAGATGTGTTACTCCTTTCAAATGTTGCACTCCATCGTGTAGCATGTCTCGGCCGTTGCATGCATATCGCAAGAGGCTGACACAGAGTCATTCAGACAATTCTGCCGCTAATAGCTTCTGGGAAAGCCCGACTCTCCGCTGCCATTTCAAATTGGCCTCGCTAACGACGCGCGGTCTACGCCTCGCGTATTGGTTAGCGCGAGGCCGTCCAACTGCATGGCAACGTTCTTGACCACACGCGTTAGCGCTTCATTATACACGTGTACAGAGAGCGAGTTCCTAGAAGTGGTTAGTCATAGTCTTGCCGCAACCTGTTTCTGCGGTCGAATTATCGCGCTTCCTGCATGGCTGTGGTGTGGACTTTCGGAACATATACCGGGTGGTTCAGCGAACACTTTAAAAAAATTTGAAAAATAGGCTTTTTGCGATAAATATACGGCTTTTGCCGCATAGTATTACCAGTGTTGGCGGACACGAGAAAACCGGTGAATCGTCTTAAGTAATAAGTTGGTTAACGAATATGTAATTACCAACGTTTTAATTAGTACAACTAGATTTAGGGGCCTGTAGTTGCAATTAGAGATTTGTAGCCAGCCGTTTTCAATAGCCATATCTGTTTTTAGAATTTCGAAAATGCGAATACCCTTGGCGTTGTGGCTCGACAAAACTTGGCTTTTACGTGCACATGAGGGGTTGGTATGCCTAGGCAAGCATGCTTTCGAAAACGCGTGTTTTTTCGCACGATGCAGCCGAATTTTGACGAGCCACAGCGTCGAGGGTAATCGCATTTTCTAAATTCTAAAAACTGATGTGGCTATTAAAAACGACCGGCTACAAACCTCTAATTGCAACTAGGCGCCTAAACCTACTAGTTAAAAAGTTAATAATCAAACCTTAGTTAACCAGCTTAATACTTAAGACGATTCAGCGGTTTGCTGGTGTGCACCAACACTGGTAATACTACGTCGCAAAAGCCATGTTTTTACCCCAAAAAGCCTATTGTCGAAAATTTTTGAACGTGTTCGCTGCAACAGCCTTATATATACAGTTATATTCCCTGCTTCACGCGTTCGCGTACAGAGTCGATAACACTTGACTAGAGCGCTCGGGCGGTGTGCTGCGGAGCAAATGAAGTGAAATCTTTTCGCAACTGCTTTGCTAGCGTAAAGGCTCCGACGCCTGTGCGGTTCACTTGTCTATTCGGCTGCTCTCCAGCGCAAGCATTATCAGAGAAGGTCAATACCTATTTTAGAATGTCGCCTTATTTCCCCCGAACGGCACCTCTCGAGCGCTCTAGACAAGTGCGATCGCCTCTGTACGTCTACGGCATCGGCGCTTTGTAAGCGTGTTTGTCTGGCCGCGCGTATTTTCCGTAGACGCAGCGTCTCTCTGCGTCCTGTTGTCTACGGACTGAGAGAGGCTGTACGTGCCAGAGGATGTGACAAGCCGGCTAAAGGAAAGCAAGAAACAGAAATGGGAGGACGTTCGCGTACGCCGTCATCCGTCTGGCGCAACGTCCTTTTCCTGTCTGGCGCAGATTTCAAAACGCTGACAGTGACGACTACGTAGCCGCGGCTGGTTATACTAGTTTTTATTCGCGTTCCTTTTCTGCGGAGAACCAGCTACCTATGCACGCGGGTCCGGTTCTCCTTGCGCTTATTCTCTCAACGTTGTGCTTTCTGTATGTGTGCAGCTCGCGAACCTTTCCCGTATCTGTAGTTGAATGCATCGCCCTAAAATGAAATAAATAACGGAGTTCACCATCCGTCTTACCATGACAGTTGTTGTATGGCTCCTCCTCCTTGTATAGAGCGGCTGTTTCGCCCGTTTCTGAAACAATGTAGCTTAGACACGCTTATTCATTGTGTTCTATTCAAATCTGCATATCCTGCACGAAGACATCTTCCCTGTATTGCTGTTGAATGGAATAGCCAATGTGAGCAACCGAGAATAGCAAATGTACAAATCTGACAGAAGAAAGAGCGATGTCGGTGACAATGGCGTGCATTCTCGGGTTTTTCGCAGTGTTTCTGGGTGAAAAAATCTGACACTGATTGCTGGACCTTCCTTCCATCCGTACCTTTCGTAACGAAAGCGGCATCGCGCTCGACACCGCCCGATTCCTGCTCGGCATGAATAACATTTCTTTTGCCCACTCCTTTATGCTATACGTAAGAGCTAAACACAGGCACTGGCCGGGCAGTGATGCAACTTTTTGTTTACGCTGTGAAATAATCTGGCGGCGGTGGCAGCAATGACTTTTAAGATGGAAACGAAGCGACGGTATAGACGACGAGAGTCCCACTATGCTATATTACTGACAGCGCCTTTTAGCTGTGTGCATGTGTCCGGCCTTGCACTCTACCAACCACCGTCTCTTACTCATATGCTGTAGTGGGAGCTGCCACGTGGGCATACTTTTGTCGAGAATCGGTAAAATGCGAGGCGTAAGTTTTGCTGCACCCAGTCCTCGTTATTAACGGTTAGTCATCGGAGAGGCTAGCTAGAGCTGATTTGATCTCTGAGGCGTATATACTGGTTTGGCCTTTTTAGAGACATGGGGCTGTGGGAACGCAGTTAGTCCCCAAGGACGAAACTTACCTTAATGTATAATCCTTCATGGTTTAGAGGTGCCAGTGTGGACTTCGCTCCGTAGAGAAGGGCCGTAAGCCTGGCAGCTTTCGTTGACAGAGTAGGATTTGTTTATGAGAATTTTCCTCTTTTCTAAATTCTTCTGGCTGAGCAAGAAACTCGCACGATTCTCGGTCAGCCATGTATAACCGTGCCACGCCTTGTTTACTTTTCGTGTCCTTCTATTTCTCGGTGTAGTCGCTCGGCAGCGTGCCCGCTGTCGTCCCCTCTCGCTCACGAAAGACGGCATTCGCGCGTCTCAAAGCCTGACGATGGATTAAACGAAATGCAGCTGTGGGGAAGGCAGAGGGTGTCTAAGACCGCGTTCAAGACGAATGTCTTGTCAGTGCGCCAGCGTGTCATTTTTAAACCACTAACTGCTCCACTAGCTAAGTCATCGTGGCGAACATTTAGTCCGCAGGGAGACTGGCTGTTATTCATGTCCCTTAGCAAATGGTCTTTTAAAGGTAATAGTTACAAACCCATGTGACACTTTTTTCCTGCCTGAAAAGGAAAAAAACGTGCCTTTCGCTCTTGTATAATCGCCAGGAACAGATTAAGTTTATTCAACAAAGTGAATCATCGAAGCCATTTCTCTGTTGATATACTAACGATTCTGAGGTGTTTCCATGCATGCCTTCTGACCAAAATCACGTCGTGGCTTCATGGCTGTGCGGTGCTTTGGCACGCTCCTGTCGAGGGTCACTTTTACACTGTTAGGTAACTGAAGAGACGCGGAACTAATCACATTTAGGTTAAGTCTTTTATTATTGCAGAAAACCACATTCGCTCACAGGAGCATCACGTTTGGAAGGAAGGCAGAAAGGTTCAGAAGAATTGTAATCTCAGGTACAACGAGATATTTCATTGTGAGAATATTACAGACAATCCATGCATATTAGCAAGAAAGAACCTACAATACTTAAAATCAATTAGACACGAAATATGCTAGAGGAAAACAAGCGTAGAGAGCAGGATTTGAAGCCTAATACAGTTGAAAAGCAAATGAGTTTTCAATTACAAGAACTTGTTCAACAGCACCGGATTTGTTTCGGTACACCAGATATCCGACGAAAGCGAATTTCGTTTGGAAACTCCTTCCAGGAAGAACAAAAACTTTGAAACGCTAGTCTTGGCTGTCAGCTGTCACTTTTGATTTGGGGGAAGCAGTGGGAATAGGATTGGGGTAATAGGGCTTTTACCAACCTAGGTAGCACTATGGGCTATCAGGCAAGACGCGAAAGCAGGGAGGGCAGCAGATCGATTTGAAACCAAAATGTTATTTAGCGTTCACTGAACTCTTGGCGCAACAGCTGTGACCATGAATGCGTGGTCACAGCGTCCGCTTTGAAAAAGAGTAATGATGGATTCCTTCAGAATCCCTGTAAAAATTTTACTATGCTGTGGCAAAATTTTAAAATAAAGTTTCAGGCTATAGACTTGAAATTCAAGTTTTCAAAATCGTACAGGGCGGCGGGATTATTCGGGAAACTAGGAAGTTCATAAATTCGAAAAATAAAATATAATCCACGTGATGTGCCAAGTGAGCGAAAAGTGCATTTCTGAAGAAAAAAATACAGATTTTTTTTTTTACTGGCCTTTTCTAGGAGTGATGGTCATTTGCACTTCTCGTATATTGCCAGCTTATTTTTTGCGTCCCGCGGTTTCCCCAGATGTTGAAGCCAATCTAGTGTGTTGTAAATTTGTGAACTCGTGCATATACCCCCTGTACACATTTAGTTTATAGTCTTCACACTTTTGTTTTGTGTGCAATATTAGTTACAGTTCATGTTTATACTGTATTAGATATTGTCACGGGTGGTACAGCTCGGTTGGATACGTCAAAGTAGGTGACTGCAGCGGACGTCAGTAGCAGTCCCAAAAGCGGAGCATTCGCAGCCAGTTCACTTCGGCTTCTTTTTTCTAAGGCCAGCTCGCGCGCGCATTCCGCGCTCTCGTGGTTCTAGTAGAACGACGACGATGAATGGGCGGTGTCAATATTAGCTTTGCCATATTACTTGAGGAGAAGAAGAAGAAGAAGAATATTAGCTTTGTTTAGAGTGCATGTGCTGTCTTCAAGTATGTGTTTTTGTCTCCCCCCTCCTCTCCTATGTAATATCATCGCACGACGGCCCTTCCTGGTATAGTAAATAAATAAAAATAACAACTGCTCTAGCGATCGAATCCATCGGGAGGCTACGGCATAGGACATTCAGGAGCTTCGCGTATACTGTCTACTTATACATCAGTGCACAATACGATATATATGCACATGTAAGTCTAAATGTTGCAACAGTGAAAGAATATTAGCAGCAAATGCAATAGTGTTAAAGAGAAAGAAATGCGCATTGCAAAGGTGGAAGAAATATGTGTAATTAAATCGAGTTTAAGTCTTATATGCGGTGAGTATTTTACGTTACTTGGCAGCAAATTCCAAATTGATGTGACCGAAAAGCTTGCTGTGAACTTGTCGTAGTTAGCTTTCTGCTGTGGCAATAACAAGCTATTACGTGCAGCAGATAGAATAGATATAATGCGAAGAATCGAGTTTTTCATTGAGTGCTCATTGAAAAGAGCGATTTCTGGTCAAGAAACTTATGCACTAAGAGGCTCGGTAAATGCACTTCAAAGCAGTGGATGGCCAGTAGGATAACGTTATAGAGCACGTTATTCGTTCGGGCTTTTAGCGGCGGTTATACATGTATACATATACGCACCACTGGCATCGTCAATAACAGCTATTACTCAGTAAATGCTGTTGTGCTTTTATGGATACACAACAGAGTGGTTGTTGAAGAAGTATCGAGGCTTTGTTGAGCTTTGTGGAAAATTGGCCGCGGCATTTTTATGGACAGCCTATAGAATTCTCGTTTTATTTCCGTTCTGCTGACTGTGTATTTAAAAACAGAAAAACAACGCATCTTCATGCACTTCACTTTCTGCAGCGATTTTGGATAGGAAAACTATACGTGCATGCAAAATACACATTGTAGCATGTGTAGGTTGTGCAGGTTTCAATCCAAAAGTTATTCTTATTTTTATGCCTAAACACTATAAACACCATATAAACATTATTATGCATAAGCAACATATAAACACTTTCTTTCATGTGCACGAAACCAACAACGTATGCTCAACTTTTGCTTGAACGCTGTTTAACAAGATCTTATTATCAGAATCACCAGATGAAAGATAAAAGATCCTCATCTCCGCTCTAGAAGGGGCAAGTAACAAAAATGTCTTGAAGGCACAACACGACCAGACGCCACAGTGACGCACTCCGTTATATATGACGACTTTGAAGGGCGTACCAACAAGTCTTGGAGATGAGGTGTCAATAGGCGCAGATTTCTAAAAAAATGTTGGTGCCATGTGTGAAATTTGTGGCTGGCAGAAACCAAGAAGTTTAACTGCAAACTTCTCTTAGTTGAAGTCCATCTTTACTGCTCGCGGAGTCAAACTAAATAAAAAGCATGCTTTGAAGTCAATGCTTAAAGTGGACTTCTGCGGCTCGATAAAGCATTGTTTTAAAGCGTGAAATCGCTGTTCCATAAATAGTGCTGAGACATTCTACCTTCAACGTTAATATTGAGCTTTGTCTTCAGTGTCGCAGTGGCAAAAGGTTCCAAACAACAGCGATGTGTATGAAGAAAGCCAACAGTCACTGAAACCGAGGGAAGCATAAAATATTGCTTCTATTTTTCTTCAACTTATAGTGTTCATCAATGAAAAACAAGTCGTGCAATCATTTTTTACCTGAAAGATAACTCAGTAGAAAGTTCTCTCTCTTTTTCTGCTAATTAACGATGTGTAATGCTTGCGACGATATGCATTCAACATAAATACAATGTCAACTGTTCAATTATTAGTGTTTATGCAGTAATATATATCCTACTTAATTCGTATTGAATGCCTTCAAGGCCTTCTTGGTTTCATTGAATTTCATTTGATTCAGTTAGAAAGCAATATGGCGTCAACAGAAACACAATTACTTTTATGAGGTATATTGTAAATGAAGCTGAATTTTTGCACCTGACTCATCGGACTCGCAAAAATTTTCTTCCGAACTTGGATACGTTAGGACCGCTCAGTGTCATAGATATTCTTCATCGATGGGTTGCAAATTCCTAAAAATCATCGCGAAATTCGGTTCCAGAATAAGTTTTGTCGTTAATTCGCAGGCTTACGTCTGGGGAATCAGAATTTCAAATTTCAGGTTTCTTCCAAAAACCACGCGAAATAACTGTGAATCCATGGCATTACGCTGAATGAAGAGGTATCAAAGCTAAGAACTATTGGGAGGACCTCGTATTAGTAATTGAACAGAACAAATGTAACTGTGCATGGCAGGTGACAAAAAGAAAGCATAAACAGTGGTCATTTAAATAAAGCACACGGCTGAATAAAACGAAACTGCAGATATTATTGAGCACCTTACATCGATGAGATGAAAATAAGGCCGGGAACAAAAGCAATAATTTGTAAGATTGATCGAAGAACTCGCGAAAGAACTTCGTGACAAGTTTCCAGATGCACCTAATTTTTTTGTGCAGAGGCGGCTGAAATAGACAGAGCCCTTGACTGCTATACTGTCAACGTGCTTGTTCATATCAGGCCGTGCCGTTATATTTCGCATAAAGGCCGCCGCGGTGGCTCAGTGGTTATGGCGCTCGGCTGCTGTCCCGAAAGACGCGGGTTCGATCCCGGCCGCGGCGGTCGAATTTCGATGGAGGCGAAATTCTAGAGGCCCGTGTACTGTGCGTTGTCAGTGCACTTTAAAGAACACCAGGGGGTCGAAATTTCCGGAGCCCTCCACTATGGCGTCCCTCATAGCCTAATCCGCTTTGGGACGTTAAACCCTCACAAATAGAAAAAAAAAATATTTCGCATAACAGGAATACCAAATCACTGCAGGCGCATCTTAACAGTGCAACCAATTCGCAGCCGTTAGTTTTAGTTCAGAATTGCGTGATTTCTTACTAAAATTGCATTGTTTGCTTCATTCGACCATTAACGCAGTACAAAGTGTCTCATAACGTTTCGCAGCATCTCGTCAATAAGTTAATGTTGATGCCTTTCATGCTTTGTGCCATATGCATACATGTTCAACGGTGAAATGAATTAGTAGACCTGTAACTCCAATGTCTCAGTGCTTTGACTTAGGGCCTTTTTAAATTGTCTTCTGTCAGTGGCGCAGAAGAGGCCGAGTCTCTCTTGCGCAGGGGAGGGCTAGTGGGTGACTATTGGAGAACCGGTACTGTTTGCGTAATAGCTTTCTCGGTCATTGTTCTTAGAAAAAAAAAATCGTTTTCATGATTTTTCGGCAGGAAAATTTCCCCCGAGGCCGAGGGGGTGGCCGCCTCTCCCCTTGATTCTTCTCCTGCTGTTGTGCGTGCACCAAAACTTAATACGTACCGCCTCGTCTTCACGCGCAAATCTTGTCTCTTCTTGTCGCTTTATTTTTGAGAGTTAAGACTAATCTATTCAATCATCCCAAATAGTCGGGACACACGTGTATTGCTGGCAGTGTTCGAGTGAACGTCCCTACGCTGTTCCCGCCAGAGTATGTTGTCTAGACACCATTAATCTTCCGAGTCTGCTCACCACTCAGCTGAGTGATTTATCCCCGTTCTCTTCTTCAGGTCGCCATGACGCTCGGAGAGTGACGGCAGCCGCTTGCTTCCACCGCAGCTGCCATTGCTTGTCTGGGAGGCGTGACGTCACGTGAGTAACGCCCATGTTTGCACGCAGTCTTCAAACTCTGCCCCATCATCCCCCCCCCCCCCTTTTTTTTTACCCCGTGATGTAAGCGCCACAATATCGTTATTCCCCTTCCCCAGCTTGTCTGACCTCTGACGCCGCGTTGGCTGGAATGGCAGCAAATGAGTAAAGAGAACTGGCTCTCAGTCGATGCTCCCAGCCTTATTGTCATCGAGGCTTGCAATAAAGCGAAAGATTAAGTGGTGGTTAGCCTATCAGCTGAGACGCCGACTTAGGCTTTGGGGAGAGCCAATGGCTCTGTCTTCGGCTCTCCTGTGTGCTTAGACGGCGATAGCACTCTCAACTTTTTTTCCCGCATGGTGCCTCATTCCTCGCGCCTCGCGCTACATTCATTGTAGTCGGTTGGAGAGTGACCACCCACGATCACGTGACCGCCCTGTGAGCGAAGTGCTCGCCTCCGGCTAACTGTGCCCGTCGCCAGGTGGGGCACGCCGCGAAACGCCTTGAAACGCCTCTAAAAAAAAAAAAAACGAGTATCTTGAAATGACTGTATCAATTCCGCGGCGAGTCGTGGCAGCGGCATTTTTTCCTTTATACACACAGAAATGAAACTACCTCATGTGGCCGTGTGCTAAGCCACAACTGTTCCATAAAACGCCAAAGGTAACAGGTTTGGGAGCACAGCTAGCGCGATGTGAACGCCATTCGTGTGATATTTAATGTGCGCATCGCGCGAAGTCATGATCCCGCCAAGCTCTCACCGTGTCTTACTAAGTTCTCGCAAAGTTTGATCCAAACGCGATTCGTCGTCGGTCATGAGGTAAATAGGGAAACCATGCCTGCTTATAATCGAACAGGAATCGAACCTCCGACCTTTCTACTCCAAGACCTTTCATTTTTCTTTCTTTTCTGGCGCCATTACCACCGCCTTACGGCCCATTAGTGCCAACGTGCGTTTTTCGATGGACGCAAGCCGAAAGCGCGCGACATACGCGTTGTCAATGATATACACGTCGATGCGCCATAACGATGTCACCTATGCATATCGAAGAATGAATGGAGATTGTGGGACAAGGTAGCGAGAAGTCTACAGCGTACGTCTAGCGACGAACACTTTACAGTATACTGAATGCGGCTGAAAAGCTACGCACGCAGAACTGTATACTCGACCTATACATTTCAACATTGTCTGCATAATGTGACTCCCCCAACTTACAATGCATATTGTTGCGCCACCAAGTCCTTCCGATGTGTACAACATGAATGTTTCGTGACGTCACGGTCATGACAAGGAGCTGGGCCACATGTATTGTAAGTTGGGGAAGTCACGTCATTGAAAAACTTGACGAATTTATTCAACGTTTTGACCAGGGACTGCTCTTTGTCAAGAATGATCATACAGTGCATGGGCGCGTCTTCTTATAGCATTGAACTTGGCACACGGGGGGCTTGATAAGTATTTTTTTTTTTTAAGTGTAGGCGAACTGCCTCCTTCTTCCTTTGCTCTGCAAAGCCCGCGCCCAGAGAGAAACCGGTGTACTGGCTGGTTTAATGCGCCCAAGCGCATTCATTGCCTCGTTTAGTTGTCACGCGGCCCGGAGAGCATGAATATTTATGACGCGGCGCGCCTTGAGAACCGGTAATTGCCGTGTGACAAGCGATCGTCGCGCCTCTCGGCGGCTCCGCGCGCGGATCGGGGGAGGGCACCGCTTGCGTGTGCGAGCCTGGCGACGGCTGCCCTCGCACAATGGCTCATTAGCTTCACCTTCCGGAAGATGGCCCACCCCGCTGTCCAGCTGCTTGTAAATGGAAGCGAAGATGAGGTGCAGAGAGTGAGGGTTATGGATGGCCGACAGTGCGCGTATTTGAAGTGCAAGACTGTCGAAGCTCCATTAGTTTGCGAGGGAAGATCATCGTCGATCGGAGAACGAACTGGTGCGGAAGACGTTCTCGCTGAAATCGAGAGAATAAGTTGGCTTGAGCGCGGAATCCTCAGTAGACAACAGGGGCGCAAAATTGCCATTGAACTATAATCGTACCTAGGGACTTACAGAAGCAGTGGACAGAAGTGAACGAGGTGTATATCGGGATGAATTAAGAACATTCGAAGGAATGGGATTGATGAGGTCTGCATGCGTGAGTATGGATAGAACTGGGAGGAGGGCTCCGAGCCGTCCACTAAGTAAAAAACCTTTAACTGGGAAAGCATAGCTCTCCGTCTTACTATTGGTGATGAAGTTGACGATGTTGATGTCATCGACGACAACTGAATTCGTCATGCCCTGTGTATGTGTTATTGACCTTCTCGATATTTCAGGGATAACCGTTTCGACTGATGAGCCTGCGAGGCTGTGCCGAAGACATTGTTATTCTAGTGCTTATCTGTTGTGGTGCTTACTGAAGCGTTCCTTAGGTCCTTATTACAACGGGGGTATGTATGACGCGGCGAAAGTGTGCATGTATTTTCCATCACATCAGTGTTATGTCGTCCCGCAGCTAGCTGACGTTGTGGCACACGAGGTAAACCGTTGAAAAAAAAAAAAACGTTTTTTTGCGATTCGTCCCTGAAGACACGGATAATTAAGTTGGTTTCTCATTCTCTCTCTCTCTCTTTCACACGTTTATACACAATGTTGTAAAACTCTTGTATTACATCGCTAATAGGGTCATATTTCTGTATACCGTGTGATTTTATTTTTCATTTTTACAGCTTTATAAAAAAAATAACGTTGATGGTCACATGGATGCTGGTCATGTGGATCTTAATAACTGTATAAATCGTTTGGAGACTATGCCATTTTACTGAAGTTTCCAAACGGAATAGGTCTTGAGATGTTCATCATCAATGTCCCGCTTTTTCGTACCTTATTGTGAAACAGGTCGCAAGTTAAAAATAATGCAGAGAATTGATTTGTGAATATCTCAAGCGCTATTGCACTTTGGCAAGTTCTCTAAGTTGGACTAGTCTCGAATTGATACCGTCTTCATGTAAGGTTGCGATTGTAACATTCAGCATAAAGGGAATTAGGAATTGAAAAGTTAAGTAACATTTTTCGGTGAATTAGTGCTTTAACCGTAACCGCTCTCTTGTTATCTTATGTCCGCCGAGCACAACACACACTCTGTGAAGATAGCAACCACGTGACCACCAGTGTAATTTTTTTCAAAGCTATAAAGATTTAAAAATAAATTACCCAGTATACGTTTGGCTTGGTTCATGGAGTTTAACGTCTTAAAGCCACTCAGGCTGTGAGGGACAGCATAGTGGAGGGATCCGGAAAATTTCAACCACCTGGGGTTCTTTAACGTGACTTTGCACAGTACACGGACCTCTAGCATTTCGCCTCCGCCGAAATGCGACCAACGCGGCCGGGATCGAACTTGTCGGGATCGGGATGTCCTTTGGGTCAGCAGCCGAGCACCATAACCACTATAGCCACCGCGGCCGCAATTACGCGTGCAAAAATATCGGCTGTTTGTGTGCATAATCCTTCTCACTAGCTAAATTTTTCACATTTAGATAATGTAATAGTAAAGATAGGTTCGTTCTTCTTGGTCGTGGTGAGATTTCGTATAACTCGTATACCGGGCTCCACCACCGGGTGCCCCACCGTCCGAGACGAGACGGTATAACAGACGAGATCCGGCAAAACTTGACTGAAGGAAGGAAAACTGAAACTTTATACAGGAATTCACATATTTACAACAGAATAAACGGCAAGCATGATTACATGGAACTGGCTAAGGGAAAATCTTCCCTCCTTGGCATCGCCAAAGATGCAAGGGATCTAAATCTAGCTCAGAACGCCTTTTCCCGGCTCCGGACCTGGTTTTAAAGACCTAGGAGACTGGCCCACCCCTTGCATCACCCAATCACAAACAACTAACACCTGATTGGTTCAAAAACTGTATGGCACGCCTTCCCGCTTCGGCAAGGTTCAAAACCCTTTCCCTAAAATGCCCAACACGAAAAGAACATCAAAATAGCTATACGAACATGGCATTCCGGGAATAGACACTCGAAATGATTGGCCCACCAGGTTTAGGT
The DNA here is from genome assembly GCA_030143305.2 of Amblyomma americanum. Lineage (NCBI taxonomy): Eukaryota > Metazoa > Arthropoda > Arachnida > Ixodida > Ixodidae > Amblyomma > Amblyomma americanum. The sequence goes on from JARKHS020026287.1 coordinate 559,810, forward strand.
GGCACGCCCCATGCCTTCACAGTATTGCTCACACTCTCGCCCCCAGAAGAAAAAGCAAAAACAACCTCCCATTGTGCCCGCAGGTGCAATCGTTTTCCTTTGACTCTCGTCCGGCCCGCAGCTGTTCCGCACTTAGTCCTGTCATCGGACCACAGCGGGGCGCCTCTCGTGCGCATACGCGGCTTAGCTTGCCGCTGTTACGGACGAGGCGCGACAACATTCCGGGAGGGTCCAAACAACTGGGAGTCGTCTCTCGACAGATGCTTCAAGGAGGCGCCGGCGTGTCCGCGGTGCCACTAATGCACGCGGCGGCGTCAACGAGGGATCCGCATCTGTTGTTTACGGGGGTTAAAATGGACGTCCGCCGCCCGGGACAATTCCCCGAAACCGACGTCCCCATTAGCTCACGGCACGGGACCCCCCCGCGAGACGCAACGACAGTGTGTCGGGTGTCGGCGAGGGCGGCGGGCCGCGGCGCCGCGAGCCATCGGCGGTGGACGCGGCTGTGTTTGTTTAAGGCGAGCAGCTAAATGCTCCCGCCTCGGAAAGAGACCCCGTTTTCCCGTAATGAAACCTGCGCGAGGGCAGCGTCGGCCTTTCGGTCCCCGCGCAGCGTTGTGCAGCGCAGGTGCCTGACCTTCGAAGCCGAGTGGGCCCCCATTAGGGCTGTTCATCACTGCCGCAGAGACAGCAGGAACCATAATGTGCCGGAAGTGGCGAGAGTGTGTTGGGGACGCGTCCTGGCAGCCCACGGACTGGGCGCGTGATCGACCTCACAGTGATTCAACGCAGCTGCCCATTCGATCCCTTCACACGCCCCCCCTAAGATTCTACCAGGGGCCCAAATGGCACCTTGTAGAATTATAACACAACGAGGGATCCCTTTTCGCCCATAAAATCGCTCTGAGGGCGACCTAAGTAGTGGGGATACTACTGCAAACACATCGCAACGCTGCAAACAAATTGCGACACTGCAAACAAATTGCGACACTGCAAACACATTGTGACACTGCAAACACACTGTGACACTGCAAACACATTGCGACACTGCAAACAAATTGCGACACTGCAAACACATTGTGACACTGCAAACACATTGTGACACTGTAAACACATTGCGACACTGCAAACACCCAAACGAGCGGATTACACCGCAGTTCCAGTTACTGCCACAGCACAAGTCACTGGGTTTGCTCTTTGGTACACATGTCCTCTCTTCCTTGCCCCCCGGCGTGATCATTGCTGTCTGCCTCCCAGCTGTCGTTCGGCAACCTAGACAGCGCGTCAGCGTTACCGTGAGCGCTCCCTTTCCTGTGTTTTATTGACACATTATATCTCTGTAGGGCAAGTGCCCAACGCGTCAGCTTCGCTCCCTGAGGCGTGGTGAGAGTAAGAAAGGAGAGGGGGTTGTGGTCAGACACCACAGTAACCTGAGCGCCGAACAACCAGAGGTCGAACTTCCCCAGCCCCCAGATGACTGCAAACGCCTCTCTTTCTATGGTTGACCATCGAGCCTGCGTTGGAGAAAATCTGCAACTCGCGAACGCAATTGGCCGCTCGGAGCCATCCGCGGCACACTGGGAGAGACAGGCTCCCGCCGCAACCGCTGAGGCGTCCGTGTACAGCCAAAACGGCTTGCCAGCATCGGGCGTCCCGAGAGCCGCAGCTTCACAGAGTGCCGCCTTGAGTCGCTGAAACGCACTTTCAGCTTCCGCGGGCCACGGAATTTTGTTAGGAATCCTTTTCCCCGTTAGCTCTGTCAGCGGCGCTGCCACCTCCGCATAGTTGGGCACATAGCCCCGGTAATAACCGCACAGCCCGAGCACGCTACGGAGCTCTTTCTTCGTTTTCGGTGCCCTCAGTCCCCTAATGGCTTTCAATTTTTCGGGATCGGGTGCGTGATTTCCCGAGCCCACTATGTGTCCCAAGTAACGGATTGACCCTTTCGCCACCTGACACTTTTCCAGCTTAACTTTCAGGTTCGCCCTCTCTAACGCTGCGAAGACGGCGTGCAAGTGTCGTATGTGGTCAGGCAACGCCTCGCTGAACACGGCGATGTCGTCTAAGTACGCACACGCGTAGGCAGAATGCGGGAGTAAAAGCTCGTTCATGGCTCTTTGAAACGTCTGGGCCGCGTTTTTCAGCCCAAACGGCATTACCGTCCACGCAAACTGCCCCCGATGGCAGACAAAAGCGGTGAGTAGCTGAGCCGACTGTGCCAGGGGCACCTGCCAATACCCTCTTCTAAGGTCGAGGAGCGTAATGTACTTAGCCCTTCCTACGCTCAGAATGAGCTCCTGCTGCAACGACATCGGGTAGGCATCTGCCACTGTCCCCGCATTGAGCTTTCTAAAGTCCACACACATTCTCATCGACCCGTCCTTTTTGGGGACACAGACCACGGGATGGGCGTGGGGGCTTTCGCAGGGAAAAATCAGACCCATCTCAAGTAGCTCATCTACTTGCTTGCCCACTTCGCCTTTTAGGCTTGCGGGTATTCGATAAGGGTAACCTGACCTCGGTGTGAAGCCCTCCTCTAAAACGATCCTGTGTTCTCCTATTTTCGCTACTCCCGGCTTGTCGTCGAATAGGCCTCGGTGTTCGGTGAACACTTTGCGAATGAGGCCGCCTTCCTCCGCCTTCAGATGGGCCGTCATGTCCTTGGGGAGGACCGATACTGTAGCCCGCGTTGACACCGATCGAGGCACGTACTCTACTTCGCCAAACGCCCTGTCCTCATCAAATATCACCCCAACTGTCATTACGCGCTTCTGATACGGCCGTAGTTTGCTGGCGTGTACTAATTTTCGGGCACCTCCTGGCATCTGCACGAAGTACGAGTGTTCGCGATACTTTCCGTCAACGCTGCCCGGCCCTTTCCACTGCGGGAACATTTTTCCAGGACGTTGCTCGTCAAACACCAGCACACTGTCTCCTATCTGAAAAGTTTTGTCCTTCGCCCGCCTGTTGTACTGGGTCGCGTACGCGTTCTGCTGCTTCGAGCTCACTAATTGTGCCACCTCCGCTGCATGCTCTAGGCGCCTCTTCAGCTCCCGCATATACTGTGATGGGGACGGCCCCAGCATAGCTGGTACACTTATCTGTCCCGCCCAGCTGCGCTTTAAAACCACCAGCGGACCGGTTGGTTCTCGCCCGTACAGCATCTGGAACGGGGCGACGCCCGTCGTGTCATGTGGTACCTCGCGGTACGCCCATAACAAGAAGGGCACAAACTTGTCCCATTCCTTTCCTTCCTCCTGGATGATATGATACAGCATGTTCTTAAATGTCCGGTTCCAACGTTCGACCGCGCCGTTACTTTCGGGGTGCCCCGGCGTTGAAAACCTTGGCGAGCAGCCTAGCCTCTTCAGAAACTCTTGTGTGAGTTCGGCCGTAAAGTTTGTCCCGCAGTCTGAGGCGACTACTTCCGGAATTCCCGTCCGGCTGAACACCGTCAGGAGCGCGTCACAGGTGGCCTTCGCACTGAGGGAGCGCAAGCACACCACCTCAGGCCATCGTGTGCACAAATCGATGATGCACAACGCGTACCTGTGACCCCTTCCTGAGGGTGGATCCAATGGACCTATAACGTCGACGTTGACCTGTTCGAACGGGTATCGAGGCCTCGTTAGCGGTTCTATCGGCACTCTGTCCGTCTGGCGACGATCCGCCCTTGTCTGGCACCCATGGCAGCTGTTACAGTATGCCCTTACATCCCCTTCAATACCTGGCCAATAAAACGTGTACTTGATTCGCGCCTTAGTTTTCCTGAATCCAAGGTGACCGCCCCAGTTTGATTCATGGGCTAACCTAAGTACTTCTTGACGTCGGGATTTAGGGAGCACCAGCTGCATTACTGGTTGCCCAAGCAAGTTTTCCTTATGGTAGAGGAGACCGTCTACTTCAGTTATGCCACCTTTCCCAGCCCTGGCGTTTTTCCACACTTCTTGCAATGTGGCGTCATTGCGCTGCTCCTCCCTGAAAACCGCCGAAGCGCTGCTTTCCTCGGTTACACTACAAGCTGTGTCTTCGGCGATTAGTGCGCCGCTCTCGCTTGCCCTGCCGACCACCGCGTGCACTTCCGCGTGGGGAGTTACGCCCTCCTTGACTGGTTTCTCTTCTAGCGGCCCGTGTAACTTGTCCCGTTCCACCCCCACGTGGTCTGCCACCTGACCGTCGTTCGCCTCTACTAGCCCCTTCATATCACACTCCTCCCTCAGTGACTCCCATGCTTCCTCCGAAAGCAAACAGTCCGTTCTCGACGCTAGCTTGTCGGTCAGAGCGCATACCACTGGCACCGCTTCTTTAATCTCGGAGAAAATGCCTGCCCCGCGGTTTAACATCAGGGGCACAACTGCAAGCTTAGCCCGTACCTTTTCACCAAAGGCTGACACCAATTCGATGGACCCATGTGGCTCCACCAGTCCCGGGGGTACTATGCTCTCCCGCACAACCGTGATTTCTGCGCCTGTGTCCAGAATTGCATTAATTTGCCTATTCTGACAAGACAGAGTTATCGGTCTTAGTTCGCTTTGTGCGGCCGCTCGTGCCTGTGTCGCCACCCGTGCAGTAAGGCTTTCCCCTTTAGCGTTAAGCGCTTTCGTGGGTGTTCGTCCCGAGCCATGCGGGCATTCGGCCCTCCTGTGACCCATCGACCCACACGAAAAGCACCCTTTATACTTCTGCTTCGTGTCCGGCCTTTGTATTCCTGTCGCCTCCCGTTTGGGTTGGTACGTATCTCGCTTTCCGTCTCGACCATTTGAGCTCTCCCCCTTTTTCTGCTCGTGCTTTTTCACTGCGCTGTTCTTTCCCTGCGCTTCCTCGAACGTCTGCAGTAATGCCGCCAACGTTGGCGCTTTCTTCCATCCCTCACCCTCCTGCAAAGTTACGTATCGAAGGGCGTCCTCAGACAGGGTGTTCTTTAGTTGGTCCGCCACTAGCAACTCAACAATTCCCTCCAACGTTTTCACCCCCCTTTCCTCCACATAGAAATTGAGATAACTCTGCAGGCGAGTCGCAAACGCCCTCCAGCTCTCATTAGGCAGTTTTTTCGATGTTATGAACCTTCTGCGATATTCTCCCGCTGAGAGCTTAAGCTCTTCTAGCACCACTTTCTTCAGGACTTCGTACTCCTTATGCTGCGAAGGTGTCAAGCGCGTCGACAAGAACCGCACCTTATCCACTATTAGCGGAAATACAATTTGGCCCCACTGTTCCTTCGGGACCGCGTAGGCCTCCAGGGTGTGTTCAATCGACTCGAACCAGACAGGCACTTCTGCCTCTGCCGGGAACTTCGGGAGCACTCCCGACAACCATTTCGAGTACCGACAGAACTCCGCTCGCGAGTCGCTTCTCTCCAACGCCGTGGCGTTCTGCTCCAGGCTTACTCCTTTGTTGCTTGCTTGGAATTTTGCAAGTTCAAGCTGGACCTCGAGAGCTCGACGGTGCTCCTCAGCAGCTCTGGCCTCTTCTTTTTTAATTTCCAGAGCCATCTTGCTAATCTGAGCGTCAGACACAGACGAACTGTCCTCCGAAACAACCGTTTCCTCTCCCTCACTCATCGTGCTCGCTTTCCGCCTGTCCGGGTTTAAGTGTGCGAACCGGGTGTTCATGCACTCCCAGACCGCCTATCCAGACAGCAATGCCCCCGCCAAGGTGAAAGGCAAAGAGGACTCACCCACTGATGAGATGCACCTCGCTGGCGTCCGACTTTCGTCGCTGTCGCTGTCTCTCTGTCGCCGCCCGCTTCCCCACGCAGCTTCTCCCGACCGGCTACCGCCTTGCGCTGCTGGTCCACCCTTGGAGTCTCCGCTGCTGGTTCCCTTGGAAGCTGCCGATTCCTGCCTTCAGCTCTTGCTCCTCCTCAGCCGCCGATGCTTGGCCCGTTGCCGGAACGTCGTCTCTTCCTCCTTTGCTATCTCCTGATAACGAAAGGATCCTGCTCGACTGCGCCAGTAAAGATAGGTTCGTTCTTCTTGGTCGTGGTGAGATTTCGTATAACTCGTATACCGGGCTCCACCACCGGGTGCCCCACCGTCCGAGACGAGACGGTATAACAGACGAGATCCGGCAAAACTTGACTGAAGGAAGGAAAACTGAAACTTTATACAGGAATTCACATATTTACAACAGAATAAACGGCAAGCATGATTACATGGAACTGGCTAAGGGAAAATCTTCCCTCCTTGGCATCGCCAAAGATGCAAGGGATCTAAATCTAGCTCAGAACGCCTTTTCCCGGCTCCGGACCTGGTTTTAAAGACCTAGGAGACTGGCCCACCCCTTGCATCACCCAATCACAAACAACTAACACCTGATTGGTTCAAAAACTGTATGGCACGCCTTCCCGCTTCGGCAAGGTTCAAAACCCTTTCCCTAAAATGCCCAACACGAAAAGAACATCAAAATAGCTATACGAACATGGCATTCCGGGAATAGACACTCGAAATGATTGGCCCACCAGGTTTAGGTGGCACGCCCCATGCCTTCACAGTATTGCTCACACTCTCGCCCCCAGAAGAAAAAGCAAAAACAACCTCCCATTGTGCCCGCAGGTGCAATCGTTTTCCTTTGACTCTCGTCCGGCCCGCAGCTGTTCCGCACTTAGTCCTGTCATCGGACCACAGCGGGGCGCCTCTCGTGCGCATACGCGGCTTAGCTTGCCGCTGTTACGGACGAGGCGCGACAACATTCCGGGAGGGTCCAAACAACTGGGAGTCGTCTCTCGACAGATGCTTCAAGGAGGCGCCGGCGTGTCCGCGGTGCCACTAATGCACGCGGCGGCGTCAACGAGGGATCCGCATCTGTTGTTTACGGGGGTTAAAATGGACGTCCGCCGCCCGGGACAATTCCCCGAAACCGACGTCCCCATTAGCTCACGGCACGGGACCCCCCCGCGAGACGCAACGACAGTGTGTCGGGTGTCGGCGAGGGCGGCGGGCCGCGGCGCCGCGAGCCATCGGCGGTGGACGCGGCTGTGTTTGTTTAAGGCGAGCAGCTAAATGCTCCCGCCTCGGAAAGAGACCCCGTTTTCCCGTAATGAAACCTGCGCGAGGGCAGCGTCGGCCTTTCGGTCCCCGCGCAGCGTTGTGCAGCGCAGGTGCCTGACCTTCGAAGCCGAGTGGGCCCCCATTAGGGCTGTTCATCACTGCCGCAGAGACAGCAGGAACCATAATGTGCCGGAAGTGGCGAGAGTGTGTTGGGGACGCGTCCTGGCAGCCCACGGACTGGGCGCGTGATCGACCTCACAGTGATTCAACGCAGCTGCCCATTCGATCCCTTCACAGTAATAAGTACTAAATGCTAAATAATGGCTAGCTTCTAATAAACGAAGTAAGATACTCCATAAACTGCGTTTGGTTCTATCCTTGTGCCCATTCTAACAGAACAATCAGAATAAAATAAATCATCGTAATAAGCGAACGTGTTAAGAAGAGGACTCTTTGTACGGTACCCTATAAGTAACACGCATTCAGAGGGCGCCCGCATTCAATTAAAAACCGCATCTTGTCCGACCAGGAATATTAATGGGCGAAAAATTCAAGCGGTCTAAATATATGGGTGCATGGCATGCTCGGCACACTGCGACACTGCGTGTTGAAATATAAATATCACTTTCGAATAACATAACTGACCATCTACCCGCGGCTCAAGTGTTCTAAGTAGCCTTGAGACGCTGCGCGTTTTCTCCTTATATGCCACGTACCTTTCGCAGTTCACGCCGGGTCGTATGCTTCCACCAGCTTGTTTCAGCAGGCCGCAGTGATGATATCCTTTCCGATAACGGACTTCCCATTACGCATCCTTCGCGTAGTAGCGGCTCATTGCCACCCATGTGTGCTCGGCGGTATCATATAAATTACGCGGTTTCCTAATCTGCATAGGCAATTAAACGGCTCCCCTTTTCGTGATTCATGATCGCCAGAACGCGCGCTTATAATGACTCGACTTGCATGCCCGCAGCGTATGCATCAACGTGTGTTCGCGCCGCTGTATACATAGACACTCAAGCATGCACGGTTGCCAGCGGCCCTGTGAGGCCTCTACAACCTCCAGCTGCCGCGCGACATCTGGACATTCGGGGGGGTGTCTGCTTTGTCTGAGAACTCCTTGGAGCACGAGTCCCGGATGCTGGAGTTCCAAAGGCTTGGCTAAAAAGTAAGCTCCGCGTCGTTCGTCGCGATCGCAGGAGGCGGAGACACCCAATAAAGACGTCCGGTGCCCGAAGGGCTGAGCGCCGATCTTTCCCGCGCACGCAACGAGGATGCGTACGAGAAGGATCCCGCACCTGCGCGTTTGGCGTAGTTGGGTGTGTACACGCATCGCGGCACGCTGTCGCGCGATAAAGATAGATACACGGTAACCAAGCATGTAACGAACGAGTTCACCGATCTCTCTACGCGAAAGGATAGACTTCCGCCGCGCAGGGGACACCTGGCGACCGCGTGGTGGCCTCGTCTCTTGCTTAGGCGCTAGTGTGCTTCAGCGGCGTTGTGAACATGCTCCGTCACCTCGTGCAGGCGTAGTCGCGAAAGGGAAGGTGTCTCAGGACGAATGCGAGAATGCAACGCCGCCTTGGTCTGAGCTTGAGACGTGCGCATCCGCCTGCTGCCAGCCTGTCGTCTACGCATGCATATGCAAATCGATGCTTATCTTGTGAGACGTTTTTCAAAACATGCGTTCCATCATCATCTTCGTCACCACCCTATCTTGTCAGCCCTGCTACGTCCAACTGCTGGACAAAGGCCTCTTTTGCAGACATCTCATTGTCCCTGAGCCAGCTGCAGTCGCTCTATACCTAGAAACGTCCTAACATCATCTATCTACCTGATTTTCTACCGCTTTCTGCTGCGTATTTATTATTTTCAGAAGCCACCCGGCTAGCCTACAGCACCATCTGTTGTTTGTTCTCTGGATTATTTTTACTCCCGGTACATGTTCGTTTCCTGTTCTTGATTGCCGCAGTTAGGATGTCATTAAGCTGTGCAATTTCTCTGCAATAAAAGGGGCACTACGCATAACGACACCCGCATATACATATCATTCAAGCACCGTTCATAATGTGTAGGTTTAGCCCTTCTCTGCTTTCGAGAATGAAAATTGGCATTTGAAATAGTTGCCCACTTTCAGTTTGCGTTGTCGTGTTTAGGAGGTGTGCTAGAAGTACTATACCGGAACGAAATCTTCATTGTGCCACTCACCTCTAATGCTCATGTACGTACAAGGGCTAATCAAGTTCCTCCCATCTGCGAAGTATGAATTCCCCCACCTGGAGTTAAAAAGCTAAAAAGGATACCACTTCTGTAAACGTGTACGATGTCTTCGTTTATGCCTTCGTTGTCCCCACATTTAGCTCTTGTCTCCATGATTATTTATTGTCACATGTGCTGATACTGCTGGGAAAATCCGCCTTTTCTGGTGTTTTCGTTTTCCTTCACAAATTTTATCGTCTTTGGGTGTTAATCTTATGAACTGTATTCTGTCTCTGTCTTCCTTCTTTTTGAGGAAATAAATTTATGGTAGTAGTTCCAAAAGGTCATACAGTTTCGTCCTGAGTGCAAAAAAAAAAAAAAAACATCGCTAGCGTCACTTTGATGAGACTTCACTCGCTTGGTTTTTCCCGTTTGCGGCGCTGCTTTTTAGTGTCCAGCTTTGGTGTGCTATTTGGTTCCAAGGAGAATGCCAGTGACAATGCTTTCGAAATTGAGGTTTTTCCTTTCTTGAATTTGTTGAAGAGGCCTTTGCGGAATTCACATCAGCCTCTTTCTCTTCCTTAAAGAAAGGAGGAATCTGTCCACTAGGTTTTGTTTTTTCTCCCACCGTTCCTCAGTGGAGATTCGCTAATCTGTTGGCTGATGTTTACGACCTCCTCCAGAACCTTCAGGCAGATTTCAGGCCGGAGTTCAGAATAGAAAGGTTCCGGGCTAGTTGGCAATGCATTTAAACGAAGAAACAGCGCGATGAAACACGGACACACGAAGAAGCGACACACACGAGCGCTGACTCACAACTCTGTGAGTCAGCGCTCGCGTGTGTCGTTTCTTCGTGTGTCCGCGTTTCATCGCGCTGTTTCTTCGTTTAGATTTCAGGCTGGCCTTTGATTATCCTTTTGAGGTTATCAACCGTTTCAACCGATGTCGATCTCCGATAGGCTGTTCTTCACGGTGGTCATCACCGGTGCTCAGGTGTTCGAACCGAATTCAAGCGAACCAAATTTTGGCAGTCCTTATAGACGGTGCTGGCTCTTCAAGGTGGGCATATAGCTTTACGAATCATTTCACCCTGAGTAAAACTGGTGGAGAATTCCAAAATGTTTGTTCTCGTCAGCGAAGTATGGTTTGGTTTGTGGGGGTTTAACGTCCCAAAGCGACTCGGGCTATGAGGGACGCCGTATGGAACGGCTGCAGAAATTTCGGCAACCTGAGGTTCTCTAACGTGCACTGACATCGCACAGTACACGGGCCTCTAGAATTTCGCCGCCATCGAAATGCGACCGCCGCGGCCGGGATCGAACCCGCGTCTTCCGCGTCAGCGAAGTGTATACTGGCCGACTAGCACGACGTTCACTTGTGCCTTCATTACTCGCCTCTACGCTGACTTCGGGACCCACAAAATTTGTAGAGGAGTGTTGGGTGACTGAGGCAGCAGCATAAAAATCATCTCGATACGATTGTTCCATGTGCAAAGTTGCACGGACTTTTGTAGCTCCCCTGGCAAAATGTACTGTCAGCCAGGGACGGATTTATGGCAAATCACTGTGGCTTGTGCTGGCGGCTATGGGGCGGGTGGTTTTATTTGCACAAAATGTTTTTGAGGTTGTCGTTGAAACAGATAGAAGGTCAGTTTCGATTTTCCATTAAGAATTTTTTCCATTTACCTGTTATTAATGTCCCTAAACCCCTGTAACCAGTTACAGTTCAACAACGTAAGCATGTGGGCTGGTTGGTGTGTATCAGACATATAACTTCACCAGCGAAAGTACAAGAACACCCTGTGCCCTATGTTCTTCTTCTCCTGGTGTTCTTGTACTTTCGCTGGTGACGTCATGTCAGCTGCAGTTCGTGTGATGTAACTTATGCAATTAGCTTTGACGAATAGCCCATCAACCTTTTTTGTCGCATTACGCTCAGTTTGACCAATGATGAAAAGAAAGTAAAAAAAAGAACTACAGCCGAGTAAATGACCGTAAATAATGGCTTTTGCCATAAATGTAGGCGTGTTATGAACAAATGCAGCATTATCATCTTGCATATACGAGCGCGCTGTTTAGGGACTTCAGACTTGGGAACGAAGGAAGCGTATAGCCCTGGCGTATGGGATTCATTTGTGTCGCAGCACGAGCGATTCACGGTAACAAATTTTCGAGAATCGCATATGAACCTTTTGCACGTAATCGCTGAGAATAGGACTTGGAGAGAGAGAGAGAGAAAAACATTTATTGAAAGCTCAATGAGATTAGCGGTGGGCCGTCGTCTTCATCGTTGACGTCTGGCCTCTTCGCAAGGTCGGGCCCCTATTCCAGAACTCCGCTGAGTCTTGCTGCTTCGCATGCGTGCTGAACAAGTGCCCTTTGGGCTGTGAGCTCGCTGCTGGTGAGCAGACCCTCCCATTGCTCCGCACTCGGGGTTTTGAGTCTGTGGAATGCATAATTGCGTTTGCACTCCCATGTAATGTGGTATAGCGTGGGGGTTGCCCCGCACCACGGGCATGTGTCCCTGGATTGTGTAGGGTACATTTTGTGTAAAACCGTTCGCAGTACTTGCTGCCGCAGCACGTGACATTTGCTGAACTTAACAAAGCGCAGAACGTGGTAAAGAGGCAATTCATAGGTATATCCTCATCAGACCTGAACAAAAGTTCTGTATGTCAGCGTTAATACTAACGCATTCAACAGGTTTGGGTGTTCTCATGAATGCACATTAAAAAAATCAGTAGCCGTGCGTCCAACAGTTTTTCTTTTATGATTTTCTCCATGCTCTCTTCTACGGGCCTCTGGGCCTACTAAAACATGTAGCAAAATCTTAAGACATTTATTTAGTTTAATGCATGCACAACAGAATATCTGTTTAAATCAAAACTATTAATTATCCCATGGTAAAGCGCGACAGTCTTCGGAGCTATTTGGCCGCACCTATGAACAGAAATATGATTTAGACAAATCAATCAACTTTGAAGACTGCCCAGAGCGATACTATTGTTCCACAACTTTTGAAAAGCTACCTACGCGGAAGATCAGTCTCCGACTTCCAACAGCATTTAGTTTCTGGAGGAGGTGCGTTTTTTTTTAATTTCTTAAACAACAAACGTGCATTATACGCGGGGCATGACGAGGATATGACAAAGGAAGATGCGCCGAGGGCATCTACTTGCGCAGCCATGCGGTCGAAAGGTGTCAGTATGTGTGTATGTGTATATATATATATATATATATATATATATATATATATATATATATATATATATATATATATATATATATATATATATATATATATATTATATATATATATATATATATATATGAGAGAGAGAGAGAGAGAGAGAGAGAGAGAGAGAGCGCTTCCTTTTATAAAAGGAAGTGCTCTAGATGACAGCTTACTCCTTTTATACTGCTTTCTGTTTAGAGTGTACTAAATGTAATCTCTGTTGCTGCTACAAGTAGTCGTTAGCGCATCAGGTGAGGTCGTTTTTCTATAACTTTTAGGTAGTTAAACGTATAAGTAACGATCTGCTTTATGCACACACACCTTTGGACATCTTACTAAATGTTACGGCCTCACGCTTCTCAAACTATAGCCGTTTCGTCTTAATTCTCGGCCCACGCGTTTGCCCCTCCTATACTTTGTATAATTCTGCTACAATGGCTGACACGCGACATAAATGGATGCTCCCTTGTTTAATATGCACCTTGAGCAGGTGTACCTTGTGCTGCGTGCTGAGGGCAGCTCGTCGGCGCCTGCGTTGTTTACTAATTGCGGGCGCCATGTGTTCGAAGTGCGCGTAAATGCGCATGGGGCTCTCCGTCTTGTTCATACCCACATGGGACGGCTGTTGGCAGCGGCGAGGGTTTTGAACGGCAATTAGCGCTTCATGGCAGCACGTGACCGGCAATGCATCTCAATATACACTCACGCTGTCACTTTTTCTATGAAGGCTATCGCTGTCACTTCCTCACGCCTTCATCGTCAGCCCTGCTGCGTCTGGACAGAGACCTTCACCCACTGATCTAAAGTTAGTCCTATCTTGCGACAGGTGGCTCACCCCATCGCCGCGGTTTGCCCAACCTCATCTTTCCCCTTAATAATAATAATAATAATAATAATAATAATAATAATAATAATAATAATAATAATAATAATAATAATAATAATAATAATAATAATAATAATAATTGGTTTTTGGGGAAAGGAAATGGCGCAGTATCTGTCTCATATATCGTTGGACACCTGAACTGCGCCGTAAGGGAAGGGATAAAGGAGGGAGTGAAAGAAGAAAGGAAGAAAGAGGTGCCGTGTGGAGGGCTCCGGAATAATGTCGACCACCTGGGGATCTTTAACGTGCGCTGACATCGCACAGCACACGGGCGCCTTGGCGTTTTTCCTCCATAAAAACGCAGCCGCCGCGGTCGGGTTCGAACCCGGGTTCCCCCTTGACCCTGTATCGCATCCTGCTATACGTTTCGCTTCTATTGGAATCCACTCCATTACCTTAAGGAACCATCGGTTGCCTGTTTCCCGAATTACGTGCTCTGCTCGTGGCCATTTTCTCTTCTTGATTTCAATCCTTAACCCGCGTTTTGTTCCCTTAGGCCACCGTGCTCAGAGACACTGAATGCAAATGGAAGTGTATCGTTAAGGTACCGCGTTTTAATCGCAAAAGAGACTGATCTCACCGCAAACGGAGATTTTAAAGAAAAGTCCGGAAAACGAGATACAGGTGTCGCCATCATCTGCCGGTTTTGCGAGTAAAACGCGTTCTTCGACATCGATTTTTTTCGCGGATCACAGAGGCTACGCTTCACCGCCGTTCACTGGAAAACAATGGCGACCCGTCCTTTTCGGTAAGGACGTCATGAGTTTGAATCTGGAGGAAAGATTTTTAAATCCATGGTTTCCTCAGCAATAAATGCGTCTTCTGCTGGCAAACAAATGTCAACGTAGCCAGAAAGATCCGGGGAATCAGATTTTTACTGATAATAATATTGGATGAGATGTACTCTGTGTCCCGTTAACCTTAACTCTTTCATTACCATGGGAATTTAAAAAAGGCAAGTTCGGAGTGGAGTGTGTAAAAAAGTTGAAATATCCGCGAATTTAGAAAATTTGCTTTAATTGCAGCTCAGCATAGTGTAGCCGATATAGCTGTCTTTTTAATGACGTAAAAGAGAGAACTGGATATGTATTGCTTATACGAAGAAAAAAAAAATTGCTGGACAAAAACTGGGAGACTCGCAGAAAAAGTCACAAAAATATCAAATATAATCAGTCGTACAATAGGAGAATAAAACATCTAGAATATATGTCTTATTATGTGCAACGTCAGAGATGAGTATTCAAAGTTAGAGAACTATTCATGGCAAACTTTCCGATCAGTAAAGAAAATCCATTGCTCGCGCGAAGCGCTTTGCCTACTCCATAGTGCAGTGCCAAGGTTGACCCATGCCGTCTTGGACAAAACTCAATGCGCTACACTGATGTCGACAAGGAATCATCCAAAATATGCCCCGTGCCTTCAGAAAGACTGAGAAAGCAGGAAACCTCATCGGCAGCTGCTAAACAAAAGTTACAGACGGGCAGCTATCGACTGTCCGCTTGCCTGTACAAAATCAAGTGTCGGTGCTGCGGAATCGCACCCGCTGCGGTGGCTCAGTGGTTAGCGCGCTCAGCTACTGATCCGGAGTACCCGGGCTCGAACCCGACCGCGGCGGCTGCGTTTTTATGGAGGCAAAACGCTAAGGCGCCCGTGTGCTGTGCGATGTTCATGCACGTTAAAGATCCCCAGGTGGTCGAAATTATTCCGGAGCCCTCCACTACGGCACCTCTCTTCCTTTCTTCTTTCACTCCCTCCTTTATCCCTTCCCTTACGGCGCGGTTCAGGTGTCCGCCGATATATGAGACAGATACTGCGCCATTTCCTTTCCCCCAAAACCAATTATTATTATTATTATTATTATTATTATTATTATTATTATTATTATTATTATTATTATTATTATTATTATTATTATTATTATTATTATTATTATTATTATTATTATTATGCGGAATCGCGAGAGCACCGCCATATATGAGCAGTGTCGACGCCAGACGAGGACCCCACCTTTGACGTCACCTTGGACGCCAAGCTCGTGACCACTCCGCGTTGACAACAGATTTCGTGGGAAGATTAAAAGCAGCCCCTCACGAGGCTGATGTAAAAAACGGGATCCGGAAGTTATGTGCAGTTATTTCGCAGCATATTAGACAGCGTTACTTGCCCAAACCGGAGAAAAGCGGATCGCCGAGTATGGGACATTTCGTGCAATCGTTCAAATTGAACGGTCTCAATATTCGCGGTAAGGAAAGCGTTAATCAACCCTATCATTTTCCTTTCCAATTCTCGGTGCGTTTTCCGTAACTTAGTTTCAAGCCTTTTCATTAGCTTCCAAGCCTCTCATCTTACAAGGGAGGAAAATTTGATTGTTTTTTGTTGCGGTCCCTTGTTTGCGAAGTCTATGCTACCTGCAGCACCGGACGTCCACAACTGAGCCGACTGTTACTTAATGTTTGTCCTTAATGCCGATTATAATTGCTGCCGCGATGTTTTGTCCCCGTGACGAAACGGATGACGATCATATCAGAGATATCAAGCACTGTGCTTGAGTGCAATAGCATCACGTTCCGCTAACGTGCGAGACAGAACGAACTTTTTCACGGCACTCTGCAGAGTGATGCTAAAATGGTGGCAGTTCAGCTCGTTCTGTGGCTTCTCCGTTCTGCAGAGGCGCACGACGTGAAAGCGAACCATCGCCCCTATGAAGACATTTTAGTCAGGTCTAGGGTCCGGTAGGTGGTCGCCGGCCTTCATATCAGTTGGTATTAATAGCAGCATAAACTAGCGAACTGCTGCTAGCTGCGAACTAGCGAGCTAGCAGCTGGGCGAACTAGATAGTACGTGGATGCAAAACATGAAACTGTCGCCAGGAGGCGAAAGTGAGAGTAGATGGAGCAAGCGCAGTCCTCTCTACTTTGAATCTCCATCACGTCTTCCATGCAGCGTTGTTTTGTACTTTCGTTCATGCCACACCAACTGGTTCCTCATCGCGTGTTCCTAAAATTCAGTGCTTGGAGGGCTGCCTGCTGACGACATGCTTCGTAGGTAGCGGAGATACAATTAATAACTTTAATACAATAAAATTACTTCCAGAGCAATGAGTACTTCAATTAATTAATTTATAGAGCTAAATATCGTATATCGTGCTCAGTTACTTCTATTCGATAATTCCGTGAGAAAATTCTGCGGTACTTTTGCCCGAAGTTTGCATGGACACAGTGCGACAAGCACAAGCACTGAGAATATATATATATATATAATATATATATATATATATATATATATATATATATATATATATATATATATATATATATATATATATATATATATATATATATATATATATATATATATATAATGCATCGAAATAGGCAAAATCCACATGAGGATCACTTTGGGCTATAAACGGGCCGTTGATATACAGTTCTTCCTGGCCTGCCTTACATTGATGCTGTCTCGCATGGCTCGCAGATCCTCCAGTTGGAAGTTCCGCCAGCTCAGGCAGCGGAACTTTCCTGGTGTGCATATGTTGTTACATTTATTTTTAATTTTAGCTGTCACGAATCTCCCGAGCTTTTTGCCATGCCCATAGAGTTGTATACTGAACGTCAACCATTTTCGTGGGGCTTGGGGCACGTTAACAGCTCGTGTTATGCAATGCATTTCTTTGCCTTAATTATCTTCAACTTCATATGATCCGCCGTGCCGAGTTCCTGAAGTCGTTGTCGTTGCCTCAGAAGCGATGCTGGCGCCTTCTTCGTCCACTTCTGCCAACTAAGAAGACCGCCTTCTTCATTGGCTTCATGAAGCGAATGAAGAAGCCCGACGATTATCGGGATTGAATGCAAATTTTAGATGAACCGATACATTGCCGAGGGAGGCTCTCTGTTCTTTCGGCCCATAGCTTAGCCCTGTAGTGGCCGTTGATCAAGCAGGGCACGACTGGCTCGAAGAGCTTGGGCTCGCATCATGCAGGCGCTGCCGGCGGCTAGCTGTGCGCCGGATCACGCGATGGTGCGCACGGCGTGCCTCGAACCACCACCGACCCACGCTCATGCATCCATGGGAGGCCGCCACCTGGCCGGAGCCTACCGTGATTGCAGTATCCGCGGCTGACCAACCCTTTTGTCGCGTGCGCGGACCGCCGATGCATCGCCCCACTCAGCTCGTGGTGTATATGGCGTGATTTCGTTACGGTCGACGTCGGGGGCGTCCGTGGGATCGGTCACACGTGCTCGCGGAAGGCCTTCCGAGGTGCCAAGTTGGACTTCGCCTCCTCTGCGGGATAGGGGAGAGCACGGGACTGCACGGTCCCTCAGCCTCCTAGGTCTGATCGAATGCATGGCCATAGAATTATTTACGAGTTGAAGGAAAAAATTAAAATAAGGACGGAAACTTTTGAGCCGGCAACGTTATTGGCGACGGCTTCTTTGCGATGACGATGCGCAAAAAAAAAAAGAATCGCAAGGACGGTACAGCTATAGAATAATGAGGACATGCAAGATTCGTACTTAACTACCCAGCTTTATTGCTCGCGACGTAATAAGTACGTAGGGGTAATGGAAGGATAAATTAACATTTTAGCACGTGACAGAACACTAATGTTCCTTAACTGGGTGGTGATATTCCATGTCAGGCAGAAGTGCGGTTTCGTTGCGGTGCAGCGATACACTGGCATGCGTGTCTCTGTGGCTGTTCCGGCGGAGAAAATCGGCTTCGAAAAATCCGTCCGGTTCTGATAGCGCCTTAGAATGTGTAATTTTGTTAAAAACTGCGTGTCATCCACACCTATAGCGGGTGCTACCGCACATTTCAAGAACGAAGAGGACAAGCAGAGTGGTGAGAGCGTTCCATGTCCTCTTTCTTCTTTATCGTCCTTAAGCTGTTTTTGAACCGACCAGGCTGTGTCACCTGCATGTCTTCTAGAGGTAGAGATATCGCACTCGGAACAGCACGACTGACTATTCCCAGTTCCAGAGTCGTGCTCCCAAATAGGTGACATTCTTTTGGTTACGGGATCTATCGCGCTACGTATACCGTAGTTCACTTCACAAGTACATGTGTGTACGAGGGTAAAGCACTTGCCTAGAACGCCCACAATGCGTGTTTTTGGTCTGCGAAAGCAGCTGCCAAAGCTGTATCCAGACTGTATCACTTCCAGCCTGTTTCAAACCATGAGTTATCGCTGTATGTCGCGGGTGCAGTCTTATGCACGTCCAGCGCACACAGCTCATGTGTTAAGCGAGTGTTTCGCCCTCTGTATTCGGACACAGGACGTATGCATACGTGCAAACACGTATGCGTACTGTATTCAGAGTAAAAATACATGGCGGACTGTACATACGTGTTTATACATAATACGTCCGTAACACAATACGTATATACGGTATCAATGCGATAGCATTTAGGTTGTCGTCTTGCAAAAACCACCCGGTTTCTCTGAAACGAAATTACCTGTTTGGTCGAAAGGGTCATGACGTCATCAACAGAGCCACATTTGAAAGTCTGAGGAGTAGAATGCTCGTATACCTTCCATTAGATTAGCATAAGGGATTGTACTATCCCGGCCTACTCGTCCATCTTAATCCACCCACTAATCCACAGCAACATACCAAAGAATCCACTTTAATCCACCTAATATGCTTCACTTATCCACCTTAATCCATTTTTTGGAGTGGGCTAACTTACTGATACTATCGCCTCTCCTTCTTTAAGAATGCGGTTAAGAAGGCCCGAAATTGTATTAGGAGCTAATCAAGAAGCAGTGCTAGCCGGAAAAGTAATGGTTTCAGCTGCCAACCGAAAAAGAAATACGGTTCAGTGCTGTGCCCACATGTTTGGTCAAGAAGATCGCCATTCCCTTCTTCCAACTTCACGATTCTCCAACTTGTACAAATGGCGAGAAGGATCCAAGAAAGGCGTATTAGAATATGGAGCCATGCACGTTCAAGAACCCAACCGCCCCATTTAAATCCACCGCTGTAATATATGATGTTACTTTTCTTAACCAACAGAGGCTCTCTGCTGAGAAGTCACCGCACCAACAAGTGTGCTCGGCTGACAGTGGTCACTCAATAATATGTGCCATCCCACTTAACTCTGCCTTTATGGATGAAACAGTCAGCATGTTAGAGCTGTGGGCAACGCAGGTTGCCAACAAAGGATTAGGCAGGGAGTCTGGCATAATGAAGAAGTTTCATTTGAGGGAATAATGTGGAGTCTCTTAGCCACTTGCCGTCATCAACAACGCTTAGGAAGTCAGCCGCCTTGTGTACCTGCTTGAAACGTGTGTGTTACATATGCCCTCAAACCTGGCAGTCTCGAATCTATAGTACTCTACCGTTTCATTGCATTCGCTTTTCAGTTACGTTAATAATGTTATGCGAAAGATGGTCAATAACAGGGATATTGACTCTACCAACGCCTGGCCTTAGGACAGTTCGCAGCAGCATGTCATTTTTCTTGCAAACTGCGTCAAGCACAACAGAGCAGAGTGGCTTCACAAACATTACCGTGCTTTTTCCAGGGCTCAAAAGAGCGTTTGACAACGTCGCATACACGGCCATTTCTTTAGCCTTGACGATAAAGGTATTAGTGACCGCGTCTACAATTGAGTCTGTGACGGCTTTTTCTGTAGGTCGGTCCATATACTAGTTATAACTAAAGCCGCACCACGCATCCCGTGTACTGCCTCGGGGCAAAGTCGAAGCCCAACCGTTTTCAGTATGTAATTCACTGGTCTGGACAAATTCGAGCCGCCTGTGAACTATTGAGATAGCTACAGATTTTCGGCGCCTGAGTGGTGCCTAAGACGTAACAAGCTGTCACGCGCGAGTGCATAAGCAGTAGGCTGATTTTAGGTGTTCAAGCCAACAAGACCTTCTGGTGCTACGGATGAAGTGGGCTGAAGTCGACGCTGACTGTAAGGGCGACTTTTCGAGCTACGTACTGAAAGTTTCGGGCATCCTGAGCCGTACGTCACAAACCACCAATTCTTAGCTGCGACATTTGACGCATTCTTCACGTCGTCGCTACACGTTCTAAATTCGAAGAACTAACTCTGCTCATTTGTATTCATCTTCAGCATGCTGTTCAACAGCTTGCGTGGGTACTCCGCTGAAACTCAGATTTTATTTACTTATTTGTTTGTCTGAGTATTTTAAGTATTATAAGTATTTTAAGTATTTTGCCCACATGGAGCCTCCTTGCACCACTCAGAAAACAGAAAAATAGCATCGTGGCTCTCTCACTCAAGGATTCAGCATTTAAATGTTAATATTGTACATTCAAGCTTTAATTATGCAACTTAAAATAAACATAAGTGGCATGCGTAGTGTATGTCGCAATACAGCGTAACGTCTTAACTCGCGCGTCTTACCATTGCAGTCCAAAAGAAGGGAGTTTGTACAACTGTCTTGCATAATTTTCTGCCTCTGCACTTGTATGTGCACCTACGCTTGCTCAACCTTCCTCTCCAGTGCAAGCTGTAGGAGTCTGCATAACCTTTTGCCGTTGTTCCCGCGCTATGGAAAACATCCTGTCTACTTGTCCAAACGTACTTTCGTGTGGAAATGATGGGGAGTCTTCACAACTTTCTCTTCTAGCACATTTATGTGCACCATGTATGTACATCTGTATTTGCGCAGCCTTCTTTTTCGGTGAGAAGCATTGGCACTTGCTTAAATTTCTACCTCTGCGTCTTTACTTGCAGTACAGCTATATTTGCGCAGCCTTCCTTTCCAGTGAAAAGTGCGAGAGTTTGCGTAACCTTCTACCTGTGCGCCTGTACCCTCATTATGCGCACTTATATTTGCGCAGCCTTCCTTTTCAGTGAAAAATATTGGAACTTGCATAACAGTTTTCTACCTCTGTGCCTGTGCATGCAGCATGTACACCTATACTTGGGCAGTCTTCCATTTCCAGCGGAAATGATAGCAGTTTGCATAACCTTCTACCTCAGTATCTGTACCTGCAGCATGTACTATACCTATACTTGTGCAGCTTTCCATTTTCTTTGCAAAGGATGGGGAGTTTGCACGACTTTTTTTCCCTGCACCTGCGCCTGCAGCATGCACACATATACTTGTGAAGCTTTCCTTTTTCTTTGCAAAGGGTGGGGAGTTTGCACGACTTTTATCCCCTGTACCTGTATCTTCAGCATGTGCACCTGTATTTGCGCAACCTTCCTTTTCAGTGCAAATGATAGGAGTTTGCATAACCTTCTACCTCTGCACCTGCACCTGCAGCACGCACACATATACTTGTGAAGCTTTCCTTTTCTTTGCAAAGGGTGGGGAGTTTGCAAGCCTTTTATTCCCTGCACCTGTATCTTCAGCATGTGCACCTGTATTTGCGCAACCTTCCTTTTCAGTGCAAATGATAGGAGTTTGCATAACCTTCTACCTCTGCACCTGCGCCTGCAGCATGCACACATATACTTGCGCGGCCTTCCTTTCCATTGCAAAGGATGGGAGTCTGCATAACCTTCTATCTCTGCACCTGCAGCATGTACACCTATAATATATAGTTGCACAGCCTTCCTTTTCAGTGCAAGCGGTAGGAGTTTGCATAACCTTCAACCTGTGCACCTGTACCTGCAGCATGTACACCTATACTTGTGCAGCCATCCTTTTTCAGTGCGAAGGATGAGAGTTTTCGTAACCTACCTCTTGTGTACCTGGACCTCTAGTATGTACAGGTGCGGACAAAAGTAAACAAAGCACGCTGTGTACTTCTAGCTTTTTCACGCGTTGCCTAATTGAAACTGCCAGCTATGGTGTGTGAATGCGGATGCGGAACGCCAGCGCGCGTTCACATTTTCTCATAGACAAACAATGTTTCTTCATTTCCGATTGGGAAAGCGTGATTGCTCCTAGAACCGAATCATGTGCTCCGTTTACTTATGTCCGCACTTGTGCATCTATATATATTTGCACAACCTTCCTCTTCAGTGCAAATGATAGGAGTTTGCACAACCTTTTGCTTTTGCATTTGCAGTAGGTACACCTCTACTTGTGCAGCCATCCTTTTTCTGTGCAAAGGATGGAGGTTTGCGTGACTTTCATCGTCTGCACCTGTATCTTCAGCATGCGCACCTCTATTTGCGCATCCCTCCTTTTCAGTGCAAATCATAGGAGGTTGCATAGCCTTCTACCTCTGCACCTGTACCTGCCACATGTACACCTGTACGTGCCCAGCCTTCTTTTTTCCTCTTAAAGGAATTGGAGTTCGCACATAACCCTCTACCTCTGCACCTGGACCAGACACGTTAGCCTTGGTTCTCTTTGACCGAGTTATCCTTGCTCTTTCTAAACGAATCCTCAGTCGGAAAGTGCACGCATGTATGGGTAAGAAAGCTTCTTCGGGATTGCGATTAGTGCGCGACAAGCTATCGCAGCTCCAATGAGGAGCGGTGTCTTTCGCGCTTATGCATGCTGCATGCGCAATGTCTGCACTCCCATCACGCAAACACGTTGATACACGGATATTCGCAAATGGTGTCGCATCCTCCAGAGATGCAATTCAATTCTTGAGCGTCCACAAATCGCCGCCTTCCACGGAAAGGTGCGTAGGCAGTGCGGTCGCGGCGGGCTACGCCACGACCTCGACGGCGAGCCGGCGAGCCTCCGCGCCGTTACGCGCGCGCTTTGCATATACGGCCCCTCGTTATACGGCCGGGCCCTCGAGACCATTCCTGGCCTTTATCAATTCTGTTACCGCGCCGCCGCCGCCTCGTGCGCTGGGCGCGACGCCAGAAAAGGAAACTGGGCGCGCCACCCAACAAACGATAAAAAAAGAACTGGGCCGGCCACCAGTGGAAACGTGCGCCCGTCTACGGCCGATTTTCAAACGGACCAATGCGCGACGCCCGGGACTGTGACGTAACGAGAGCGGGTCGGGTTTTGCCGCCTGCGCCGCCGACCGGCGCACGGAAGACCGCCGCCGCCTTTCCACGGTTAGGAGCAGCAGCAACAGCAGCAGCGAGGAAAGCAAGATCTGGGAACAGGGTCGAACTTCGTCGTCGGAGTCGTCTCACTCTTGCATATTTTTTTCTTCTCTCTCTTTTATGACGGCGCTCTCATCTTGCCGATGCCCTTGTTTTGCGCTTATTTGTTTCCTTTCGCTACACTACCGCGCCCGGCTTCCGCTGTTCGTTTTCTTTTTGTCTTGTTTTACCGTCTTCCGGTTCTATCCGGTAGTTTCACGTCGCTTTCTGTTTTCTCCTTTCCTTGTCTGCCTCGTCTCTACGCAACGCTCGTCGAGCTCCTTTTTCTTTGCTTTGTTTCCTTCGCACGTCGTCGACATCGTCGTCTCGAATATCGATGGCACAAACGCGCGCGCACACACTCACGCGTACTAGTGGTGGACAAACAAGCAAAATAGAGAGAGAGAGAGAAGAGCCTGAGAGGGAAAGGTGAGCCCGTCCGAAGTATCCCTGCTGCTGCAGCGACGGCCGCGACGCGAGCTGCGCGCGCGGCAACGCGCAGCCATCCAGACGGTGCAACGCGGCGCGCAGCGTGGGATCGTGGAGCATTCCACGCGTGCTGAGTCAGAGCCGGCGGACCGGGCCAGACGCGTCGATCTCCGCGGGTAGACGGACCCTAGACGATCATCCCGACTTTCCCCGCGCAGCTCTCGCTCCCTCCTCCTCTCTCTCGGTGCTCGCCTTCTCCCTACCAGCGACCATCCCCTGCGTACACTACACGGCTACAAAGCGTACACTACACTGCCTGCCTCTCCTCCCTCCCGCCGATCGTCTCGCTTCCACCAGCCTCACACTGCTACGGGGTACGTACGGAGGGCGAGCTTAATTTACGCCCGGAAAGTGAGGAGGAGGAAGGCGCGACGGAGGAGGGGGAGGAGAGCCGTCCAGGAAGACGAGTCGTCGTCGCGTGCGCCACGAGGAGTATGGAAATGCGAACAGGACGCGGCGCGATCGCGCGCGCGCACCCCCGCTCTCAGCGCTGTTTGGCGCGCTTTCTTATGATGGCCTCGCCGCCGTGGCTGCCCGTCTCGTTCCCGCCCTCCGGGCCCCCGAACCGACTTGTGTAGCCCGCGCGATAAGTCGGCGCGGGGCAGCGCACTGTCTCACACGTCGGGCTGCCCCTCGTTCGTCGGCCGCCCCGGTGGGGGGGCGGTGGTTTGGCCATCCCTCTTTTTTAAAGCAGGAAGGAGGACGTCTTTCGGGCAGGGGCGTTCACGGCCTGATGGCTGGAGGTTGTAATTATTCCAAGACACAAGGGCTGGGATGATGAAAATAATAGCGAAGTCGATGGTTAACCTTGCAACCTCTTCATGTCTTTTGGCACGGAGGCTTTTTGCATATTTGTTCCAATCATCAAGCCTCGTAAAAACGAGCAGAGTCGATCGGAAATGCGCACAGTGGTGTTTGTTGAGCTTATGTGCCGCCCTCCCCGCTGCCTCTTTTCTCGGCTACAGCGGCGTTCTATTATACCGACAGTGATAACGGCTCAGTATTTGCATGTAAAAAATGTGCTTCCAGCGGCTCTATCGGGTACATTTCCTTCATCGGTTCTAACTCGCTTGGCCAGCTGTTTAGCAAACTAAGGAAGCGAGACGAAGGCGCGATATCCGCGTGTACTGCTACCAAAACCTGTAAAGCTTGTTGTGTGTCTCAAGACAGGCATATAATCGGGGACTGGCAGCCTGTAATCCGGATAGCCTGCGTAGTAGAGGCTAAGCTCAACAGTGATCGCAGAATCCACGCAAAACGTCTGTTTGATAACCGTAGTGCATACGCAAGCTGTTGGAAATTTGCGCTATGCTATCAGCCAGAGTTGTATCAATCGCGCTAGCGTTCGGGCGATGTGTGTGTATGTACTTAAACCCTCAAAATACTTTTGTGCACAACGTACAGTATACAACGCTTTTATGCCGAGCTAGACTACCCTGCGTACGCGCCTGTTGTCTTGTTCGTCGTGCCTGATTCCGAACGCAAGCTATTGGGGCTTTATCTGCATTATTTAAAACCGCCGCGTAACTGCTGTAGAAGTATTAATTCAATGCTAACTTAAAGGAAAGAAACAAAAAATTAATCGTTTAGAGGCGCCTCGTGAACCCAGTGTTTGGCGCATGCCAAGTACCGTGTTGTGTCTGCTCTAATAAAGTTGGAAGAGTATAACAAAACGCAGCAATACATAACCCAACACAAGATGGCACCATATTCCAGCACCTCGTAGAAACCGGCTTGCATCAGCAGAAAATTTCTTCCCGCCCGTTCGCTGCTGCCATCTGGTGGCGATGGGTGGCAGCTCCTTCTTAACTCGGCACGACCCCGTCTTTGATCGCGATTTCACGATAACTGCTGAATTTAATGCGGCCTAAAAGTTTGCCTTCGACCGTAGTGGTCCTGGACTGCTTTGTACAGCGCATGGCTACAGACGCTTTGAAATATATTCTTATGCAGCTGTATGGCCGGGAGGCGAACAATATATCTGTTGCGATGTAGCTGTAGCTAAGCGGACGATTAGCTTCGTGTCAAAGCACGTCTTTTTTTTTTCCATCTGACAATTCACCGGAAAGCTAACTCGTCAAAATCGTGTGGCGCATTTTAGAAGAAGCATTTGTTAATTTTTTGTATAAAATCGACAACCATGATAAAAACTTCCGTCCTAATCACTTCCTACGACTGGTGCCTATTTGCTATTGAAACAAACGGATCATGCTAGCTTGATGCAATTATAGTATTTTATGCTTTCTAGCTTGATGCAATTATAGTATTTTATGCTTTTCACGGATTGTGAGCACTGTATACGAATAATAATTGAAGGTACTGAGAAAGAATGATCCTGATTAATCGGCGGGTCAGCTAAAAACGTCAGCTTTTTGCTGCTACAGATACTGAGTGATGCGAACGGAAGTTACTTAGTGTTTTCAAAAGATGTGATCATGGCAGTAAATTTTCCTGAGCCGACACGTGGAAAATAGTTTGCTATACACCCAACAGAAAGAGGCCGATGGTTAATTATTTTGCGTAATGCTTGCGGTGCAGCGGATTCCAGACACAACGAAGAGAGCAGTTTCGTATATAGCCTTGAGATCTTTCTTTGAAAATGTGCCTTTAGCGTTCCGTATATTGTTCTCAGGTAGGGGGAGCTAGAGGCACGACAACGAACTGAACAAGCACAATCGCTGAGCGTCGGCAACATGTAGAGCCGTTGAAAAGCGTTGTGCAGCAAGCCGCAGTGTTCTCACGATCGCTTTCTTCATATAAAAGAAAAAAAAGTGAAATTTAATTTTAATGACGCCGGTTTAGCCTCACCTGCTCTTCACTCCTGAACGAACCATTTTCTTGATCACCAATTTAAATTGTGCATTCGTCAACAGTTCGCAGTTCAAACACGTAATTTTTTCCCTGTTGGCGATTGCTCTCAAAATTTGTTTTGCCGCCGTGGACGAGTCAAGTTTCTTACTTCATTTAAATGAAGTTTGTTGAAAGACTTCCTGCGAGAATGATTGTCAAAATAAGCTTTTCTATCAAGAGAGATGACTTGCACTAAAAGAAGTGCCCCTAGCTTCCTGCGGTATACACTTCAGCAACACATGGTATGTGGCTTAAAATTTTCTTTACTTTCGATCCTGTAATATTTAGCTAACGCTTAGTTTTCAGGCTGAGTGTGCCATCAGACCTTTGAAGTGAGCTTCCAGTTATTTGCATCTTGTTTTCAATATCCCAGTGCGGCGCTCACCGCCAAAGTATTGAGCAAGGTACATATCCTGTTTCTCTCAGATAAATAATCGACAAACTAAATAGCTCCGAGGTGCAACACCTAATGTGATACACGAGCTTTCAAAATACCAAGTGATGGCACATATGTCGCCAAAGTGGCGCTTAATGGCGAATTCAAAAAAAGAGATATCTATAAAATTCAGTATGTGCACTAATATTACCATGGAGTATGTGTGTGACAA
This sequence comes from Amblyomma americanum, assembly GCA_030143305.2. Lineage (NCBI taxonomy): Eukaryota > Metazoa > Arthropoda > Arachnida > Ixodida > Ixodidae > Amblyomma > Amblyomma americanum. The sequence continues at coordinate 587,056 of JARKHS020026287.1, forward strand.
AACGCCTCGAGTATGATTTGTCTGAGGAGCTGTTTTTGGTTTCTTGTTGAGTGCCTTATTTGGGACGACATCTGACACATCACATCTCCACACGACATTGCAGTTCCTGCCAAAAGCAGTGGAGAACATCGGGTACAACTACAACAATTGATCTGGCCATAAGAAGACTTTTTTTTTTTTTTTCAACAAGCGTATTTTTTTCAAGAAGGAGATTCTCATCAAGCGTCCTCGGGAAAACGACATTGAAAAAACGTCGCTAAGCTCGTCTGGGCACTGCGTCAAAGCAAAAGCTTTTAACAGTACACTATGTTAACCAACGCAATGCAGGAGGAGCAACCGTTCAGCAATTTCTCAGCCTAAGTACACATTGCACTGACCGCAGCGGTATTCAAGTGTTTGAGCATCCGCATCGCATGCGGGAGGTGCGGGGTTTGATCCCCAGTGCCGCCGGGTGCCCATCGGTGATACTAAAGGTACAAGCTTTCACCTACCTGGTGCTCGGCTTATTTAGGGTGAAATGCTTGGAAAATGGGTCTTCGACCCCACCTTGAGCAGTCGAAAACATCTTGTACCATGGCGCTCTTTGGCCATAGATGCCCTTGCGCCATAAAAATCTAGCACATCATCACATTGCACTTACAGTATTGTAACGTTGCATGCGTACTGCATCATCCTCTAGGCGGCCCGCTTGGCCTGTAGACTTCTAGCGTCCGTGCTGGAAGCGCCGTGCCACGGTGATGCTTTGTTTTGTTTTGCATTGGTATCTCATCTCTTTATCGCTGTTGACGGTCGGTCACCGGTCGGTTGTTCATTGTTTATCAGCAGCTAGAGATTTTTTTTTTTCATCAGTCGGCTGAGCAAACTCGTACATTCACACTAGCCTAGACAGCAAGTCACCGAGGCGACAAAAAAATTGCAATGGTCGTCATAGGGGCGTAAGGGATGTGCAAACCGGGCTCCTTCCCTCTCCTCTCCTGTCTCCTCTTACTGACCAGTGGGCGAGGAAAGTTTTCGAACGCTGCCCGCATGGGGAGATGAGTTTGAAACCCTTCTTTTAGGCGATATTTTCGGGTCAGGTGTACTTGCACAAGAATTCGACTTTGAGTCGCGCGACACTGACAGGTTATAAGTGACAGTCGCAGAAGACAGTTTTTAGTTTCTGAGTTGTTTTTTCTTAGTTCTCTACATTCATATTTAGTTTTATTTCAGCGTCTAGTGTTCGTACTCTTAGGCTTGCATGTACTATTGTACTATATATGTACAGGGTGGGTCAAAAGTTCCCAGGCCACAAGGTCTGTTTTTGAGCAGTATGGTCAGGCAGTTACGACACCCCCGAAGCTCTAAATATCTGTAGAGGGTAGAAGAAGTATCTTTCTAACCTCTGAGAACCTTGATAGCTTTATCGGCATCTTAAATGCCAGGATATACCGGTAAAAAGCATGCCCCGTGGCCTGGGAACTTTTGACCAATCCTGGACGCAGTTTTGAAACTTTTCCCTTCAAACCACTGTTCCTTTTTTCATTCTTTTTATCACAGTCTATCACTGAGTTGGAATATTGTTTGTATGCCTACTTTCCGTAATGTTATGTCAGCTTACTTCCCACGTTATCTATTGCTCTGGCTTTTCCTGATAACATCTTTCATTGTGTTCGTTTTCTTTACCCTGGTTTCCATTCGTATCCTCCCCACCCCCCTCCCTATGTAATGTCCTGCTGGACCTTAAGAAAATTTCAAATAAATAAATAAACTGAGCACAGCATCGCGCGTACATTGAGAATACATACAGGCACAAGGTTCCATCGTGCAATGCTTTCAAAAGGCGGGAGTTATTTCTAAACACGGAACGAAGACGAACTGTGGGTTGCTCGCCCAGTTAAATCACCGCTGAGGCACTACTTCAGGACTGAGAGGACGACGCCGTTACGGCCACTAGGTTCGTGACAATTCGTCGACTTTCTGTCGAGCATTGCTCCATGAAAACTGCCGGAGTGCGCCCAGTGCCGCTGCCGGCTTTCGTAGTGTGCCCCAAATGTTCATATCTGAAATTAATCAAAATCAAGTGGATCGCTGTCATAAGTTGTTATCCACGAGCAACTCTCATGGAGCTGTTCTTGCGGGAGGTTGGTGACTGTAGCTCGAGAGCATGCAAGTTGATTTCAGGCTATATATAGCTTGAAATATTCTCCTAATTCTCCTAATCTACATATACAACCCAATTCTTCTCCGCCCGTAGAATTCGAGAATTTTCTTCTTTCCTTCCGAGAAGATGTTGCTCCCGGCGGTGTTTGTTTTTTTCTTTTCGACATTCAAAGAAGCAACTTCAATGGCACAGGCTTCGGCATGATCAGTGAGCTCAAAGAGGAAGTTGCACACCATTTCCGCGGTTACAAGAAAAATTCTTTGTGTGAGCAATCAGGCAAACTCAAAAACGACGTTTGGAACTGCTCTTTCCTTTGACAGAGCTGAAGTGCAAGGTTTAAAAGAAAAAAAAACGAGTTTCTAGGTCACTTTGAGTACTTAGCATTTATAGGACCTTGGGAACTGCTCCTAAAACGAAACATTTCAATTAATCTCCGCGAGGGAATCGTTTGGAGCATGCATGTGTAGAAGCTATATGGGTATTGGACATAATGTTCCCATAGAAGCACGTAGGTCTACAGATACTATCTGCTTCTTCCAGGGCTATCTCAATATCAATCTTTTCTTTGAATGATTTGTAATGAATGGCCTATGAGTTGTTTGTATTATCAAAAACATTTGCACTCCTTCTGACCTTCAGCGGAGCGAAGAAGTGACACAGGTCACTTCAGGTCTATCCAGCTGGTCTACCCTCGGTCTGCCCTGCCACCGTGGTCTACCTCTCTCCATACCATGAGAACGTTCCTTTCCAAGGCGTGCATGTATATATGCCAGAACCATCTAATGACCAGACAAGACAGATACTTGGGCTACCTAGCCTGCATATGAGTAATGTTTTGTTTGCCAGAATGTGAACGCGGGTGTTTTAAGGTGCCCACATCAAGGCTGTCATGCGAGAGGTATACGTCATAGATCACATGACCTTACAGAGTGCACTGCCTAGATTCCCCGGCCCACCTTGATAACACTGTACCACCAATGTGAAAGGAACTTTTCGCTTGCGACCCCGTAGAGACACGGAGACGCCGCTTCATTCGGACAAAGCACCCCGTACTATCACATGTTCTTAGTCCTTGATTCAAGACGTAGGCCTGTCGCATAACTTTTGCGTGTCGTCGAACTCCTGCCTGTGGTATAGAAGTTCCGGCTGTCGTAGTACTTCTGCTGTAGAACTTTGCTTGTCAAAGAACCTATGCCGGTCGTAAAACTTTCGCTCGTTGAGCTGATGCTTGTCATAATTATGCCTGTTTTAGAACTTACTCCTGTCTCAGACCTCATGGTGGTCGTAAAACTTCCTTTCTTTGAACTTTTGCCTCGTGAAGCTGTGCTTCCCAGAGGAAAGAATTTTGTGAAAAAAAAAAATCCGTTAGTCTATCAAATGTGCCGTATATACTTGAATAATCTATTTGCGAACACTGACAGGCACTGAAAATTCAGCAGCGTTGATTTCTTTATCACATCCCTGCCTGTGCTGCAGGGACAGTGTGTTGAGAAGCTCTGTTGGGAAGCAACGCTGCGCCTGTTCGATCGCTCCACTCCCACAGCTAGCACTTCAAAGGGAATCCATTTCGGCTGACATGGCGCAATTTGGTTAGTTTACGCTTGGATGCACACAGTGAGGAAGTTTGCGTGCCTCGGCTCACGTGAACTTGTTCGTATTTCGTGTACGACTGGTCGGAGCGTACTCTTCTTTTGCTTTCTTTTCGAAGAAAGGCTTCTTTGCTGCGCACACTTGTTGAATAAGCGCGTTACGTGAAGAGCTTATTACTTTTTCTTTTCGCTGATTTGGTGAGAGATTAGCCTTTGTGCACACCTTGCGTTCCGCCTAACAAACAGTTTGGTTTCCATGATAAGGTTCCTGCAAGCAGTACATCGTTTAATCATCGAGGCATTTTTTTTTGCTAACTTCGTAATTATTTTTGTTATGACTTCCAGTCTACCATGTTTTGCATTCAGAAGCCATCAGTCCTTTCTGTGTCGCAACAAGGAATCAAGATATGCTGTTGTTTTTGGAATACTCGTGTTTTGTGCATCCAGCTGAGCTGACGTCAGGAGTTTGACAACGGCCCAACTGGTTCGGGGAGAGTCATTAAGATGAAACGATACCTTCAGGCCGACTCCCTTGTGGACCGCAGGATCCCCGTTTCCATCGCTGCCACATTCAGAACAAGGCTCCCGTTTGGTAGCCGACGTCTCATCAAGCTTTTAATGAGTTAATACGTGTCCCGCGTTGTAACTGCCACATTCTGAACAATGCTCACGTGTGGTATATAGGTGAAGCCTAATCAAGCATTCAGTTAGATAATGTTCGGTCGGCGTTTCTGTCTTCTCATCTTCACCCTGCAGAATTGGGAGCACAAAGTGACACTCTGGACTTCACCAGAAACCACGCCACTGACTGGTTGTCCCTGGGAAGCCGCAGACGGCTCGCGCGAGTAGCGCACACATGCCACCGCTCCTCCTTGTATTTATTGTGTTTGTCCCCTAAAGCTCGAATCTCGAGACACGTGCGCAGACTGTGCACACAGCGTGCAGTGCAGCGCGGAGCGAGACCTGCAGGCCCTGCAGACGCAAGGCGAGCAAGCAGAGCAGCAGCAGCAGACAGGCGACGTGGGGTGGCGAGGGGGGCCTCCTTCCAGACTGGGGGAGAAGGCGTTGACCCCCGTGCAGTGTCTGTCTGCTGCCCTGTCTGCCTCCGTTGCTGCCGCAGTCGCCGGGGCCCACGCCGCGACCACGCGTGGCCCGACCGCGGAGGGCTGGATGCACGCGTCCCGAGCCGACTGGCGGGAAGAAAAGCCAGTCTCGGAGCGGCCAGTCCTGCCGATGCCGGAGAAGGGCAGGAGGAGGGGGTAGAACAACACACACCCCCCGGTGGCGCGAGCGGTTTTCCGCGCTCCTGCCCGAGACTGACCATCTGCAGCCTGCTGTGCACTCTTATTGTCGATGGCGATGCAGCGCACCCGATGTGCTCGCTCAACGGCTATGGCGTTGGGATGCTGGGAGGCCCGACGTTGCTGGATCGAATCCTGCCTGCTGGGGCCGCATGTGAGGGGAGGCGGAATGCGAATGAGCGCGTGTTCTATGCCTTGTCAGCGCATAGGTTTAGAAATAAGAATCCCAAGGAGTCGAAATTAATCCAGAGGCCTGTACTACGGGAGCTCTGAATGCTCACGAGCAGCTTCGGCTCGTTAAACTGGACAAAATGTATCGCATAGTAAGATATTGCAACGTAACATAATGTAACGAATCGTAACGGACTCGTTGCGTTCTCATTCTCGGAGCCCCGCCTTCGATGGGTTTGAGCCAATGACGAAGAGGGAACATGGGGCGTGCTGTAGCTAAATCCGGTTACAAAGAGATAAAAGGGAAGAATGGAACATTGGATTCAAGGGAAATCGTTATATTATACCGGCACGTCATACTAAGTGAGATAGTACAACATTGCTTGTAAAGCTCCTCGTTTACCCTCTGAGACTACGCTGTGGGCTGCAGGTATATAATCACAGTGTTCGATGAGGGATTCAGTTGGATTGCTCCGAAGTCTGACAAACTCGGCCTCATCGTGGCCTTCAGTCATGCATTTCCCCAGTCCACATTTGTCGGTTTTCGGTCATTAAGCCGATATACATTCGTGCCTCGTTAATATGGACCCTTTGGTTCCCTGCCAAAACTGTCCAAAAGCGAGTCATCCGTAATAACGTATCGAATAAAAGCAAAAGATGGTAAGTAAAAAAACACTGTGATTAAGGTCTGCTTTTGTGCATAGTGGTGGGCAGTGAAATGAAATTCATACAACATGAGAGCTCCGGCCACGTGCATTACCCTATAGGCGCAATTATCTTTAGAATAATTCAGTGCAGTTTGAAGGTCCTAGTGGTCCATGAGACACGTGATGGCGCCTCGTGGCGCTGTGACGTACCTCCTGCTACGGCTGTACGCATCCCACTTATACCGCCAGTACATAACTGCAGTTTTTTTTTTTTTTTCACGGCCATTTATGAAATGCGGCATATGATAAGGCGCGTAGACTGCGTGGCCACCATGAGACTGGAAAGTATGAACTACCCCCCCCCCCCCCTTTCCCCTAAGTTTTGCACTTTTTTCTCATTGCTTTTCACTGGTGTCGAGCGCTCAAAGTGTAAGGAAGGATATACCTAGTGTGGTGCAGTCGAGGTTTAGTTCTGAACCCTGTTCATATTAACATAACAGAAATACATTGGCCCCCATTGGGCTTTGTGCATTATCACCGTGTCTATTGTCCGAACAGCGAGTTTCCAGATCAACGAGGCGTAAATGCATTAAGAAAGTTTTGTAACCCAAGAAAATATACAAAATCCGGGTCATCCACATTAACGGAAGCCGTATTAACAAGGCGCGGCTATAGGCTTTTCAAGCCAGTATCTTTGAATTTTAGGCAGAATGACATGTATCTCCAGAGGTCCAAAGTGTGTAACGGCTCACGAGTGGCACCAGCGCCAAGCTTAACCTATTTCCAGAGTCGATAAAGACTTATGCTGGAATTCTCGCAGTAAAGGTGTTTAGGTTTGCGGGGACAATTATTAGGTTTTGGTGAAAAAGGGATATTTTAACAGGCGGGATATCGGCGTCTTGAAAGTGCTGCGTGAGAACGTCCTATAGGTCGATGTTTCACTTTTGGATTGCAAAAAGAATGCAAGTCGGCATTCCTGGATATAAGGTTTTTCTTCACTGATGACCACACTTGCTGCCAGTTCCAGCCTAGACCGCGGAGAGACCTCTTTTGGGCTACTCCTCGGGCCATTCGGAAGTGATCCAGATTGGCGTATTGAGATGCCATTCTTACGAAACTTTTGTTCTCGAACTATAGCTCAGTGTTGCTAGTCAAGTAGTGTTCCGGTTTTTCTGCTTGCGCCGAAGCCTTTGCCAGCGAAAGGATGCTCAAGACTGAAAAAGTTGAAGTCTGTGCAAAGCGTTCAGGCAAATCTCTTCGCGAGAATTGCTCGATAGTTATCTTGTACGTCCATTTCATATTCCGCCTTTTTAGATCGCGGCGGAAAGGTATATGATGTGCGTGTATATTTATTTTTATGCCTTAAAACTGGACCATGTAGGATGCTTTGGTTTATGTAAGTTTAGTGTCCCAAAGCGACTCAGACTATGAGGGACGTCGTCGTGGAGGGTTCCGGATAATTTGAACCACCTGGGGTTCTTTAATGTGCCTTGACATCTCACAATACACGAATCTCTAGCATTTTGATGGAGGTAAATGAACCTTAGAAGACTACCGAAGCAGTTTTCACTGCGAGTCTCTATAATAACTAGAGTATTATCATCACAAACATCACCTTCATTGTGATCGTCATCAGTACAGCTACCAGCACTGCAGGATAAAGACCTCCCCACTGATCTCAATTTACACGGTCTGGGACATGCTGCCGCCACCCTGTCTCCGTCAAGTTCCTAAGCTCATCTACCCCCCTGGCTCACTGCGCCCCGAAGCGCAGGGCAAAAGCACTGCAAAAGCAAAGCACTTCCTTCACATGAGGAGCTATAGTATACGTATACGTCTGATGTATGCAGAGATGTATGCAGAGATGTATGCAGGTCGTGAGGGTGTACGCCAGTAATTGCGGCATTGCAATGTAGTCTCATCCTGTAATCAGGAATACCGAGGGCTGATAGATGCATATACCACATTTTAATGCCTGCCTGCATAAGCTTTCTTGACCGCATGTATATGGACTCGGTCCTTTCCTACCGCTCGCGCTGTAGACAAGTATTCACCATGGTGAATACTTTCCTTCTCATGTTGGTCGTTTTTTAATTATTTGCATGTTCGTTCACCATTTGCATAGTGTATATTTTCCTGTATTCGCAGAAATAGACAGACCACAATCGGCGCTCATCCTGGACTTCTCTCTTTCTCATGTCCATTGTCTGTTGCGTCGTTTCACTTGGTCATGCATTGCTAACGACTAGCTGAAGTGTCGAGGTCTTGCTGCTGCAGATATATAAGTCTGTATGTCAGTCTAGGGGTCGGCATCTCAAAACTGTTACTACACGCACGACCAGTTTGAAATGGAGCACTTAGTCCAGACTATAAGAAAAAGCTTCACATCGGTAAAGTAGCGGATACTTTCGGCCACAGCAAAACTGCTTAGAAAAGAAAATTGGGAAGGGTATGCGCCATGGTTATACTTTGGCAGCAAGGAATAGTGTCATGTTTGCGTGGTGTCGCCTTCCGTAGTGGTTGTAGCATGTACAGTCTTAGGGAAAAGTCTTCAGGCCTACTGCGTTGCTTTTCAGCCTTGTGGTAGGGAACTTGTAACACCCTGTAGTTCTGAATCGCTGCAGGTTGTGGGCAGTCTTTTAAGAAATTTGTCCTCTGGAATTGCCGTAAGTGTATCCACTGTGGGCTCAAAGCAAAGTCTGAGGACTTTTGGCCAACGATGCGCGTCATGCTCAGCTAGTGACTGGTTGACGCAGTGCTCTTGGTCGGCTTAACTATAGCGTCGTTGGTTTGCACACTGACGCAGAGGAATCACAAGCTGGGCATATTTACTTAACTTCCCGGAAGGAGCCTCGTGCGCTTTTATGTATCTGTATACCCTTGCCCAGTACACGTTTGGTGCACCTGGTGCTCCTCTGGTGCAGCATGGCGTTCCTGGCGTGCGCTTCGGTGCCACCAGGCTCTAAAATGCATACGGGCAAGCACGACTGCTTGCGGTAAATTTTCACCTTCGTTTTAGGTCACGGCGTGCTTCTACGCAATGTTCTCGCATAGTCAAGATGAGAAATTTGTGATGAATTCGATTTTTGGTTGTCCCAGATCTTTGCATTTACAGTTAGCACTGTGAATGACATAATCAAGCAGGCAGGCGCAAAAACGTCCACACTTGCATCCTTAAAGGCTTGCACATATGAGAGCAGGATTTGCACGCGTTCTTCCAACAATTGTTGCCTAGGCATTCGCGCAAAGGAAAACTTGGGTCGTATTTTGGCAAAAGTGTGGCGCTGTTATATCTTTGGTTCCTTGGTGTGGCATATCGTTTTAGTGACAAGAATTTAATCTAGGTATGCATTTTCTATTCCACCATACTTTCCGGTCTCCATATCCCTATAACTTCTTACCCACCTGTTGGGAGGTGGGACTAGTTTACCGAATCTGCTGCTACCTGTACAGCTGGAGCAGACATTGCTTCCCGTACCTATGGGCACCGGAACATATAGGACCCCGGGGATTACTTTTTTATGACTCATTAAACCACAACCATCGTGTGAATAATTCCCATCACGCATCAGCGCACATAGATATGTACACCATGCAGCTAAGCCGACCACTGCTTGCGTTTGTGGTTTCTCACCGGTGGCCACTTAGAATTTCGGTTAAATGGTCACGTGCGTAAGTTATACATGCAAAATCATTGTCGATGAAGCTCACAGTGAATATGAAGGTCGTAGCAGAGCCCAACAATCGTGCGCGCATCAGGCCGCTTGTCAGGCAGCCTGGGACCTTTAAGAGCCTTTATATAACACCTGAACAACATGAAGTTCTCTAAATGGTCGTCATAGAATATTGAATATCATTTGCTCTTGTAGTGTTCAAAATATATATAAAAAAAGTAATAGCGTTTGGCGGCAGCTTAAGCTATAGGTTCATCGCGTCCGGTGAGAGAGCGAAAGAAGAAAAAAAAGAAAGAAAACCACGACGAAGAACAACCGAAGGACGTGTACACAATGGGACCTCGCAATGGGAACGTGTCACTTCCGGCCTGCCTGGTTGGTTCACTCAGTCGCTCACACCTGTATGCGCAAACCATCTGCCGTTACACGGGGCTGTTCCTGTCTCCCAGGATCCATCTTGGGCGGGTGCGTAAAAAGTTGACGACGGGAAACGCGCTGCGGGTCAAAATAACAAACGCTGAGTCGCTTGCTCACGCATGCGAATGCGCTTAGCGCGTGCCCCCTGCAGCCATCGATCAAATTAGGGTTCGCGCTCAGGTATACGCCTCCGTTCTCAGCTCGTTCACGTGTGACTCCCTCTATATTAGTTTCTTTGAAACGAAGCGCTCTGTTTACGTCCGACCATTGCCCCTCCTGAGAACGTTATACATTTACCGGTAGGTAGTGCTGGGCCCCTAATTAATGTGTTTGAAAAGACGCAATCATCATCATCATCATCACTCCATGGCGTACGCTTATAACCACATGGAAAGCGTTTGTGTCGTCCGTGTCTTTCTGTCCTGTTTTTTTTTTTTACCGCTGGATAATGCCTTTAATTTTAGGCCGCAATCTAGCTGCTTTTTGGAGAAAAGCTTTGTTGTGGAATAGCAGCATTATGAGAGACCTCATCACCAGGGCCTCTGTTCAGGATTAGAACAGAGGGGTTGGGGAGGGGGGACGCTAGTTTTCGATTTATCCCTTTCTAATAGTGCGCTAGCACTAAGGTTTTCACTCTAGAAAAAAAAAAACCGTTGGCTGAGCGTCTGAAACCAGCTAGACCTACAGAAGAAAAAAATATGGCCACGGCTGGGTTGCAAACCCGCGGCGGCGCGAACAGATCAGCTTCGCTAGCCACTGCACGAGAGCACAATGCAGATCGCCCCTCGTGTTTATCTGTCACTCTCTCGCTCTGCGCATTGCATGTCGTGGTCTTCAACTTGCATCCGTGTTCAATAGATTCAGAACACACCGCTATCGCAGTGCCCTCTTAAGGTACAGTCTTCGTCAAAAGTATACAGCCCAGGGAGTCTGCTTCTGAGCCTTGGATCGCTCAGGGACCCTAGTCAGGGACCCTAATATCGCCACGGCGGGAGGAATTTAAGGCCTCAACCTTCCCAAGCTTAGGACTACTCGGTTTGGAAGCAAACACATTGGGCTGTATATATTTGACGAAGAGACTACGTTAAGCGGTCCCAAAATGTTATAGTTCGCTAACACTCAGCCCAGTCACCCTATCAACGATTTTGCCGATCTTTGCCTGAAGCCTCACCAATCGCAGGGCACCTGCATCGCTTAAACTGCATCGCTGCGTCAGGAGGGGCATGAGGACTCCCAGGGTTCGATGAATCTAAAGTAGAGAATGAACGTCTGCTTATATGGGAGTTAACTGATTACGCTATCGTGGAGGCTTCGCTTAAGGCGGAGCTTAAGTCTCCCCTGAAATTTTTCTGCATGATAAAAGATTTTTCAGCCTCGAGTGTAATTGAGAAGTACAAAAACTGCGGGTCTGTGTGTTTGTGTTCGTATGAAGCGTCACAAGCTATGCAGCTTTACCTTTTTCCATTTCCAAGATGGAGGCTAAATTTTGCGCGCACAACTGCCACTGGGTTGCGTGTGCAACTTCTCAGGGTTGCCGGCCCAGGCGTTTCGCGCGTCGCTTCTGCTTTCGAGCTACCCGGCAAACGAGAAACCAAACAAAAGCTTTGCCGACACAGAGAGCAGCGGTGCTTATTTATTAAATGTAATTTCGACAGTAATTATCCTTTCGCCCCTTACAAAAATATGTGATGAGTTTCTGGTAAAAAGTCAATGATTTCAGACATACACTCATCAGACGTTTCTGATGACTTCTGATGCATTAGTGATTAGCATTGGCCACTGAGTTTCTGATTAAGACGGGGTGTGTGTTTTTTTTTTTTTCTGTTCAGATTCTCAATAATTTCTTTTGCATACATCCTGAATTCATGATGCAGTTCTGAATGTTTCATGATGCATGCAAACATTTTTTATGATTTAAGAAAAAGAAACGTCGTGAATTCCACATTATTTTAAAGGCTCATTGACATCACACAGAAACGCTGCGGGGAAGCTGTCTCAAAAGTACTGTAAACATCCACTGAACTATTCTACGTGCTACTTAGAAGTACATGCCACACCGGTCCACTCACCTCATCTGTACTTCTTCATAGTGCGAGCTCATGCGTATATACTCCCAATAAGACGCTAATAAGTGAGGAGCTGCTAATAAGTAGTTTTCTAAGATAATTTTGGTGCCATATACGCTATCTCCGGAAGCTAGAAATGAAGAGATTTAACTGCAAAGTTCTGTTGATGTGCGTTATTGCTGCACAAGACATAAAAAACATCTAAAATTTATGTTGTCAGTGTGGTCCCAAAGAGTTAATGCGAATCATCAAGAATTTATGATGTCAGTGGGGTACGAAAACTTTAATGCAAAACTCATTAAGAATTTATGATGTCGGGCTGATGCAAAAACACAGCATATGTGGCCGTTGTGATTAATTTCTGATGACTCACCACCATCATATCATAATGATATCAGAAATTCAATATCCATTCTTGTAAGGGCTGTCAAAAAACCGCTCCACAGAATTTATTGGCATTACAAATTACCGAAAAACAAATCAAATTCGGGTAATTTAATTACAGTAGTTCAATTGCTGCCTTTTCTGGTCTGGGCTTGACCTGTTCAAGTGTCTCCAAGGCGGATCATTATAAAAGCAGCCTTTGGGAGGCCTTCAGATGCAATTAAAACGAACGAGCTTCTTCCAAGGTCTTACTGGAAGCAGCTGGGGTGGAATTCCGAGCGCTGATTTCGGGGCTTACCTTTGACTTATCTCAAGTGAGTTATACACTGACTGTCTGAAGGAGTCATGAGAGCCAACGCATATAGGATCGTGCTTGTCCCGATAGCTCAGTGTAGCTTTAACAAGAACCCATGCCCTGCGCCACACCTGTCAAGCTTTTCACTTCCTTTAGCCAATTGGCAGTGAGAAGGAAAAGATGTTATCCATTTTTGTTAGAAGATGTCAGATGTTAGACATTTGTTAGATGTTAGGAGGACATATATGCGGTGCCAGCTTTCCGACGTGCTTCTCAGAATGCGTACCCGATGTCACGCGCTTTTTTAGAAAAGCAGCACTGGTATCTTTCAGCCCTTATTAGTCACGGCAACGCGACGCCTTCCACAAGCTCGACCGACAGGTTTTCCACTATGTCTGCTGCCCCAAACTGCTTGACGCATTCTCGGGCGTTGCTTAGCACCGAAGACACTAGCCGCTCTCGGCTCCCTGATTGGTCGTGATTGGTTGGTCCTGATTGGCGACTGGCATGACGGAGCCTCTCGCACTTCGCGCTTCAAGAAAGGTGACGTGAGGTCCCCTCCGCAGTTTTTTCTCTACACTACGTCCATAGCTCTTCTAAAGGTCAGGCATGAGTCAGGGATGACGTTGAAAAACTCCCGCATGGCTTTTCTGACGAATTTGATAGGAATAGACCTAACGTGGCGAGATGGTTATGTATAGCAGAAAGAGCTAGCCGTCTTTGCGATCACAGCTGTACGGTTATGCTGGTAATCCGATATTCATACGCAGATATCAGCTTAAATTGACATTTGGAGCAGTGTGGATTCAGATGGTGCAGGACGTGCTACAGAACTGCCGTATAACGCAGTTCTTGATACGGCACTCCTCGCGACGGAGTTCTTCCTGCTGCTAAATGTCTTTCAAAGGCTGACTTGAGTCTTGCGGTTGCAGAGCAATCTTTGAACGAAGGAATAATGTGACCTCTCACTTTCATATGTGCTGTAAAAATAACGGCTCCTGGTATGATACATTCCGAGGCCTTCGGCACGTTTGTAATAATACAAGGGTTGAGAGGCCTCTTACATCGTTGTGCTGGATTAGACTTAGATCTTGCCTTGCGCGCACGTGAGCGTAATGGCTGCTCCGTAGTGGACGTTTCTGCACCGGCGCGATAAACGCCAATGATAGCGGGCGCAATAAACGCCCATAATAGCGCAAGTTCGGCGGAACGGCCGCGTGAGTTTTACACGGGGAGCGTTTTCGCGTGCAAAAAGAAGGCTCCATGCAGGCCAGGCTTAAACAGTCATACATGATGACAAGTGATATTTGTACTCCGCTCACCCCAACAGCCGATTGTAAATCAGTCTTTCCATTAGCTGTAGCAAAGCAGAAATTTGTGCTATATTTCCGTAGTATACGTAGTACCTGCATTTGTGTGTACGCGTAGTGCGTGTCTTTTTCTTGTCTCGCCCAGATTGCTCTGTTTTCTACCGTTGTGAATATCCGTTAGCTTTGAGATGCGTGAGGTGAGTGACACCGGCCTGTACTAGGAAAGCTCCACTGTATATTTCTGAGTTTCAAAAAACGGGTATACCATCCGCACGGTTAATCAAGCTATAATGGGATGTTCGCTTTTTCCAAGACCTCCTCCCATGCGCCATGCCCGTTTCAAGAGCTTAGTATATATAGGGCTAAACGCTAGCAGCTTTTCTGGTGGACTTACGGTGTCCGGTGCGTAGATACAATTGTTCAAAAAAGGAAGTTGGGCCTGGGCGGGCGTAAAGTGCGAAACTTCCGGTGGGGATATGACGTGTTGCCTTCGCCCACACTGCCTAAAAAGGTGGCCAAAGAATATGCGCGTTTTGATATTGCGGTCGTGGCATTTCTGACCACGTTCTTTTTGCGCAGTGCATGTATGTACACAAGGTGGCGATTCAGAACGGTTGTGAAATAGTTTTCTCCTGTGCCTTTTTCTTCATTGCAGTCTCCGCAGCTGACGTTTTATGACCGTCTTTCGGAGACACTAAGGAGAGGCCATTTTTTACCTTTTGGTCTCCTCTCTACCCCAATTTTAATGCGACAGCGTTAGATAGTGGTCACACCAAAACCCCGCCGATGTCCGGTCTCACGAAATACAGTGATTGGTGGAGAGAGGTCAGGTGACCTTGTGAAGACGTCACAACCTGCTCACTGTCGCAGGTGACAACCTCGCCACTGGATTGTGAGCGTCCTGCTCACCGCGGCAGGTGGCAGTTACATTAAGGATTGGTCGAGAAAGACCACACGACTTTGTGACGTCATCACAACCTGCCAACCGTAATGTGAGCAACCTAGTTCCTGGCAGCAACCTAGATAGCGAATCTAAATCAAAACTAAATGAACGACTCGATATACATATGCAAATTTAGGCACCTTAACAGCATGGCGGATACCTGCTACGTAGCTGGAAGTCTGAATATGGCCACTGTGGAGTATACCACGTGGAATCCTTTTCAGGATGCCTCGGTACTCATGACTATAGCGTTCGTCTGCTTGGCATGAGTTCTCAGGATTGGATCCCTGACTCGGAGGCGGCATTTTGATGGAGGAAAAACTGCAAAAACGCCCGTGTACCGAGGTTTCGGTGTACGTTATAGACTCCACGGATACGTTCGGAGCTCTCCACTAACGTACTAATTTCTTTGGCTCTTAACAATTCTCTTATCGCTAACATTGGGTATTCGCGGTTTGGCGCATTGTGTGTTATTACGTTACTGAGCTCTTGTGGTGAGTGTCAGGAGAAAGGCGACACATTGTCCCAGAAGGTGTATTGGCGAGACTGCTGAAAATCCATTCAGCGGAAAGTGTCGGCGGGCAATGTGCGGAATCCGCAAAGCAGTGTAACGACAGGTCGCAACTGCTCATCTTCATCGCTACCTTATCGTTGTCAGCCATGAACTTCCGACTTCTTGGCTATAGGCCGTCCCCCAATATTACAGCTTATGGGCCCCGGCCTGCTACGCTCAGGACGCTAGCTGGCCAATCACAAATGCACGAGAAGCTTCTTAAATTTCAGACTGAGCCGTAACAACGCAGCCGTTTCACCCGAATTCAGTTGGTTTAGCCGAGAGCCCCTGTCCTGCTACAGGACCTGCCACTCGGTGCAGCGGATGATATCGAAGGTTAGGCTTCGTCAACAAACTCACATGACAGTTGCCACTGCATAACGCGACATTCAGCGACAGCTGTTGAGGCCTTTTCATTTTACTGTACATGAAGTAAAGAATTTGAGAGCGACATGCATATATGCACAGTTATAGACCATACAGTCCTTTTATTCTTCAGGAATACACACTCTGTTGAAGGTAGCACTTCTTTCGCAGTCCTTCATAATCATGAAGGAATCATTGTGATCTGAGGAATGGCAGAAGATGTGTTCGAGGTGTTGGATCGATGCCTGATTTTGGAAGACGAAATTTATGACTACACCATTTTCGGGAGGGCGTCAAATTAGTGGGAGGAACTACAAAGGAAGACAACGCTATCAAGCGTGACGTCACTGTGTTCGGACCGCTCAGAGGGGTGCTTTGCCATGGCATGTTTCTGTGACTTCACGAGTGACATCGGTGCAGAACTCCTCCTTCCTCCATGGTGACCGCCCTTCGAGTGGGTGCTGTGGTTACCGCCCTCCGGCTATGCCGAATACTATAACCACGCTTGAACCAGGCGGCGGGCCTTTAACAGCTGTCGTTGCAAACGCTGTGATAATGGTGCTGATTAGAAACCACCGTGAGTGGTTAATATAACGATTCTCTTGACTCATTTCAATTCCATCGTCATCACCTGCAGCCCCGATTTGGTTGAATGCACCGATAACGATAGCGCGACAGCGTCTCATCAAATGACGATGCCACAAAAGGAATACAATTATGCCTGTCGATATTTAAAACCAGAAAAGGATCGAAAATTTGTTGGAATTACGCAGAGTTCGGCTTAAGGGCGGCCTTCTTGATAGACCTGTATAGGGCTCACGAGACCAAAGGGTCAGTTCGTACCATCCGACATTACGCTACATCCCGAAAGGCCGCACCGCTTTATAGAAAAACAGCCCGGGAAGAAAGAGCCGATCCCACTGACGGCCCGGCGGTGAACCGCGCCCGCGTCACCACCTGGCGCTGAACGCTGCAGCTTCGAGGCTCGCCCTTATCGCATATAGGGCCACAATCTTCGCGGGGGCAAAAACAAACGCCTGCGGCAACAACAGCCGCGGCCGCGCAACTCTTTAGCTGCAACAGCGCCGAGAGAGAAGAGACAGAAGGTCTTCGCTCGCACACCGCGTACACGCGGCGACGGCCGAAGAGGAGGAGGAGCGGAGATGATCGGTTCTTCCCGGGCAAACGCGTAGCGCGCCGCGGTTTTTGAACTCTGCACGAGTGTCAGTGGTGGCGCTCGCTTCTCGTGAGAACAGGTCCGATGCCCCCCTGCCACGGAACCCTTCTCTCTCTCTCTCTCTGGCTTTCTCTCTTTCTCTCTCTATCTCACTCTTTTTGTCCCTGGTGCATGTCCGTAGGTACATACGCGTACTCATTCACCTGGAGGACGACAACACATATACGCGCGGCCCACAAGATACATGGCCGTATGTGCAGAGTGCACCAACAGCTGGCCGTTTAATTAGCACGTGTCTGTGTGTATACGTGTGCGTGTGTGTGTATGGCAAGACACCCTGGATGAAGATGAGCCTCGCGGCGTCGCCACCGTCCGTGGTGCACTAAGCGATCTCTCGCTGGCGGACCCTTGATTGCACGGCGGTTAATTATCCGCAGGAGCCTGACTCGACTGTGCACGCCCGGTACGGGTTACTCTTACCACCCTGTGCGCGTCCCACGGATGTATACGTCCCGTCTCGACGAAAAATGTCTTCCGGAGTAAACACCGAGGAAAAGGAGCCCCAGACCTGACCATGCCCGCCGCCCTCTCTCCCGTCGTGCCAAATATCTTGCGTGTTCTTGTGAACAATTTGTTGCATGAGACATGTGTCAGATAGGGAGAATGACACGTGAGATCTTTCTTGCACAACTGTGCGGTCGTACGAGAAAGTAATGAGTGCCCTAATAAGAGAGACAGACATTTAATGACGGCGAAATCAACAGCCGGTAGACTCTTGACTTTGCATGAAGTCGAACAAACAACTAACCCGCAAGCGCGTTCTGCTAAACCGTAAGTTATTCTACCCTGGGCTCTGCTATATGTGTGGAATCCAAGTGAAGCGAAGAATTTTTGTGTCTCGGCCCATGGTGTCCCTTTGGCAGCTTGTTAACGCGGTAGCGTTAGGTGTCGTCGTTGACAGTGACCGAAAGATCCCCGAGAAACCCCCAAAGAAGCCACCTAGGGGGTAGGAGGACCAGCTAGGTCATGTCACCTTGTGACGTCATCACAACCTGCCTAACCGGATTGTGAGCAAACTGCCCAACGCAACAGGTCGCACTTGAATTCATGATTGGTCCCGCTCTGGAAGAGCAACCTGGGTCTCACAAGCTCCACCGATGGCAGCACCTGCCATCGCAGGAAGGCGGCACATCGCCCAAGCACTGTACCACTGTACCAGTAGTGGTATGAGGATTCGGTATGAGGTGAGGGATCGGTGAATGTAAAGTAATTCTGCATTTATGGGCATTAACCCGTTAGCTATCGCGTTGTACCCTTAAGGCGGAGCTGAAGTGTGCCGTGGAAATTTTTTTTTTGTCCCCATCCTGTTTGTGTAGTGTTTTCTTCAAAGATGTACAGTTTTTGTCAGAAATGTGCAGCCCAAGAGGTTTGCTTCCAAGCCGTATAGCGGGGCTCGTTTGCACATTTGACAGTCCTAACCTTTGGAGGGTTGAGGACTTAAGTTCACCTCGCCTTCATGAGATTAGGGTCCTTGAGTATGCAGGAGGAGCCGCGCTGCAGAACTCAGAAGCAGACCCCTTGGGCTGTATACTTTTGACAAAGACTGGGCCTTTCCTTGAAACTAACGAAGCAGCAAGTTCCCCCTTTCGAAATACGCGTACTTCGTTTACACTTAGCCTTGCTTCGGTATTCCTTAATATTATTCAATGCCAAAAGAGTCTTACAGGTGTTTGACCTCATCGCTGTTACGAGAAGGGGAAAGAGTATATTTATACGCCACAGCGACATCCGAGTTGCATCCAAGCGCCGAATAGTATCATGGTGTATAGCCAGGGCAAGTTATATTGATCCGCGAAACGGAAGAGCTTGTTTCAATGGGCGACTACGATTCAGATCTGTAGTTCCGAATGGACCGCGACGCTATTGTCCTTAGACTCCCTAGACATCTTCCTCCTGCGCGGAGTCGGAGAGCTGCTCCTTATCATCGTTTGGAATACGCCATCAGAGAAACGTTCAAATAGATAAGCATCAGTGATGATCACCTTGACAGCATTTGTACTGAGATGCGAAGAACATAGAGGTCACAAAATGGTTACGAGTTTGTAACGCGAATGGCCGTTTGTGATCACCAAGAAATGTAGACTTATATTGCTTGATTATAGGGGATGCTTTGATATAGCATCGCAGCGTTTTCCTATAGTGGTTAGCGCATCCGCCTCGTATTCTAGAGGCGCTGGGAAGTGCGGGAGGTGCTGCAGTTATACGTGCGGACAACTTTTTATGACAATGCAGCAGAGGCTAGCCGTGAAAGAGAAAGAGACGGTGCTTTATCCCTGCGTTATAGGGAGTGGGCTCTTGAGCTTTCGCGACACCGCACCCTCTCTCCGACTTCCCCCTTCACCCCTCCGCCCCCTAGCCCTGAACATCAAACAACCCACTCCCTACACCATGGACACAATGACCATATCCTTTACTTTCCTGCCTAGCCTCTCCTGCATTGCCATAAAAAGTTGACCGCGAGTACAGTAGCTACTGGGCTCGTATATCGGAGTAGAGTTTTTAATTTTTACTGATCGGTGGCGACTTGTAGGTGCTGGGCTAGTGGAAGATGCATTTCTGTACCACTGGGTGCCGGAAGGTGCATTTTCACCGGTGGGTTATAGGCGGACGGCGCCCCGTCGGCCATTCTCGCCAGGACATGAGATTTCAGCGACATACCACGGAGCTCATCTTCATCGTCTTGAATCATCAGCGCAACCACGCTAAGGAGGCTATAGTTTCCTGTGCACAAATATTTGTTATGAAATGTCCGAAGGGAGGGGCGTTGTGAACTGCACAGAGCTGTTTGGAATGAAACCGTTTTTTTTTTCTAAATATAGCTTATACATATGAACTTCATTTCATGCAAGGGGCATATTGCTAATTGACATATTTCGTCTCCCCTAGAGAGAGAGATAAAGAGGGAGAGGGAAGGCAGGGATGTTAACCGGAACGGTGTTCTGGTTGGCTACCCTGCACGGGGGAATAGGGATGATGGGATTGAGGGGTTGGATTTGTATACAGGTGCTGGCAAGAGTTTTCATGGCACGGAAGCCACGAAAAAGCTGAATTTCCTTGCGCTTTTATGCATGCAGCCAAGGACTGATCTTGGGTATAAAACAGCCTGGAGTTGGGCTAGTTGGCGAATCGTAAATTTGAAGGACACCGGACCAGAAAGAGACGGCACGTTTCTTTCCTGTCCCTTGACCACGCGCTCTTTGCCGTCACTTTGCTGACCTTATACGGTTGCGTTCTGTGATTGTTTATTTGAATGAGCAGTATTTGATTTTTTTTGAAATCTCGAGTTTATTTGAATTGGGAACAATTGGGCACTCGTCTTACCACCGCGTTAGGATGCATTCAAGACTCAAAAAAAAAAAATACCTGAACTTCCTTCGCTTCGTCATTGCTTGGGCGAGGGCGCGTATCTGGCTGCATCACGTCCGACATGTGAGAGCGCAGTACTCCGCGAATGCCCGAACGGATGACATTCCTATCGACCAGGAGATGAACGGGGACGTTTTCAGTTACGACATATGGTGCCGAAGCTATTGCGTTAGAGAGAGTCGCCTACAGGTAGTCATCGCCGTAAAAAAAAAAAAAAGACGTGGCTGGCGTGTCACGCCCTCCACCACGATACTTCACGTGAGGAGCGGCTGCAGAAATCCCTTATCGGTGGCCAGCCATTTTCGTTCCACGTACCGGGACACGGCAGCAGCCAATAGGCGCGAAGAGATTCCTTGTGTCAGCACATGCAGGCCTCACTGTCTCCAGAAATTGGGGACGAGAGGTGGCGCCACGAGTGATTGGGCAGGGCGTATGGGGCGTGATTAATGAGCCTCTGATACAGTTGTGACCTGTCCAAGCACGTGCCTGCTGCTCATGCGCAGAACTCCACTTGAGTATCTTCAACGCGTTTTCTGCCCCTCGTTGTATCGTCTGCTTTGTGATTTTCAGTTCTGCGCGCAAATTAGTCCAGTGTGCATCAACTATAGCCTGGCGGCGAGGCGTTCTGAAACGACATATTTTTGTGCAAACAGCAAGTGACTGCAGCAATCAGCCTGCTCGCGTGCCATGCACTCTGCAGTACGGCCCATTTTAAAACGGGCCTGTCATCCAATGAAATATCATGCAAACACTCACCTCTCGTACTTTCAACCCCTCACCTCTCAAGATCGATAAATAAATAACAAAGAAATTCCGTAGCTGCCACGTCCAGCTTCCTTTGGTACTCTTTTTTTGGCATTGAACATTGAAATCATTTGTGCAGCACCCCTTCGAAATTGTAGTCTATACACAGCTCCCAACGCTTCTTGAGGTCTTGGAAACAGTTGGAAAACGCTTCTTTTGGCAGGGCTGTCAGCTCCGTTGTCGTGGCGTCTTGAATTGCCTCCAGGCTCCCCATCCAGCGACCTTTTAGGGCTCTCTTCACACGAGGAAACGGGAAAAAATCGCATGGAGAGCTAGGTCAGGCGAGTATGGCGGATGGGGAAGTACAGTAATGCTGTGCTTGGCGAGAAATTTTCTCACGCTGAGAGCAGTGTGCGGCCTTGCGTTATCGTGGAGAAGGCTCCATTGTCCAGGTGCCCATAAGTCAGGGCGACGGCGTCGCAGTGCATCACGCATGTGTTGGAGCACGCGGATATAAAACTTCTGATTCACCGTCTGCCCTTGTGGGACGAACTCGTGGTGTATGACACCTCTGGCATCGAAAAAAACTATCAGCATCGTCTTTGTTTTGGTCTTCTGTCGCCGCACCTTTCTCGACGCCGGAGAGCTTGTGGACCGCCATTCGGCGTCTGCCTCTTTGTTTGAGGATCGTATTGAAAACACATGTTTCGTCTTCAGCAATGATGCCGTCGACGAATGCAGCATCCTTCTCTGCCTCGGAGAGAAAATCAGCGCTCACTGATGCCCGCGTGTCCTTCTGGTCCTGTGTGAGGGAGTGCGGCACAAGTCCGGCATTCAGCTTTCGTTTCCCCAAGTTCTCACGCAAAATTTGGTGGCACCTTGTCTTACTATTGTCGAGAGCATCTGATAGCATGCGGACTGTACTGGTGCGGTCTTGCTGTACGATGTCCCTGATCCGACCACGTTGTTTTCATTCCGTGAGGTTGAAGGGCGCCCCTGCCTTGCGTCGTCTTCCACCGACGTTCTCCCCGAAACGAACCTCTTGTGCCACTCGAAAACTCGCGCCCGCGATAATGTCTCGTGGCCGTAAGCGCCAAGAAGGAGCTCATACGTCTGTGTGGCTGTCTTGCCAAGCTTCACACGGAATTTTATGTTTACACGCTGTTCGAGGTGGACGTCCATCTCTCCACATTCACTCACAGTAGAATGCGCAGACGACTAGTGACAACGTATTTTTCTACATGTAGTGCCATTTAGCGGCTGCCACAGGAATTAACCTAAATAGCTGAGGTTAGCCCGAAAAGATGGCGCTACACATACGCACCAAAATTTGTTTCGGGGAATCACTTCTAGAGAAGAAAATAAATCAGTCTCGAAACTTTACGGACAAAGCTTGTATTACAGGAGTTAAGTCAGCAGCAGGCGTTGACAGGCCGCAGTCGGGGAGCACAGAAAAATCAGGACACTCCAACACTAGCTGCAGCGTCCTCGTCGTCGTCGACAGTCCCGCGACAGTACATCTTCGTCTCGCGACTGCGTAGACTGACACCTTCAACTGCTGACAAGAGCGCCAAGAAATATTTGTTACTGCATGGACGGAGGCAGTGAATCTGGAGCAGCCATCGCTGCTGAGGTTCATCAAAGAGATGTGAAGTAAGAACTTTCGCCCTATCCCAAAGTGTGCATCCGTGAAGCACGCCGATATAGCCACGTATGTGAAACAATGTGCTGGCAGGAGGTGAGGTGCGGGCTAGTTGGTTGATAAGTTTGATGAAACAGAGCAAGGGACGAGGACTATAGGCCGAAGAGGCAGCGTGTATGTCCTCTTCGGTCTGTACGTCTTCGTACCTTGCACTGTTCCAGTCAAGCATAATCAAATATGCTGGTTCACCGTCCCCTTTAATATGCCCTGAGGATATGAACAGCGCTATCCAAAATGCTGGCCTTAAAAAGAAAGGGGGGGGGGGGGGGGTGAGACAGAAGTGGTGCGGAGTATGGTGGCACAAGTATACTTACAGTCCCGGCTAATTCTGTCCTTTCTGTGTATCCATAAGCACTGCAGTCGCCCCATCCCGTGTGGAAAACTACATATGTATCACACATTTCGTTTAATATTTCCTGCCCGGTTATTGCATGACCTAGCGTGGTTACATTAACGTCCTCTGTCCTGGCTCAGCGAGCAAGCTATCAACAAAAGACGGCGACATCGTGCGGCCTCCCTCTGGACTGTCGGCCAGGATTTCCTCCTTCCTAGATAATATAGATTTCTGTCCATTTCTGTCCCTCTGGGACTGCCCCCTTCGATAGCTTGCATGTCTCCTGTGTGCCTCACAACTTTTCTCGCATGTATACGGTGATCATTGAACGTAGAACTTCTGTTTCTTTACAGATATATGAGACGCTGTTGGAAAGAATCACCGATCGATGTGAAAGACACCGACCATATCCAGGGTCTCGAAAATAATTTACTTGAAGCAAACTTCTTCAGCGTTCGAGGAATCCAACAAACAACCTCACGCTGAGTTACCTGCACGTAAAGAAAAAATAATAATGATGATGATGATGATCTCTATCGGTGCACACAAAAACATATGACAATATCTGCGGGGTCTTTTTTTGTTGAGGCGTCGTCTATCCAACGGGTTCTGAGGCGAACGTTGTGTTGTTCACGCACTAATTCTACCCCCAGCATGATCAATACAAGCTACCCGGGAGAGCCTATGGGCTCGCTTTAAACACTAAAGATACTGTAATTGCGGACGGGTGCTACTGCGTCTCACTAACCGCTTTTTAGGGGTCAGTTGAGATCCGAGTGTTTGCTCAACTCTGTAGGTAAAACTGCTAAAAGGCGGGGTGCTAGTGTGGCAGCGGTAGAACAGGGGAGGGGCCGTATACAATGTATCTATACTTCTCCTTCTTGGCCATTCATCAGTCCCTCCTCTGACACCGGAGCCAGCGAGTGAAGTGGCTTGCTAGCTATGAGTACTGGCTCCACAAACAGTTTAGTTTATTACACCAGTGGCAAAGCGAGCAAGGTAATGTTTACAGGATACTTTGTATTGCAGAATAATTTGTATTTTGTATTCTGCTTGGAGAAAACGAACGAATGTTACGTAGAATAATTGCATAATACGGCATACCTGGCTAACAAACACGGCTAACAAAAGAATCATTGCAGAATACGGAGTTAGAGACTGTACTCTATCGAGATTCTTGTGCCGATCTATTCTTCTGACACCCCCTCCCCCCCTTTCTATCAAGGACGGATTTATGGCTTACTTCTGGAGAGAGCGGTTGTTTGTGTGTGTGTGTGTGTGGGGGGGGGGGGGGGGGGGGGAGTACGGTCCCATTTGAACCATGTATTTCTAGGGCTTTTCTCGTCCAGAAGATGGGGTTCGTCATGGTTTTTAAACGTCAAATTTCGCCCCACGGTGGGAAGGGTGACGCCCCCCCCCCCCCCCCCTCCCCACTCATAAATAAGCCCCTGCCCTGTGGTAGCTACCGCATATGACGTCAGGGCTCATTGCTAGCAAGGTCGCTCGACGGCTCCGGTATATCACACGCGGCACAGATCGGCGCTTCACAAAATAACCGCTGCAAAATATCTGCACAATTGCTGAATCGTTCCAGAATACAGCCCTGGAGGCCATCATCTGTAGCGATTCCACCAGGACTACATAAAGCCGGACGACGGTTCCATCGAGACTGGTGCTGAATGACGATCCTCTCAGGGACTGGTGCTGGGTCGGACACTGATGCTGGACCACGGTTCCGCCGGCACTGACACCGCAGCCAGCGCCCGTGCAGTGGCGGCGGCGGGCAGCGGCAGATTCGCTGCTGCCTCGTTCGCGCGCACTTCCTCGCGAGGCGCGCGTGTCTGGACAAACCAGACTCGGCGTCTCGCGAGGGCGGGGCTTCCGTCTCGTTAGCCCGCCGGCGGCGGCGGCAGACGGTGGACGACCTTGGCGCATGACCTTCGAGACGCGCTTTTCTCTTACGCCCCGCTGTAATAGCGACGCGCTCGTCGTGGCTCTTCTTACAGAGAGAGCTCTCTGCTGCCTCTATTGCCGCCCCCCTTTTCTTTATACGCCGAGAGAGCAGCGGCGGCAAAACCTGGGCTGCCGCCGCTAGGCTGCGTACACTCTGGGTCGTCTGGGTCGGCGGCACGATAGAAAGGGACCGATGCTCTGGGGCTCTCACCTATACCGCCCGCTGCTGCTGCTGCTGCTGCTTCAAAGCTGCGTTGTCGGCGGCGACATATAACTCAGCGTGAATCACCCACCCTGCTGCGTGGCTGCATGCAAGCTGTCGGGGGCTCCAGCCCTGTGCAGTGCTGGAAGGAAAGACTGAAGAGGAGCGCTTTGTGAAAGAAGTACACAAAAGGGAACAGCCGAAGTCACCTTTCTTTTTTTTTTTTCTGTCTCTATGAACGAGAGGAGCGAGACAGTTATAGGGTGCCCTTGCTTTATAGGACCGAGCTTTCTTTAGATAGCGATTCTCTCCTCCTCTTTCTTTTTTCCCTGAGTATTCGCTGCCACCCTTTTTATATGCTTCCAGTTTGAGAATTGAAATTCTGCACTCGAAGGCGTTCCGGAAACCTTACCCGGCGGGATTTGTACTTGTTTTGGCACACCAGGAGATCATATCAGCCACACGGAGAGGCGCTTCGAATCGCGCTTCGGCGTTTCGCTGGGTGTTACCGGTACTGGTGCTGCTAATCATGGCGGTTACTTGACGCAAACGAGGGAAACCTCGCGAACTATTATGTTGGGGGAGGGGGGGGGGGGGGCAGCGGTTGGAACGGCCTGTTCTCATAGTTATCCGCAGCGATGGGCTGGCTAATGCGGTTATTTTTATTATTTTATGCAGTAAACCATAGATCATGGCCGTGTTGGCGGTGGTCACAGCGGTATAAATAGCAACAGCAGTCTGAATATCGGTGACCCGCCGCGACAAGTTCTGGTGCGCGCAAATGTTTGACGCTGTCCTCAGAGCAAGAGGTTTTCGGAATTGCTTTCGTATTATAAAATGCCGACGTTATTTGAGGCGAGTCCTTTCAAAGATGACTTGATCCGCGCACAACCGGTACGTACAAATGCTTCTCGAATCACTAAATGTAAGTCTGTATCCGGGAAATATAGGAAAGAGTGATTGCAGCGCCATCTCTAACCTGGTGGAAATCACACCGCATGCGCACAGTCTAAGGGACAGAAGTCTTCCCTCTCTGTTCTCCCTCCCAGTCACCTTTACATGAGCTAAAACGAGCGGAGTCCTTGTTTTGTGTGGATGATGAACGCCACTTATTCGTATTCTTGCTAATCTGCATCGTTGCCTATCTTCAATGTTGGCCCGATTAACCTCGACCTGAGGGGTTTTCGCAATATTCTGGGTTTTGGAGTGAAAATTAGGAGAATTGTAGGAAAATTGTAGGAGAAGCGAAAAGGCACTAAAAAAAATCTGTTCGCACTAAGTGCACGCTTACGTCAAGCTTTCTGTGGTGCGACCCCTTATAATGAGCCCAGTGAAATTCAGGGAGAAAATTCCCCGTGACTGTCGCCTTCCCCACGTCCGAATAAGTCATAAGAGTAGCTGCATCCCCCACCCCCGGTTGTGATGCAGTTATCCCAACGATGCGCTTACCACGGAGAGTCGCTTGCTGTGGGAAGTTCGAGCAGGAACCGCGGGACTGCTGTGTAGCCGGTAGATATGTTGAAAATATCCAAAAAGCGCGTCGAACTGTGCTATATACTCCGCAGTGCGTGCCCCGCTCGGAGGCACTTTGAATGCAGCGCATGGTACAGCAAGTAAACAGTCGGGACCATCAGTGGTGTACACCACGCGAGTTTCGACTGAACTGCATCGCCGCACCGTGTACACCGGCCGCGCCTGCCGTCGATATTGGCGAGGTTTACCTATTCTTATCTGCAGACATCTCAGCTTGCTAGTTTCGATCCCTGTATCCCTCCTGCTGGGCGAAAACGCCGAAAGGTGTCGCAATGGCAGCAAGCCACGCAACCGCGCGTGGTGTACACCACTTCTGCTCCAGAGTGCATAAGATGCGTGCCGATTGCTTTTTTTTTCATTCTTTTCTGCCCACGTATCCATAACGCTCTCTTTAATCGGCACACCCGCGGGCAATAATAAGAGACGCCCTCCCTTTCTGAACTCCATTTGCGTTTCGCTTTGGAGATTTTGTCAGTTTTGTTCATCGCCTAATTTTGTTCCTAATTACACAGGTAAGCAACAAAGACGTTTATAAAACCTATACCAACTCGAGGCGCAAATGCGGTTTGGAACGGCAGGGGGGGGGGGGGGGGGGTCTTTATAGGAGCTTTTTGTAGCATGACGACTCACTTCACTATAGCGCGCAATGCTCCTTGCTTTCGCCCCACAACCATTTGGTCATGCGGCGAAGCAGCACCTCCAGGGATTCGCAATGCTGTTTCGGAACAGAGCTTCCTGCAACCATGTTTTTCGTTAAGCTGCTCTTTTTGCAGCAAGCTCTGGTGGCACCATTTACTACCGCAACTTTAGTGATCCGTTCGCCGTTCAACTTCTGCAGTCTGTTGTTCCCTGGTTTCTCCGGCAGCAACGATGCATGCATTTTTCAAAACTAACTTCTAGCTTGCTTGCCCACATAACCACGCAGCCGCAAGATTTTAAATTTAGCGTGCCCTCATTTCCTTATTGCGCAACTTACAGGGACATATAGAGGACTGCTCATAAGCCCCTAACCCACAGGGTCTGTTTTTGAGGAGTGCAATCGGCCGCTTACAGCGCCTAAACAAAGGGAGTAAAAAAGGAGTAAAACTGACCTCTAGCGCTCACCCTTTTATAAAACGGTGTGCGCTAGAAAACAGCCTACACCCTTTTTACTCCCATATAGGTGTATTTGTGTTTAGAGTGTATGAAGTCACCAGGGTTCTCGTAGGTGAGGGTCCTCCCCTTCCTACAGAGATTTCGGATTTCGGTGCTGTCTATAGAACTGCCCCGCTACAAGGCTCAAAAGCAGACTCCGTGGCCTGGCAACTATTGTCGAGCCCTGTACATGGACAATTTCTAAAGCTAGTCCATGGCTCCAGTAAGAACGGATCTTTTATGAGAGGAAGCGTGCCACTACTTGACAAAAAGACATTCAGAGATCGAGGATCGGTGACTGGGAACCGCCGCTATTTTACAAGAAGCACTGATCTCAAGAACTGCTTCAGGCTATTACACGCGGAGTGTTAGCTCCCTTTTGTGTCCTGAGTTTAGCTTAAATAGTAGAAGAGAACTACGAATTTAATGGCTGACGGTGGTTATCGATCAAATGTTTTATTATAACGGTTTGGATAAATTTCTAGCGGCGACCATATATTGCTGCAATATGTGCTTTGTACGAGAGAGAGAGAGAAGTAATTTAATGAAAGGAAAGGCAGAGAAATCGGCCGGCGCTAAGGTGACCCTGGCCTGCCACTCCACACTGGGGAAGGGGAAAGGGAAAGCAAAATGAGAGTTAGGGTGCGAATAGAGGCTCATGGTGTCATAATACAATGAATTGCTTGGGATGGTCTAGGTAATGGAGGAGACCGCGCACACACTGGATGCCACTCACCTCGCGTAGAAGACGTATAGCACGTGTCTTCCACATTCAGCATATGTCTTGCACACACACCAGTTCTCATTGCACACACGCCGCGCATGGTTCCAGAGAAGAGCTCTGCATACTCTCATATCTCGGCGCAAGCGCGCATGCACTCACTCCACGCATTGTTGCAGAAAACGCTGAAGGTACACAGGCACACATCCCGGTACAAACGTGCATGCACATGTGTGTGTGGTCCATGCTGTACACCGTGTAGATGCGCATAGCACAGCACACGCAAGTGTCACGGAATCGAGGCCTATATTTCAGATAAAAACCTGAAACACTGCTGCCTTCATCGCACACCAGCCGTCAGTTAGTTTCGCCCTAGCGCCTATAGGTAGTTTCCTCGGAGGGAGGGCGACTGTCCAACTGTCTGAGAGTATTTCCCAAGGCCCTCCTCGCATCAGTGTAGTGAGGGTACTCGCAAATAATACGATGAATTGTCTCTGGATTGTTGCAATTCACGCAATTCGAGCTACCTTCATCTCCAATCTTCTGGGAATAGCTTTTGGTGCACCAAGCCGTAACCGACGGAACAAAGTTCCTTGATATTTGATGGTATCGGTCAAGTCGCGAACCAGTATCAAGCCGAGAAATGCGGTTCTGTACCGGTGGCTCACATTGTTCTAGCGCAGTTGCATGACAGCCTGCATTGAATGAGCCAGAAAGGCTGCCGCGTCACTTCTCGAGAACGAGACTTGGATGGAAGCCCGATCAGCGTGAGTCAGCTTAGCTTCCGCATCAATGCTTTGATTTCCTGCTATATACCGCAATGGCTGGGTA
The DNA here is from genome assembly GCA_030143305.2 of Amblyomma americanum. Classification (NCBI taxonomy): domain Eukaryota; kingdom Metazoa; phylum Arthropoda; class Arachnida; order Ixodida; family Ixodidae; genus Amblyomma; species Amblyomma americanum. Next base: position 616,669 of record JARKHS020026287.1, read on the forward strand.
TGCACTGAAGCCTGTTGGTGTGGCCGCGCTCGAACGCCTCAGCTGGCTAAAGTACAATTTGTCCGATTAGCTGCTGGCATGTGCGTGGTTTCATGTATGTTTTCATGATCTGCAATGCGGTTCTTGAGTCACAGAATATAGTCGAGGGATTTGCGGTCTGCTGACCAATGTTGCGGATGTATTTTCCCTGCCATTTCGGTTCCCGTGGATAATGTTCTATGCATGAGCCTGAAGCGGTGGCTGAAGGCGCTGGCAGACACTATATCCGCCGCTGCTGCTGAACAGGTGTTTGTCACTGATCCGTCGACAAAAACATGTTCTGAGTCGCCATACGTGGAGGGGATATGGGTAACGCCAATTGCGCCAGTCCAACTGTCGCGATGGTTGTTTGGACATTACAGGGTAATGTGATTGCGTGCTTCGGTTCTATAGCAACGTATTTCAGTGCTTGTTTTCTACCTCTATGTTAATGTTATTACAGAGCATGTGCAGCGCCGAGCATTATAGCACGGGAGTGGGCAGTACAGCGTAATAAAAAAATAAAGGGATGTCATATAGCTACGAACAGTAAAATAAAAAAGAGGGACGGGGGGGGGAGCGGGAGCAGTGGAACAGGACACATGGTGCAAAAAACTGTGGGGTCGCTTAGGTTGTCTTAATCGTGGAATGCGATAGCAGATATGACATTTGACAAAGTTTCTGTTGAAACTTCTGCGTGTGTTTGCGTCAGTTTCTTTGCAATTGTCGTCCCATCAACCGCCTTGTCCGGCTTCCAGGGGCAGTAGTAGGCGTCAGTATGCTGTGACGGTGCCGACATTTGCATATATCGCATTATCAGAATCATATCGCCACTTCTTGAAAAGGATAAATGAACAGAAAGTAGAACGCCCAAATATTTAACTTCATTTACCTTCCTGAGAATTCTTGCAATGAGTTTGTAAGTACACGTCAGTGCCTTCTGAATTAGCAAATGTCACCTGGTAACATTTATTAGCATTCAGGCCAAGTCCCTCGGGTTGGGCACCACGAGGCTATGCTGTTCAGGCAAGTCTGGAGAGCGTCTACGTCATGCCACTTTGTACTGGCTTGTAAAAAGCACAGTCAATAGCGAGCAATCTAATTTGTGAAGGCATATCCGAAGCCAAATCAGTTGTATAAATCAAAAAGAGCAGTGGACCCAGCACTGAGCCTTTCGGCACTACCAGCTTCCACAAAACAAGACTTTCAGCTCGGATGACTGCGGACTGCAATTTTTCGCTGAGACAGTCTTCAGTTACTTTTATGACTTTCTAATGTAAATTAAGATTCTTCTTTTCGTGTTGTAATAGCATTTCAGGTGGCACCGATTCAAACATTTTGCAATAGTCTAGAAATATTGCTTCGGCGCGCAACCTTCTTCAGCAGCGTATACAAGCTCAGGAAACAGTACAAACGGCTGAGTGGCGTTGCATACACCTTTGCGGTAACCGTGATGATTAGTAAAGAAAAAACTGTTCCCTTCTAAGTAAATATTTTATCCATTGAATTGCCGCCATATCGAATTACCTGTATATCGGATTATTTCGCGATGCCCTTCCAGTTCGATGTATCTGGGTTGGACTGTAATTAGTTACAGATGATTTGGAACAACTGTTAAATAATGGTATACCCGCCGCTTTCTGGTGCTCACATTTTCAATTAGGGGAAAGCCCGTGACGCAAAAACAACTTTTTCGGAGGAAATAGGAAATAGGAAAGGTCGAATCTATCTTTCAATGTTACGAAAACTGTGCTTTAATTTTTCTTGAATGTTAACCCCACCATCTGAATGCCCCCCCCCCCCCCCCCGGTCCCTCCTCCTTCCAAATAGGGCCTTTAAGAAAATAAAAAAAAAGCCAAAGTATCGCTTTCAAATCGATCAGCGGGACCTGCTTCTTGTGCTTATGAACGTCAGTTTGCTAGATGGGCACCTGCGGCGCCGAACAAACTTTTTCTTGGGGTTCCTTTCTGTCCTTTTGAATTCCGCCGACTCCTTATTCGATCGCGTAGAGCTGTATGCTCGCTGGCTTGAAGAGCTTTCTAAACTTTGGCGGCTTTGCTTTGGCGGCTTCTTTTTGCTCTCAGCTTCGTTAGCGAGCGAACAGGTTACGCCTTATTCAACTTAATTCAATTTTATTTACCACGTATGATTGGAGGGCTTCATGGTCGAAAGCTGCTTGGGAAGCTTGAATGGGTACAGTATACCATGACAAGACGTAGCTTGTGCGAAAGTATGTGTTTAGCCTGGTCGGCTCATGGTTTTGCTTTGCTGGGTCGCCGGCACGTCTGGCAACGGTGTTACACTCAGGTTAAGCTCTGATCGAGGTTAAGCTCATCTGATCTTTTCGCGCCGCAGATGGAAGTTGATGAAGACGACGCTGTGCACTGCACAGCTCGAGAGTTCGTTGCAGTTTAACGCGAGGCGTGATTGGCTGCGGCAATAGCATATAGTGCCCTCGCGCAGTATCCAGCGAAGCTGATCTGTTCGCGCCACCGCGGGTTCGAAACCCAGTCGCGGCAATATCTATTTTATTTCTGCATGGACTGCTGCTATGCTAGATTTCGCCAAGGTCACCTTCAAGGTCAATCTTCACGCAAACTCGGTGAGTTGGTTAGACATCTTGATGCAGTGCTTTCGCACTAAAAAAAAGGTGCTAACTAACCGTGACTGCTTGTTACTGTTACTAACAGACACGTAGCCAGAAATTTTTTTTTCAGGTGCGGGGGGGGGGGGGGGCAGGGCCCATGCCTAACAAGAACACTGCTTTGAGGGGGGGGGGGGGGTGAGCGCGATTTCGAGGGGTGGTGGTGGCTGGGCCCCCTCGGGCCCTCCCTTGGATACGTGCCTGGTTACTACCGTGTTAGTAAATATTTAGTAATACCCTCTTAAAACCAGAGTTACTAAATTACTACCCCTTTACTGCCTCTGGTATCTCGTTACGATTATTAGTGACAGTTCATTTAAGCCTAAAAAACAGTAGTAGCAGATGAATGACACTGAATAAAATGGTTTTCTAATTGAATATGTTTGAACCTTTCGGCAATTAGTTACAACTACACCTCTTTTCAATAGAAGGTTCCTAATTAAAGGCGGTATCTTAGCCGAATGGACAAGAGCCACTGGGACTAACCAAAGGTCAGGTTTGCGGCATGTGACCGGGAAAGAATTATCTGTGCACGCGAAGTGGGCTTGCCGTGTTTGTGCGAGCCTCTCTGATTTGTGTTTTCTTATATCTTGTAACTTTGTGTGTCCTGCACTCGCATGCTGTGTACGCTTAATGACCACCATGTCGAAGCCTATAACTGCGTGTATTGTGGTCAGCAAGCCGTTTTGTAGCCCTCATTGTTGGCGGGCACTGACCACATATAACGTATGGATTATTTTATTTTTTTTTATACCAAATTTAACACACCACGCCAACACAGCGTACGGCGAACGTAGCAATATATGCATCAAGCAGTTACTAAGTTTTTCTTAGTAAGTACCGCGGCTTTTATTTAAAGAGAACCAGGAAAAAATGTGGGACATTCAATTACGTATACGTATTCAATACTTTTGTTCTCCCACCGCTCCGGTGGCCTAGTCGTTTGAGCATCTGCCTCGCTTGCGGGGGGTGCGGGGTTCGATCCCTAGTGATGCCAGGAACCCACCAGTCGATACAATGGGTACAAGTTTTCCCTTGCCTGGTGCTCGGCTTCTTTAGGGTGAGATGCCTAGGAAATGGGTTTTTGACCCGCACCTTGAGTAGAAGAAAAGACCACGTGCCATGGCGCTCTTTGGCCACAGATGCCCTTGCGCCATAAAAATTCATCATCATCAGAACTTTTATTTTCACCAATGCAATGAGGCACTTGCTAGGTGAGGGTGCAGCAATGCATACTCTGTCATGTTTTTTTCAGTAAACAAGGGTTTCGCAGATACGTGTCAGTCAGCAGTGAGAAGGTTGTTCTTGGTGCTAAGTTTTGTGATAAGGTTGATTCCTAACTACTTTCGTGTAGCAGTAAGTATCAATAGCGCGCACTTTACTGTATACCTCCGACTATACTAACAAGGTAGCAACATATTAAGTTAGGTAACTACAGTTACCATGTGAAGTCATTAATTACTACTACTTTTTTTGAAGAGTGTATAGCCGGGGAAAATACACATGTAGGATTGCTTCGACACAAGATACAAATATGAGAGAAGCAAGATCTTTTGCACGAACTTCACAAAGCAGTCAGACACTCTGATAAACAAAAAAAAGCAATGCTTAGTAGTGAGAGGGCAGGCAGGTGTTTTCTTGACATACACAAAGTGAGCAAGGGGGGGGGGGGGGGGGAGCCTCAGGGTACTTGCCGACGTTTCGACAAGAGGACTTCTCTTCGTCTTGGCAAAGCCTTCATCATTGGCGGGGTTCAAATAGGGCCTTCACTCCGATGAGGAAGGCCCGGAGGAGGGCGGGAAGCGGGAAGGGTGTTAGGACGGAGAGCGCGAATCTTGTGCAGGCATGGTGGCTGCTGAAGAGTACATAGATATTCACATTTTTACACAGTAGTTTCAGAAATATGCTCTTTTTTATAGCGTGTCGTGTTTTTAAAAGTACGTAAGTACGAGCGAGATTATGAGCTAGAGACTAATTCTATGCAGCGCGCACGTCGCCGCCTGCGAAGCACGCGTGCGATGCCCCACGAACGCTGGGCGAGCCATGCTGCTGTCATCTCTCACTGCGAGTTAATAATTAATAATTAATAATTGGTTTTTGGGGAAAGGAAATGGCGCAGTATCTGCCTCATATATCGTTGGACACCTGAACCGCGCCTTAAGGGAAGGGATAAAGGAGGGAGTGAAAGAAGAAAGGAAGAAAGAGGTGCCGTAGTGGAGGGCTCCGGAATAATTCCGGCCACCTGGGGATCTTTAACGTGCACTGCCATCGCACAGCACACGGGCGCCTTAGCGTTTTTCCTCCATAAAAACGCAGCCGCCGCGGTCGGGTTCGAACCCGGGAACTCCGGATCAGTAGTCGAGTTCTTTGAAGTACGTTCTCGCTTCCTCTCGGGCAAAGATTCTCTCCGATGCTGTAATATTTATTTTCTAATTGTGACGCAACAGTGCCTCTTGGCAACGGTCGGAAACGCCACATATTGTGTAGCAGTCCGGAGAATCTTAGCTCAGGTTGAACTCTCAGCCTTTATATATGAATGAACCTCTGTCCGATAAACATACCTAACGACACTTAAATGTTCCTTCTCGGTAGGATGGCGTTGGGTTGTATATACTGAGAGCGAATGTTTTGAGGAGCGATTCTTGTTTGCATCCCCAACCGTTCGTGATCGCTACCACGGTCAGTGGGGAGGTGATAATAATAATTGGTTTTTGGGGAAAGGAAATGGCGCAGTATCTGTCTCACATATCGGCGGACACCTGAACCGCGCCGTAAGGGAAGGGGTAAAGGAGGGAGTGAAAGAAAGGAAGAATGAGGTGCCGCAGTGGAGGTCTCCGGAATAATTTCGACCACCTGGGGATCTTTAACGTGCACTGACATCGCACAGCACACGGGCGCCTTAGCGTTTTGCCTCCATAAAAACGCAGCCGCCGCGGTCGGGTTCGAACCCGGGAACTCCGGATCAGTAGCCGAGCGCCCTAACCACTGAGCCACCGCGGCGGGTGGGGAGGTGACAGCGATGCTACATTTGCGTTGAGGAGAGGAATCGGCAGTGATATTCGCTGGCCTCACCTCCTTGCTCCGAATAATGTTCCAAATGTTAAATGACTATAGTAACTGTCTTTTGCTGGCACGACAGAAACACGATCACAATGGGTGCGCTTTCCTCCTCACATATTGGACGCTTTCACGCTTTTCCTCTGACTGCAAACGTTCACACCCTTTATCGCTTTCCTCCCTATGCCGAGGGAGACATTCACCGTGCCTTCCATTAATAATTCAATCACCCCCGCCCAGGTCCTCGCGCCTCACCGCGTTTAACTCGGGTTTCATAGGAGGCAGGTAATTTGTGCGTTTACTTGCTTAACCTGCTTACGTGTTGGCACCTTTGAGCAGGTAATTAAGTCAAGAAACTGACGATGTCGCCTCGTCTTTTATTTATTTTTTGCGTCACGTAAACAAATAGCGCGTATATTTATTACTTTGACGTGCAACACGAAAATTAAAAAGGAACAGATATAAATAAATTACAATTTCACTCCTCTCCCATTCAAAACAGTTCGCACAACTGATCGTGTGAGGTCGCACACTTGGCTATCCGTATACATAACTCGTGAATGCAAACGACCTGCATTTGAGACGGTGCCTTCAGACGTCGCAGCTGAGAGAATCTTGTTAACTTTTTTCCGAGCGGGCCTATCGTCTGAAAGGAAGTTTTGATGCGAAAAGCTGCACTACGCTAGGTAAAGCAGTCGTCGCCTAGGCCGGAGAACGACCTTGATCGACCTTCAGCCCAACCACGTTAGCCATGTATGGCTATATGGGGTACAGTTATGGTGTCGAACCCTTGACCCATGACCTTTAGTTGGCCTCTGACCCTTGACCTTTGACCTCTGGTCTTGATTTGACCTCTCAGCTTTGATCTTTGACATTGGGTGGTCTTTTTGTTGAGCTTTGGCCACCTTAAGAACATCCGATGGGGTGATGTGAAGGCACGTGGGGACATCCGATGGCGGTGTCGTAAGACCGTGTGATTCCACGTCATAGCCTCGTGGTCGTGTGGGTACATACAGAACGGCTGTCGCGAGCGTGTAGCGGAGCTGTCATGGAAGAGCCTCAGACGCTTAGCAGGAGTGCTTGCTTTTCACTGAATTCCAGGGTTAGCCAAGTTTAGCCACTGCCATTTTTTTTCTCCGCAAACTGCTTAAAAAGTTTTAATATTAGCCAGCGGTATTAAACGACGCGTTCCCCGGGTTTTGCTGCGAGGGGCGCTTAGCAGCATGGTGGTGACCGGTTCTCTGGCAAGTGGTCCATGGAAGCTTTATATAGGCTGATCTACGGCCGTTGTAATTTTGCACCTAGCCCAAAGGCGTGAAAGTGGCGATCGTTAAACTGAAAAGATAAACGGACTAATTTGAAAGAGGAGGCGAGGCAAGCGAGCGTCGTAATAAACGGCGCGGAAAAAAAATAAGCAGATTAAGTGTGTAACTAAAAACGCACGTATAACACAAGCTCTGCTCGAAACATCGCTATAGCGTGCGTGTACGCATGCGCCTGCTGCAGAAACGAGTCTTCAGTCTCCTGGAACGGGCGGGCCCCCATCTGTCCTACGCCTCAGCAGAGTGGACTCGCAGCTTTGCAGAAAGGGTGGTCTCACGTACGCGCATGGTATGGTGTGCATTGCGACGGGCTGTGCGCAGAGCAGCTTCCTGTCGCGCTTTCAACCCGCGCGCCTTTCAAGACATGCTGCGAAGCGCGCACTACATAACCGGGCCACTTTTCATGATCGCACGATTGCCACGGCCACAGTGGGCGCATGAGCATTCGCGTGGTCATTCACGCGCTCACCATGCCTCCGCCGCGTACGCGGGATCATTTGTATCTGTCCGCGCGAAGTCGTGTGTGTGTGCGCGCGCGCGTCTGGGACTTCCTATGCATGCATGCCTGCGTCGTTTGTTGGGCCCCGGGAACTTAAACGACGCCAGGTATCCGCGCGAAGGCGAGAGTCTTTCCTTGCGATTATCCACTTCCGCGCAATTATGAACCAAGAGGCACCGTTCTCTCTCTATCTCTCTCCCTCCCCATACTCCTCTCCACTTCTTCCCCCTTTCTCTCTTCCAGCGCCTCCGCGCAGCTTTCCTGGGCGAGTTTATACAATACGATGCTCCGCGCTTGTGTGTGTGTGTGTTTGTGTGTGTTTGGAAGCTTGCATTGCACGCAGAAAAAGCCCGCGTTTAGGATCCAGTTTCCCGGGCATAATTCGACACAGTCATGCGATCATACTGTGTGCATGCGGACGGTACATATATAAGAGGGAATGTGTATAAGTGTCCGCGGGGGTTGTTCCTTCGCAGTAGAGTCGTTAGGCGCGATTCTCGGTGCGCGCTCGTCCATGTTGGCTCTTGTCAACAGCGGGCCGTAATAAATTGCCCTCCCTTTTTTTTCCACGCGTGAGGGGACGCCGCTGCGTGCACGTGACTGTTGAATTCTATAGCCTGCAGCTCTTGACTCGCACGCGGTGTGACTCTTCCGAGAAAGCCGGCGTCCGCTTTGCGTCTGGCGGTCGCGGTGATCTCCCCTTGTTTACGCGAACTCCGTGAGAAGCATATAGAGCGAACGTCGGTGCTAAGTATCTCAATTACTCGTTGAAACAGGCCGCGGGCGCTGCGTTCTTAAAATTGCTCTTTGGCCGGGCACAACAAGTACAATGACGAGGTTGCGAAGTTATGATCGCAGATTTTTTTTTGTTGTTGTTCTAAGACGTTTGCTTTCAGAGGGTATAACCATTCAGACTATCCTTTGTCACGGCCTCACTCACGTATATACATTAATGGTCGCGGTAATTGAGATTGTTCTTGTCATCAGTTCAGGCTGCGTGATAGCTGTACGAATATAGCGGGATGAAGCTCATGAACGTAGCGGCGAATAACCTTCTAAAGAGGCGACCTGACCGACGGCATTGACCTGTTGTCATGACTTCGCGGCTAACTGCCTTCCAACGTATGCGATGCAAGGCGGTTGGCCACGACGTCGTTACAAGTCGATGCCGTTGGTCGGGGAGCCTCACTTGAAGGCTATTCGCGGCTTAATTCTTGAGTTGTATCCGAAGCGACGAATCTGGAGTTTTACTCGACTAATTCTTCATTTATTCACAACATCCCTAAGAGCTTGCGTGCGAGGGTATCACATAGAGAAAAGCAAGAGGGAGGGGGGGGGGGGGGGGGGACACGAGACATACTGGAGACAGCAGGAGCACAGCCCTGTTTTCGCTCTGGCAAGGAGATATTGTAAACATACTGGATTATATTACTGCTCTAGAAGAGGTTTGCTGCGCAACTGCATGTACGCTCACTGAACGCGCCAGCTCTGTCGTTGGTTGTGCTTAAGGAATGAGCATAAAACTGAGAAACACTCTGCTGGGTATCGCATTGGTTTTTTTTATATCCGAGAAACATGTAGTATGGCGTGTGATGCCCGGGCCACCTATTTTCAGGGGTCACCACATGAACCCGAATTAACTCCTACGTCGCGCTCAGCGCCATTCATTCGTTCTGTTTTAGTTGTTGTTTTCTTGACCCGAGGAATCGGAAACGGCTGGCATTCGCTCTCTTGATAACAGCTTCGGTTCCTTAAGGCATGTTGTTGGGCTAGTTGGTAAATGTGTTATGCAAAAAATAAGCAATGCAAACTGAAGACAAACCACAAGAAAACATGTACGTGATGAAGTTCGTCGTCGTTTTCCTTGAGTAAATATGCTTTACCCATTCCGCGTACTGTGCGCTTTAAGGAGCGTCACTGTGCATCTCGTGAAATTGCAGACTATGGGATTTAACGCCCCGAATCGACACATTGGCTATGAGGGACGCCGTAGTGGAGGTGTCCGGATTCATTTTTGAACACCTTGGATTCCTTTAGCGTGAGTGTACATGGCTCAGAGCACTGGAGTTTTTGTATTTTGCCTCCATCGAAACACGGCCGCCGCGACCGGGATCGAACCCGCGACCTTGGAATTAGCAGTCGAACGCCAAAGACACTGAGCCACCACGGCGGGAAGTGCATTTTGTCCTGTTTGCGTTTATAGTATAGTAGGATGCAACTTAAAAAAAAAAAACTCAGTTGTTAACACTGGTCCATGATCCGCGCCGTACTGTATTACTCCGCTAGCCAGTCACAAAAGTAAACGAAATCAGCTGTTTAATGTTTGACTTTAATAAACAAGCCAGGTATCAAAATTCTAGAGCTTATAACTCTTTTTCTCGTGATTAGCTTCTTGTTTAGGTGACGAGAGAAGGTTTAACAACGGACTAATGTTTTGTCGTGGAGGAATTCTGTGCGCCGGTCCTAAATGTGGGCGGAGCTTCACTGTGGACTTATGTTGTGTCCGACTGTAGTAGCTTTGATCCCGTTTACTAAAGCGGGGCAAACCGAATGGTCGTGCTTAAAATGATCTTTATAGAGTATTTCACTTTACGCATTTCTAGTTCATTAGGAGTAGTAAACCTGTACTTAGAGAGCCTCATTCGCCCGCGAAAGCAACCAGTGGCACGCTTGAAGTTCCGGTTGGGCTTATCCTGCAGCCCACGGAAATAGCGCGGCGAAGCCGCCCTGTAGGAGATCAGAGAAGCGAATCGCTTTTTCCAGTGTCCGGCTCCTTCGCGAGATGGCGCAATGCTCCTTCGATTGACAGAGCTCGCCTTGGTTGCGGCTCCACTCGAACGCCGTTGCTATTCGCAACATACGAGCGTTGCGCAAATGTTTGGCCAGCGGCTGGAATCAGTTGCTCAGATCATTCTTTTTTTCTAAAACAATGCTTGCCCTATACCCTACGTTCCTGCATTTAAGCAAAGGCCACTTTTATTCAGTGCATAGAATTATGTAAACTTTTTTTTAATTGAAATGAAGCATTTGCATTGGAAGAATTTAATTTTCGCATACCGTAGTTACAGTTTCCAACAGAGGCAAACTACAGCTGTTGGCAGTAGAAGAAATACTTGTTGCATATTTAACATTCGTTTGTCAAATGTTGCAATGTTTCTTTCGTCGTTCTTGATACCGACCCTTAATTCGTATTAAAACCGCCCGGGTTGGAAGCATGAATTTGTGCTAATCAAGGGCGATGGCCGGTATTGTGGAGTTCCGATAATCTTCCCTTATGATTGATTGCGCACTTTTCGCCTTCTGAATGGTTACTCGCGTGTGCAATTATCACGTTCCGCTGATTGCATGGCATTACGGTCATATCTGTTCCTGCTTGATCAAAATGTCATGGTCATTGCAACTTAGGTTTTTGCGAGCTATAGTGATGTCTTCGGCTGAAATGCACGGACAACACTTTACAGACGCTGTTCTGTAACCTTCTGATCGAAATTGTCAGCATTAGGAATTAATCACGGTGTATATCCTGAGTGTAGGTGTTTTACTCGAAGATGAAGTTTGTAACAAGTGCAGCCCGATTAAACTTAGCTGTGTTGTTCGTTCCGCATCGTGGAAAGCTGATCTTTCAATTTGCTTTCAGTGTTTCTGTTAACTCTTCGCGCCACAGATTACGCCCTTTGAACGCAGGATGGAGCGAATGCAGAGTGCTATAATATGTTAAGAGAGGAATTATATGTGAATTTAACTGCGTTAAAAGTTACTTCGCAGCAGCAACTCTGTGGAATATTAGCAAAGAGTAACAAATATACTACATCAGAATGAGCAGGTGCATGTGGGTTGTCGCATGGTGCAAAAGGCACGTGGTGTGCGACGTATGTCATGATGCTTGCCAAATAACGCGACGCCTTCATACGTCGATGGTCCGGCTTTTTATTGTGTCCCGAACGATTTCAGTATCATACCACCGCTCGGCTCTCATTGCCGAGGGCATTCTTAGTAATGAGAGAGTAAATGCTCATTGGCATCCACCTAAGCGCAGCCATGTGGCTACAAAGAAAAGCTATAGAGCTTTCACGGAAACTTCGTAGTTAAAGAAAAATTCTACCTGGTCTGGGGTTCGAACTACCAAAGCGAATTGATCGATAACTCGAAGTGGGAACAGTGTCGGTCAGATGTATAGGGGATTCCCCCAAGGGGATTCCCCTAAACGTCTTACTATTCTTAGTATTGATATGTGTCATAGGGAACCTTCCTCCTTTTGCCGTGTGCATGCCGTCATGCCAGTGAGTCGGATTTCGTCGTACGGTACTATACGGTACTATACGTAATTCTCGAGCTGTGTTGCGACCACCATCTGCAGCACTTACACAACGACTTACATGACGACACCTTTATACTTACTGGTGGTGGTGCTCGAGTCTGGGTCTGCAATGCTCGGGTGCAATGTTCGGGAAAAGGATGTCGTACCGAACCGTTACTTTGACGGGCCGGTGATTTGTTCCACAATCAAAAACTTACTTGTGCCCCTTTTTTGTTCCCTAGGACAGACTGCTCAACTGCTGTGTGGACCAGGTTGTTACCAGCAGTTGTGAGCAGGCAAAATATCTGTTGTATTCACTGCTTAACGATGGAGCGTCCAGGTTTTGTCAAAACTCCCCATCTTTTGGTTTTGGAATAACAGTTTGTGCAATCAGTTCTGCATCTCTGTTTTCTTTCTGCTGATATGATACGAAAAGGTGGTATATATATTAATTTTTTGCCTTATTTTCTTCCCTTGGTTAGTACATTATTATGGCTGCATGAAAGTATCGCAAGTGGCACGTTTCCTTGCGATAATCTCTCGCTTCTATTGGGTACTGTCAGGCTATGTCATCATAATCAGCCTGGCTACGCCCACTGCAGGACAAATGCCTCTCGAATTAACCCTGCCTTTTGCCAGCTGCGCCCACCGTATCCCCGCAAACTTCTTAATCTCATCCTCCCACCTAACTTTCTTCCGCCCCCTGCTGCGCTTGTCTTCTCTTGGAATCCACTCATTTACCCTTAAGGGCCAGCAGTTATCTTGCCTTCGCGTTACATGCCCTGCCCAAGCCCATTTCTTCCTCTTGACTTCCACTAGGATGTCATTAACCCGCGTTTGTTCCCTCACCCACTCTGCCCGCTTCCGGTCTCTTAACGTTACACCTATCATTTCTCTTTCCGTGGCTCGCTGCGTTGTCATTACCTTGACCTGAACCCTTTTCGTTAGCCTCAGGTTATGTAAACGCGCCTCAAAAATAGGCGTCATGCCTGAAAGTATCACAGCGTATTCGATGCTGCTCGCTGTTCAAGTAGTGCAAAAAGCTGTAAACGGAGTAAATGTCTGCTGTCGGAGGTGTAAATGATCGGCAAGTAAGCTTTGTAAACATTGATTGACTCTCATCGCTGTCAGCACCACGGTTCAGTGCCTAATTGTTTGGTTTTATACTAATCTGTAGTGCGTAGTTTTTGCGGTTGCGCTTATATCTCTCTCTTTTTCAGTCAACTAGCTGGCACTAACTCAACTGCGACAGAATGCGATGCCTTTCCTGCAGTGATTCTATTGTCATTTTGGGAAAAGGCATTGTCTCGAGAACTGTGCGTTGCGAAAAATATTTGAAAACATTTCAACCATTTAGGGCAAGGCAAGGAAAGAATATGGTGAAGAACGAAATGGGCTGCATGACAGGACGCTGCCTGTAATGGCAGTCACCTCCCGTCCCAGGGAAACGCCGTAGTGTGTTCAAAGAGGGGACTTTTCAGCTGAGCGTGGGGGCGCGTCTGGTGCCATCTGAAGGATCGCGCTGATTCGCTGCTGATCCAGTCCCGCTGAGGGGCGAAGGCCTTCCCGGCGCTAAATCTCTGAAACGCAGACATCGGCAGATGGGCTACGTACGCACGCTAGTGCCCAAAACTGCCTCGTTTTTTTTTTTTGTTCTCCACGTTTTCCCCGAAGAGAGACCATGGCTCGTACCCGTGACCCAAACACTAGTCGATGTGTGGCCGCCGATTTGACAGTTCTCCGGGAAGCTATTTGATTTAATGCCGTCCCATACGGGAATCACGTTGAGATTACATAAATACCAACTGAATAGGTTTTGTTATAACAGTGGGCGATTTTAATGCTCGTCACCCTCAGTGGGGCGGTGCTGTTAGGAATAACAGAGGCAGGAACTTGTCTGACTTTATGCACTCACAGAATTTCGTCAATATCAACGATGCTTCACCTACGTTTCTGCGTGGCACGTCTTACAGCAGGTGCTTGGGTCTGGCGTTTGCTTCAGCAAGTCCCCAGTCTTACGTCAGCTGCTGCAGTGACGTAGAAGCACTTGGGAGTGACCACATTCCAACGTATGTATGCGTCAAGTCGTACGCACCTACTACTTCGTCTCGCGTGCGATATACAGACTGGCCTGCCTTTAGGACGTCCGTGGAGACTTCCTGTGTGGATCTCACAACACCGTCTAAAATAGAAGTCCTGATTACGTCCTCTCTCGATGAGATCATGCGGTATATATGTGCGCCTACGTCAGGATCTACTATTGACGTGCAATTCGAAAGACTACGCGCAGTCCGTCGGCGCGCCGAAAGGAATACAGACGAACTAAGTCCACGTATGATCTCGACCTTTCTCGCCGAGCTCAACGACAAATAAAGCGCCACCTCGCGAGATTAGGGAGACAACGTTGGAGGCAGTTCTGTTCATCGCTGGACCCTCGCAAACCGCTGTCGCGTATTTGGCATGTAGCCAGGAGCTTGCGTTCACCCCCTCAAGACCGGTGTCCTTTCCATGCCCTGCCCATTTACCAACCCCGTAATAATGTAGAGGTAGCAGAAGAATTCGGCAAAATGGTTGTGGGCGCAACTACGGTAGCATCAAACAGTATGGAGGCTTTTGTGCCACCTTCACCAGATGACCACTGCGACATGCTATTCACGATGCCTGAACTAGAAGCTGCTCTTTCCTCGTGTAGGCGTGCATCTACACCTGGTCCTGACGGGATTTCGTACGCGTCTCTCTCTCACCTTGGCATGGAAGGCCTAACTGTGCTGTTCAGTTACTACAATGATACATGGGCTTCCGAAATCGTTCCAGAACACTGGAAGATCAGCCGCCTGGTTGCTCTTTTGAAGCCTGGAAAGCCTCCTTATGAGAATACCTCATGCTGGCCAGTTGCACTAACAAGCTGCGTCGGTAAGGTTATGGAGCGAATGGTGCTGGCGCGGCTCGAATGGTTTTTAGAGCAGAATGCTCTCTATCCGGATATGATGACCGGGTTCCGGAGAGGACGTTCTTCGATTGACAGCGTAATCGACCTCATATCGACAGTGGAACATGAAAAACGTAGTCGCCGACTCGTCGCTGCTGTCTTCTTGGACATCAAGGGGGCCTACGATAATGTACTTCATGACGCCATCCTTGATGCCCTTGACGACATTGGCGTTGGCGGCCGGATGTATTCGTGGATTGGGAGCTACCTCAACGGCCGGTCTGTTTACATGTCTACGCCTGATGGGGAGACTACCCGTCATCAGGTTCGCCGTGGAGTTCCTCAGGGAGGAGTTCTCAGCCCAACCCTATTTAACGTGGCGTTGATTGTACTGGTGAGTGAACTTCTCACTCACATTCACATCAGTGCCTATGCTGATGATATCTGCATCTGGGCTTCGGGTTCGACACGTCCGCAAATGCGCGCTAGACTACAACGTGCCATGTCATCTACTTTAAGTTACCTACGGCATCAGGGTTTGCACTTAGCAGCTCAAAAATGTGCTGTGGTCGCATTCACGCGCAAGCCTGTCTGCCGCTACCCTGTAACACTTCAAGGGGTTGCAATACCATACGTCTCCCACCACAGATTTTTGGGCATTATCATTGACCGCAATATGTCATGGTCGAGGCATTTAAATAGGCTAAAGAAAAGACCCACTCTTTTTTGCCATGTCCTTCGCTTCGTAGCAGGCATTAAATTGGGCCCAACGGAGCGCTTCTTGCTAAGACTTTACTATGCTCTCTTTATAGGCTACATTCGTTACAGCCTTCCTGTACTCTCTGCTATTAGCACTTCCTGCTTGCGGACATTAGAGAGTGTTCAAGCTCAGGCGCTCAAGATATGCCCCGGATTACCACGTTGTGCCTCGAACAAAGGCACGATTGAGGAATCTCGTGCGTGCCCAATATCGATCTACTTGTCACACGAATCACTTCGTGTATATTTACGCGCGCTTACACGGCACCGCTGTCACCCGCTGACGGAGATTTTTGATGAGTGACCGGACTGCAGTTTTGCACGTGCACTGCGCTTCCATCGATCCGAATTGCCATCAGACTATGCCCTGCCGCATCATCCCTTGCAGCCACCATGGGTGATGGCTCAGCCTTCTGTATGCCTGCATGTCCCTGGTATACTATAAAGAAATCTGTGATGCCGGTCAGCGGACTGAAGCAACTTGCTCTCGCCTACATCTGGTCAGAATACCAAAACTGTGTGCACGTCTACACGGATGGATCTGCGTCACCAAAGGCATCGACAGCAGCTTTCGTAATACCCGCTCAGCAGACGACCCGGAGATTAATTTTAGGACACCATTCTACTTCAACCGCTGCAGAGCTTGCCGGCCTTCGGGAAGCGATTCGCCACATCTGCGGAGAACCGCCGCAGGAGTGCCATGGTGCATTTTCACTGACTCTAAACCTGCGCTACAAATTTTGGGGTGCTTCCTACGCCACACCGCCTACCAAGCTCTGGCTCTTGATATCGTTAGTCTCCTGTCATTTGCTCAGGAAAAAGGCCACCGTATAGTGTTCCAGTGGATCCCTGGACACAGCGGAATCGATGGAAATGAGACCGCCGACGCTGAAGCAAGGAGCGCCTTCAGCAGTGGCCTGCGTACAGCTGTGCCGTTCTCTAGACCGGACACCACTTGTCTCCTTGCGGGATCTATGAGGAGTGCGACGTACGGCTAGATACTGGGCCCTTCCGGACACTCGACACATCCGCCTTAAACGGCTAGACCCGGCGATTGGCTTTTCTGTTCCTGGCGGAATACCACGCCCTATTAAATGCATTATCCATAGATTACGTTTAAATGTCGCCTCACGCGCAAGTACTTGCACTTAATAGGACAAGCGGACTCCCTCTACTGTACCACATGTGGCGTGCTAGAGACTACAGAACATGTTTTAGTGGAGTGTCCAGCATATGCACGTGAAAGACTCATGCTCGCATCTGCTTTGAGGGCTATGAACACAAGGCACCTCTCGGAGGATTCGATCCTCGGCGCTTGAGCAGATAGTTCGGAGACTGTACAGGCAACGCGAGCGCTCTCACGATTTTAAGCGACACGGGCCTTGCCTCGTGTTTGTGGTGTTAGAACGTGTGCCTTGTTTTGGTTGCTTTTTTGGGGGGTGGGGAAATTATTTCATCTGCCCCTCCTCCCATCATCATCATCATTCTCTTATCGTGACCCTCTTTTTTCTCCTCTTCCCGTTCCCCAGTGCAGAGTAGCAGGACAGATATTTTTCAAGCCAACCTCTCTGCCTTTCCCTTCAATAAACCCTCTCTCTCTCTCTCTCTCTCTCTCTCTTGGAATTGGACGAGATAAAATGATCGAATGTGCGAAACTTGCAGGTAAAGCATGCAAAGTCTTTTGGGGCTAGCATTTCAAATGGTGACGCAAGCGCCGCTTTATACCGCGATGGCTTTTATGCTCATTAGCAGCGCGTTGAGGCGGTTGTGGGCGCATGATGACGTTTCTACGGCGGCGGCGCGTTTCCAACGCATAAACGTTTGCTCTGAAGGAAGAAAACCAGCGCCACCGCCGACAAAGTCCACCACGGAGTGTTGTTTGGCGGCATCGCACTAGGCATGGCAGGGTGTGGGTGAAGGCAGCGGAAATCTGAAATCTCCCTACCAATCATCACTGAGCTTCTCCGCACTCCTTCGACGCTGTAAGCAGAAGTGTGACCATTAATTTGCGATTGCGTCGCCATTTTAAATGCTGCCGTAAAAAAAAAAAAACGCTTGGCATGATTTATCAATAGGGTTCACCTATAAGGTTCTTACGTTTGATTCAGTGAATATCATGTAATTCTCAGAAAACGGTTCACCTGCTCTTTGAGGTAAAAATAGCCTGGAAGAGCGCTTTGAAGAGAGAAAGAGTTAAAGGGACCATGAAGACAGCATCTAATTTTAGCTCTTGGTATAAATTGATTTTATTGGTGTTTGTGTCCATGGCAACGTTGTTCCGGCAGCAGTAGAATTTGTTGCTGCGGAAGATGCATTTAAAAAGTTTCCCACAACACCGTTCCGACTGGTGATATCGACACCGAAACAGACTCCTTGGTCACGGTTTCCAAGTGAACGTAACCCAGCCTCAGGGACCTGCGGCCTAAAAAAAACTGTGGGCGTATCTCAGTTTGTTCGCGAAAACGACCGGCGAAGATTAGCATGTTCTGCTATGAATTGATTGATTGATTGATTGATTGATTGGGTGAGTGAGTGAGTGATCGAATCGATGGATCGATCGGTCCAGAAAGAATGCGTGAGAATTCACTGCAATGGCTCAAATCTTGCGGGTATGAGCCAGAGGGTGCTGGATACACTCTAAACAAAAAGGAGCATACAGAGAGTAAGCTGTCCTCTAGGCCACTCCCTTTTATGAAAGGGAATGCGCTAGAGAACAGCTTACTTCCTTTCTATTCCCATATAGACATATTCTTGTTTAGAGTGCATGAGTCAGTTTGAACAGCTGGCCGGGCTAGACCTATACCGGGATGCGGAATTCTGCAGTATGTGGTGTAGTCGGAAGGCAGCACAGACTCATAGCGCTAGACATTTTGTGATAGCGTGCACGGCGAAGGCAGGTGGGCGGATCTGAAGAGCGCGAATCAAGGTCGTGGAAGCGAGAATGCAAGAACTATTTCTATTTGTGCCTGGCGGAACAAGTCATCGGAAAAATTGACACCTGGGCCCCACGTTCTTTCTCTCCTGTCGCTTTCTTCGTTGCTTCTTCTGGTTCTATTGAAGTGCGAGCTGTATGTAGTGATGTAAGTCGGGGGAGGAGGGGGGTTACATTTGGAGTACGGCTGCCGACTTATATCCACAAACCCATAAGCACAAGCCTTCTTCCGAATGGGTCAACGTTTCTGTCTATTGTGAACAGTGCAAGTTTGAGGTGAGGGGAAGAGCCAATATGGCCAATATGGCTACGATGAGCGCGCAGTAGCATCGCATTGGATGTAGTTTGCTGCTGATATAGTCGTTGACCTTGCGTGTATGTTCAGTTTTCGGTTATACGACCGTGCGATATGACTCCGCTAAATCCGTGTGCGACCACGATAAAGGCTGCGTTTTTTTTCTGTTGCAACTTTGCGAACTACGCTGCATAGCTTGGACTTCATGGGCAACGACTGGGCTAGAGGAAAGGGACCTGAAGTAAGCTGCTTTGAAATTTTCTAAACTTTAAAAACGTTCTCGTCGCAGTATGCATAATACGAATGCTCTTTACCCTTCTGCACTATCTGATTGCTTCAGTTGTTTGTCGCGCCGTTGTTTTGTTCTCGCTTAAGCACTTAATGTGCAATCTTGTTCCAAAGTATTCTGGCCACACTGTGTTGCTTTGAACCACACTGTGGAGCACTCCTTTGTGCTTCCCCAAACACCACTCCTATGTGCTCCCTGAAACTCCACTCCTATGCACTCCTATGTGCTCCCTTAAACTCCACTCCTATGCACTCCTAACGGCTCCCTTAAACTCCACTCCTATGCACTCCTATGTGCTCCCTTAAACTCCACTCCTATGTTCTCCCTTAAACTCCACTCCTATGCACTCCTTGTGCTCCCTTAAACTCCACTCCTATGCACTCCTATGTGCTCCCTTAAACTCCCCTCCTATGTGCTTCCTTAAACTCCACTACTATGCACTCCTATGTGCTCTCTTACACTCCACTCCTATGCACTCCTATGTGCTCCCTTAAACTCCACTCCTATGCACCCCTGTGTGCTCCCTTAAACTCCACTCCTATGCACTCCTATGTGCTCCCTTAAACTCCCCTCCTATTTGCTCCCTTAAACTCCACTCCTGTGCTCTCCTATGTGCTCCCTTAAACTCCACTCCTATGCACTCATATGTGCTCCCTTAAACTCCACTCCTATGCACTCCTATGTGCTCCCTTAAACCCCACTCCTATGCACTCATATGTGCTCCCTTAAACTCCACTCCTATGCACTCCTATTTCCTAGGACCAGGGTTGTTCCCGCCTTAAGTTTACTGCTTGATGAGTGCCTCGAATGCTCTACTAAAGGGTCGAAAATGAAACCGTTTAACCGCAGGAGTTTTCACGGGGTACACCGGCAGCTGAGATTTATGCATTTCGCAGCTGTCGTAAATGATGGTTACTCGGGGTCTTTAAGCTCTTCTATTACTTGCTTTCTCGACAGTTTCTGTAATGATCTCGTCGTGGTCAGTGTGATAAACCGCGCGCTCACTTGTGTGCGTGCGTGCGTGTGTGGGGGGGGGGGGGGCAATTAGCTTGGTTATATGAATCCAACGGTGGGCTGCAAATCAACTGCCACATCTCACCTCTTCTCCCACATATCTCACGGTCGCCGTAACGACTCCGCGTGGCATAACCGAAAAACAGAGACGTGGCGCTACGGCAACAATTTTATGCGCGCGGGAGGCCGTTGCGAATTGTGTGTGTGTACGCGGCAATTGTCGTCTTGCCCTTGGCTCTGCAGCGCAGTTTGAACGCGCGCCGAGACGCACTGCCGGCGAGATAATTGAGCCGCCGGCGCCTTGATGACTCGCGCCGCGAGGCGCCTCACGAGTGGCTCGGCCATGGCGCGCGTGTGTCCCTTAAAGGACGGCGTGTCTTTGGAGGAAGAAGAAATCGTTACGTAAGCGGGAGCCGTGGCGAACGTTGGATCCTCGATTTGCGTTGGCGCGCGGGGTGCGCGGAAAAGGAAACAGCAAAAGCCGCGCACAGTTTTACACAAACGACTCGCACTTTTATAATGCGGCTTGCGGCGATGCATCCGTGTGTGCCGTATACGTACGGGTCGCATGCCAACTTGCCTTCTTCAGGTTATGTGTGCTGTTGTACGCATCGTTACACGCGTTGAGAATACATATAGAGCCGGCTCCTGGAGGCAGCCTGACTGACGTTGCGCTTATGAAAAATTATACATAAGAAGTCATACTTAAGGAGTTATAGCCGGCTTCAATAGTGTCTGTAAGTGATATATGCTGCTCCGATGTATGTATGTATGTATGTATGTATGTATGTATGTATGTATGTATGTATGTATGTATGTATGTATGTATGTATGTATGTATGTATGTATGTATGTATGTATGTATGTATGTATGTGTGTGTGTGTATGCGTATGTATGTATGTATGTATGTAGTGTGTGATGTATGTATGTATGTATGTATGTATGTATGTATGTATGTATGTGTGTAGTATGTATGTATGTATGTATGTATGTATGTAGTGTATGTATGTAGTGTATGTATGTATGTATGTATGTATGTATGTATGTATGTATGTATGTATGTATGTATGTATGTATGTATGTATGTATGTATGTATGTATGTATGATGAGTGGGTGAATTGAGGGGGCTCGTTATGACATACATTAGAATGAATCCAGCAGTTAACGAAATCAAGGAAAACATAGGGGAATGTTTCTATTTTTTTCTTCACTCTGTTCGTGGTGTTGAGCAACGGGAAGATAGTATTGCAATTATATCTTTTTAATTCTTCATTATTAATTTTACTTCTACTGCGTAATAAATTATACTTTCGCCATAAAATATTTAAAATATTAATTTCAAATTGACAACGCCACGAATTCAATGAAAAAAAGATAGACACGTTCCCCTACGCTTTCCTTGGTTTCGATGACTGTGCGGTTCCATATAAATATACAGGGTTTTTCACCCGATACTTTACAGAATTTTTAAAAATAAGCTTTTTGAGTTAGAAAAGCGCTTTTCTTCGGTATAGCATTGCCAGCGGTGTAGTACATCGGAATATGGCTAAGACGTGCTAACTAGCAGGCTGGGTAACTAATTTTGAATAGTTAACTTTTTAGCTATTGCTGTTAGCCTCCTTAATTACTGACAGACGTGTATCACACCGTAAATAATATCTATATCAGTTTTTAGAATTTCGAAAATGCGGTTACGCTAGATGCTGTGGCCCAACAAATTTTGGTGTTTTCGACGAGTTACGTGCACTGGAGAGGTTGCTTTGCCTGCAAGCTTCTCGAAAGCGCGTATATTTTGGCACGATGTACTTTCTGCGATTTTTCTTTCTGCGAGGATCCAAATTTAACATTCTGCGAAATCGCAGAAGCGATGCCACCTCGTGTGATAGGCGGATTTTTTCCAGAAAAATCTTAGCGTTTCTTGAAATCTGAGTACTATTGCCTTATGGTCGACACATTTTCCCATCTCCTATAAAAATTTCATTCAAAACAAAAATGGTCATAACACCTTGATTACCGTTCTTATATATAAGCACGCCCATATCTATATATACAAACACGCGTTAGAAATTCACCGGCAGATATGTATACGGCTGTTCTCTTTTTCTAGATTTATTACTCGCACGTTTTATGTTTCTTTACGCTTGTCACTTTATTTTGTCTTCTTGGCCTAGAAGTTCTTTCCTTTTCTTTAACTGATTGTTTTACGATCGGAAACTTAAGCATACTGCTTGAGGTCATTTCTCTGAAAACGCTCACTACTTGGACTAAATTATTTGTTTTCTGTTCCATTTGAAAGCCTAAAATGACCAGTTCCTTGGTTGGAGTCCTGAATGCCATGGTTGATAGCCGCCCATAGTTGGCGCCGCGACTTGAACCAACAATGCGGCGCGTCTCGAAGGCTCTTCTGCATGTTCCTCGCGGTTTAGAAGCGGCCATTTTGGCCTCAGATCGGCACATGCCATACCGATGGCAAGGTCTTCAGTTACTTACGTCATGCGGTCATGTGACCGCAGCGGTGGCCTAGTCGCTTGAGCATCCGCCTCGCATGCGGGAGGTGCGGGGTTCGGTCCCCAGTGCCGCCGGGTACCCACCGGTGATACAATGGGTACAAGCTTCCCCTTGCGGCCCGGTGCTCGGCTTATGAGGGGTGAAATGCTTGGGAAACGGGTCTTTGACCCCACCTTGAGTAGAAGAAAAAACCTTGTGCCATGGCGCTCTCTGGCCACAGATGCCATTGCGCCATAAAAATTCATGATCATCATCATCATCACTTACGTCATGCCTAAATTTAGGCATGTCATGGCAAACTTACCTTGCTGTGTTCGTAGCGGTGGAAAACGCTTTCATCCGGTTGCTGCTATACGTACAGTGGGACTCAGTACGTATGCTTTTTGCTATCGCTTAAAGCTTAAAACAGAGCACCGTTTGAGGTGGCCTTTATTGCTGGCGAGGAGTAGCCGCCCACAGTCTGTTCCACGGCTCAGACCGGCAGGGTTCCTTCGCCCTTCCACGGTATTTAATCTCCTACCTTGGCCTCATCTTAACATATCAGCGACGAATGGCATGACCTTCAGTGACCACACCACATCATGCCTAAATTTAGGCATGCCATGGAAAACTAACCCCGCTGCCCCTGTATTGCTTGCCGCCGTGTTAGCGACACCAGTTACACATGTGCTGCACGTTGAAAGCTCAGAGGAGAGAGCTTAAAGGATGTTCCGAGACTGAGTCTAATAAAAAAAATGCGTCTAACATCGAAATCATTTGTGCAGCACCCCTTCGAAATAGTCACTCTTGCAGTCTATACACAGTTTCCAACGCTTCTTGAGGCCTTAGAAAGAGTTGGAAAACGCTGCTTTTGGCAGGGCTATCAGCTCCTTTGTCGTGGCTCCTTGAATGGTCTCCACGCTCCCCATCCAGCGACCTTTTAGCGCTCTCTTCACCAGAGGAAACAGGGAAAAATCGCATGAGGGGAGGTCAGGCGAGTATGGCGGATGGGGAAGTACAGTAATGCTGTGCTTGGCGAGAAATTTTGTCACGCTGAGAGCAGCGTGCGGCCTTGCGTTGTCGTGGAGAAGGCTCCATTGTCCAGGTGCCCATAAGTCAGGGCGACGGCGTCGAAGTGCATCACGCATGTGTTGGAGCACGCGAATATAAAACTCCCCATTCACCTTGCTGCCCTTGTGGGACGAACTCCTGGTGTATGGCACCTCTGGCATCGAAAAAAAACTATCAGCATCGTCTTTGTTTTGGTCTTCTGTCGCCGCACCTTTCTCGACGCCGGAGAGCTTGTGGACCGCCATTCGGCGCTCTGCCTCATTGTCTGTGAGGATCGTATTCAAAACACTATGTTTCGTCTTCAGCAATGATGCTGTCGACGAATGCAGCATCCTTCTCTGCCTCGGAGAGCAATCAGCGCTCACTGATGCCCGCGTGTCCTTCTGGTCTTATGTGAGGGACTGCGGCACAAGTCTGGCACTCAGCTTTCGTTTCCCCGAGTGCTCACGCAAAATTTGGTGCCATGTTGTCTTACTATTGTCGAGACCATCTGATAGCATGCGGACTGTGATGGTGCGGTCTTGCTGTACGATGTCCCTGATCCGAGCCACGTTGTTTTCATTCCGTGAGGTTCAAGGGCGCCGCTGCCTTGTGTCGCCTTCCACCGATGTTATCCCCGAAACGAACCTCTTGTGCCACTCGAAAACTCACGCCCGCGATAATGTCTCGTTGCCGTAAGCGCCACGAAGGAGCTCATACGTCTGTGTGGCTGTCTTGCCAAGCTTCGCACAGAATTTTATGTTTACACGCTATTCGAGGTGGACGTCCATCTCTCTCTCCACATTCACTCAAAGTAGAATGCGCGGACTAGTGACAACGTATTTTTCTACATGCAGTGCCATCTAGCGGTTGCCACAGCAATTAACATAAATAGCACAGATTGGCCCGAAAAGATGTCGCTACACATACGCACCAACATATTTTTTTTTGGGGGGGGAATCATTTCTAGAGAAGAAAATAAATCAGTCTCGAAACTTTACGGACAAAGGTTGTATGTTGGCAGTGGTCCTCGATGACCGCAGCGACTCGAAGCTGTAGAATAGTGTGCCATGTCTCCAAGGCTGTCTTGCACGGGCACCATGTCAAGTGCCCCGGTGGACGTGCCCTGGCCTCGCACTGACCGTACCGACATCTTAATTACCTCCCGCGCAAAGCGGAGAGAGACGCGCCTTGTACTCGGTCGGCCTTGTTCATCGCTCACACCTCGGTTCCCCTCGGGAAAGCAATCCGAGTGCTGCTGCTCAGAGATGATGACGGGTTTCGCGGACGGAAAGCTCTCCCCCTCTTTGCACGCCCTTCCTCGGTCTGTATGCTTTTCTAAAGAAAGCAATGACCACCGGGAGAGGGGACAGAAAGTAAAGACTCTAAATAAAGCACCGCTACGCTTCTTGGCGCCTCCGAGGGCTATTACACGCGACGCGGACGACCACCACCGGGCAAAACGCGCGCGCGGGGTGCAGTCATCCGGCGAAGATTTGTTTCCTCCGTTACCCCGGGGACAATGGCTGCGCCGTAGAGCGCTGGCGCTAAATAGGTGCGTGAGTTTGCGACCAAGCCGTGTGAAGAAGTCCCGTGCTGTGAGAGGAAAAGCGGCCTGAAAAGGAAACAATCTGCACATAACGCTGCGAACAGAACGTCGAGTCGCTGCCCGTGGCCACCGAAGCGTGGTCGATAATTAGATTTGGACGCCGGCGGGTGACGAAAGGAAGGAGGGGGCGGGTGTGGGGGGAGGTGTCGGTGGGTGGGTGGGTGGAGGTCTCGACGGGCGCTCGTGCGCGCTCCTCGTCCGTTACAACGCGCGTTTGCGGAAGTGATCGCTCAAAGTCGCGCGCGGCCGGATACGGTTCCGGAACGCGTCCCGCCTACCTCGCGATCACGCATGCTGCGGCGTTCGTCCTCGCTGGGCGCATGGCTCGGCCATCGGTGACCACCACGTGGACGCCCGATTTTTTTTTTTCTTGGAACAGAACGCGCTTGAAATCTTCGCCTGTATACTGCTGGTGACGTCTCATTCGCTGCCGTGTTTCTTGCCCATCAATTAAAGCTTCGCTCTGGGAGGGGCCTTCTCGTTCCAGTGTGAGAATGCTTCGCTGGTCTCACGTAACAATTCTTTTCGCGCACTTATATATCAGCTGCTATCGACTGCTCCGGGGCGTTCTGCAAACTGCAAGCTGGCATTGGTTTTCTGCTCCTGCAGGAAAACCATTTTCCGCAGCAGGGCCTTGTTAAGGCAACTGAGTTGTGCAGTCCACTCGTGAAAGCCGTAACATCGCTTTTAGTATGGTCCTTTTCTTCCTCCTAATCTTCTTACCGTTCTCGGTACACTCATAAGTGAGAGGAGTGAAAAAGATAGTAAGCTGTCCTCTACTGCACTCCCTTTTATGAAAGGGAGTGTGCTGGAGGGCAGCTCACTCTCTTTTTACTCTCATAATGTGTAGTTTTAACTTGCTGCGGACATCACTAGTGCTGGCCAGGCCGGCATCTATCAATTGGTATATTTTTTCTCTCCGTTTATCTTATGCGATAGCAAATGCATTTATTAAACGAGCGATATCAAAACACGCAAAACCATTGCTTCTAGAGCACACGATGACCGCTTTCCCTCTTTTGTTGTTGTTCTTTGCAGGAGTGCGCCTATGCTCACAACTGGGTAAGACAGCGGGTCACCCGTGGATTATTTATTCGTCTACAGGGAGCTTCCGCGAGTCCTCTCGTCAGCGTGCGCACGCGGACTTCGTGCTTCTGTGCGTATACGGAGGTTGGAGCCATCCTTTCGATCGCCACCCGCAGCCATACAAGCTTTGCCAAAGACATCGCCTCAAGGTGAGCCGGAGCCCACGACGTTTTGTTCAATGGGTATGCGCTATAAGAAAATGAAAGAAACGCCTCTACTCATTTTCTCCCCGCTCCTAGCACCCTCATCTAAGACATGTCCGTGCAAGCTGTTGGAAACTGTCTAACTTGAATCGCACAGAATTAGCTTTTTTGCAGCCGGTGTGCACCCACCGCCGTGGCGCTGTGGTTATTGCGTTCGGCTACTGATCCGGAGTTCCCGGGTTCGAACCCGACCGCGGCGGCTGCGTTTTTATGGAGGCGAAACGCTAAGGCGCCCGTGTGCTGCGCGATGTCAGTGCACGTTAAAGATCCCCAGGTGGTCGAAATGATTGCGGAGTCCTCCACTACGGCACCTCTTTCTTCCTTTCTTCTTTCAATCCCTCCTTTGTCCCTTCCCTTACGGCGCGGTTCAGGTGTCCAACGATATATGAGACAGATACTGCGCCATTTCCTTTCCCCCAAAACCTATTATTATTATTATTATTATTATTATTATTATTATTATTATTATTATTATTATTATTATTATTATTATTATTATTATTATTATTATTATTATTATTATTATTATTATTATTATTGCAGCCGCTGCTAGTCAATAAATACTTGTTTACAAGTGTGATGTTCACTCAGTGCGCTCAATAAACGTTGTAGTAAAGGATAGAGCTAGATCCAACAGGCCTGCTACGCTCATCCTGTTCGGCTTTCCTGTCAAGTTGTACTGCTCTAAACCACTTCCTTCGTATTGGTCCTGACTACAATGGGCGTCAAATTACATGCGAAGAGAGCCGCCGCGGTGGCTGAGTGGTTATGGCGCTCGGCTGCCGGCCCGAAAGACGTGGGTTCGAATCCCGGCCGCGGCGGTCGAATTTCGATGGAGGCGAAATTCTAGAGGCCCGTGTGCTGTGCGATGTCAGTGCACGTAAAAGAACCCCAGGTGGTCGAAATTTCCGGAGCCCTTCACTACGGCGTCCCTCATAGCCTGAGTCGCTTTGGGACGTTAAATCCCCCGCAAACCATAAAAAAAAAAACATGCGAAGAGGACAATTGAAATACGACACATACGAGTCGTAAACTCAGCAGCGACTGCAGGTGTACACCTTTCATTCGTTTGACTCGACATAACTTTCACGTTCCAGTGTGCTATAGCTCTGTATTTGGACTTTGGACGCTAATTTTCGACTCATGCGAGCCACTTCTAGGTGCCCTAGTTTACTGGCTCGGTTCCGTGCTAATCTTACTCTAGTAAGGCCTCATTGTAATCGTTTTCACATCTCTTTCCTTGTGTCGCGATCTGTGCCACGGGTATAGAACGCATTCATTTCGTGAAAGGTTGCCTCCCTGTTCGTAACTTCGTTCGTATCCGTCATCATCACTGTCATCATTATACAGCAGCGCCGCCAGCGCTACCGTGCGCTTGGCACGAAGATTACCTTAAGTATCTCGTCATCTTTCTCGAGCTACGGTGCTCTGCGCGGTTAGCCCTAAGCTGCCATCTCGATCCTGAAGTATATTGCTGTGGTGCCGGACTGAGCGTGCACTGCAATTGGGTTAGTGCGCGATACAGGATAGGAAAAAAAACTGATTTTAGTGCGCACTGATCCTGGGTGAGGTTTGTCGTTGCCTGACGCCACACGTGATATAATCTGGTCAACCCAAGGGAGGCTAGATCACTCGACTATAGGCCACACTGACTACAGACCGAAAGGAGTGTAATGACACGTGAACTGGACTGTGGCAAATAAAAGAAGGCAAATAAAATAGGAAATAGAATATAATACTTGATGCTTCCAAGAAACATATACCTCAACTATAACAGGCTTGTTCTTAGCAATGCAATGTGCGTTTCCGGTGCTGGTGCAAGAACGGTGCTTGTTTTCACGCTTCACTGCAACGCACGCTAAAAAAGCGCACCACAGCCCCGGCGGCGTGCTTCTTCCCGTCCGTGCTTGACGTTTTTATCGATGCTTTATTTCCTTTATTTTATCTGTGACATGAATTTTGAACAACTTTATGTGTAGATCTAGCACGCCTGTACATTAAGGCACTGATTAATGCCTAAAAAGAAAAGAAGGTGATGAATGTGCGAGCGCTTTAAAAGTGATGTTCCCTCATCTTCCGAAGCCACGTGTCACGACGATGTAGGTGTCGAATCCTACCGTCGGAGGTCTGAAGGTGTGGATTTCAAATCTAGCATCCAAAACGGCCTGTGATGGCATTAATCTTTTAGCTGGAAAACAAGAGTCAGACTCCAAATCATCATCTTCTGCGATTAAAATTAAACAGTAAATAATAGCAAACTTGCTGATAACGTGCTGTGACGGCATACATTCACATGACTGGCCTCATCTAGAGGGCTGGCAGTCGGGTCATTCTGCTATACTATAGCTGCTCTATTAGCGCTTCCCCAAAGGCATGCCAGGACGCCGCGGTGGCTCATAGGTTATGGCGCTCGGCTGCTGACCCGAAAGACGAGGGTTCGATCCCGGCCGCGGGGGTCGAATTTCGATGGAGGCGCAATTTTAGAGACCCGCGTACTGTGCGATGTCAGTGCAAGTTAAAGGAATTCAAGTGCTCCAAATTTCCGGAGCCCTTCACTAGGGTGTCCCTCATAGCCTGAGTCGATTTGGGACGTTAAACCCCTATAAACCATTAACCAAGCGCCTGTCAGGAAAGGTTCGATTGATGACACTCTGTCGAAAGGCTTGGGCTTGTTTTTTTTAACAGAGCAGTGCCCAAGTGTTGTGGGCGCGTGCTTTCATCCTTAATAATAATAATAATTGGTTTTGGGGGGAAA
Organism: Amblyomma americanum; assembly: GCA_030143305.2. NCBI lineage: Eukaryota > Metazoa > Arthropoda > Arachnida > Ixodida > Ixodidae > Amblyomma > Amblyomma americanum. The sequence goes on from JARKHS020026287.1 coordinate 645,916, forward strand.
GGAAATGGCGCAGTATCTGTCTCATATATCGTTGGACACCTGAACCGCGCCGTAAGGGAAGGGATAAAGGAGAGAGTGAAAGAAGAAAGAAAGAGGGAGGTGCCGTAGTGGAGGGCTCCGGAGTAATTTCGACCACCTGGGGATCTTTAACGTGCACTGACATCGCACAGCACACGGGCGCCTTGGCGTTTTTCCTCCATAAAAACGCAGCCGCCGCGGTCGGGTTCGAACCCGGGAACTCCGGATCAGTAGTCGAGCGCCCTAACCACTGAGCCACCGCGGCTTTCATCCTTCCATCTGAGAAAAAAAGATAATCTCTTTTTAACTCTGGCTGTTTTACGTATCTGACGCTGCCGCTTTGAAAGCTTTCTTTGGCTCCCATCGCGAGCCTTTACGACTGTCCGCCGTCTATGTTTCGCTGTTCGGAGTCATCGACGAAGACGTCCGCCAGTTCTGCTAACAGAGCCCCGGCCGAGCTTAAACCGCGTTTACGGCTTCCCATGATTTATGTCTGGCGTATCCCCATCTGCTTTGAAACCAACTACTTACGTAAGGAAGAGAGAGTTTGCACTGCACGTTGCTTGGGATGATGCAAAACTGGCAGCCTGTTGGAGGTCACCGAGCGGAGTTCGACGGTATATAGGTAAAGTTTTAATCTGCTTTTTTCAGTCGCCTTTCAATAGCTTTCCGGAACGGACTGAAAAATGTGTCGTAATGTCTTAGCACGCTTTTGTAACTAAGTATGACTGCGCTTCAGGAGTGGGTTGCGCTTATTTGTGAATGGCGTAATTTTTGTGCCGGCGGACTGTGTTGCACATGCGGGAACAATATCGCAGTTCCGGTGACGCATTCTGAAATCATGACGCATGTCCTGTGTCCGTTGTTTCCGCCGACTAATGCAAGACAGCTTTTAGACTAAAATGTAATCTCATTGGGGTGTATTTCAAAACTTTACTATATATAAGCGCGAGGCGAGAAATTCCCGCTCTTTGAAGTGAGCGAGTACATATGTAATAGGCGCTATGTTTTATGCTGCCCCGACTCCTGAGAATTACTTCTCTTTGACCAGAACAGTGGCACTACAGTGTGCCAATGTTCTTCAGGAGCTACATAACTCTAGAAGGCATGCTGAGAGAGTTTCAGTGGACAGAAAGATTTGCCTCTTGGCTAGAGTACAGATGTTCCCATTGTGTTTGCAAAGTTGAATTTGGGATGAGATGTAAATGATTTCGTTGAGTGTTACCATTGACATGTTCGCATTGCCAGTTGGGGAAGAATTAAATAGCCGTTTACTTGTCATTAACGCTGAACATGGTTCTTTTTAAGTTTACTATCACGCTGTGGCAGCTCAGCATATGATTAACTTCTCCTCAGGTCTGTCGAAGCTCATGGTCTTAAAACGTGTACAGTCCGAGAATGATCTCCAATTTTACAACTGTCAGTGGCAAAGAAAGGGAAAAGACCGCGGCATCCGCTTTTTTTGTCACCTCTTTAAGTGAGCTTACCCAATCGCAGAGCGAACCGAACTCAGCAGCGAAGGAGGGTTCGCTCATCAAAGTGAAAAAATTATAGAGGGCACTTGAGACTACTTAGGTGCTTTGAATGCGAAAGCATTGCGTTTATTTTTATTTCATTTGTAATTCTTTTAATTTAATTCCTTTCTCTTCCTTTCTAGTGGCACACTTACTCATAAGCATACAGTCGTAAGGCAACACATATACTAGGTCCACCTTTCCGCCAAAAACCAACGCAGCTTTCTGGCCTATGTGTTGCGTGGTCACCACGCGATCGGAAATTGCTGGGTTGAATTGTCCGCATCCTCGAAAGGAACTTTATTTTTTCTTTCATGACACAGTGACGTCATCTTGGATTTTTGGGACCACTGCTGTTGGTCAACGACGACGCGGGGTATTGTTGCCGATGAACCATGTAATATTTCGCATTAAAAGCTTGACTTGAGTGAAACAGACGTTGACGAATGGGGCGCACACGCGGGGGTTATAAGCACAATGAATACTGATCTCCTCTTTGTATCATATCCATTCCATGGTTGCTATACTTTTCCCGTCCGAAATACATTAACCTATAACTGATTCATCCGATAACACTGGCGCAATTGAATGGACACGTTCTATAGAAGATCTACATGCCACTGCTGATATGAGGGAGAGAGAGAGAGAGATAGGTAAGAATTCAAACATAGCGTTCGTAATGGTCGAGCAGAAAAAAACTCGACAAATTGCATGCATGCATGCTTGAATGATTGATTGATTGATTGATTGATTGATTGATTGATTGATTGATTGATTCCTTTTAATCCCATCACGGTGGCTGTGTGGCCTAGTTATTGGGAGGGGGAGTTAGGCAGGAAAGTTCACATTGCGTGGTCGTCGCTGGTGGCGCGCGCAAAAGCCCACAAGGACAGAATGGTGTGCTTGGCGCAAGTGAAGTTCCTGGGCATTATCTAGACCTGTAAGCTGCGAACATCCGGGGTGAGGTGCTGGACGCGGATTTGCTGCATCTCGACTGCATCGGGCTGGCGCCTGTGTTGCGATCTTATACAACTGATCTATGAGCACACAATATGATCTCTCCATGTCTACATGTCCTTCTATCTCTCTTTTATCAAACTTTCCGTTTGTTCAGTCGTAACAGCGCTACTTTTGTCAAAGCAAACCTCCACGAAGTGCGTTTATCAAAGTGAGTTTAGCACACGGGCCTAATGATAAACAGTTTCTTCCGTTAGCCTTAATATATTAGTTTCAAGGAGTAGAACTTATTCGGAGCATGCATGGAACCACGCCGCAGTCATGATTCCGCGCCAGAATGCACATTTCCGACCTGACACGTGTAGCCAAGCATAGCCTAATACAAAGTGTCCATCTGTCTGGCATTCCACGCTGAATGACGGCGCTCTTTAAGAAACATGCACAGGCTGTGACGCTTCTTTTACCCTCTAGGTAGTGTTCAGAAACTAATGACACGGCCCACTTATGTTCACCTGAGCAAAGTTGCTTGCAGAAGCAGGAGAGCAGCACTTGAACGGTGGAATTTTCAGTCATGACTCACGAGTCATAGTATATACGACACCGTCACCACAGCTAAGCGAAAACGGAGCGACGTAGACCGAGGTGCTGTTACGTCATGGTCCAGAAGACGGACGTCGCGCGCATCGGGCTTGGCCCAACCGAGAGGGCGCACCATTGTGCACTGCCGGCCAGTGCGCATATATCAGTGTATACGCGCGCGTCAGACAGTGAAATAAGAAATAGAAGAGCCTGGGAATGGGGGACGTGCGACTTGGCGGACTCGCACACACAGCACGTAGTACATACAGCGGACTCGCCGCCGCTCCAAGAGCCGAAGAGAAGCCGCCGCCGCGCCCGTGGTCGTCGCGTCGGCGCGGGAGATTTACCACCCGCCTCGGCACGGAGCGCGCGCCCGAGCCTCGCGGTCCACACAAACGAACGTAACTCATCGAGCGGCGCCGGAGACAATGCGTGCTCCGCGAGACGCGCGGCCGGGAAAGAGAAAAGTAAAGAGAAACAAAGAAAAGGAAGGAAAGTAAGAAGTAAGCAGCAGCAAACGGCGTATGTGCAGGCCGCGAAGCCTTCTTTAGCGGACGCACGCACGTGTTGGGCGAGTAGCCTCGGGCCCTGCAGCAGCTGTAGAGGCCCGAGGCAGAGCGGCCTCCGGAGGCCGGGGGCCTCTGTGGGCCGTGCCGGCGGAGGGCATAGACGCGCCTGTATACGAGCTATTATGCAGTCAGCGGCAGATATACTGTCGGCCCCGAATGCCACCCTATATGCACCGATAGAATGGTCGGCCGATTCTATCTGCGTTCGCTCGGTAGGAGGGGGAGGTGAGCTGTGCTGCGTTGCCAGGAGAAAGAGGTGTGCGCTGCGCGGCACGGATGTGAGTTAGTGTGACGCCTTCTTCGGAAAGCCTAGCTGGCCGGTCACGGGGGCCTTTCTGCCAAGAGACCCCCTCCGCGATGGAAATACGGCTCCGGTATTGTCTTCCCCGTCGTCCCGTGCTTTTCTTCTTTTTTTTCCCCCTTTCGCTTCTTCGTGGAGATGTAATAAGGCGAGAATCCCTCCAAAACATGAGCGCATATAAGCCGAAATCGATGGCTGCAACAAGAATATCCGCGCTGTGCCTGCATGCATACTGAGGCTGCGCGGATGGTCGGCTTCGCTACGCCGCAGATTTGTTTATGCGATATGCCAGTCATGCATGTTTGTGCTTGCACGTTTCAGTGATCGTTTCCTCGCAAACAAGACACCGCAGTGGTCAGATTAATTGTGACGCGCGCCTTTGTTTCCTCCTCGAAACATTCTTGTTGTCATCTTCAATCACTGGGCGAATGAAAGAAAGGTGGCTTGCGCGAGCTTGGTTGCGGTACCGCGTCTTGAAGCGTGGTAACTGGCGAACGTGGATTGTGGATCTGCAGACTGAAGAAATGTCCTTGCATTGCCAGCAGGTTTCTCCAACTCACTTCTCGTTGATTATGCGCGCTTTGCCGTTTAATATGACTGAGTGTGTCGCACGTGATTGTACTGAGGGACAGCGAGGAGAGTGTCGTCGTGTGCTTTTAAAGATGTGATGTCACTATTACATTTATTACGCCACTATGACCTCAATATTAATGCTAGCATTTGCTGTCTATTTTTCACGCTTCTTGCCTTGCGGTGGAGTCATTTACCTTATATGTATGCTGGCTCGACGTACGCTGGAAAGCACCGTCATATCCTGTTTTATATAGCATTGCTTTACGAAAAATAGCAACATATAAAAAATCCCGAAAAACGTATTAAAGATATCGCCATAAAAGGGCGATTTCGCATGTAACCTGCGCACGTTCGACACCGATTTTTTATGTGCGCTGATCCCGGAGGCTATACTGCTCCGCCATTCAGTTCAAAAATGACAGCAGCTAGTCATTCTCGGTGTGGTCGGTCGTCACGAATTTTAATCGAGTGGCGGCAAAAAAATTCTTAAATTCTTATTTCTCGTAGCTTCCGGACAGACGTTAACATACCCGGAAAGAGTCAGCGAACCAATTTTTACTGATCACAGTAGTAGAACGAAGTTGTACCTAGTGTGCCTTCAGTAGCTCCGCTGACAAGGGCGAATGCCCTGTGCCAAAGTTGAGGACAAGTAAGCTTTCTTGTTGGTATTTCTGAGCATTTTTTGCTGGTATAAAATTATTTAAAAAAACTTAACATGTGTAGACTCATAACACGTCAAGAGGCCAGGACCAAGTTCTCCTTTGTTTATGGCTTATGGGGGTTTAACGTCCCAAAACGCCTGAGGCTATGAGGGACGCTATAGTGAAGGGCTCCGGAAATTTCGACTACGTAGGGTTTTTTAACGGACACTGACATCGCACACCACACGGGCCCCTAGAATTTCGCCTCCATCGAAATTCGACCGTCGCGGCCGGAATCGAACCCGCTTCTAAGTTCTCCTTTGTATTCTTTCTTTATTCAATACTGCAAACCTTGTACATGTCCAAGCAGTGTGGGAAAAAAAATAAAGAAATCTATACTAAGTTGATTAAATAATCAACTATCAAAGTGCGCCGAGAGGCAATAAGGAATTATTCCAATCGGCTACAGTGCGAAGAAAAAAATGAAAATTTGAGTAGATCTGTACGTGCAAAATACGGCGTCAGAGAATTTGGATAACGGGGGCGAGTGTACCTCGACATTAAAGGAGACAGGTAGGGTGATGGATTAATTGCTAGATCCCGATTGCACCCTGTTCCATCTCAAATGCGAATGGTGCGGTGATGCCCAATTGGCCATTTTCCCCAACAGTTTCACCCCGAAGAAAGTCGAGCACCAGCCCGAGGAATGCTTGTACCCATTCAAAAACCAGTGGGTACCCGGCGGCACTGCGGATTGAACCCCGCACCTCCCGCATGCGAGGCGGATGCTGTAGCCGCAGACTTGCAGATTTTATGGCATGCTTTCTCTTCGTGTGGGTCGCATCTATAGTGTCCTCAAATTTGTCGTGTGGCTCGGGCTCTTCTCTGCTGGTCCGAAAATGCTGCGACGATGGTATAGAATCGTGCTGCAAGCAAAATATTTTTCAATAAAAAATGCAAAAATAACGGTTGAGATAGCAACAGAAGAGCGGAAAGGCAGTGAGGTTAACCAGGCGATGCCCAGCAGGAGGGGAACACAGGAAAAAAAAAAGAAATAAAGAGCGGCAATGAAATGAGTTCTCCACGTGTGGATCCACGTGTCCATCGACCACTGTGACAAGGAGACAGAGGGCACACACTTAAAGCTAAGAGTTTATACTTGGGAACTCAGGCCCTAGTCCTTTAAGAATTTCAGGAGCGCCTTCACCGTTGTCCTTTGTGAAATAACGGTCGAGGTATCTTGAGAGTTTAAGGCCTTCGAACTTCGGCTGGCATATGTATGGCTAATCAACAAAGCGTGAATAGCAGTTACGCTCTTCATATAGAAATGCTTGCTGTCACTCCTCAGGATACGGACCGCCGCGGTGGCTCAGCGGTTATGGCGCTCGGCTGCTGACACGAAAGACGCCCTTGACTACGGCGTCCCTCATAGCCTGGGTCTCTTTGGGACGTTAATCCTCCCAAGACCATAAAGAAACACCTCAATATACAACTGGGCGACTGAAAATGGAAAGTAGTAAATAACTATAGGCAATAGTTCCAACTTAAATTACATCTTAAGCCATATAAAGCTCTGAATGAATCAGCCTAGTGCATCAAAGCCAGAGGGCGTTAAAGTTTTCCTTTCTTTTTTTTTCTTCTGTGAGTGTCTGGAGGAAGTATATGCAGCAACGGGTGAACGCTGCCGAACTACGGGCACAAACGACACCGTCATGCCCCAAAGCGGTTCAGCGGCGCGACGAATGATCGGCCGTTTTTCACGCAAACTCCCGATACCGTGCAAGAGACGCCTTCCTCTTCCATCAAAAGGGGTTTCTTCTCCCTGAAAGGGAACCCGAACGCTCCGCACCCGCCTTGCATACGCCTTTGACGCAGTGCCGGGCGGTATCTTGTTTCGCCACTGTACACACACCATTATGTGCATGCTCTGAACAGCTTGGCCGCTCCCGCTCAGCTCCTTACTTTTCTTCCTTTCGAGCCCCGTGGGCTTTTCCCGGCGAGGAAGCCGAAAGCGCTCCGGGCCTTTCGCGGAGCCTCCATTCACCGAGGAGCTGCGGCTCCCGGGCGGAAAAGTTTCCCGCAAACTGAGTTTTATCTGCGGGTGCCCAAGTTTCGCGCAATGTGCGTTTGCCTCGGCGTATGCGATGTATATATACTATACGGCGCAGCCTGAATCTGAGGCGAGCCCTGTTCTTTATATATGCGCTTTTAACTCTCTCGTTGTAGTTCACTGCCGGGTGATCACAATGCGAGTAGAAAAAAAAAAGCATGCGGCGATGTACTGGGTGGGGCACTGTCGTTATGACACTCTATTTGCCGCGTTGCACTGCATTGTTGCACTATACTGAAAAAGAGCATGACGCAAGAATGAAACGAACTGAAATGATACAGCCAGAGGAGAGCAGTTCTAAAGTCCTGTCACATATGCATTTGTGTTGTGTAATGAGTCCCAAAATAGGGTATGCGGTGCCGAATAAAACTCGGCAGTCATTGTCGAAACAGAGCTAAAACCAAATGTACACTCTTGTCGAAGCGGCTATGAACGAACCTCGAGGTGCAAACTTGTGGCAGCTAAAGAGGATATGCGTGGAATACTCTTTGTACCTGTCCCTAACGCAAATTTATAGTAATCTTGTAGTTCTGCGTTAACGATTAGCAGCATACGTGTTGCAGCTGTATGCGTGCGTGGAAAAAATAACGGAAGCGGCTTTCAGTTGTAATAATTAATGACCGATCATATCCACAACACCGGACAGTTCTGCTGGCCATGCAGACCCTCATCGCTGTACACCGCTTTGGTGGAACGACGTCCGACGGCTTAAAGGTTCATCATATCACGGCTTCTCTGCGGAGACCTCCTACACGACTTACTTCCCAGCTCGCCACGCCTGCGTTCAGCTCCCAACTGATGTGTCCATTGTCCGTCACACTGGCCGCTTTGGCTCCACAATAGTGGTCAACTCTGTGGGCGTGCTGGCCTGCCCACTCGCTTTGCAGCAGGGGCAGCAACGGCGATCTATGTCCACCACTGACGGCGCAAAGCAGGGGGGAAGAAGCAGTGCAGGCCATCCGGCCGCTTCCTAATGGACAGGGCCATGCAGGCGTGAAGCCCCGTGGCATACGAGCGTGTATGTCTGGGCGGGGGTACTGGAGTCAGACTGGCGGAAAAACAGCCGGCTGCACACGCTGCCCCCACATTGAGAGTGTGCGGGCAGCGAGCAAATGGTTTTTCTTCGGACAGCGGGGTCTCCGGGCTGGCGGAAGCGTCCGACCGGAGCGGCCGAGGAGGGGGGGTCGCGGGTGGAGGGAGGACGCGTGGTGTTGTTGCCCGGTCTTTTCGGGGCTGTCCTGTGCTGGACGGGCCTTTGTGACCGACCAATCTTCTCGTCGTGTGACTCCCCCAGGAGAGGGAGGCACCGCCCGCTGGGCCCCGCTTCAACCCCACTTCCGCTGGGAAACGACGGCTGTAGAGGATGTGTCCCTGGAGGAACGCGTCGCCTCCGTCCGCCCCGCGCTCTGGCCTCACGAACGGGCAGTGAAATACAAACCACCGAGAGGTGTATACCTCTGGCTCTTGCAGCTTGGCTCAGTGGCGGTAATTTGGTGGGTGGTGCTCTGCCTATGGTTTCCTATGGTTACTCACGATTCTAAACCTCGGGGAGGACATTGCTCGGGGAGTGCTGAATATTTGGGCAAAGAGTTCTTTGCGCGGCCTACAAAATTACCGCCTATAGTTTGTTTAAAAGTACTAAGTGCCGCGTTTATCGTGGATTTTATTAACGCTCTTCGGGGCGTGTCGCTTTAAGTGCAGAAAAGCAAAACAGCGAGCTCAAAGCCAGTTGGCAACGCGACTGCGATAACAAATATAAATCACCGCCCTTCCGGTCGTTTAAATATGAAGGAACGCTCAGAGCGTAATTTGGCAGCGCTACGGAACGACCCCCTCACGTTTTTGATTGCTTGCGTACCTTCCATGAAGGTGTCTCCGAGGCGCATTACTCTAGAGCTCGTCACCGAGTATATAGTACACCGCTGCGGCTCTGAGCGAACAGCAGAACAATGGCGGATTATCTTGGCAGGCTCGCTGCATGCTTCTGTATGACCGGAAGCTTCCATCATGCACGCTATGCCAAGGCCAGCGCCGAGAATACCAGCGAACGTGAAAGCGGTCTTGAACGTAAGGAAAAAAAAAATTAAACGTTCCTAATATGCTAACAGCAAAAATAAATGACTTAACTTTTCGTTGTTAGCTTTAGCGGTTTTTTTTTGTCTCGTTTCTTGCTCATTTATTACCATTTTTCACACTGCGCGACTAAAGTCGCGTCTTGACTGACACCTGTAGCTTCCCCGGCTAAACCGTCGCCTGACAGCACACTTGCACCTGTGTACGCTAAAGTACAGCTCTAAGGATATCCGAACATGGTATTGTAAAGACACCGATATTGTACAACACGTTGTATACGGCTTCATTTTTTCTCTGTAACACTGTGAACTAAGTCTACGCGGCGAACTTAGCTGCAATGTTGCATCTTCGAAAGTATGAACCTTTGCCGCTTCATTACCCGCTTCACGCCCATGCACTGTGAAGACCTCTCATTGTTTGAACAACCTGCTAGGTTGCTTTCTCATTAGAGCGAAATTAAGGGCTTCTGACGGCTGAGCAACGGAATGCTGGTGACGTCATGCTAAAACTCTCTCGTGATGCAACTTCTTTGGCCCGGTGGCACGGGTGATCGCTATTCTGCAACGTCGGATTCGCCCTCCGTGCCTCGTCAAGCGTTGCACCAAAATTCCGTCGCTCAGTCTTTCCATAATAGCTTCTACCGCGAGCAGCTGTCGGTTTGCTTACAACAGTTGCTTGTAAAACTTGTTTCTCCACTGCGTGAGAGTGAAAAAATTATAAATCATCCGTTTTTTTTTTATTATGAATGGTTAACCCTGTCGGTTTCTGCTTCGACGAGCTTCACGCTCCCCTCAGTGACGTCAGCAACGCTGCAGACAAGCAAATCCGACAAGCCACAGGGCGACGCAAGCCACTCCTCGTGCTGGGCACATGTCACTGGTATATATGGAAACGTGAAATGGAAAGGATGAAAAGCGCGGATGTTCACGTCGGATTACCCAACCCCGCAGGGTCCTTTTCTCGCGCGCGAAGCATCGCACGCTCAGGACACGCGACAGACGCGGCGGGTCGCGTGGCGGAAGAAGGGCGACCACTTGAGCGGCGCTTCGCTGGCGCCTACATGCAGAGACGGACGGAAGCAGCAGCTATAGAGCAGCTATAACGGCGGCTGCCAGAGAGCTCTGTATACTTTCCATTTCCGCCAGACTCCCTTTCCGGGTCTTTGTCGCCGCCGAGGTCAGCGGGATACGGAGGAAAGGGGGGGACCCGCACCTCACTGCGACCCCCGCTTCTTCTTACCTGCGCCGAAAGGGAAACCCGGGGAAACCGCACCCGCCCTGCTGCCCCCGTGAGGGGCGCGATGTAGGTCGCGGTTCCTCGCCTCCTCCTCCTGCGCGGCGGCGTCTCTGAGGAACTGGAGACTGCGCTTCCGACTCGCGAGGGGCGCGAACGCATCCCGCGCGCCAGGCGGCGTATTTTTGAGGCTGGCGGTGGCGGCGAGTTGCGCGGGCTTTCTTGTTGGGTGCGGAGCTCCCGTCTACCGAAACTCAGTTCGCTAACTATTCGTTGATTCTTGCCGATATCGAACTATCCGCACAGAAAAGTGCTGAGCGCTTCTTCCCCTGAGCGCCTGGTTTTTGTAAGATATTTATTTATTTATTTAATTGTACTATTGACCCTGATGTGAGGGTCGTAACCGGCAGAAAATGCAAGTGATTTCAAAGGAAACACGGATCCAATGCTGACAGTTCGAATATGACGCATCATAACGACGAATAATTGAGGGTATTATACACTTGCAAAGCGGCCTTCGAATACTGCCGCGCTGATGCTTGCGTCACGTAAAACAGAAATACGCGTACAAAATATTACGCTGAACAAGAAGTAAGCTCTAATTAAAATATGGATCAGTGCTTGCTTCAAATGCTGTCGTACACTGGAACTGAGTACGACATGAACACGCAGTTGGCTCCATAGCTCTGTTTCATCAGGAAAGAAACGCCAACGAAATGCGTAGGTACGTGCATAGTAAGGGCGTACCATTCCATCATGATAAGCAGAGAGATTCGCCAAACCACCACTCGACATTTTTTAGTTCCGTCGGTAAGTTTGCTTGTCCAAGCCTGCCGCTGAGGTGCAGGAAAAGAGACAGCGGCGGAGAAGGTGAAAAATTGGCGATTTTTTGGGCAGTTGATATCGTTGTGCATTTTATTTTGCGCGCGCCCTTGCAAGCACCTGCCTTCTGAATTTCCAGCCTACTCTGTGCGCTGCACTTGCTACCTCGATTAGGCACCGTACGACTTGTGACTGTACTGCTGTCTGACCGGCTTGATATTTTGTCTTTGAGAGGGCGTCACACATAGAAAGGGGGAGAAGGAGGAGGTTGTGCAGGCACGTAGCGAAACCTCGTTCATTCGAACTCAACAAATTTCGGCTACATCGTGCGAAAGTACAGGCGCTTTCGAAACGCATGCAGACAAGGCAAACACTCCAGTGCACGTAACTAGTCGAAGCAGCCAAATTTTGTCGAGCCACAGCGCCAAGGGTAATCGCGTTATCGAAATTCTAAAAACTTATATAGCTATTGCTAACGACCGGCTAGAAATCTCTAATTGCAACCAGGTGTCTAACTGTAATAGTTAAAAAGTTATGAGAAATTAGTTAACGGGCGAGCTAGTTAACTTTTAGAAGAACTTTTTGTTGGGCTAGATGGTGGATGTTGTAACAAATTAGAACTGTAGCACAACGAAGACGAACAGACTTTAGCGCTAGTTCTGCGCCCCTTTCTTGTGTTCGTCTTGGTTGCGCTACAGTTCTAATTTGTTACTAGTTAACTTTATTCACCTATTTTCTGATGCCCGCCGACACTGCCGTTATCTGCCGCAGAATTAAGCCGTCTTGGTAACTCAAAAAGCCTATTTTTAAAAATTAGTGGCCAGCTCCTGTGAAACACCTGCTGGTATATAATATAGACACCTTCATATATGGCCTTCACTACCGCCGTTTTCTCTTGCCGTACTATTGCACTACAACTATATACTTCTGACGACATCCGTCAGATTTATCATAAAGTCCCCACGTACAAGGTTCCGGTAGCATAAAGTGGGACAGAAGCCTTAAGCTTACCTTGGCTCAGCCATGCGGCATGGCCGCTGGTCAGCTGATGATGATGATGATGGCCTCTGGTTGCTGGTCAGCTCCAGAGCAATAGAACTCACACGCTGTATAGTTCCACGCTAGCGCAGACGAATAGAGACAGCGAAAAATTGTTAAACTTCATGGACTTTCATAAGTGGGTCGTCGGAGTTCGGAGCTCAAGTCGCCAGAATGTTTCTCTCTCTACTGATGTTCGTCAACGAATAGGCTTTGAAGCCGGACCAAGATTCTGTCTCGTACATGCAGCTTATTCTATACAATCACCACCTGTAATCGAAATTCTTTTCAGCGTCTCTTCAACTCGCATTTTTATGTATGCGTTCCCCAAGTGTGGATAATTTTCAGTCCAGGTAGTATTTACTCATTAACACCCACATGAGCTCAGCTGCTTATAAAAATGGTATATAGACAATCTATAGACTTCTTATAAGCTCTATTGCCTTCCTAAAGATATCTTTTTCTCTACTCAGTCTATAGACTGTCTATAGACAAAAGTCTACTAAAAATGTATGGCGATAGACTGTCTATAGGATTTTTATTGCTTATAGGCTTCTCTACGGTTCGTCCACAGAGAGTCTATAAACTTTATAGACAGAAGTCTATAGACAGTCTATAGACTCTCTAAAGAAGTTTTCGTTAGGACGTGCCGCGGCACAATGGCTTCGCGTTCCGAATAAGGACGAACTTTTCCTACTGGGAGGATGCGAGAAATCTGCGTATCTGCTTCGGGCCGATGGAATTAGGAAGGCCCTGCCTTGATTAGTGTCTTAAATTATGCGCAAACAAATGTGTGGAGATTGATGTGAAACGATAAATCGCAGTGGAATGGCAGGCAGTGGCTATTGGGTCAACTTACATACCTTGGCCGTATGTATGACGCTGATTTGACCAGAATGTGTTGACAGGCGAGAAAGGAGAGTGTCGCTTTGATCTGTTCAACGGTGAGACGCAGCGCGTCTGATGACTTCCAGCCGAACACTGATCGACAAGATGAACGCTAGGTGCCCTGAAGCCCCCCTCCCTTTCTTTTTCTTAAGTTTTTTTTTTCACGAGGAGTCAAATTCTAATCAGGCAAAGTCAGCCAAGTATTTATGATGCATATCAAGGCACCTGGCTGAGGCAACAAAATAATTCACAAGACAAAGTCAGAAGGCTGTCATTTCTTCATCTTGAGGAGTTCGCATTGTTGTCCGGTGATGCTACAATTATTGCACGCCTTACGTTTAATGCGTGATCGTGGATGTGGTTCGGATAAAATGATTATAAAAAAACTTAAGTTCATTTTAGATATACGCATCCGTGTTGCTTAATATACGATATAAATCCAAGGAGGAGTCCGGGGTTCAGTTTGAGGCGCGCCTAGTATAGCTCGTATATATAGCGCTGGTTTGGCAAGTAAAAGTCCACTGATCCACTGAAACCCAAGGTGGGGTACACTATTGATAAGTAACTTGACATTACTTCCGCACATACTTATATACTTGTAATCCTATACATTTACATGTGCACACATGCATATTTTCATACTCCTGAAGGCATATTTGAGAAACTTGTTCAGCGTTCCTTCACCGCCTGTAATAATTGGAGTGTTAGTCATAACTGCCCCTCTAATATTCATCACGACTTAACAAGTGCTCGTGCTCACTGAGCACTGGGCACAAGTGCTGTGCTCAGTTGCAGACAGTGGCAAGTTTAGAATAATTCAGGATTTTCTGTGAAATCGTCTTATATGAACGTGTGTTCGGGAATCATGTGAATAGCAATCGTCGCTTCAATTTGACTCCATAAAAATGCACAGGGCTGAACCACATTACATTTATTGTCCGGCTTCAGTTTGTTTCTCGTTGAGGCGCTTACAAACGATCGTACGTTCGAGTATAAGAACACAGTCGCACTCGCAAACGTCCCTGGAGCCTGAATAATCATGATAACGCAGCTTGTTGTGCAAAGCACAGTTGACCAATACACAGGTACGAGTAACAGGAAGAGAAACAGGGTAAGCAAAAAAAATTTTTTCAATCGTTTTTATTGTTTCATTTTTAATAGGACGTTAATTTCTGCTTCTTTTCCAGTATCACACTTTTTTCTACGTTATATATTTCCTTTTAAAAACTAGGTTTGAAGACGAGGAAGCGAACGGAGAGGACACTTTCTTTTGTGGGGATTATTGTCTTACTAGGCATTTGAAACACAATTTCATGGCCAGAACTAAATGTTTCTCCGTTCAGTTGGAGTAAAAGCATATTTAGGAACTATATTATAGCTCATATGGGCTCCATGCTGGCATTTTAGTCCGTTACTCTTATCAGCAAGTTAAAAAATATGCTTCTGTAGTACCGCAGACGCCAACAGTAGGTGCTCTCGTAACATTCAAAGGCGGTGACGTTGCAATCGAAGTGACAGGGTTCTGGAGGCATCTGGGCTAAGCTGAAGCCGCAACGCTCTCCGCCGGCTGAGAGAAGTCGACGGCGTCAAGTTTCCTTTGCTGGCCGAGCAGCAAACCAAGTAAAAAAAAAAACAAAGTCTGTCAAACTAAACGACTAGTTATAGAACTTAAAAATGAGTTGAATAATGACTGTCGAGGTAGTGCCTATGGACTAAATTGGTCAGGAAATGTTGGCAAAGCGAGAAATTTCGTAATAAAGTTACTTTCTACTTTAACCTCATTTGTCTCAAACGAACATTTTTTTGTTACGATGGTACCATGAACTTATAAACGATACGAGGCAGAAGTCCAATTCTGCGCCCGTATTTTATATGAGCATGCGTAAATATACTGAACCAAAATTAGGCATGCGGAATGAACTGTTTTGATTTTATAGAGGAAAACAACGTCAAAAATGGCCTTAAATTTAGTCGTCGAGAGAGGAAAGTAATTAAAAATTGGTGTTTTATTTCTGCTGCATAGTTTTGGTTCAGTCGAAAGAGCATAAAACAACGATAAAAATCATATACACTGGTAGCTGCTATCTCTGTTGGCTGTTAACAAAAAAGTACAGAAACATGCCCCAAAATATATGGGAAGGATAGGGCTCCCTGTCCCTTAGTTCACACTTTAAAAACCCATCTATTTTTACTTCTGCATACAACTTAGATAAGATATAACATGCCCCATGCGTGTCTATATGTAAAGTAACACTCATCCGAAAAACTAGCAAAAAGTATACTTCTGATTGATATTTGAGGAGGAATCGATGACTGCGCGCTAATGATGCGTTCCTTTTCATATTTCTTCAACCCGCAAATGCACGCTCGGTTGGAGGGATGCCCTGTAACTGACTACAATAATAGTGCGTTTAGTTTCTTCAAGAGACAAAAAGGCCCATACATTTTCTAACTATCCATTGTTGTTAAAGCTTAAAATAATTTTATCGGAAATAGCGGATAGGTGCTGAAGGCTCAGCATGCATGGGAGAAAAGATGGAAACACGACACTTCGGTGCAGTGAGAAAAAGGTAGTTTATTCAGCATGGTAATGTTACCTACGAGAAGGCAGTTCCATAACAGCTGACCATGTCCTGCTTCCATGGCAGGCACAGGGGCGGCATCTGCGCAGTAAGGAAGGAGACAAATGCGAAACAATAGTGTAAGTTAAGCATTGCTTTTGTAGCCCGAGACAGCTTGCACATTGCAGCGAATGGGCGCGCCAACATTGCACAAACTATTGCAGGCATGCGCTTGTATGCGAAAATTGGCTACTTCGCGCGCATAGCAGCCAGTCTGCCTATTCTACAGCTCTAGAGCCACTATAGCTCTAGTAAACCCACTTTATATCGACAGCTGCTACAAGTGAGCCACTGACAACACATTGGCGGCGACGCGCCTGGCTTAGCCACAGTGCACAGGAGTTGTGTGGCAGAGACGCTCGTGATTACGTCGTGCTGTGTCGGGCTGCACTTTTTAGAGGCCGAAATGAAGATAGCGAAACGAAATTAAGTGCACAGCGAACAGTGCCCACGAAGCACACGAATGTCCCGTCGCTCGTTTTGTCCAGGAAGTCCTTGCTGGCTGGACAACGAACACTTTACCAGCTCTTCTATACAATAAAGTGACATTTCCAATGCATAGGAGAACTTTCTCTCTGCAGAAAAACGTTGAACTCGAGCAGCGCGGAAATTATTCAGTGGCTCACATTAACGGCGCGGTCAAAGTGCTTTCCTCGGTGCTCTGTGACGATGTCAGGGATCATTATGTTAATCATCATCATAGACGTGACGTTACCCCTTGCCACAAGCGGCGGCTCATTACTGAAGCTCATGCTTTCACAGGGGTTACAGTACGGTGTAGCTACAGCTCCACAGGTAATGCACGACAGCGAACACGCAAGCAGCAAAATGAGGCCGTTTCCTGCATCGCTTCTATCTGTCGGAGCAGAACAGGACCATTATAGATGATGACACGAACGAAGCGGGCGCCATAAGTCTCCGATGCACTGAAACACGCGAAATTTGGGCACCATCTGCGCTACATGCCAGGTTAAGTAACAAAAACCACGCATCCTGAGTTTCCTTTCGGACTGCGTTTTTTTTTTTTTCGTGCTGCTGCATCCTGCCCGCCAGACAGACATGCAGGTCCGCTGCGCGTTGGCATCACCAGCAGTATGCCGGCGGTCCCGGTCTCGTCCCGCCTGCGCAGACACGCTGTCTAGTGGGTCCAACCCCCTTTCTCTTTCCCCCTCTCAAGTGCGCTTGAACCGAACATGGCTACAGCACGCACATGTCTGAGTCGCTGCGCGCACGTCGGCCCGCGCGCGTGCATGTTTGGGCAGGCGCGAGGCGGCGTACGTACTGCAGCAATTACGACGCTCTTCGAGTTCGCCGTTGTTGTTGCCTGATTACTGTGTTCGTCGCGCGGGCTCAGACGACGAGTCCCGGCCGCCTAATGATGAAGGCTGCCGCCGCCGCTGCCGCGAGCCCGCCTGAGGAGCAGCAGCAGTCGCGCGCGAGGGTCTGCGGCCGAGACGGGGGCGTGCGAGTGCCGTTGACCCTGCAGTCGTAGCAGCGATTCTCTCTCTCTCTCTCCCCCTCCCTCATCCCCTCTCCTTGATTCCACCCCGCTCCGAGCCGTTGCCGCTCTTCCAGGGCCAAGATGCTCGCGGAACGTGTCAGATGAGTTCCAGGCGTTCTTCGTCTGCACTGGTACAATGTACAGAGTGTGGTTGCTTTCCGGCATGTGCTTTTTCTTGCTAGACGCGAATCACAATGGTACACAGAGGGTAGGCAAGGTTGCATTGGTGACAGCGCAAAATTAATGAGGGTCGCAGTACAGTGGTCTTGACAGATTTCGACAAGCCAGATGTTCTTTACAGTGGGCACCAAGACCACTATGCGGCGTCGCCGTTTTTGCTATTGTAAGCGTGGATTAACTCTTCCTTTCGCCCTCGAATTGCTTCTGAACCGCTGAAGGAGAATGTTATAATGAGCATATCAAGGGTAATAGTTTTGATTCCAGTATACGGTACGAAAGAATCAGGCAAATTAATGTTGCACCGAGCGCGGTGGACATGCCGTTTTTCATTAAGTTCACTGTGCTGTATATTTTTTCGCATTAAGACTAACTGATCTACTAGTTGACAGAGCAAACGCGCAAAAGACTCCTTCAAGAGAGAGAGAGAGAGAGACCCACGTGATCATATGTTTATATAAATTCTTAGATGATGAATTTCGGAAATGCAATTTTTTTTGCAGTCTTTAGGATCGCAATGTCAGTGTGGAGCCAGTTCGAAAGTGCACTGAAGCTTCCGACGCTCCAGGATCGGTGGAGGTGACAGCCCTCGACCGAACGCGAGAATACGAAATGTACCGGCGCCCAGGGGCAACAACAGCTTGACGAAGCAGTGATGCTGCTGCCTTGGGTGCCGGTGCACTCTGACAGATCAGTCAAGCTGCTGGCTAGGACGCCAGAACATCTTGACAAAACAGTGAATATGCTGTCCAGCAGGGCGACGGCACGCATTCATTAAATTTATTTATTTAATATCTGCATCGCCTTAATGGCATTACAGCAGGGCTTTGGAGGGATGCAAGACGCTAGTATGTACAATGAACGTAATACGCCAACAAAAAGCACTTGCATGCATTGCTAGATTAAGCACTCAGTGCGTGGAAGAATGCATTGTTTAACGAGGCTGAAAAAATTGCAGGCGATGAAAACTTTCATCAAAGAATTGTTCGAACGAAAAACGGGAGATGAAAAGTGTCACTCCCAAATGAAAACTCCTTGACTCTGTCCCTTCTCTGTGATATATATGTGGCCGGTTTTATAATACTGATCACGATCTAAATCTGTTTGTAAATAGTAACTATTATGAAAGAACTTGAGGCGAAGATGTCGCCGATCCTCTAAATCAGGTGAGGCGAGTACCCGTTTAGTAGTAGTCATACCTAGGCCTTGTCATAATTACCGGATACAAACTGGACAGCCTTATATTGAAGTTCTGCCAGGATAATGATATGGTCTATTGCGTACGGATTCCAACAAATGCGGGAATATTCAAGCACTGATCGTACGTATGTAAAGTGTAACTTTTCTTTCATGTCTCTTGGGAAGTGCTTGAAAGTGCTTCGCGGGAATCCGATAATAGATGATCCTTTATATGCAATATAATTTACTTGTTTTGTCCAGTGTAAATCTGCGGTGAGAAATACACCTTAATATTTAACATCTGCGGCTTTATCTAGAACAACATTGTCGTGTATACAGTAGATCGATCTATCTTCTCTCGTGCAAACGTCACATGTACACATTTTTTTACGTTGAGTGCCATTCCCCAGCTTCAAGCTCTTCCCTGTAGGGTGCTCGCAGTGCTTGAGAAATTAGTCAAGCTATTAAATTAGCTATCTAAATTAGTCAAGCGCTAGTGCAGTTTTGAAAAAAACAGTCATGCTGCTGCCTAGGGCGTCGGTAGAGCGTGAAAAACCAGTTAAGCTGCTCCGTAAGGCGACGGCATAGCTTGGCAAGTAAGTCAAGGTACTGCCTATAGGGCGCCGTACAATTTGACAAAGTAATCAACCTGATGGGTTATATCTAGCCCCTCTCCCAGCGGGAGAAATTTTCACCTGAGAAACCGCACTGCGTTCCTTTTCCTTCAAAAAAAAAAAGTTCAAGGAATACACTGTGGTGCGGCTCCACATCACGTCTTAGATGAACACTGAGCGTGCTAGACAATTCCTCCATTTCCCGCCACGCGTATAGTTGCCCAGGCATTTTGTCCCCATATGCTACGATACAGACATCGCGAACGTAATATGTTCCCAAAGGCTCGGTGCACGGTAATTTCAATATCCAGCTGTTTCAACCGCATACATGGTTTTCCCTAAATGCCCCCACGTGCTCCCCGAGCAGCGGAACTTCGCTGTCACCATTCATGGTCCCCTTATAAAGACCAACTAACCCGGCCAAGCCATGCCATGTCATGCCATAGTGACTGCTCCCGCGCACATGCCAGCCGCGCTAAGGAATCCAGCGAAGCGAGATTAAGTTTCGACCACCCCTACTTCACATCAAGTACGGGATACTTGCTAAACTACGACGAGAAAAGGAACAACTATGTGCCCGCACACTTGCTCCGAGTGATAGATCGCGCCCAGTTCGAGAACAGTGGTGGACAACGGCCACGGTCAGTTGAAAGCAGCGCAGTGCCCGCGCCAGCCGTAACCGAACGCCGTCTCGCGCGGCGTCGGCAGCAGCAGCAGAATCAGCACAGCCATCCACGGAAGCCCCCGAACGCCAGACAAGCGCAACAATGGCAGGGCAGCAAAATAAATCGATGGCGCGAGGCGGTAGTAACGCGCGCGCGCGCGCCGTCGCGTCCGCCGGGGGATCGCTCGTTTGCCTCTTTACTTCCTCCTCCTCTTCGTGTTCTCCTCTTGGTCCCCTCTTTTCTTTCTATCCTTCTAGCGAGAGACTTCACGATTCGCTTTTATTTAGTTCGCGCCGCGGCTGCTGCCGTTCGGGCGGCGAGAAAAACCCGGCAGCAGACGGCGGCTGACCTTGCCTCGCCAGACGCGAGCGAGCGGGACCCCGCGAGAGCAGTGGAGAGGAGGAGTAAAGACGAAGGGGTCAGGAGGTAAGCGCCGAAGGGAAGGGAAGTGCCGCCGCAATCGGTGCGCGTACTACTACTACTGCATGGCGGAGATGGCGGCCAAATGACACTGATGACGCGAAATGGAGCCGATTATATCCGTTATTACTGTGCCGGAAAGACGGAAAGCAGTGGGGCTCGGCTGGCGGCGCCCAAATATAAGTGATTATTTCCAGAGTGTACTTTATCGACAGGACTACTCCTTGCTGTCGAGGCTACTTCTTGCCCGGTTGCTGTTCTTGGCTTCTTCTGTGTGGGACACACCTACGAGAGGGGAAAGGTCAGGGTTTGGCGAGGGTTTTGCCCGATGTGTAGGGGTTATTCTCCTTTTTATTTCTTTGGCGTGGGCTGGATAAATAAGAAGGTTGCCAGCTTCTGAATCATTTATAATGTCTTGAACACGAACAAATCATTTGGAATGATGAAAAAGAAAATAGAAATTTACTTTCGACCCTCTGTCTTCAACCCTAGACCTCAACGCAGGTCTAACACTCATTTCGTGTGATGTCGCAGTCATAACCTTCGTGTGATGTCGCCTCGATGCTTGGTCCTAGGTCTAGGTTCGTAGTCTTAGTCCAAGCACAAAGTTAACATTATGCCCTTAAGAACAGTGCTGATCGTGCGGCAGCCTCTCACAAATTCTCCTCTAACCCAAAGTATGAGGTCTGGCCTCCACCCGCTGCCATCAATAATTACGTCATTATCATCATCAACCTTTAAGAGCCCCTGTTTGGGTATTACATGAGAAGGGGACAAATGAACAGTAATAAAAAAATCAATGCGCGCACGCGCACGCGCACACACACACACACACACACACACACACACACACGCACGCACGCACGCACGCACGCACGCACGCACGCACGCGCGCGCACACACACACACACACACACACACACACACACACACACACACACACACACACACACACACACACACACACACACACACACACACACACACACACACACACACACACACACACACACACACACACACACACACACACACACACACACACACACACACACACACACACACACACACACACACACACACACACACACACACACACACACACACACACACACACACACACACACACACACACACACACACACACACACACACACACACACACACACACACACACACACACACACACACACACACACACACACACACACACACACACACACACACACACACACACACACACACACACACACAACACACACACACACACACACACACACACACACACACACACACACACACACACACACACACACACACACACACACACACACACACACACACACACACACACACACACACACACACACACACACACACACACACACACACACACACACACACACACACACACACACACACACACACACACACACACACACACACACACACACACACACACACACACACACACACACACACACACACACACACACACACACACACACACACACACACACACACACACACACACACACACACACACACACACACACACACACACACACACACACACACACACACACACACACACACACACACACACACACACACACACACACACCACAAAGTGCTGCGCAACGTGACGGAAAGTCAGCAGGGCGGTCAGATCATTATGTGTGCCCAAGCAAGAAAACTGGTCTGCCAGGTACGCTGTAGCAGATAGTTTCGTACCATCTGAACCATAATATTCGCACCCCCCACCCCCGTTTTTTGTTTCCTCCGTCAATGACATCATGTTGCATTTTTCTGCTTGCAGTTACGCTGTACATTGTGCTAATGTCTGCGTACTAATTCGCCACTTATGTGGCCTAAAACGAAACTTTGTGTCTCCCTGCTATTCTTTGCTTTCAGTGATGTAAAGTAAATAAAACAGCGAATTAATTTGCCGACACTGTCCTCACAGTCGCACTTCCTGTTGACCGAAATGTGCACGGGTGCAGTAAACGATGCAGGTGCGTCAGTGTATGACCGACATCTCCAAAAGGAGGCCTGCGTAACCGTTTAAAATGAGATTGCGCTTCACAATTCTTCATATATCCCTGTTCTACAAAGCGGGCTATCCCAAAGCGAGCGAAGGAGGTTATTTGGGGCCAAACAGTTAGGCATTATGTGGTGACCTTCGCGTCGTCAGGGAAGGGGCGGAGAGAAAGAATAACGATAGCAGAGAGCGGCCCCCGGTCCTTGCAGGTCATATAAAGAATGCGAGATTCGGGGAATCGCCACGAAGCTGATTTCATTGCTGGCCGCCGATAAGAGTAATTTCATTCACTGCATTTGGTATGCACCGGTACGTAGCGTATTACGCAGTCCCGTAAAGCGTAGTAATTGTAAACCTGTAGCTGAACAAGTTTTCAAGAGGTTTTCTTGTTCCAACTTGTTACAAGCCTATATACAGCGTTTAACCATTCGTTACTTGACGAAGGTGTGCACTTGCCAAAGCAGACGAGGTGCACCGAGCTGAGCTCCAGATTTGTAGCGTTCGTCAACGTGCGCCTGAACATCGGTGCAGGTGCGTTTTGGCCTTTCGCCTCCTCCAATGAAATTCGTCCGCCACGACAGGGAATCGAACTCAAGACCTTGTTTGAGAAGCTGTCTAGAATCGCTGCGCGGCTAAGCGATGAAACTAATGTCGGCAAAGGATACAGAAGAAAAAAGAAAACGAAAGACATCACGGCTAAGAAGTCGACCAGAGGGAGACAGCAGCTGGAACGACAACATCGCTTATGTTCTGACTAAAACTAAATATTAGGCAGAAAAGGTCCAACCCGTCTCACGAAACGTTAATGTATGAACCCCGACTTATGTCATACGTGGGATGTCATACTGCATACGTGGGATCGGTTACGAGTGTGTTTTTAAGGCGTAAGCCTTTCCTGGATCATGAGTGGCGCGGACGGAAGTTTGTGGAGTTTGTACACACCGGCGTAGCGGGTTCGCCTAGACTTTGCATAACTGCAAACACGAAAACGTCGTCCAACGTACCACCTGGCTAAAGCTGGGGATGACCGTTGGCTACTTTAAGGTCGATGACTTAATGATAATGCAAAAACAAGAACGTCATTGTCTCTAATTATGTGTCTGTAACTCATTTCCTCTAGGTCATTTAAGAAAAGGGCGCCACACTTTACTCAAACTTTCAAGTCTATTATCTCTCACAGGTTGCACTGATCGACGTGCTCAGCATCTGAGCGTTCTAACCTTAAAAAGCGAGCTAATACAGACCTAATGCAGTGCAGTAGTCCCACTTCTTTCTTCGCCACCCTATACATAAGGCATACAGGAGCAGTCGAATGGACGAATAATCTGCTCACGCTCGGCTCCGAAAGTCATTGGGCGCGCAGTGCATAAGTTTGTTATTTTTTTATTTACCATTTACTGCTAATCATCGATGGGCTTTTTGCAGGACGGTTTAGCGTAGGACACAGATGGTAACGGCTTAAAAATTTGCCGCGCAATCTTCTTCCCGCAGAATGTATTAGTGAAGCGCAAAGTCATTTGCGATTGTCACTTCAGCCGCATGACTACTGCAAACAGCAAGGCGAAACTGAGCATTTACCGTGTTCCCCTCTTCTAATTCCGTTAACACTTAGTGCTACGCTAAACAAGCCGGATGCTAGTGTCATTTGATTGTCTTCGCGAGTAGAGACTTGTGGCATACTTGAAAGGGTCTCTGATTAATCCTGCCTTGCGCCAGCTGCGGCCAGTGTATCCCCGGAAACTCCCTAATCACATTCGCCGACATCATTATTCCGTCCCCTGCTTCGCTTACCTTATCGTGGAATGTACTACGAGGTACCGTTATTTTACTGTGCAAATATGACAATACCCATACAAATGCAGGAACAGTGATATGCCATTTCCCCAACTTCGTTAGCACTCTTTTTTGCATTGTGCATTACGCCGAGATGTTCCCTCGTGGCAGCGAGTGTACGCAATATGAAGGGTTTCTGGAAAGTCTGGGAGGCTCGCCAATTCCCTAGGCTGCAATATGCGCACGGCGATCGACGCACCGCCACTCCGGGACATCCGCGCCGTCCTCGGCTGCGCGGGAACCTTCCGAGGCGCCGTGGCCACCGCACTGCGCATGCGCGCCGTTGACGCGCGTGCTCGCGCGCGCCTAGCGGCAGCGGCGGGCGAAGCGGCCGCTGCTGGAGCCGCGCACGGCCGGACGGCTGTTCGTTGACCCCGTCGTCAAAGGGGTTTGTGGCTTCATTCCCGGGGAGCAGATACGAGGCCCGCGGGCGTCCTTCCTATACCACCCTTCCCCGGCAGGGCCCGATAATAGCCGCGATAGCCCACGCCTGGACCCGTTCCTCCATGGCGACGACAAGGTGTTGCACTACGCGCCAGGGTTCGATAACCGCGGGCCGCCCCGACGGGCCTCGCTCTCATTTGGACAGGGACGGTCGCTTCGCATGCTGCCCCAGAAAAGGAAAAGAAAGAAAAGACGAAAGTCCCTGGGAAAAACCAGCGCTGCGTATGTAGCTGGGGAAAAAAAGAAATAGGCGAACCGTGTGAAACAACGCCAACAGGAGTCGCTTCTCCAAGTTGTTTTCTCCCACTCTCCGAACGGGACTGGGTGTCACTTTTCATGTTGCCAGTTCTTTCTGCCCGCCTTATTTCAACGGATTCGGACTTGAAGGTCCTCTCGGGCGAAAATGACGCCAATTATAACTGTGACAAGCACAACGACACCACCAGTAACGCACCTGGTAGACGAAGAAAGAAATCGGAAGAAAATAATAGGCAACAGAAACACACGATGGTGGAATGTGTCGCTACGCGCTGGGAAATTATTAAAAGGAATGCAGCGTTGCACTAAAACGCGTCATAAGCATGCATGTTGCCCTTTTTAGATGCATTAGCCCGGATTATAGTGCTAAACACCGGAGCAACATGCGTATTTGCACACGGGGGGGCGGGGGCTGCATGGCAGCCATCGCAGAGACCTGTTCGCGGAGGAAGTTGTAAAGTCAGACAGTTATTATTATTATTATTATTATTATTATTATTATTATTATTATTATTATTATTATTATTATTATTATTATTATTATTATTATTATTATTATTATTATTATTATTATTATTATTATCAAACATATGGCAGTAATTAATAACGTTACAGCCACTGTCAAGCAGTTCCGCAAGAACCACAATTATGTCAACGCCTCTAGCACAAAGGTCATGCGCTTTTGATCGCCCCATAAACAGGCCTCAATGGGTTTACCTCTGTTTTTGCATACTGATGACTGTTTTCCTTGTTTTGGTAGCCCTGATCAACATGTGGACTCTTTTAAATACTTGGGAGCGTATTTCGACACTCATAACATGCTTGTTTGTAGCAACCTCTGCAGTGTGTCATGGCTTATGTTCAATATCAAATATTTCGCTCCTTTGTCTGTATGTAAAATGGTCGCTTTCGTCCTCGCAGCATTTTACGTTAATCCATAGCACTTGTTGGAAAAAAAAAACTGCTCTGGCTCATCTTCGAAAACGCGTTGAAGCGGTGCTAAAAGAGATTTTGAAGAGCGTAGCATAGAAATGTACGATCCCAAAAGATGTATCCTAGTTTGACTTGCTAAGCGTGTCTTCTTGTCGACTTCTTTTTGTGCAGGCAGTCATCTCACGCTAATTTTGCAATAGTCGTTTTAAGAATGTCAGTACGCCAAATCGCACATTAAGAAACCAACAGTTACCGAAACCAAGGTGCATAGGGGAACGTTTCTTTTTTTTTAATTTGTAGACCCAATGAATGGGAGAATAATACTTCGATTAAACTGTTGCTTAAAGAAAATTGCTTAAGAAGCAGCAGAAAAAACAACCATGCCGCCGGTGGGATCCGAACCCACCACCTCCGAATATCGCGTCCGATACTCTACCAAATTCAGCTACGGCGACGGCTGTTCAATCTGCTGCTTTCGTGGGTATTTATGTTTTGCGTGTAAGCGACACTTGAGAGTGTTCACCAGCACCACTCTCGTCCATAGCGGTGGACGTAGCACGTCCTGTAATACCGCAAGTGTGACGTAGAACGTCACCTAACGGCGAGGGCGGAAACTGTGCGAGAGCCCTCTTATGCTACCTATGGCATCAAGACTGCCAGAACCGAGACCCTCGTTAAGCTATAAGCAGACAAGGCAAATGAAATGAGGGGCTCGTTTGACAAACATATGAAGGAAGCCAACAGTCACCGAAACTAAGATGCATAGGGGAATGTTACTTTTTTTTCATTTGTAGACCCAATCAATAAGAGAATAATAGTTTGACCAACCTGTAACTTAAAGAAAATTACTTATGACGCAGCAGAAAAGACAACCATGCCGCCAGTGGGATCCGAACCCACGACCTGCGGATGTCGCTTCCGGTGCTCTATACCAACTGAGCTACGGCGACGGCTGTTCAATCTTATATATAGTGTGTGTGCTTGCGCGTGCTTGCGTGCGTCGCTTTTCTTTCGTACGCGTTGAAGTTATTTTAACTGACAAAAAAAAAAAGAGTGACATGAGTAGAAAGTCACCAAATGTGAGTGCGCCAAGCACACTTTGTTGGAATTGTTGCATTATACCACACGGCTGTTCGGTGAGCTTTGCCTCCTAGTCTGTAACGCGTTTATGAATTGTTCAAATTCAGAGATTAAAAAGAAAGCATGTCTGCTTTCTGCTTTAGAGAATGTCTACTTTCGAAAGAATCGGTCATCCCCACCAATAATGGGTCACTTGCATCATCGATACGCTATAGTGTTTGCATGCCGTCAGAGAAGAATGAGGCTGGCTGCTGGCGACACTAACTAGGCATTGTATTAGCGAACTTACTGTCGGGCACAAAGTGCATGCCTTTCAGATGTTCCTTCAGCTTTGCCAATAGCAACAAGTCACGTGGAACTAAGTCCGCACTATAGGGTGGGGGAGGCATAACATCTCGGAACTGCAGCTCCTTCAATGGCTCCATTGTCTCCCATCACGTGTGTGGCCAAGCGTTGTCATCTCGACTGTCAGCTGATGAGGCACCCATTTGGAATTCCAGACAGCCCCGACGTATCGCCGTGTGAATTGTTGCTATCGCCAGGGCTGAAGGAACATGTGAAGGACGTGCACTTTGTGTCCGACAACAAGTTGACTAATGCAATGCGTAGTTCGTGTCGCCAGCAGCCAGCATCATTCTTAATTCTCTGACGGCATGCAAACACTACTGTATCGATGATGCAAGTGCCCCATTATTGCTGGGGATAACGTAAGAAAACGAACTGTTCTTTCGAAAGAGGACATTTCAAACTTTATTTTGAATGTGAAATCTTTGGACTTGAACAATTATTAAACGCGTTACAGACTAGGATACTAAATTTAGTGAACAGGCCTCGTACGTACTACCGAGTGCATTTGCTCGCGCACGCGCGGTGTTCAAGGGCCATTCTCATTTCTTCTCTATCTTCGCCTCAGTATGACTTGTTCCACAGTCGCTAGCCATCACCCTGTTATAGTTCACTTTTCGTGCCCTCCACCCCTCTAGAAAAAGGGGGTTTAGTGAAAATGAATAATTTTCTGACAGGCAGAACAAATTCCTTAATTGAACAACGATGACCTTGGGCATCCATTTTGATAATGATCTTTCCTTTCCCGATTCGTTTTTCTGCTCTTCTACAACTGGTATGCGAAGGGTAATAGGTACATAGAAAGCTTTGTCGGCCACTGGCTATATACACTGTATGTGCTGCTTAATGAGGCGGAAGGATGTATGGAAAGAAGTATCTTCAGAAAACATTTCCCCATATGGGCTGCGGTCCTTGTCGAAGTCATAGCAGCATACTTGCAGGCAAGCATAAG
Organism: Amblyomma americanum; assembly: GCA_030143305.2. Taxonomy (NCBI): domain Eukaryota; kingdom Metazoa; phylum Arthropoda; class Arachnida; order Ixodida; family Ixodidae; genus Amblyomma; species Amblyomma americanum. The sequence goes on from JARKHS020026287.1 coordinate 674,295, forward strand.
AAAAAAAATAAAACATAGGCTATTCTGGTTTGCTGCATGACAAGTATGGGATGAACAGAAGAAAGTTGGCAGCACAGTCGAATCTCGTTATAACGAAACTGTTTATAACGAAGTAATGGATATAACGAAAGAGTGACGATTCCCATTGGAAGCTTAGTCAACACGGGCTATAAAGAAAAAAACACACACACACAACACATATATATATACTCCCCATATCCAAAAACACCTCATCCAACCTCATATATATATATATATATATATATATATATATATATATATATATATATATATATATATATATATATATATATATATATATATATATATATATATATATATATATAAACTGCCCATATACATTGGTCTATAAAAAAATCCTTAGACTGGCTATAGACAAACCCTAGAAAATAGTATAAAGACAACAGAAATCCTAAAGACAGTCTGTGGACAGTCTATAGACTGTGAATAGACATTTGTTAGGTTGGGGCAACATAAAAAGAATGAAAAATAATAAGCCCCTGCCTGCACCAGGAAATATCTATAGGAAGGCGAGTGTCTATAAGAAGTCTATAGATTGTCTATAGACCACTTTTATAAGGGATCCAGCGACACGCCGCTGTCTATATAGTCTAAAAGCATTAACCTCGTGGACTGCTCTGAGAAATCAGTGGATCAAGATGAAAAGAAGAGAAAACAATAAATTTTCGCAGCCGAGGTTTAAACGGTTGAATTCAACCGTGCACGTGAAACGACAGCATCCCGATAACAAAATGAGACTAACAGCGTTGATTTACGCACCGCGCGAATTGCTGTCAGGCCCTATCAAAACAAGAAGGTTTATAAATGGTTTACCACTTGTAACTATACGCCCAAGAAAACTCGCTCTTCACGTCGTAAATTAAGCTTTCAGGTCTAGCTCCACTGCGGGCCGGGCGAACGGCGGATTGATTCGGGAGCCGTAATGTGCGCCGGCCGATGGTTAGTGTGGTCCTCCAGACGGAGTTGCGTGATATCCGCGCATGTGCTGCACAACCACCACACTCTGCGGTATCACTCGAGCCCGCCAATGGTTCAGTCCACATGAACCAGACCCTGTATAGCGTCCAGCTTATCCTCACAAATGATCGAGCGCAGTGCTTGCGATTCTATACAGCAGTGCACGCGAAGCTCAGCTTGGGGGGGGGGGGGGGGGGGGGGACGTACAAGTGCACGGTCGCCTGAGGCGCGGTCGCAGCTATAGTGCTGTAATGCATCGCGTTCGAAAAAGCCCGGCGGCCAATTTATGGCCACCCCTCGCCTCCCGATCACGAAGCGGCTGCGCCTCACGGAGCGGGTTCCCGCCAGACGGGCAGCTTTCGCCTCCGGGCCGCTTGCGCAGGCGCCCTGTGTGTGCGTGTGAAAAAAAGAAGAGGGGGGGGGGGGGGGGATTCGCTGCGCCGTCACGAAGGAATGGTTCGGCATTGAGTGAGACAGGCGCCCGCGAACGTTCCTGATCCGACGATGCAGGGCTGTCGTGGTCGCTGGCCTGACGCGGCGCTTACGGTTGCAAGCAAGCCTTTTTTATTAGTCCTACGAGCGTTATAGTCTGGCAACCGTATACAGCTCGCTGTATGCCTTTGTTAACGCTGTCTTCCGTGGTCTTCATAGCTGCTCGTGTCTCACTCGACGCACATTTAGATATAGGTCTGACTTCATCCTTAACGCATCGCCACAGATTTACAGACTTCCCAGAGGTGTTTGATGACATTCATTTCGGAGTTGGGGCAGTGTTTTGTGTTTAGGGATGGTCGAGGTGCCGTAACCCAATCCTGAATTGGCGCGCCAATTACGACGGCCGCCCCTATAGAATTAGCGGCCCCTGTCTCTGCCAACGTCCAGTACAACTGGTGGATGACGTACTCGAATCCCTGAAGAACTGAGGCTGCAAGCACCTACTACATACGATCTATATTTTCGGGTTTTTATCTCTTCCGCGGAGCCCTCCATTATACAGCGTCCTTCATAGCTCATGTGTCGCTTCGGGACGTTAACGGGACATTGAGGGAAACTCCATGCAATTATTATTCTCACTGAAAATTAATTCTCTAACTCTTTCTGGCTACGTTGACGTTTGTCCGGCAGGAAAAAAAAAAGGGGGGGGGGCATTCATCGGCGAGAAAATTGCATTAAAAGATCTTCCCACCAGTCGATTCAAACTCATGACGTCCTTATCGAAAAGGACGGGTTGCCACCATCTTTGAAGTGAATGGATGCGTAGCGTAGCCTCCGGGATTCGCGTCACAAAATCGGTGTCGACGCACGCATTTCACTTGCGAAATGGGCCGCTGATGGCGACACCCGTATTTCGTTTTTTTTTTTTTGGTCGCTTCTATAGCTATAAAGGCTCCGTTTTCTGCGATAATGGTCTCTTTTTGATCAGAACCCAGTACCCTATCAACACAGGCCAACTTTTATCTGTCATCAGTGTCCCTTTGAACCCCACAATTCACAATTCTTTCTGCATTGGGTCCTGAATGACGTATAGCCTATGCTTTTGGTGTCACCTGCACTACTGTGTATAGTGTACTTCAGGTACCCTGCCTCGTCGCGTCAAGGATATACGAGTGCGAAAAACGCAAGAATCAGGATAACCCAAACAAAATAACTGCAAAAAAAGGTTAGGTCCTCTGCTGTTTCCGCCCTGGCTGCAGTCACATGTTCGGCCAGGAGATTGTACATGCGATACTTCAGCCCCGCCAGATGAGATGCCAAGCACAGTCGGCGAAAGCATGTTTTGCCTTACACGTAATCTAAGTTGCTCGTCTTTTATAGCACAACTCTTAGAAGGTGTAAAAACAAAACAAATTTGTGGTAGAAATGATTAGTCCATGCAAGCCAACGGTATACGCACTATGCGTTAACCAAAACCATTCAGTGGATGTCTGGGTCTGTACTGCCAGTCCTTTCTTGTGATGTGTGGGATACATGGCTTAGGCTGCATTTCTTTCCGCAGGACAGGTTCTGATTTCTGTCACAAAACCCAGCGTATGAATAAAAAGTTCAAACACACAAAAAGCACGACACTAAAACTAGAATAAGAGGACTGCACATTGAGCTTAATATACGAAAGGAGCTTACGAAGTTGGAGCTGTTATAGTCGGATACAACTTAAGTCTGCAGTCAAGCTCCGTCCACATTGAGGACCGCCGCACAGAATTTGCCCACGACCAAAAAAGCAGTTCGTTCTTAAAACGTTTCTAACTATTTAAACCAGAAGCTAATCGCAAGAAAAAAATTAGAAGCTCTAGAATTTTGATACCTGCCTTGTTCATTAAAGACAAACATTAAAAGAGCTGATTTTGTTCATAGTTGTGATTGGCTAGCGGAGTCATGCAGGACGTCACGTACGTTAGCAACCCAGTGTTAACAACTGCTGTCTTTTTTTTAAGTTGTGTCCTAATATATCCACAAAAGGCATCAGTGAATGCAATGCGCCGAATCTGACTAGAAGCCGTGTGAAAAGTTGTGGGAACGTATCATTGGTGAATAAAACTTCACCGCCTTTGCAAGCAGCCTTGCTCCGAGTGTGCGTGCACGTTACACGGTGAGGCCAGCAGCGGCTTTGGCGTTCGGCTGCTGAGCCCAAGGTCGTGGGTTCGATTCCAGATGTGGCGGCCGCATTTCTACAGAGGAGGAATGCCGAAACGCCCGTGTGTTGTGCGAGGCCAGCGCACGTTGAAAAACCCCAGGTGGTCTAAATTAATCCGGAGCCCATCACTACGGCGTCCCTGTTGCATTGCCCATGTGGCGCCTCTGGGCGTTGAACTCCACAATTTAAAAAATTTGCAGTAAATGTCAGGCAACACGATATGCATGCACAGAAATTTCTTTATAAAGGCTGCGCTCCATAAACTTTTGAGGCTGGCGTACAACCTTCCACAACCCTTGGTGGCATGTTTCTCGAGTTTTTTGTTCCGGCGCTGATTTTATTATACGCATGTTGTGAAATTTGACGTGACGGCGAAAATTAGCCTTCCATTCATATGAAGGATTAGATGAACATACTGCGATGTTTTGAGAAGTACTGCCAGCCTCTTCACAGTACTGAACTTAATTCCTGGCGTTCCCCGGCCAGTGCAGTATGTGCAATTATGGATTATTTAAGGAAGAGGCAGAATATGAAGAGTGCTACATTTTTCTTTTCTCTGTATGTGCCACATGAGTATTGAGTGGTTCGTTTCACTTTCATGAAATGAGAAAGTCTCCAACAGCAATTACTCCTTATATCCATTTCCTCAGCATGCATGTGAAATTCATGCACAAACATAAACAGCTGTGGTTTGCTGCGATCGTGCTCGGCGTCCTTGTTTTTTATCCTTCACGCTGACTTTGTAATCAATACTTATACGGACGGGTTTGAACGTACCCGCTGAAGGATTTTTTTTTCGTCAGTGACGATTGTCTTTTGTTTGCACTTCAGTAATCGTTCCCAAATTCGAGACTTTCGGGGTTACGTCCTTGATGCTAAAATTGACAAAGAAGGACTCTGCTCACATTTTTGTATCTGTCTTTGGACTTAGGCATTAGCTAACAGTGCCAAAACGCGGTTTCTTTAATCTTCGGGTCGTTTTTATTTCTCCGGCGTTGTGCAGCTTCCCGCCACCATTACCAACAGCGGTGTGTATACAGTGTAAAGCAGTCGCACCGTTATATGTATGTAAGCAAATGGACTTTCATCATTACAACTTGCGCTTAAATTAGTGTTGGCAACATGAGCAGGATTTCGCAGATCACTGTAGATAGTGATGCGAATTCTATATTGGTGTTCAGAAAGCCTAAAAGGCTAATTATAATTAGCCTAAAGGCTAATTGCGCGCGTGTACTACGATAATACATATCAGGCTGGCGTCCAAGCTCGATCGATTTTGAAGCAGAAAACATCAGTATGTACGATATTTATGTACTGATGAAGTGCCAAACAGGCATGTTCAAGTCGCTTGTATAGGATGACGCTGGCCAAAGGCGTTGTCGCAAGTGATCCACTGCACCTAAGTAACTCTCAGGCCCTCATCACCATATGCAAACTTCACGAGCAGTGAAATCAGCAGCGAATATCTAGCGCATTATCGCGTTACATATTGAACTACGCGTATAACACGGAGCCTTATCACTCAGTAAACTAATTTACAACAAATTCTTTGCTTATTGATTCATATGGCTGCATGGCAGGGAAAATTCACCTGACACTTCTGTGTGCCTTGCTTATTTCTAGTTAACGAAGTCGCAAATTTTTCCATCATATTACAAGCCCAATACAGATAGGCGTGCACGGCTAGCAGCAGTTTCTTGTAATTTGCCACAAATATAAATGCCAAGGAACAGTTTCCCACTGCCTATAAAGACAAAAGCAGAAAAGCGTTGCAACGCTTGTGTAGATTTTTGTGCGCGGCTTTTTATGTATCCTTTGCGTACTCTGAAGGTTTCTTGCATTCGTAAACGAAAACCGATTATCTGTAATCGTGCAAAGCGCCCGTTCCTGATTTGCGGTAAAACCAGACATCGCCAGACCAGTACAGTCACAAAGCAGAACATTTGACGTGTACGCTTTCAACCTCACATGGCTCACGCAATTACACGTTATTCAGAACCACTGTGAAAATTTCCTCACGTCAGGCTAAAGAATACAAACCTTCAGTAACTGAAAAGCAACTCCCAAAATAAACGAGAACATTTATTTGCGCGCCTTTCTCAAGATGCAATAGCGAACGGCACATTGAAACTTGACCCCTGTTTTGAGTGGGTGCGTAGCGGTTTCTACGTAATCGCGCTCGGGAAATGGAAACCGCACTACGCTCATCGCTCTTTCAGGGTTACGTATGCACTCGTTTGGCTACCGTGAAACCTGTGCAGAACTTTGCTTAGGCCAGCTAGCTGCCACGCCGACGTGCACAGAACAGAGAACTGTGCGGGTTCAGATGACAACTTCCGTGCACTGCTGGGATGTGCGACTCGGCGCTCGACGCCCAGCTGCATCGTAGTGGCGCACACACAGACAGACACACATACCACGGCTGCGAGCAGCGCGTTCGGGGGCACAGAGTTCCGCCGCAGCACGCGAGACGCTTCAGGCAGTGCACAGCATTCCGCATTGTTAAAAAAAAAAAGATCGCCGCCTCTTCTCGCGCCACATGCGTAGCCGACCGGCATTTGGGCGACAACGTTTTAGCGCTGACGCTGGGCTTGGCGTCGTCAAAGATGGCCGCCCGCGCGGTCGCGTCGTCCTCGCGCGAATGCAGATAATAGGGTGGCACGCATACGTACCCACGTTCCGAGCACTCCGGAGCATTTAACTAGCCGCACAACTGGCTTCGTGGCGTAACACGGGAGCCGCAGACGGGGAAAAAACACAGATGCCCAGGCGCTCCGCGCGAGCACTGCGGGTTTCGCTCTGCCTGCAAAAACCCAGACGCTTCTCTGTGCGGCCGACCGATGGTAAGAAGGGAGGAGGAAAGAGGGGGAGTGGAGGGGGAGGAAGGAAAAAAGAATAGAAGAACCGCTCTGCCGCCGCCGCCGGAACCGGAAACTGTACATTTTCTTGTTCGTCTCGCGCGCGCGCGCGTCGGTGTAGTCACCGTTTCGAGGCTAGTCTTCCCTTTCTTGGGTTTGCTTCCCTTCGCCACCCCGCCACCCCCTGGCACCCTCCTTGCCCCATTTTCACGAGTGCGCGCTGTCATTCAATGCCCAAAAGCGGGCCCCCATTGGCCCGTTTGAACGGACGCATAAAAAATGGCGGTGCCGCGCTGCGTTCATTGGCGAGAAAGCCTGTTTGGGTTCTCCCCTCCCCGACTCGCGCCACGGCGCTCCCGCCGCCATGAGGGAGAGAGGGACGAGAGAGAGCGAGGGGAGCAGCTTAGTTTGAACGGTTAGGCCTAGCAGACGGCCGCGGTGGCTCGCCCGCGGCGCGGTCGGGCCTGTTCCGCGGCGTGGATTGCGGAGCCAGACGGAGCCGGCGCAACCCTTTCGCTCCGCCGGAGAGCCGTTGGCCGGCCGCGCTTCCAAGAGGGGCGCGCGCGCCACGCGGCCCGTCGTCGACCTGCGGCAGCATCGGCGGCGGGCACCGCTGTGGTGCAGTGCTGTGGCCGGCGGCATCGTGTGCCGGCGCTGTGCAGTGTGTGCTGTGCGCTGTTGGGGGGGTGGCTTTTGCAGCCACGCGCCAGACGCCGCGAGCCACCGAGGGCGGAGGCCGCACGCCGAGCAGCGCCGCTTTGCAGGTGAGTCTACCTCGGCCTTATCGGCAGTGTTTGCTTAACCCGATGCTGTCCTCCACGCCGCGTTTCTCACTGTTTGTTCCGCGCATTTGTGTCCGCTTCTCCGCTGTGCGACCTAAATTCGTGTCCTCGCGGGTCCGAGGTGCACCTACGTTCCACGTGTACCGACGCGCCGCGCGCGCTGCCGCTGCGACTCGCGGCGTTGTCGTCGAGGGGGGGAGGGGGGAAGGGGGGTGGGGTGGTTGCTGCGCTTGGACATCCCTTGCCGACGCGTCATGAGACGATGCCTAACTAAACAGTGACGCCCATAAATGAACTGAGGAATCGTAGTTTCAAAGCACGAGGCACGCGCCCCATTCGCGATGGGGTTATTGCGGGCATGCCGCTCGCTCGCGACCTTCGCCGCCTGGGCAGGTTGCCCTTCGCGTTCGTGTGGCCTCGACAGATGCACTAATCTTGACTCACTCGCAGCGCGATATCTGCAGCCTTACTCCCACGTGATAGGCAATGGCTGACACGTCGGTTTTCCAGAGGGTCGCATGCGAGAGAAGTCTCGAGCTCCGGCTGTGAGCGCATGAACTGAGTGCATACTTAGAGTCCGACATGCAGAATCTTGCTGCACCCACGATCGCGGAAATTTTGTTGAAGGTGCGTGTCCAGGCATTGCAACTCTACTTCTCCGTCAAACCGGACCACATTGACATTGCAGGCGGTACAGGGCTCAGAAGAATTGGAATCTCCTGATTATGGTTAATTCCCACCCCAATTTTTAAAGGGTCTGGTAGCTTGTCTTTTTGCCGGTGTATGCCTGCATTACAACAATCGCATTCTTTTTTTTTTTGCATCAACATAAGGTGAAAGTTGGCAAACTTGCTACTGAAATCTACATTACTCTCTCTCAGCTGTTGTCACTATATCGGCTACCGTTTGCAACTTTCCTTCTTTTCTAGCTAAAATGTAGTGTATATTTCTTTTAGTGATCACCAAACTGTACTGTCAGTGTCCTGCCAACAAGCATTCAGGTCTAAGTTGGTTCATGCAGAATGTGGAGCCCTTATGTGCGCCTTTAACTTTCCTAATGGCAACTAAATAGTCTACTTGCCTTACGATTTTGCTGTGCGTCGTGCATTATTTGCAGGAAAGGACTCTCAAAACTCATGCCACGATACGTATAGAGAGGTTTAACACAGCTAGGTATACTATTCGGACAGCATGGAAGCATGTTAAACCCAATCCTTCACAGGCGTCAAGACGGAGTCCAGTAACCCTCGCGTGCAACTTAGGTCGTTGAGGTATTGACGGAAGAGTCATTTTTGTATCGACGAACGACCTGCTTGCAAACGTTGTAAACTTGTGAACAAAATGAGTCACTGTCCCTCTACTTCGGTGCATGCATGCCAGACATGCCGCATTACGTTTGAATCTAAACTGCTTCAGGTGTGGACCGACAAAGCAAAAACAAAATATTAGAGACGCCGGAGAAACGCCAACGAGGCCAATTCTCTGTGCTAACGGCCTATTCATGTAGGCACGGTGTCGTTGTCATTACCGCCCAAACACGTTACATCGAACACAGCAAATATACTATACAGGGGCAACTTTCTGTATTCTGTATGGCTCCATTACTGCATCGATATGTCCCGAACACTGTGCATTCTTAGGGACATTAAATGTGCATGGGACCACAAGCAGGAAAACAAAGTTTATCCCTCATTGCTATGAGGTGCGTCGATTTCATTATGCTTATCCCTGGCTCGGCTTCGATACCTATAGCCCCGATGTAAGCTCTACTTAGCATCCTGATGAGAAGGAGCAGAAAAATGCGTTTCAAGAACATTGGCAGCTTCCGTGGAATCTTTTATGGCGTCCAGACGGTGGCGCCAGTATGTTCCTCCTGTTTCCTTCTGCGGAACATATCCATCGAGCACTGCGCACATGAAGGACGTTAAATAAAGGACGCGTTGCAGTCAGTGAGCACAAAGTGTTCGGCTGTATGCATCCTCAGCGCAAGATCGAAATCATCCTCGTTTCCTCAAGTTGGCCGCGACTGTGGCAACGTGCCTATGCGCTCGGCATTTGCAGCCTGCACTCCGAAGCGAGTGGGAGGGCGGCGCCTTGTTTGCTAGGAGGCGTGTTAACGACGGGAAACGCCGGCGTCTTCGATTTCCTGTGGCACTTACCACGTGCTGCAGCAGTGCAGTGTTTGCTGCCCTGTTCCGCGAAAGAGCTGTCACAGGTACCGGTGCCATCTGGATTCGCCGCCAGTGTTACGTTCAAAGGTCACGTGTCGGTGGCCATCGCGCCAACTTTCCACGACTTTACACTCGCCGGCTTCAGAGCACTTAATAAGGTCCATTGGCAAGACTTATCGTTGGGCGGTTATACACTCCTTTACATCGTGAACCATCAGTGAAGCAGCGAGGCATCGTAGCATAATCGTTTATTGAAATCGGCGGCAGTCTTAGCTCTAATGGTCACGTATCTCGGCCTGTTTATATTTCATACCCGTAGACACCAGGGCGTTCACTTAATTAGGTCCATTGAAGTGACTTTTCGGTGAGCTCTTGCATAGCCCGATCTATTACTTGTGCAATATCTGTGGCCAAAAAAAAAGCCATTGTAGCCCGCGTCGACCGTCCCGGGCTGCCCATTGCCGGCGCGGTTGCTTCAGCGTACCATTTCATAGACAGATCTCGGTGTCCCGTCACGCTGTGAAGTAGTGCATTGGGCTAAGAGACGTCCTTCTATCGTATGGAACAAAAAAAAAATGGCCTCTGGCTTGAGATGATAGCATATTGCAAGAGTATAGCGAAAGTGGTTGTTCGAATCATGAAAGCGAAAATATTTTCGAAGAAATCTTGCACGGGGCCCTTTTAGGTTTAATTTCTTGCTTCCGACACCAGAAACTTGTCTGAGAACAGTAAAAAAAAAAAAACGAGAGAAATGCATGTTAGTTTTAAGAGCGTTTTGCTGCAATGAAATGCTTCATACATCTCCATCGAATTTGCGGGTAACTGGATTCGCCCTTCACTGTTATAACTTGTAAACGACTCGTGTACCTATATGCATAAAAAATATGTTAATTGTTTACCCTCCAAAAAACCGTAAGACCCGTAATTTAGATTATAGTAAACGAGAGACCAACGCCGCCAGGCTTGTGCACTGTTTGCAGCACATTTTTTTTTTGTTCGTCAGGACGTGAGGAGACAGCCGTGTGCATCGCAAATAATGTTGAATGTGTCAAGCCGTGTCCACCATCCATGCTTTTGTTCTGGACATAGTGCTTTATTCCCTCTCTTTTCCAAGTTAGCTTTGCCACAATGTCGGCGTCATTATAACATAACTGCGGAGGAGGCGTGCAGGCGTGTGTCAAGTGTGCATGATAACACAAACACACCATGGCTTTGAGTCAAATTCTCAGAGTTTTATGCGTCTGAAAAGAGGAACGATCATTCCACCGATGTTCGCCACTTTGCTTCACAAAAAGAGCAAGAGAGAGAGAGGAAGAATTTCGTAGGAATTTTGAAAGACGAGCGGAGAGCAAGATGTTGCCCACAACATTTCTGCAACATTTCTGTGAAAGTTCCTTCCAATCCACATACAAACAACAAGAGAGCTACGCGGCTAACGTAGAAATAACGAAATACGTAATTCAGAGTATGCGTAGCCATTTTGTTCCGAGGAAATGTGGCCACATTTGCGCGCAGGTTGCGCAGGCACGGCCGTTTCCATGGCAACAGGTAGGCACGCCCGCAATGTAAGTGCGACCACGGCCAGATTCATGATCTGCTTCTCAAAAAAACAAAACAAAGGTGATATGATGCTCGCAGAGTGCAGGCTGCACTGTTGCGGTGAACATAAATGCGTAGCGTTCGATTCATGGTGTCTGTTCTTCGTTTTTGGACTTAAATCTGGAAGCCTATTTTTTGGTATCAAATACACTGAAAACCAATCGTACGACCTCGATTATAGGCAGCACAGCTGACAGGTTAAGAGCAAAACTGAAGGTACGAACGATGAAGAATCAACGCGGCATTTTCAAAATGACGCTCATACGACAAACAAAGCATTGTATATACCATCATGATTTGCACCCTTCCATGCGCCGAAACATTCTTTCCGAGTCCCGGTTTCTGGGCCACATGAAAGCTTCTGGTGGAGTCCTCCATAGTCGCTTACGTCTTCAGTTTCGAGCCTTATATGCCTTGCACCCGCCAGTTATAGAATGGATCCGGGGATCCCTAACGAAATGTCAACACCTTGTTTACTCTAATTCACAGTCGGCCCCATGTTTCCTCTCCCTTTTTGGAGTTATACTCGAAGACACAGATCATGGTCTTTTGCTCCTCTGTTTCGCTGACGATTGTGTCATATACCGCCCACTAAATAATTCGATTTTCCATCCTGCAAGATGTTCGACTTCTATGTAATACTGTATAGGCCATGGCTTTTGCCCGGTACCACATGGTCGCGCGGTTAATTTACCGCTTCTTGTTTCCTTACAATTGACAATTGTACCAGTACCCTTAATTACTGCGGCAAACACCTAGAGTTCGCATTTCAAATGATTTAATCTTCTACCGTAATGCTAATAGCCCCACTAGTAATTCCACCAGCGCATTATATTTCCTGCGCCGTGGTTTGACACTGCCACCCTCATTTGTTGATGGGTTCGCTTGCGAAACCCTCGTTCACCCGATACAGTAGTACGTGTGTGCGCTGATTTTAACCCTCACCAATCTAATCTGTCATTGTATTTGTGATAAGTGTTTAATCGGTCATAGATTCCAGGTACATATATCTCCGGACCACCTCATACCGCTTATCATGCGATGCCCACCCTAGCGATGGCGCTCATCGTCCACGACACGAGCACCCATCGACGTTCGTTTTCGTCCACCCTGCATGCCAGCGACACCTGTCTTCTCACACTGGCACTAGAGGACGCCCATTATTCGGGTCATCTCGCGTACCAACTTCTCAGCTGACTATGTTCATGTCCACCTCTCGTGAGATTTCCCGGCTAGCGAGGTAGTATAACAGAAATAAGTGATGCAGAAGCGAAGACAGTGGTCGACATGGGGTTTGCCCCAAATCATGGTGACATTACCCCCGAGCTGCATTTGCCCACATGAAGCAAATGTGAGCGGGTTCTATCCGCAGGTATACGTCTCCCAAACCTTTCCCAGATCGATATTCACCATAGGCGCCCTCGCCCCCTAGTTCCACAGTTCGCTCTGGATGACTCACTTTCGTTTGAAACATGAGACCGATAACAAGGTGGAGCAGAGCTTTAGTTGTGGAAATCTCCAGAGTGTGGCAATAGCGTAGGTTTCAAGGTTTTCAAGAGTTGGTTACTAGGCCATCGAATACAAGGAGTCCCTGTTCCATGACATGATGACCAATTCCACGTCTGCGATTACGTTGTAATAATTAGCTTCTCAGTGTATCGATATTTACATTGATCCTTGGCCTAAACAGCAAGAGAAATGACGCGTTTGCCACTGTTGCCAGCGGCAGAAGTATACCCAGTTACTGCTGAGTAGAATATAAAGTCGTAATAAGAACGGTTTCACTGAGACTTGTAAAAAAAATCTGTCAGGCTTGTTGCACAACAACCACTAGTTTATGAGTGGTTTGTGGGGGTTCGATGTCCCAAAGCGGCTCAGACTATAAGGGACGCCGTAGTGAAGGGCTCCGGAAATTTCGAACACCTGGGCTTTTGTAGCGAAAGCTACACTGGCCACGAACTTGAGATTTCGCTGTGGCGGTGCTCCGAGGAGGCACAGAGATAGGCCTTGAGCCGTTGCCTAGCAACCGCCGCAGTTGGGCGGACGCCGCGCGCTCGCCGCGCCATCTGGCATGAAGTCACACCGCGCGCCTCGCCGCGGAGCCGCCCTTACACTTACCGGCCCTTACGCTCTTAACCGCTAACCAACGTATTCGGTGGCGGTATCTATGGGAGCCACTGAAACCCCCGCACACTCACTGAATAAAAAAAAACAACCTGTGTCGAGGCTGGGAATCGAACCAGGGCCTTTGGCGTTTGAGGCGGAGACGCTGCCACTCTGCCACGACGGCTCAAAGTTTGATCACGAATAAAGGCGCATCTAGTGAATGCACGGGTTTCATATTGACTTCCGATCCAGAAGTCGCCGCGCTTTCGCTACGTATATCCTGGCCTAACAGAGCTAGGCCATCAGCAATTTTTTCTTTAACGTGCACTGACATCCCACAGTGCACGGGCCTCTAGAACTTCGAAATTCGACCGCTGCGGCAGGGATCGAACCCGCGTCTTTCATTTCAGCTGCCGAGAGCCATAACCGCTGAGCCACCGCGGTGGCCAAATTTGTGAGGTGGGCGCGGATCATTATCTCTCCAAGCTGTCATGCTGTTTCCTGCCCCATTTGAAGACCGTTAGTACTCGTACGTCTCTCCCAATATATTCCATCTTGCACGTATATAGGCGCTTTGAGACTTAGCTGAGGCAGACAGACTGCTGCTTTTCTGCAGGGCTTGTTCGTGTCAGGTGAGATCATCGTGAAGTTCGCCCAACGCGAACCACGTGACACCTCGTCACTCGCCAATGCTTCCTTTACCCGAATGAGAATGCTGTATGCTTGAGGCACCTTGCCGTAACTTCAACGAAAGTGTTTTTCAACTTTATCAGCTGTTTCATCGTGTTTCTCTGGACTCTACATCATCTTAGAAATTTCAGTAAAGACCTGCAGTTACGAGTTGTCCGCCGTGATTTTGCAAGTCACGACAGACTTTGCAAAAGGCTTTTCACACGTTTCCGATTCTTCCAACTCTAATAATATGGCATTCATGCGTATATCGCCCGCGTTGTCGTGGTTCTATATACATGTACATGGCAGGAACACTAGGGGAAGGAGCAGACCGTATTTGAGGCGTGTCCCCGACCAGTGGCCTTGTATGGGTAGATGACGTCACAGAGAGCAGGTTTCGTTTCGTTCACGCTTTTCTACTCGTTCTGCGTTCATATATAGTTGCGCGTTTCAGCCGCCGCGGTGGCTCAGTGGTTATGGGGCTCGGCTGCTGACCCGAAAGACGCCTGGGGACGAAATTCTAGAGGTCCGCGTACTGTGCGATATCAGTGCACATTGAAGAACCCCAGGTGGTCGAAATTATCCGGAGCCCTTCACTACGGCGTCCCTCATAGCCTGAGTCGCTTTGGGACGTTAAACGCCCATAAACCAAACCATAATCATAGTTGCGCGAATGTCCTGGCAGACGCTTCCATTGTTTTCACGTTGCACACTCGTGAGCGGCCCTGGTCACGTGTCCTGTAGGCTTTCCCAGATTATTCTGAGCGAAGAAAATGCACTAAGCGTGCCAAGAGCCTCCACATTATGTGCGGGGATGTGAGCAACCTCTCTAAAAGTCAAATGATTGAGGGACACTCGTCTAGCCAGGCATGTTAACAAGCGTTACGTACAGGTCTCGACACATCACGCGATATCCTCCGAGCCAGTCAGTGACCTTATTACGCTCGCGCTAGCGTCAGCGCCTTGGGCTTGGACAAGGCTAACATCATTACGACCTTTTAGTATGTCGTTTAGTATGTTTAGTATCGTTGGCTGCTCTAGTCTCTGGCAAAGCTGTCACCATTTTGCACTAGTGGTATGTCGAGTTTTTAGTTTAGAGTACTATAGCTAGCTGGGCCTTCAATACAGCGTTCTGTCTGTGTTAACAATTGCGAAGCTTCAGGGCCGCCTATTCAACGGCATCCGCGTGAACATCATTTGTTGCACTCTTTCCCTCCTTATACCCCCTCTCATTACTTGCTTTGAAGGCGTATAATGTAAGGCTTCTTTCTTCTACTCAATGGGTGGTCAGATACCCATTTCCAAGCATTTCACCCTGATTAAGCCGAGCACCAGACAGGGGAAAGCTTGTTTCCAGTGTATCTGCGGTGGGTGCCCGGCGGCACTGAGGATCGAACCCCACACCTTCCGCATGCGAGGCGGATGCTCAAACGACTAGGCCACCGTTGTGATGTCGCGGTAGCGTGCTTGCCGGTTTCTTACTTTTCCAAGGTGCGATCTTGAAACATAAATGGCGGCTTATCCTGCTGCAGCCTTCTTTTAAGGCGAAAGCCTGTAATGGCTCATACTGTCGTCCGTCCGTTCGCAGAGGGTGTCACACGATTAACTCGATAACTAGGAAAGATAGCAGAAAAAGAATGGTTGCTTCAGATAGAGGAGGAAAAAATAAACCTAGCAGCGAAGTTTGATGACTGTAAAGTAAATAGTTAATTAATTATAGGCAAAATTTCGAAATTGCGTCGAAATAGCGCGAACGTTGATATAGCCACGGGAATGGTGTGACGTCACATCCACCGGAAGTCGTCACGGCATAGTGAAAATTGTCACAGAATGGTCGGAAAAACGTCGGATTTGTGTCAAATTAGATGGAAAATATGTAATTAAGTGTAATTAATAGTTAAGATCCCCGAAAGATGAATAATTTGGGTATCGATATAGCCACGGAAACGGTGTGACGTCACATCCACCGGAAGTCGTCATGGCATAGTGAAAATTGCCACAGAATGGTCGGCTTTCGCCTCTCAACACTTTAGTTGCCAAAGTGTCTCGGATTTTTTTTTTTTTTAACCATGTTGGGAATTAAGCTTCGCCCGCTACCAATACCTACCCATCCTTATGACTAAGACCCGTGTTACACGGGCGTTTTCAACGACAGTTCAGTTAACCGCCAGTTGAGGATTTCAACTGCCGTTGAACTCAACTGGAATCACCAGCTGTTACACGAGCACTTCGCGTTCAATTCAGTTAGCACTCTAACCACGTGTCCTCGCGTCTAGAGCGAAGTGTAAATAAGAAAAAAGCAGTGTGTGGATGTTTTTCTTGTTGTAAATGATCGTAGTGTATATATTCTTTACTATAGTGACAATTCTTTTTGTGTATTTTTTGCTTTGCGGTAGAAATTTGCGGGTTCCAAGCACACTGAGCCAAGACAATCCAGTAAGAGGGCAAGTTTTTCGGTCGGTAGGTCGTCATCTTGTCTGTTAATTGCCCGTTCAACTGGGATCCTCGATCTCAGTCGAACTCAACTGCCGTTGAGATTTCAACGGCAGTTAGCACTGCCGTGTAACACCGCTAACGGCCGTTCAGTTCAACTGAGAATCAATTGAACTGCCGTTGAAAGCGCCCGTGTAACACGGGTATAACTTTGATTGGCAGCAAATAGCACGTGGCGAAATGAACACCTTTTGAGAGGGTATTCGTCAGCCAGACCGCCTGCCGCGGTGTCTCGCGGGCATTGCTTACAATTGCGGTGAGGAAGAATCTCAGCGGCCTGGCATTAATTGATCTTTGTTCGAAGCATGGATTCGATGGTGGTGCCTTTCAACGGGTGAGGGGGCGCATGTCATGCGATCCGAGTTCTTTTCCGTCTCCAGGACGTGTTGGCATCGTTTCGCGAGGTTTCAAGCTTTCAAAGTGCTTGCGAAGCAGTAGGGGGAAAATAATCGCGCTCAGAAGGGGAGAAGCATGCTCTCGTATACGCGCCGCTCTTTCGAATGTCGGGCGACCTCGCCGCGTGCTATTCAAACCGTGTCTCTGCCCGCGAGCGAATACACGCTGTGCATACGCAACGGCTTCTCGCAGCTCTCGACGTGTGCACTGCCCTTGAAATGTCGCAACTCCGCAAGGACAGAGAACGAGAGAGAGAGAGTGGAATCTTCGCGTCAAAAGGCATGTTGTCGCCTTGTACCCTATAGTTCGAGTCAGTAGTTCCAGGTCTTCTCTATGTTTTCGTTTTCCCCCATCATAAATCTGCGTGCCTCATTAGGAGCTGACTGGAGAAATTACGCTTTTCGCCTTGCAGTGCTTTGCACTTCGGCTCTCTGAAAGAATGCCTTGGCCACATCGCCGTAATTCCGTGCTATATACCTTGCGCGTGGGTTCTTTTTTTGCTCGCGGATCCTCGGTGTGACTGCTCGTCCGTTTTTGTTGCATTTTATTCAGATGGGTCTCAAGGAGGTGTTGGCTTCCTCTTTCAGTGCCGAATAGTCCTCCTCACGTTGTAGCCGCCGCAGTGGCTGAGTGGTTATGGCGCTCGGCTGCCGGCCCGAAAGACGCGGGTTCGATCCCGGCCGCGGCGGTCGAATTGCGATGGAGGCGGAATTCTAGAGGCCCGTGTACTGTGCGATGTCAGTGCACGTTAAAGAACCCCAGGTGGTCGAAATTTCCGGAGCCCTTCACTACGGCGTCTCTCGTAGCCTGAGTCGCTTTGGGACGTTAAAACCCCCATAGACCAAAAACCTTCTCACGTTATGCAATCGACGAAAGGCTGAAAAATATAAACGAATGGAAAAAAGTTGGGCTAGTTAATTAACGGTTTCGAAAGAAAACCCGGTGCGATTTACACATAAGATATAAAACTTCGTACAAATTAAAAAAACACACACAGAGAAGGAAAGCTAATATGCAACGCACAGCGTTTGCCGCACACGCGTGACGTATAAAACCAAGTCGTATCGTCGGCAATAAACGAAGTAGCTGCTGATATTGCGAGCCGATGTTAGCGTGTCTTGGTTTTGGTCATTTTATGGAATATCGGTGCGAATCATTTGGTCTGTAGCCAGCTGAATTCGTCCAGTATACAGGGCAACTGCTCTGCCAGTTGTGCTAGAGCCCTTGCACGGCTGAAGAGGAGCAAGCATTAGACGAGCTAAAATGACACCCATTCACTTTCACTTTGCACGTATATTGCATTGCTGACTGTCTAACCAAGCTGTCCCGCGTAGTTGTCAGACACTCTGAGAGGGCTGCTGGCCTCCGTGTAAAGCATATGCTTGTATGACACGTTTGAGCAGTCCGTGATTAAATTCATTTTCATTCTTCGTTTATTATTTCTCTTACGACATAGGCTGTGAACGTATATATCCAGCACCGCTGCAGCACTGCCTGGTTGTCGCTACGCGAAGCTAGGGTGTAATGAATGATCTTAGTGACTCTATATTTTCTTACCAGCACTGATACGCTATACTTATCAAGTGACCGCGCCAAAAGTGACGTACGACTTTATTATCTGCAAAAAATTTGACCTGTGTGGTTACTTGCGCAACACCGCAGCTATTGGCCGTTTTCTTTATTCCTGTGCGATTTTGTTCGGGCGAGGGTTCAGGTTTATGACCGCAACGTGCAGTGCTGTATATAGCATCAAACCTTGCACGGGGCCTGAATGATGTCTCTTCGCACATTTGCGCATGCCTTCCCTTACAAAAATATATTTAGAGTCTATAGACTGTACATAGACTTTTGTCTATAAAGTCTATAGGCTTTCTATACACAAATCCTAAGTAGTCTATAGGCAATATAAACCCTATATACTATCTATAGATTTATGGCCATACACTTTTAGTAGACTTTTGTCTGTAGACAGTCTATAGACTATGAATAGAAAAAGGAAATATCTATAGGAAGGCAATAGGGTCTGTAAGAAGTCTATAGACCACTTTTATAAGCGTTGTCATAATGGTCGCACTGTTTGCTTTCTATAGGTCGGTTGTCTTGGAGCCCCAGTACAGGTCTCGGTGGCTCGTGACTGTGGCGCTAGGCCCTTACTGACCACGAATTCGCGGGTTCGTTCTCGGTGGTTACATTCCAATGGGGACGAAATGCAAAAAAGCCCTTGAATAGAGTTTTCGACGCCGGCTGCGTAAGGAACCCGAGGTGTGCTAAATTATTCCGGAGCCCTTGCACCGCGTGCTCAGTACCTCGTAGCTATGGGTTGGACTTTTTGGTTTTGAGCCTAACCGAAAAACCGGTGAAAGTACACCGAATTCAGTGTTAAAAATTCGGTTTTAACCGATAAACGTTAGTTGCTTTGACATGCACGCCACAAGTAATTGGCTATCAAGTTCAAAGCAGGAAATTAAGGAAATTCGGAAGGGGTTTTGTGAGACGGTGTACGGTCGAATCAATTAGCGTAGTTAATTGAACGTTTAAAGGTATTGCTGTGCTGCCTTGCTCACCTTTGCAGGCTCGTAAATGCCATAGCTGTCATCAGCACGCAGACCACGTGATGTCCCACCCTCTTGCTTAGACTACGGTGGCTACTCAAACTGGCGCAACAACCCAGCGATAATATGGCAACCTACCTTTTAGAACACAACTTGAGGAAATGTCGACATTTCCATTGAGGAAAAGTTCCATCTGAGATGTGGGAGTCTCCGAGAAACAACACATGTATGATGCATCGCGGTGTTCCAAGCGGCAACCAAGCCAAAAATGTAGCCGTCGGGAGCCTTCCTCGGAGGTTGGATATTAATCGGGCAAGTTTTCGATAGTGCCTTGAATGAATACGTTCAAACTATCACGGGATTTATTGTCTCGAAGATCCAATTGACTAACGGGCATGATTTAACATGAAATGACGCCTCAGAGTAAAGAGGGATTTGTGCATTTCGCCTCTCATAACACCTCCAAACCGGACCACGTCCTCTCTTTACTTCTTTCGTGCAGCCCCCCTCCTTGTTTTTCTGTTCTTGCAGATTTAAAAGGTTCCCGCGAATTCTTGCGGCAGTCCGAGGGTTTGCTTTTGAATCGAACGCTCGGTCGCGGCTCTGCACATTGCCGCTGGACTCTTGGAGGAACACAAGGGCGACGGGGGTTGTGTGGTTGTAACGGCCCGGTGGACTCTTGGAGGAACACAAGGGCGACGGGGGTTGTGTGGTTGTAACGGCCCGCTGGACTCTTGGAGGAACACAAGGGCGACGGGGGTTGTGTGGTTGTAACGGCCCGGTGGACTCTTGGAGGAACACAAGGGCGACGGGGGTTGTGTGGTTGTAACGGCCCGGTGGACTCTTGGAGGAACACAAGGGCGACGGGGGTTGTGTGGTTGTAACGGCCCGGTGGACTCTTGGAGGAACACAAGGGCGACGGGGGTTGTGTGGTTGTAACGGCCCGGTGGACTCTTGGAGGAACACAAGGGCGACGGGGGTTGTGTGGTTGTAACGGCCCGGTGGACTCTTGGAGGAACACAAGGGCGACGGGGGTTGTGTGGTTGTAACGGCCCAGTGGACTCTTGGAGGAACACAAGGGCGACGGGGGTTGTGTGGTTGTAACGGCCCAGTGGACTCTTGGAGGAACACAAGGGCGACGGGGGTTGTGTGGTTGTAACGGCCCAGTGGACTCTTGGAGGAACACAAGGGCGACGGGGGTTGTGTGGTTGTAACGGCCCGGTGGACTCTTGGAGGAACACAAGGGCGACGGGGGTTGTGTGGTTGTAACGGCCCGGTGGACTCTTGGAGGAACACAAGGGCGACGGGGGTTGTGTGGTTGTAACGGCCCAGTGGACTCTTGGAGGAACACAAGGGCGACGGGGGTTGTGTGGTTGTAACGGCCCGGTGGACTCTTGGAGGAACACAAGGGCGACGGGGGTTTGTGTGGTTGTAACGGCCCATCCCGTAAATCGACAGCACGCGGCACTATAGGCGCGCCAGCGACACGACACGCGAACGGGCGGCGATACGAAGTAACACATGTCGGAGCTGTGACGCGGAGCAGGCTCCAAGGAGGCAGTGCAAACAATCCAACTCGGTGGGGGAGGAGAAGGAAGGATGGAAGGAAGGGGGAGGGCGGTCTCCGAAAACGTCAAACGCCCTTCTGAAGCTGCGTTCGTGCAATGCCCCCGGCTCGTCTCTCCGTTCGTGATGCGTCACCCGTTGCTGCGAGCGTTGAGCTTTTGTTTTATGACACGTGTCACGTAGAGACACCGGTTTCCCTGAAGATATTCCTTCACTCGATTTACAGGAAAGTTTTCGCGGCCCTGGAGCGGTGCCTTGTTTTGAGGAATAGCCGCGGAAGCATTTGGGGAGGCTTTCGATTACGCGTATGCCGCTGAACGGTGAGACGTGCCTTTATTGAGTCTGTGCTCCTGTACTCACGTTTTGCGTCGTTTGTGCGCTTCACTCGGGAACCACGTTTCGAGTCGGAACAGTGTAATAATAATGATGATGATAATTGTGGGAGAATGAAAGATGTAACTCTCACTCGCGGTGCGCACCTCTAACGCGTCGGGAGAGATGGAATGATGGAGGAAGCGAATTGAGAGATGGAGACGAAGGAAGGAAGGAAAACGTTTATTGAGCTCTAGAGAGTAGGTGAGCAATTTGGCGGAGTCAGGTGTGTCGTCCGTCTTCTCAGCAATGGTCGTCTGCCCCTAGTCCAGGGCTCCGCTGGATGCCGCTGCCAGCTGTGCTCGCCGGATCAGCCCAAGTTGGACGTCCTGACGGTCGCTGGAGAGCATTCCTTGCCATTGCTCCGCACTCGGGTTTGGTATTTTTGGTGCCACCTCTATTTTCTGGCAGGCCCACGTTATGTGATAGCGCGTGGGTGTTTCATGGCACCATGGGCATTTGTCTGTGTATTGTGTGGGTTGTATTTGTTGAGTGTATTTAGATGTATGGAGAGGAAAGAAAACTTGTAGGCCATCCTCAGCGGATGGATCGTTTGAATGCGTTAGCAGCCAAGCCTTCCTTAAATCCGAGGTTGACACACTAAGTTTTATTAAATCCGAGGTGGTATACGCTTCGCGATATCCGAGGTCAACACAATAAGTTTTCTTAAGCAGTTGTCTGAAGTTGTCTAAGCAGTCTAAAGTGCCCTCCGTATTTTTTTTTTCTTGAAGAAAGGAAATGGTGCAGTAACTGTCTCATTTCTCAGTGGACACCTCAACCGCGCCGTGAGGAATAAGAAAGGCGGGAGTGAAAGAAGAAAGGAAGAAAGAGGTGCAGTGGTGGAGGGCTCAAGAGTAATTTCGACCACCTGGGGATCTTTAACGTGCACTCGCATCGCACAGCACACGGGCGCCTTTTGCGTTTCGCCTCCATCGAAACGCGGGCGGCCGCTGCGGTCGTGTTCGAGCCTGAGCACTTCGGCTCAGTAGCCGAGCGCCCTACCCACTGGGCCACCCCGGCGCGTGATCGTGTATTTTGTCCATTACTCACTATGCTATGGCGTTCGCGCCGCCGAAAATTCGGCACGACCACAGTCGTCAGGCGGCTCTCCTGGTCCAGTGCCTCGCGTACGCTCGCACAGTCGCTGCCGGAACGGAGGGCTCTGACTCCCCAAGCTTGGCCGCGCTCGCAAACGTCGGCTTTCCGACACTGTCGCACGCCACAGTGTCACAGACCGTGTTTTGACGCTGTTGTGCGTAGGCACTGCCTCTTCCTAACTGTGTGTGTGTGTGTGTTGTGCATGTGTGTGTGTGTGTGTGTGTGTGTGTGTGTGTGTGTGTGTGTGTGTGTGTGTGTGTGTGTGTGTGTGTGTGTGTGTGTGTGTGTGTG
This sequence comes from Amblyomma americanum, assembly GCA_030143305.2. Taxonomy (NCBI): domain Eukaryota; kingdom Metazoa; phylum Arthropoda; class Arachnida; order Ixodida; family Ixodidae; genus Amblyomma; species Amblyomma americanum. The sequence continues at coordinate 696,882 of JARKHS020026287.1, forward strand.
TGTGTGTTGTGTGTGTGTGTGTGTGTGTGTGTGTGTGTGTGTGTGTGTGATGCATGCATAGGCCAGCCGCACGCATAGTCGCGCGCGTGTGTGTCTGCACTCTGAAGCGCGTTGCGGACAGCCGTGTGAGAGGCAAGCCCTTTGACGAAAGACGGAAAACGAAAACAATGAAAAAAGACACAAAAGCCCGCGGCAGACGCGTCGGCGGCGACCGCCGCGCACATCTGCGCGGAAGGCGCCATGTAAAAACAAAAACGGAAAAAGGAACACACATGGATGGAAAGAGCGGGAAAGAAAAGAGCCCGCTGTCGGTCGGTCGGACATGCTATTCGTGTGTACGGTCGCTGCTGCCGCTGCTACGCCGGCTGCTGGGGCCGTTTTGCGCGTGCAGCGGCTCATGGGTCGCGGCGGTGCTGCTATAGCGTCACCTTCTGTCGTCCTCGCCTCCGGCGATAAAAAAAATGCGCTCGCGATCAACGGCAGCCTTGCAGCAGGTGTCTGTCTGCGTCTGGCGGCCGTCTAGTGCGCCTGCATCAGCAGCAGCTCCGCCGCTGGCTGTACCGGCATCGGTCGGCCGCTCAGCGCTGTCTGCCGGGCGCTCAGCTCCATGTCATAGGTCAGGTGCCTCTCACGTGGCGTGCTTACTCGTGCCTCTGCCTCGCGCACACTGCCTCGGCCTGCGTTGCGAGGAGATTTTCACCGCACGGTGCCTTCGTTCGTGGAGTATGCATGCTGTCTTGGAAGAAAGGGTATGGGGGAGGTGTTACACTAGGCTAAGTTAGAGCACGGCTCTTCTGTACTCTGCGACCCTGTCATATTTTGCGGGGCGAACCTTTCTGTGTTAGTGGGGGAAGGGAGGGCATGGGAACGAGTTGTAGCTACGAAAGAAGAATCCAGTAACTGCCTCGCTCACAACTGTACCGCGCCGGGAGGGAAAGAATGGAGGAGGGAGAGGCACTTTCATGCTGTCAGGAAGGAGGCTGTGGTGGAGAGGCGTGGTTTTGTAGGTTAGTTGGCGGGGCGTTACAGGTGGCCGCGATTCGACAATGGAAGCGATGTTACTTGCTTAATGTTTTAGTCGATGCGACTGGTCAGCGAATGAAAGTAACCTTAGCAATAACATTAATAACTGGTGCGTTAAAAGTTAACGGGCAGTAATTAAGGAGCTAAATAGAGCTTTTATAGATTACGAAAAAAGCGTTTGACTCAGTCGAGACTTCAGTCGTCATGCAGGCTTGACGGAATCGAGGTGTAGGAGAACCATATGTAAAAATGCTGAAATATATCTATAGCGGCTGCACAGCCTGCATACTCATCCCTAGAGAAAGTAAAGAAAAACACTGAGACGAAGGGTGTCAGGCACGGAGACACTATCTCGCCACTGGTATTTACTGCGTGTTTAAAGGCGGTATCCAGAGGACGGATTGGGAACAATTGGGGATAAGAGTTAATGGAGAATACCTTAGTAATTTGCGATTCGCTGTTAACATTGCCTTGCTAGGTGACGCTGGGGACGCATTGCAAAGCATGGTCAATGACTTAATGAGGCAAAACAGCACGTTAGGTCTAAAAATTAACCTGCAGAAAACTAGATTAATGTGAACAGTCTCGGAAGGGAACAGCAGTTGACAATTGGTAGCGAGGCGCTAAGATTGCATTAGGGAATACGTCTTCTGGCCGCAGATCCGGACCACAAGAATGAATTAGCTAGAAGAATAAGAACGGGGTGGGGCGCATTTAGCAGGTACTCTCAGGTCATATAACTCAGGTCATAACTAGCATCCCTCCAGGCAAAAGTATATAACAGATGTATCTTACCGGTACTGATCTATGGGGCAAAAACGTGGAGGCTAGCGAAAGGGTTCAACTTAAATTGAGGGCAACGCTGTGAGATATGGAAAGACAAATTATAGGTGTAAGCTTAAGATACAGGAAAATACCGCGGTAGGTCAGGGAACAAACGCGAGTTAATGACATGCTGTAGTTAAAATCAAGAAGAACAAATGGGTATGGGCGGGCATGCGATGAGTAAGCATGATAACAAAGCGATGGTCTTCAAGAGTAACGGACGGCATTCCAAGAGAAGGCAAGCGCAGTATAGGGTGCGGCAGAAAGCTAGGCAGGCGGAGCAGATTATTAAGTTTGCGGGGATAGGGTGGCCGCAGCTGGCACAGGACAGGGTTAATTGGGGGGACGTGGGAGCAGTAGGCGTAGTGAGGCTGATGATCATGAATTAAGCAGCGCAGTTATGGCGTTTTGGTCTAGCCACGTCAATTACGCCGGGAAAACGTCGCCGAGTACATAACGCAGCCTGTCACGGGTTCAGTGCACGACAGGCAAGAAAATTCGGGGAGCAGAATATTTCTTTCTTATACTTATTTCTTTGTCTGACAGAGTGGAGGAACTCTGTGTAAATTTAAAAAAAATACGGGCAGATAATTTACTGCCACCGCCCGCACATGAGCTTACGAATCACGACTATACTTAATGCTATTAAAAGGTTAGCGAACGTTTGGCGCATGTGCCAAATTATTCTGTGAATTCGTGAATAGATCTTGTTTGACCCGCACATTTTTATTCCAGTATTACAGCTATATGAAGGTCATCGTGTCTTCTTGTCTCGCTCAAATGCACTGAACCGTGCGACTCGTTGTCTCCGGCTCACAAGTTCCGTGCAGTGCTTCCACTGTGCTGACTTGTGCGGCACAAGCTTTGTCAAGAGCAAGGATGCCTCGTGGCATTTGTGCCAGTCCTCACTTTCAGATTAGCGGGGACGAGCTTTTCTCTCGCCTTCAAGAGATTCACAACTCTGGTGGTGCACAGCGAAGCTCGCAGCATGGCCTGGAAGCAAAAATTTCGGGCTCCAAACTTTTTATAAGGGCTCTGCATTGTTTCCTCGTTCGTTAAGCTGCGCGGCTTTTCGTAAGTACCCCGCTTCATCCAAATTAACCGCTTGCAGTGCACATTAAGTCTGTCGCGATAAGCCTGGAGTTTTCAGCATGCCGCCGCGGTGATCACTGCTCGTGCTTTTGCAAGCACGTTTCTATGACCTCCGCTGTTACAATTCCTGTAGTATATAGCTTCGGGTGTTTGATGCACGAACGTTTTGAGGCGGGCTA